>CM019174.2:16537671-17202806 GCA_009739505.2 Apolygus lucorum
TTATGTAATCTTTAGAATTTGGGTATCTAACTTGGAGTTAGGGTTATGAGAAATTATCAATCTAATGATTTGGGATTTATGAATTTAAAAGGGTTATGATTTTGATTCTTAAAACTTGAATTAATCTTACCCCCGTAAACATATATATTTGTACAACAGGGATTAGGTGATTTGCTTACCTGAGTCTACGACTGCTTCGAGATCTCCGAAGGTGAAAATGGCTTTACTAATATGGTAGTGCGTGATGACCAAAGCAAAAAGGCGAAAGGTTTACTTGAAAACTTTGTGTTGCTAAATTAAATATCTGACTTCAGAATGAAGAGTTACTTTATGAACTGATCCTAATCCTTTAAAAGCTGGTACAAAAATCCCAACTAAGTGAGGCTAGGAAATCTAGGTAGAAAGGTATCTTGAACTAGAGCCCAGAGGATAAAAGATTCTACCTGAGAAGTTCCTAGGGTTTGCTGCCACCACCTGGGTCGATTATTGACCTCAGGAAAACCCAAATTATTAAAGTGCAAAATACCTGAGTCCAACGGAATTGGAAAGGGTCAAAAACTCTGAAATAAGTACTGCAAAGGTTAAAAACACGTAGGGTTTTTATTCAGAAAATTATAAGTTGATTACCGTGAAGCGGATTTACGAGGGTTCTGATGGAACCGTCGACAAGAATAATCAGTAATATATTCGAAAAGATACTTGAAAATATATCAATATGATTGAAAATGTATTTGATAACGATCAATGAAATCACACTTGGCTTTAGAAATTATGCACGAAATTTGCAATAAATATGCTACTAAAAATAAATGTACTTTGTTGTTACTTGCAATATTATGCTTATAAGAAAATAATATTTATGTAGGAACTTGATTCTACTTATACAAAATATGACTTAGTCTTCTGACTTTACTACAAAAAAATACAATTGTTCTTCACAACAAAAACTTCTTAGGTTACGGTTTCTCGTTACAACTGAACTATCTTTACAATATGCGTTTCTCTTTACTTTCCTATTTCTTTTACAGGACGTTAAATTATGAGGGGGAGGTTTTGCCAGATTTTGAGTAATGTGTAAAGCGCTTACAGAAATTATGAGGGAATGTTGCTCACCCTTGGCCTAGCTTGGATCAGTGTCGATCTCCGTGGCGGTATATTGCTTCAGGGCCTCTTCTTCCTGCAGTGCTGAAGGGGGATGCCTGGGACCGGGGCAAACTTGCCTCGTTCCGGGGTTCGAACGGCGTACCAGTTCGGGTCGGCGAAAATGGAGGTTTGGCGGCAACGTCTTGAGTCCGGGCCTTGGCTTGCGGATGTCTCAAGAACGAAGACTGCGGGATTCTTGGAACGGCTATTGGAAATGTCCCGTGGGTTGCACTTCACTACGATTCTCAGTTCGTTCCGCGACACTACGATTAGAGGGGATTGAGTACTGGAGCTGGGTTCGACAACTTGCGAGACGCGTGACTTCAGACTGACGGTCGAGGGAGGGGGCAGGCCCCTATATCCCCTCGGCCATCTTGCGGCTGGTTGCTGGAAGGGCCGCGATGGTGGCGCACTCGCGTGTCCTCATCGGTGGTGGCGGACAGCTGTTGGCGGTTGCTGTATGGAAGGCGCAGGGAAGAAGTTTTGTGTGAAGATTTAGATTTTTCGGCTTATTACACCCCCTCCTTCTCTCTCGGCGATGCCCTCATCGGCTACTTATCAGCTCTGGTAACCGAAGGGATTGGCAGCTTGGTGTCTGGGGTGATGGTCAGCAGTGCTACCTCGTAGCGCCAACGTCTGCAGCCTGGGCACTTTGGTGGTCTGGATTCCTCGTGTTCCTTACGGAGACACGGCTGTGGGTACGAGGGATGGTCGACGGCGTACTTCTGGCAGGAGGCGACTAGACGGTTCCAGAAACTTTAACAACTTGAGCACCGGAATTTGAGAAATTCCTTCGGGATGCGATCACAGACGGGGCAGGGTGCAGCTCCTGAGGTTGTCGGCTCAGCTGGCTCCTCTTTGCGTGCTGGGGTAACAGGAGAGAACGCTGGTGAAGGTTCCTCCTCTACGAGACGTTTTTGCTGCCGGTTTCTTGGTGTCACCCTTCGTCTTCTCATCGTCATCAGAATCAGACGAGGAGGATGATGAGGAAGAGGACTGACGAGCTCTGCGTTTCGGAGTGGAAGTTTCTCCAGTCGCGGACTCCCAAGCGTTCTCCAGGGAAGCAGTGGATTGGTTGAGCTCGTTGCTGCTCTGGATGGCCATGACGCGTTGCTGTAGCCCACGCAATTCGCATCGCAGTTCCTCCACGGGGTTGGGCGTCCCAGCTGGGGCGAGATTTGCTGCGCTGGAGCGAACTGCTTTGCTCATGTTGTGCGACAGGTTTGCGATGCAGGTCATGATCTCCTTACGTTGCTCCGGCATCTCCCCGAATTTGACCAACCACGTATGTAGCTGTGCAATGCAGGTTACCGTGCGTTCTACCCATTCGTCGCTTCCTACCTCAATATCGGGTACTGGCTCTAGTCGGGGTTTCGGAAACGCCATCGTCCTGAAACAAAAGAACCAGCCGTCTTACTGACTACTCCGACCTCGCATGCTCTCACTCCACAACTCCGCCTAACCGTGCGCGTTCGCGACATCGTTAGCAACCTCCTAGATGTTAAGGGCTCAACAGTTCTCGACCCCCCTCCTACGGTAGGTATTGGATGGATCGAGCGCCTTGGTTTCCCCTAGACGTCCGGATTCAGGTTTTGAGGTAAGTGAAAGAAGAATGCTAAGTCGGTATGAGATATCTTTTGATTTGCTAATGACACTGTTAAACTATAAATAACTGAATAATGACCCTTTTGTTTTTTTTTTTTTTTTTTTTTTTTTTTTTTTTTTTTTTTTTTTTTTTTTTTTTTTTTTTTTTTTTACAGGTATAATAATTTTTTTTAATTTTTACAGGTTATCCAGCCTCCTCTTCGGGACCAATGTCGACGACGGAGACTCTGCCGGTATGTAACCTTTTGTAGTCGACGATCTTTCGGGGTCGAAGGTTGTATGGTGTTGTTCCGGCAGTGGTGGTCGTGGGCAATGTGTTTCCCGTTGTAGGGTGCTCCTGGGATGGTGTACTGTCCTGCAGCAGGCGTTCGACGTCCGGAGTCACACAGGTGGTTTCGACGAGTTCCGGCTCACTCTCGTCGTCGGACTCTAACCAGGGATCCAGGCTGGGTTGAGAGGGTCCGGGCGACGGAGCTGGTGCGGGGGCCTCGCGCGAGTGCGGCTCCTCCCGGTTGATGGCTTCGTCCGGTGCTCTCCCAACGGAAGCTGGTTTCAGACGACTATGCTGGTCTCTAGTCGCTCTCCAAAGGGCATCCTTCAATTCGGGTTTCATTCCCGTAAGTCTTCCATCCGGTTTGAGGGCTTCCGACCCTTGGTTTCCCGAGGTTATTCCAGTCCTCCTCGCTAACAGGTCCCGTATGTGTTCTTCTACGCTACAGCGGTACGGTGGTGGGACTCGCCGTACGGAGTGTGATACACGGCCGTTTGGTTCAGTCTGTACCGGTTCAGTCCCCGGCGGCCTATTCGTACAGCCGTCTTCTTCCTTCATTCCTCCGCGCGGATGTGCGTTTCGCGAAGGGAATCCCTCTATTTCCTTCCGACATTCGCTCTTGGGATAGGTCGGCAGTTGTCCAGTGGGGGCTACCGCGTCGTTGTGATAAGGCTCATCGCCGCAGGTTTCTGTAGGCGGCACCTCCAGGTGTTGCACAGACGTCGTTGCTACCGCTATTTCAGCCGGTATCCCGTCAACGGTCGGTCGGGGCTTCTTAACTGAGGGTTCTCGTAGATCGAAAAGTTGTGGATTCGGGTTCGTCGGGGGTCGTCTTTTGACTGTGGAACTCGCCGGAATGGTTGGTCGGGAATTTTTGTCCTTTACCGCTCTTACTTTCAGTTGACGTAAGCGTGTCAGTGTCTTGGGGTTCTCCCACACGGCTCCGAGGACCATCGGTACCCCCGACTCGGCGTTTGTCATTGTGACATGTTTCGTGTCGGTACGAATTCCAATGGGAAATCTTTTCAGAAGGTCGAGCCCCACGAGATCCAGGTGCGAATCCGGCCTCTCAAAAATATAAAACCGATGCGAGGCACGTCTGTCGCCGATGCGCACAGTTAGTTCCTGTGTTCCCAGCAGGGGTATTTTCTGACCATCCGCTCCCCAAAGTTCGGTGGATGTGGGTTGAACTGGAACTCCCGGTACAGGGTGTGACAAAGCGGAGACGGCGGCGCCGGTATCCAGGATGACATCGCGGTTGTATTTGCCTAATCCAATTTTCATCCGGATCATCGGGCGTGTGGTACAGTTTACGGTGGCTTGGAAGGCTACTATCTCATCCCCGCGGATTTCTTCCTCCGGAATGTCTTCGGACGGTAGTGTTACTACGGCGGCTGTGGGACTGGTGACACTTCCCCGAGGTTGCGACACTGGCATCATTTTCTTCTTTCGCAGGCACTCGTTCTCCAGATGTTCTCGAGCTCCGCAAAAATCACAGAAAATCGCACTCTGTATGCCGTGCGGGCAGTTTACAGGGAAATGACTATAGTCTCCACAGTACAGACACGGGTATCGGGGGCTCGGTGAGGGTTGCTTCCAGCCGGGTCTACTTTGTCCGGTATGAGGCGGCGTCGTCATCTGACTCCTACTTGGTCCCTGTGGTGTTGTCTTCTGAGGGCACTTTCCGGCGAAATGTCCGGCTTCTCCGCACGTATAGCATTTGAGGGAATCTTTGTTAAGAACTCCGGCTATATCCCATTTGAAGTCGGCAGTCTTTTCGTTTTGATGATCATCGTCGAGGTCTTCCGCACGCTTAACCGCTTCTTCCAGTGTGTCGGGTAGGTTACTCTGGAGGAAAGGACTAATTTCCTTATTTATTCCTCGTACGAAAGCTCGAAGGGTCTTCGTCTTCACCCACTCCCGTTGCTGTGCTGCGGTAAGGTTAACCTCGTTGCGGACTGCGGTCTTCGCGGTTGCGATGAGCTTCTCGGCGAATCGTCGTATGCTTTCCTCAGGTTGTCTTTTAGTGGTCCATAGGCGTATCATGGCTTTTTCAGGGTCTTCACTCTCGTACCACTGGAGAATAGCGTCGCGGAGGTTGGTATACGGTTGGGCTCCTAAATCTTCTTGAAGGAATCGCTTAGCCCCTCCACGGAGTCGGGTACGAAGAAATCTGAGTTTCTGCTCCTGATCCAAATCATGGGTGGCTTGGTCTACCTCGGCGAAAAATGAGGCTGCTGAGATGGCATCGGAGTCGTCCGGGTTCCAAGGTTCTATTTCTAGAAACAAGGATCGTGGTAGGTCTCGTGGTTGTTGGTTTTGACCTTGAGCTGGGGTTTGTGCGGTTCGGAAGAATTCTCCCATCCTGTTCATAGCCTCCGTCATGGCATCGGCCAATTCTGCAGTTATTTTGTCATCTCCAGGAGCCATGATGTCGTTGTTTGAATTCGTCACAGTTAAAGAGTATACAAGAAAAGCCCGGTAATATATAAAAAAAAATTCACTTCACTTTCCCGCAACGCTGAATCGGTAGTCGAGGGGGTTTGGCGAATTTGATCCAATCCTTTTTACAAAAAAAAACAACTTTTATTCAGGAAAAGTTTTTATGTCAAAATGTAGGGTAATCGACGAAATGTTACTATTAATTCTTCTAATGAAATTTACTATGCAAAAAAAGAAATGTGGTCGATTGCTCAAAAATTTTATTTAAATTTACTTAAATGTGTAGGTTCGAACCGTGACTGGGTCGACCTACGTACCACTGGAGTACTGAATTTAGTTCGAACCGTGAAGCGGTTCGTTCCCTATACTAATTTACAAAACTACTGGTTCGGATCGCGAATCGGTACGAAATTCGATTCGGTACGAACGAAGACTTGGTTCGAACCGTGAAGCGGTTCGTTCTACGATTGGTATGAAATGGGACTGGTCCGCGTACTGACTCGGTTCGAACTAGGAACTGGTTCGGACGAGGTACGGTTATGGTTTGAAGTCGGGTCGGACTGAGTTCTGGTCCGAACAAAATACTAAGGTTCTCAAACACGTGGTGGTTCGAACGGTTTGCGATACGATGGTTCTCAACCACGTGGTGGTTCGAACGGTTTGCGATACGATGGTTCTCGAACACGTGGTGGTTCGAACGGTTTGCGATACGATGGTTCTCGAACACGTGGTGGTTCGAATGAAATATTTGTACGAAACGGAATAGGCGGATTGTGGAGTGGTAATAGTTGACAATATGCACAATAATTAGTACGAATTGCGTACTGAATTGAACTCTCTGCGCTCCTCTCACTCTCCGGCTGAATCTTTTGTCTGTACAATTTGTGCGTGTACTAAAAGTGTGATAATGCGTTAATATAAAGAAAATAAAATATCAAATATATGCAAAATTACTGATGATTCTTATTTTAATGTTCCAAATTTCAGTGGTTCAACCACCTCTCAATTCCAGGACCGGTATTTGCTTTTGTTTGTGGGTTCTGAAAATCGTAACTTTCGTTGATCCTACCGCTGGTCACCAGATGTAATCTTTACGTTTTTGGGTATCTAACTTGGAGTTAGGGTTTTGAGAAATTATCAATCTAATGATTTGGGATTTATGAATTTAAAAGGGTTTATGATTTTGATTCTTAAAACTTGAATTATCTTACCCCAGTAAACATATATATTTGTACACAAGGGATTAGGTGATTATGCTTACCTGAGTCTACGACTGCTTCGAGATCTCCGAAGGTGAAAATGGCTTTACTAATATGGTAGTGCGTGATGACCAAAGCAAAAAGGCGAAAGGTTTACTTGAAAACTTTGTGTTGCTAAATTAAATACTGACTTCAGAATGAAGAGTTACTTTATGAACTGATCCTAATCCTTTAAAAGCTGGTACAAAAATCCCAACTAAGTGAGGCTAGGAAATTCTAGGTAGAAAGGTATCTTGAACTAGAGCCCAGAGGATAAAAGATTCTACCTGAGAAGTTCCTAGGGTTGCTGCCACCACCTGGGTCGATTATTGACCTCAGGAAAAACCCAAATTATTAAAGTGCAAAATACCTGAGTCCAACGGAATTGGAAAGGGTCAAAACTCTGAAATAAGTACTGCAAAGGTTAAAAACACGTAGGGTTTTTATTCAGAAAATTATAAGTTGATTACCGTGAAGCGGATTTACGAGGGTTCTGATGGAACCGTCGACAAGAATAATCAGTAATATATTCGAAAAGATACTTGAAAATATATCAATATGATTGAAAATGTATTTGATAACGATCAATGAAATCACACTTGGCTTTAAGAAATTATGCACGAAATTTTGCAATAAATATGCTACTAAAAATAAATGTACTTTGTTGTTACTTGCAATATTATGCTTATAAGAAAATAATATTTATGTAGGAACTTGATTCTACTTATACAAAATATGACTTAGTCTTCTGACTTTACTACAAAAAAATACAATTGTTCTTCACAACAAAAACTTCTTAGGTTACGGTTTCTCGTTACAACTGAACTATCTTTACAATATGCGTTTCTCTTTACTTTCCTATTTCTTTTACAGGACGTTAAATTATGAGGGGGAGGTTTTGCCAGATTTTGAGTAATGTGTAAGCGCTTACAGAAATTATGAGGGAATGTTGCTCACCCTTGGCCTAGCTTGGATCAGTGTCGATCTCCGTGGCGGTATATTGCTTCAGGGCCTCTTCTTCCTGCAGTGCTGAAGGGGGATGCCTGGGACCGGGGCAAACTTGCCTCGTTCCGGGGTTCGAACGGCGTACCAGTTCGGGTCGGCGAAAATGGAGGTTTGGCGGCAACGTCTTGAGTCCGGGCCTTGGCTTGCGGATGTCTCAAGAACGAAGACTGGCGGGATTCTTGGAACGGCTATTGGAAATGTCCCGTGGGTTGCACTTCACTACGATTCTCAGTTCGTTCCGCGACACTACGATTAGAGGGGATTGAGTACTGGAGCTGGGTTCGACAACTTGCGAGACGCGTGACTTCAGACTGACGGTCGAGGGAGGGGGCAGGCCCCTATATCCCCTCGGCCATCTTGCGGCTGGTTGCTGGAAGGGCCGCGATGGTGGCGCACTCGCGTGTCCTCATCGGTGGTGGCGGACAGCTGTTGGCGGTTGCTGTATGGAAGGCGCATGGAAGAAGTTTGTGTGAAGATTTAGATTTTCGGCTTATTACAATTATATAAAGCAACACCGTCCTAGTTGTTTAGAAACTTTTCTGTGATCTTTTCATTGTTCGATGTAATCTTAAAGTTATTGAAACTTTCCTGTGATCTTTTAGTTGTTCGCTGTAATCTTGATTTTATTGAAAAATGTCCTGTGATTGGCACGGGTATTTACCACTACTAATCACGTAAAGTACGTAGTTATCTGAAAAATTCAGAGTTTACTTAAAAATAAAGTTTTAGTAAAAATTGATTGGTGTCTCAATTCTTTTCATCCTAGTTTTTTGGTGAAAATGATATCAAGAGGGGAAATACATATTAATTAAACATTACAAGATAGGCTGTAATTTGCTATAATTCAGTGGAATAAAAAGACAACATACTATAATTATTGCTATTCAGAGGGTGCCATTTGCTATAACTCAAACTTCAATACGCCAACATGATACAACTCATCTAGTTTTTTTGAAAAATAATAATTTACGTTAAAACCCATTAAACTTGAACCATTTGACCGACCATTTACAGAAACATTAAGAAACTTGAGCTTTCAAGTTGTGTAAAAGAAGAAAAACAGTTTTTTGTCTCTCCTGAAAAGTAAGGAAAACTGAGTTATAGCATGTTGGTGCTTAAACGACGATATGTTATGGAGAACATGAAAATGTTCGTTAAATCGAGAGCTTTCCAACGAGTGGTGAACGATTTTTGTGGGTTAAAAAGTTTAGAAAAGGAACAAACCTAACAACGGGGTCGTTCGTTGTAAGCGGAAATCATTATAAAGGCACTGTAACACAATTTCGTTACGCAATTTCGTGACGGTTTTTTGTGCTATGTGCCAGGGCAAAGACATGAAAATGTCAAAACTCAAAAATAAATGTTCTCGAGTCGACTTGTCGTGAAAGTAGTCCATGTACATCGCCACATTGTAATCTTGGGATAAATGCAAGTTGAGGAGCGACGGTAATGCGGTCGCGAGCGTGATCACCTGATAAGATATCAGAAATGGTAGTTAGTTGAAGTGGCGGTAGGTAGCGCTGAAACCCGACAATACTGTCCGAGGGCTAGACTCTCCTGACCGTCTCCTCCCGAACTCAATGAACTCACAGAATTCCCCACGGGACGTACAATCGCACTCGAACAACAACAAGATAAATCATTCGAGTTACAAAAACTAATCGAAAACGAAAGATTAGAAGAAACAGCAATTCCCTCGTCCTCCACCAAACTATGGTGCGATGTATCGGGAAATCAACCACGCCCGTACATTCCAATAAAACTCCGAAAATCTATATTTCAGCATTACCATTCCCTAAGCCACCCGGGAATAAGGGCCACAAGAGATATAATTCGGACGCGTGCGTTTTGGCCGAAAATGAACACCGACTTGCGCAAATGGGTTCAAGCCTGCGACCGCTGCGCCAAATTTAAAGAATTTCGGCACTCCAAAACGACACCAGAACAATTCGAACACAGTTTACAGTTCGATCACATTCATTTAGATCTCGTAGGACCACTTGCACCCTCTGAGGGTTATAAGTACCTACTAACCATGATCGACAGGAATACAAGCTGGCCAGAATGTGTACCAATGCGAACAATAACATCCAAGGCAATCATCGACAACATTATCAACACGTGGATCGCCAGATACGGATGCCCTCTTCTCATTACAACGGACCAGGGAAGACAATTTGAAAGCGCGGAATTTTCAGAATTTCTACGAAAATTCGGAATACAGCGCAACAGAACAACCGCTTACCACCCCGAATCAAATGGTAAAGTAGAACGATGGCATCGCGACCTTAAAAATGCATTACGTACAGCAGCCACTTCCTCATCTTGGTCGAAAGATCTACCAACAATCCTTCTGGGTCTCCGAACAACGGTGCGCTATTCGGACGGCTACAGTGCGGCGGAACGCACATTTCGATCTCCGCTTCGACTACCCGCCGATTTATTCACTCCACTTCCCACAGAGTTGTCATCTGAACAAGAGACCGAGACAACTGCGAAAATAAACCGACCATTTCCAGAAGCTTTCCACACTTCTCCGAAAATGTACCTCCGCGAGGAAACCCTCAAGAAAGGGTTAAAACCCTTATACTCCGGGCCGTATGACGTCATTAACCGAACTGACAAAACTGTTACTCTCCGAATGGACGGTTCAAAAGTAACAGTGACAATGAACAGGTGTCGGCCGGCGTACGGGTTCACCCCCACTCTAGACGTCTTAGATATACCCACCGCGGCGGCCTCGGCAGGCACACTTGAATCACAAACTTCGTTCGATACAGACCTTCTCCTGATAGCAGCCGAGACAAGCAAACATGAACCTACTCTTCACCAAGAGGGAACTCGAAGAAATATTCAGGCCAAGGAACAAGTCAACCTCGGCACGGTCTCCGCAGCAAAGGCCTCAGGCACAACGGCCTTCGCCTTCAAAAGAAGACTACACCAACAGGGAGAAGCCGCCTGCTACCTCAGAACCAAAACCCCGACCTATGCAGAGGTCGCAGGACGCCAAACAGCCGCACCGAACCACCGCTCTTCGTCCACACTTCACCATACCGGCGAGGAAGCGGGTTCTATCGGCGTCAACATCTGCAGCCCACGAAAAGGTCTACCACGAGCCCATCACAAACCGAAAATGGAACGTCTGGCCCATCGACGTCCCAACGACCAGGAAACGGGCGGAAGTGGTGCTCCAATTCTACGAAGCGAAAAACGGTCACATATTCGATGAATATATACCGAATTATGTTGACGAAGCCCCGATCTCACATCTCGACGAAATAGACAACATGGCCAGGCTGGAAGACATCATTTATGACACAGTTCGCTCCCTTCTTCCACCACATCCTATTTATCCTTCCCAAAGACCCGGACCGAAGCCCCGCCGTCGTAGAGGCCGCAAGGCCAGGGCCATTCTCTCCAAACTTCGGTCCGGGCAACTTTTAATACTCTCAACCGCACTCTCCAGAAGGGGAATGCGAAGCAAACCTGTAAACAGGGAGCGACGTACGACACACCGTACGAGAACGAGAAACACCCCGCGGAAAACTCAAACGAAATTCTTCCTGGTCGCACAAATGCAACTACCAACCGCCTTCTCGTTCTACATCTACAGAACTCAGCCCTGCGGAAAACACCACATGAACATTTTATTAGTGCATATGTTTTTTATACTTTTCTAACGATCCAACCACTCGAATGTTCAATTCCTTACCTTCCGAATTCACATACCTACAACTTTGTAACTTTGCAACCGTATCACCTTCTATATGTTAAGAACTAGGGGGACCTATGTAATGACCCACAATTCATCAAGTATTAGTTCTTAACACGTTCCGTGCGGAAGACGCATACGTTGCGTCATGCGAGTCGGGGCCACCAGGCGGGAGACGCATACGTTGCGTCATGAGCCCCTTCGTTTTCAGAATGTTTTCTTAAAATCCGCCTGGCAGGAAAGTATTCCGAAGCTTGTTTACTTGCAAGAAATGGGTCCAAACTACCCACACAAAGCGTCGTTTGTGATAAGAACGAGGCTTTCACATATTTTTATCATCTACAGTCACAGCAGGTTCGTTTGCAAGTGATCTTGGTTTTTCCTCAATTTATTACCTTATTTTGTGAGTTTTTCGTGGATTTTTGGCGTGGAAACGTGAAATAATAAAGGTAAGTTGTAATATATACTTCAAAAAGCATGATTCGATGTGTGGGAAGTTCATATTCCTCGATTTTTGTAGTCCGTCAGTGTGCACTCGGTAGGTGCCCAGCTTCCCGTTGTTATCTTATTTGATTTCTTGTTTCATTTCGACTATTTTTAACGAATAAACTAACTTTCATCGCGGTTTTGATCTGTTATTATAGTGAAGTGTTTTTACTGAATTTTTAGTAACGTTTGGTGCCTACCTAAATCATTTCTTGATGACTGATGGGCCGTCATCCTCCAAAGTTCCAAGGTTAGTCAATTTTTTAGTCAATTTAGTTAGTTAATTTTTTTCACAGCTTTTATATTTTTCAGGTAGGTAGCAAATACCTATAAAATATTAGGCGAATTGATCTCATTACTATTTTGTTCGACTGTTCAAGTTTTTATTTTGTATGCAAATTTTGTTCAATTGTTCAATTTTTTATTCTTGTATGCAAATTTCTCTGTTTTCCCAGCTGTTCCATTCTCGACTGCTCTTTTTTGTGAATGTTTGGGTTGAAAATATAAAGTATAATTATATAATCTTCCGTGTTATATGATTGAGCTTTGTTCAGTCATTTATTGCAATAAGTGGCAATGAGTGACTGAACAGCTTGGAAACCCACTGATCACACCCGCCAGGCGGATGACGCATATGGTGCGTCATTAGCAAATTTCTAAGAAATCATAGCAATAACAACTTTTTAGTGCCATATCACATATATTTGAAGCATTCTGAGGCGATAGGCGAAAAAAAAGTTTTCCGCTTGGTGGGAAGGTTTACAAAATCAGACCCGCAGTGAACGTGTTAAATAAAGAAGCTACCGGAAGGATCCCTGAGTGAGTCACCACCCACTAGGGAGAGACGAGGTACGGGGGATACGCCAACATGACGTCACCCTTCCACCTCTCTCTCTCCCGAGCTAACGAAATGAGTATATAAGCTCACTCAGGGATGCTTCCTCATGCCAATCTAGTCAAGTCTATCGCCTTCATCATTTCGCTCTCAAACCTTCTCCTCGAATAAGGATCTCCTCGAAGTACTAGGCTCAATAGGTAAATATCCCGTCTTCCCGTCGGTGTGGTTATGAACCGCCGAGGCTGACGGGCTAGCTACCTCCACAGTGCTTAGCACCTCGGTGTGGTTATGAACCGCCGATGCGACAGCACTTCATGTTAGGCTAGGGAACACTCTCTTGGTTGAGTAGGAGTTAAAGAAGAAACAAACGCCGCAGCGAGAAGGTCAGCTCCTTCACTCGCCGACACGCAAACACAACACCTACAAAAACAGGAGGATTCCTACCTGCCTTGGTGCCGATATTAGCCGCACTTGGGGGAATGGGGGGACTAGCTAGCGGCGTTTCATCAGTAGTGAATACGATTAACAACATAAAAACAGCCAAAAAACAGCTCGATGAGCAGAAAAGACATAATTTATCGATGGAAGGAAAAATGGTTGGTAGTGGTCTTTATTTGAAACCATACAAGAAAGGCTATGGCTTGTACCTAAATCCTTACGAACAAAAAAACTAGCCCAGTTTTTACCGAGCCGAGCTTTAAGTAACATAGATTTAGAGCTCGCGGTGAAATTCTTAAGGATACCACATTTTAAGGGAATATTTATGCGGGATGAAATTAATGGAAAGCCTAGAAAAAATGAATGTGGCATAGTAAATCAAGACGTATCCTCCAATAATGGAACTCATTGGTGTTCTTATAAAAAGAATGGTAGTATGGTAAATTTTTACGACCCGATTGGAAATTTGAGACCTCCTAAGGAGTTGATTGACTACTTCAAAAATTGCTCCATTAATTACAACAGAGTGGGGGATCAAGAATTGGGAACAAACAACTGTGGACATTTATGCATCAGATTCCTCTCAAATCCTCAGACATGGCCTCAACCTTCATATTAACAGGTCAAACGAGCTCTCTTTCAGCTAATTTTTTCCCTCCAATAATTTTGGACGCTCGAAAACATTATTCCATCGCATTGTTGAGCTTTGATTCATACAACTCTATACCCAACATTACAGAGAAAAACAACAAATTTCGTATATACCTGGATAATGAGTTCAAAGTTTTCTCAATACCTATAGGTGCATATGAACTAGACGGTTTGGAGGAAGAAATTCAGCGAATAATCGAACCGAATCATTCGTTTAGATTGAGCATACGAAGAAATAATAGCAAAATTGAAATATTAACTTCAGTAAAATTGAGTTTGGGACATTCTGACGATTTTGGTGGTTTACTAGGTATTCATGAGCCCACTGACATTGTACCCAACATCGGATACCAACCTGATGGAATCGTCAACATAAATCCAGTAAGCAGTGTGGAGATCACCTGTAACCTGGTTCGGAACTCGGAAAAGTTCGGAATTTCGGAAAAAGTTCGGAAATGAAGAGAAAGTTCACACGATACATGGTTTCGCGCCAGCAGTTCCACATGGGTATAAAATCATTGAGAGACCGACTGCCCCTGTTTATTTCCCTATCAACACTCACTGGATTCAAAACATAGCGTGCTCCATCGTTGACCAGCAGGGAAATATTGTCTCGTTCCAAGGAGAAACCATTACAATTCGACTTCATTTGAAGGAGGAAAATGGGTATTGATTTCAAAAAGGCACTCCCAAACCAAGGATTGGTGGAGATGTTAATGAAAGTTAAAACTCCTAGACTGGATCGCACCTGCGACAGTAGAAAGGTGAACATCAAGCGGCTAACACCCTCTAACAAAAAGTTTCTGAGAAGTTTGGGGCTATTAGAAAACAGCAGAATAAGAAAATAATAATAATAATAAAATAGTGTTGAACTATGACTGAAAATATTTTGAATTTGACGGAATCTGTGAGATTTGATGAATCTATTACAGAATTTGAATTTCGATCGTACTTGCCATACTCGAGTACTTAACTCCCTGGAAAATTCGGATGAGATCAGAATACCTATACAAAATCAAGATACATTTGTGATCCCGGGTGAAAGTTTCCTATACCTAGAGGGTGTTCTGGACAGGAAAGAAGACACAACAGCTAGATTTGTGGAAAATGCATTTGCCTTTTTGTTTGAAGAGGTACGCTATGAACTGGGTGGTATGGTGGTAGATGAAATCCGGAACGTTGGAATTACTACGTCAATGAAAGGATATGCTTCATTGTCAAAGAATGAATTACCTCAAGCTTCAAATTACGGCTGGGGAATAGACGGAGTTGGTATTGATTCGAATGGAAGTTTCAGCATATGTATCCCACTCTCACATTTCCTGGGATTTGCAGAAGACTTCAAGAGACCAATAATTAATATGAAACACGAGCTGGTGTTATTAAGAGGGATTAACGACAAACAGTGTATTACTGGAGATTTGGAAAAAGGGAAAAATATAAAACTCGCAATAACCAAACTGATTTGGAAGGTACCACATGTCAAACTATCTGACAAATATAAACTTGAAATGTTGCGAACGATCAAGTCTGGAGTTAATCTACAAATACCATTTCGTTCTTGGAACATAAACGAGCTACCTAATCTTCAAGCTGGAACGCAATCATTTGTTTGGGCTGTAAGAAGTTCAAACCAATTGGAAAAAGCAAGATGGATACTATTCGCCTTACAGATTGGTCGTAACAACAACCTAACAAAAAGTTCCTCAAATTTCGACCATGCGGATTTGTCTGAAATTCAAGTTCAACTGAACTCTGTAAAATTTCCTTACGAACCATTGACAATGAACTTCACGAAAAAGCATTATGCACTAGCTTTTCGCTCGTTCTGTTCTTTCCAAGGAAGTTATTATAATGCGAAAGAGAAGACAGGAACTATTCTATCTAAAACGGAATTTGAGACAAAAGCACCAATATTTTTCATCAACTGTACTAAACAGGAAGAAGCCATCAAAAGTGGTTCGGTCGAACTGAAAATTGAATTTAAATGTACATCCCCTATGAGTGAGAATGCAAAAGCGTTCGCTCTAGTAATCCACGACCGCATTATTGAGTATAATCCTCTGTACCAAACTGTGCGAAGACTTTGAACATTATCATTATTTTTGAATTAATCTATTTAATGTGTGCACTATAAATAAATACATTTTTTATGTTTATGATAATCGTTGTAATGGAATTTTTGAACTAACCTTCAAAGTCATCAATAACTTCATCCAGAAGTTCATGGTACCGTCTTGGCACCCAAACGTCTCTGATGCTTGAGGTCACCGTCGAACTGATGGTGGCCACTATGGAGGGTCCAAATCTGCTCTCGGCTTGCCGTAAGCCCCTCACCTTAAACTCCTCGTACAGCGGGAGGGTCCCCACCGAGGTGATGGTCGCCGATCCCCGGCTCCCATTAGAGATTGCGTTCAACTTTTTAGTTAAATTTTCCATTTCTGGAAAAATAAAATGAGTGTTTTGCATTACTCAAACAAGTTCGTAAAAAAAAAAAAAAGTTTATTATTATTACCTATAATAATTTGTTTTATTATTTTTATTATTATTATTATTATTTTTAATTAGTTTTCCATTCCATAATCCAGAGGATTTTCATTGAAAATTTCCTGGTCATTTTCTAATGTGAAATCGTTGCGGTATGCTTCATCAGTTTCATCTGATATATATGACGTGCACAAGTCACATCGTGAAACGAATTGACTAGTAAATAAATTTTCATCACATTCGAAGCATGTTTCAACTAGCTGAAAACCCAGCTCCATCGAATTTCTAGGAAGAGTTTGATGAGAGTGATGAGATCTCCCTAGACGTTCGGAAAAACTAAATTTTTCGCTAGCGCACGATTTACAATAATTTCGGTCATTAATTTTAATTGAATTTAATGTGATACAAATATAAAGACTATCAAAATTAACGATTGAATTCATCATGTGGAATTGGGGTTCGCTTACCTTGTACTTGGTGACTGCGTCGAGGTGACTGCTGTTGAGTAGGTAGTTGGAGGAGTAATGAATAAAGAACAAATTTTCCGAAGCACTTGATTTAGGATCTCCCTCCACTGATGTCGATATTACTGCTAAGCACTTTCCCACGTTATATTGAGTCCATAGCCCTCTTATTTCCGCGGAATTTCTCCCGTCCCCTCAACGCAGACGCTGCATTTTTTCTCAAGTTACACCTTGGTCGCGCGATGTCTCTCCCTTTGAAAACGCATCGAGTCTTTCCATATTGCTAATATCCATCTAGCTAATATCCATCTGTTCTGAAAGCCCCCACTTTCTACTACTGACGAGACTCCGATTTACACGAAACCTTACAGATACCCACAGATATACAAACAATAGGTACAGAGACAAATTAATGACATGCTAAAACAAAAAATCATTGAACCATCGAACTCTCCGTGGAATTCCCCCATTGTAGTAATACCGAAAAAACCAGATGCATCGGGGAAACAGAAATACCGAATCTGCATCGACTACAGGAAATTAAACGAGAAAACGATACCAGACAAATATCCTCTCCCTAACATTACGGACCTACTAGACAAATTAGGGAAATGCCACTACTTCACAACTATAGATTTAGCGTCAGGGTTCCACCAAGTAGAAATGAGCCCAGAAAGTGTGGAAAAGACCGCGTTTTCGACAGAACAGGGCCATTGGCAGTTTCGAAGAATGCCTTTTGGACTCTCAGGAAGCCCACCAACTTTCCAAAGAGTCATGGATTCCATACTGGGAGGAATCCAGAACGAAACTTGCCTAGTGTACATGGATGACATCATATGTTTTAGCACTAGTCTACAAGAACACTTAGGACGACTCAGAGAAATTTTCGAACGATTAAGACAAGCCAACATGAAAATTCAACTCGACAAAACGGAATTTCTAAGAAAGGAGGTAGGGTTCCTCGGGCACATAATAACCCCAGAAGGAGTCAAACCTAATCCTGAGAAAATAAGAGCCATAATTAACTATCCCATACCCAAAAACACTAAAGAAATTAAAGGTTTTCTAGGGTTGTTGGGATACTACAGGAGGTTCATAAAAGATTTTGCAGACATAACAAAACCACTAACGAAGAGATTGAAAAAGGGAGCGACAATTAACACAACAGACCCAGACTACGCCAACGCGTTTGAAATTTCAAAACAATTGTTAGTAAACGAACCAATATTACAATACCCAGATTTCGAAAAACCCTTTCATTTGACTACGGACGCTAGTAACGTAGCAATAGGAGCAGTGCTCTCACAAACCCACAAAGGAGGCGATCTAGCTGTAGCTTATGCTAGTAGGACTCTGAACGAAACGGAAACTAGACTCTCCACGATAGAAAAAGAACTGTTAGCAATCGTTTGGGCTGTTAAATATTTTAGACCGTATTTGTACGGCAGGAAATTTAAAATATTTTCAGATCACAAACCACTTCAATGGTTATTTTCAATAAAAGAACCCAACTCAAAATTATTTAGGTGGAGATTAAAACTAGAAGAATATAATTACGAAATCTGTTACAAAAAAGGAACCAGCAACGCAAATGCAGATGCCCTATCAAGGATCCAACTTAATGTCACGGAAATAGAAGAAGCCGATAAAATTATTGAAGAATTAATAGATAAAATGAATAGAACTGAGAGTATACTACAAGACGGACAGACAGACCAAACCATAAGACAACTATTTCCTGAAGAAACACCCCCAACTGAAGCCATAGAAACAGACAGACAATCTGTAACTGCTAACATTGACGACGAGAGTGATCACCAAACTGTTCATACCAATCAAGATAGTAATACCACCATAGAAATCCCTATTAGTGACAACCCCGTAAATTATTTTAATAATCAAGTAATTGTATCGCTTGTAAAATTTAATCCTACAAAACCAAAAATAAAGAAACTCTTTAATCAGAAAACCAGAATATTGCTAGAATTATCAGAAAACAAATTAGAAAAAGAAATAGTAAACTTTGTCAAAGAGTACATTATACCAAATGTCAACTATGGAATATACTTTGAAAACGACATTTATGAAAAATTCTTAAAAATAATGGTTAAATATTTTAAAACCTCAGAAGTAAAATTCACAAAATGTAGTGGAAAGCTAGTCGACGTACTTTGCGACGAAGAAGTACAGGAAGTAATAGCCTCCTATCATGTAGGTAAACAAAACCACAGAGGGATAGAAGAAACTTACCAAAAACTTAAAAGACTTTACTTTTGGCCCAATATGAAAAAGACGGTCCAAGAATTCATTAATCAATGCGAAATCTGCCAAATTTGCAAATATGATAGAAATCTATTAAAAATAAAATATAATGTTACCCCGACAGCGACCAGGCCGTTCGAAATAATTCACATTGATAAATTCACTCTAGAAAAGACAAAATTCCTGACGATAATCGACACTTTCTCAAGATACGCTCAGGCCTATCCGGTTCAAACTTCGGAAAGTATAGAGGTAGTTACTAATCTCCTCAAATATTTTGCTCAACATGGACTACCTCAACAAATCATTTCGGACAATGGAGCAGATCTAAATAGCTCCTTAGTAAAAGAATTACTGATGTTACACAAAATCAAAATTCATTTTATAAGTTCCCAACATCCCGACTCAAATGGACCTATCGAGAGGTTCCACTCCACACTGATAGAGCATATCCGATTATTGAACAATCAAGACGAGTTCAAAAACGACTCGACCACAAACAAAGTAAACTATGCTCTTATAGCCTACAACAATAGCATACACTCGGTAACAAAATTGACGCCATTCGAAGTTATTAATGGTCATATAGACAACGAAGCGACTATAGATATGGATATAGAACAAAAACTTACTTCTAACTTTGTACAGAGACATAAAGAAAAGACCAAATTGTTATACTCCACCATTAATGAGAAGAATCTAAAACAAAAAGAAAAAGTGATAACCAGTAGAAACCTATCTAGAGAAGACCCACCAGAAATACCGGCCGAAGTTTATATAAAAAATAAACAATTACAGGCAAAGACTAAAAATAAATATGCGAAAGAGAAAGTAGTTAGGGTAAATGTTGATAGAAACACGGCAGAGATTCAGCCTCGTCATTACAATACGAGAAGCAAGGTTCATCTCTCCAATATTAAGAGACCTAGGAAACAAAAGAAAATTACAGAAACTACTTCCCAAACTAACCCACCTACTGACGCTGTTTCAGGGCCCTCGGGCTTACGACAGGACGATGCGCCGAAATAAAAGACATAAGCGGTAATCCCGGTGTCTTACCTATCCGGCTAGGTACGGCAAAAATAACTACAACTGACCACACGTTGATACACTACTATAAGATCAACGGACTTATACGAGAATTCGACAAACTGAAGTTTAAAAATGTAGAATTATTTAAGAAACTTAGAGTAGATGAAAGAATATCTAGGGAATTAGATGAATATTCAAGGGTTGTAGATTATACTGTAGATATTATTCAAGAAAAAATAGATAGCATAAAACATGTAGACAGTAGAATGAAGAGGGGATTAATCGATGGGCTAGGTAGCGTAGTAAAAGCTATAACGGGAAATTTAGACTCAACTGACGCAGAAAAATATGACAAATTTATAGAACAAATTAGAAACAATAATTTAAACTTTCAAGATCAACTAGACGCTCAATTCTCCATGAACAGTGAACTAATAGAAGAATTTAATGAAACAATTAGCACCATCCAATTCAACAACAAAGAAATACAAAATAAAGTGGTAGAAATAAACAGCTTAATTAAAACCAATAGTTTAAAAATCGAAATTGGAACGGCCAGAGAATTAGTGAATCATCTACAACTAGTTTTCAACCTGATATTAAATGTAGTCCAAGACATAGAGAACTCCTTGACCTTTTGCAAAATGGGATCCCTTCATCCCAGTATTCTTACTACCAAACAATTGTATGACGAACTTAAGAAAATAGAAAATTATTACCAAGGGAAACTACCTTTAGAGATCAATTATGAAAATATGTTAGAATTAGAATCCCTGATTAAGGTTAATTGTAAAGTTCGACCTGAAGAAATTGTTTACTTCTTAACGTTACCATTGACAAACTCGAAAGAGTTCGATTTATTTTATTTGAGGCCAATTCCTTCAGAAACCAGTAACGTTCTAATATCCATTTGGCCAGATTCTCAGTACTTGTTAAAAGCCAAAGACAATTCTACAATTAAACCTCTTAAAGGTTCTTGCATATCGGGTAGTACCTACTTGTGCCCGACTGAAATTCTCTCAACTTATAATGGTACCTGCGAAAAAGAAATTCTTCAGGGCCGAGCTCCTAAACAATGTCGATATGTTAAACTAGAAACTATCGACAACGAAATTGAATTTATTCCGGAAATCAATCAATATCTTGGCACTTTTGTAACAGAAGAACCTATAGAAATTAGGGAAGAAAAAGAAACAGAAATCAAGTCGCTAAAAGGAATATATCTCATCAGAAATGAAAAACATACTGTATATTTTAGAAATGAACAATTAACATCTTCCAGCCAGTCGGAGGGTCAACCGAAAATTATTCACAATATTGAAATTGACATGGAAAATAATTATCCGCCTGATGTGTCATTAAATTTGAAAGATGCTAATTTTAAAAATATAAAATTGAACCCCATACGACCGTTTAGGTCATTCGATTCATCTCACATAGTAGTACCAAGTTGTTGGACAATTGTATTATACTTTATCATGATAGGATCAGTATGTTATTTTACTTTAAAATATCTTAGAAAATCCAAATCATTAAATTTTAGTAATTCACCTCAGGTAGAACCCCGGACTTGTATTGACATCAACCTTCCAGGAGATGCCAAATTCTAGGGGTGGAGGAGTTAAATATGTAATTTGTGCTGAATGCTCCGTAATATTGCAGACCCCAGGAAAA
This sequence comes from Apolygus lucorum, assembly GCA_009739505.2. Taxonomy (NCBI): domain Eukaryota; kingdom Metazoa; phylum Arthropoda; class Insecta; order Hemiptera; family Miridae; genus Apolygus; species Apolygus lucorum. Next base: position 16,559,420 of record CM019174.2, read on the forward strand.
ACCCCGCTTAGGGCTCTGCGAGCCCCGCGGAGGGAACAGATTGTACGGGCAGTCTTGAGTCGCCCTTCATGAAGTGTAGTTGTTTGTCTTAAAGATTCCTGTGACTTATAATTTAACTGTTGTAGAAAATAAAGTTCTTTTTTAAAAACTCATTCCCGTAAAGCAGTTATTTAACTTATATATATACATATGATTTTTGGAAAAACTTCAGGGATCGTTTCAGAATGTTCCAAAACGGATTTCAGTGTGAAAATTTTTCGAAAAAGTCGATTCTAAAAATTTTGAGGCCATTGCAATAGCTTCATTTTCCTTGAAAATTCACTAAAAGAAAGGTAGGTATCAAAGAAATATGCAGTGATTCAGCATCTTTTGATTCATATTTTAATTTATGCGCTTGTTATACAAAATAAAACAAATAAGGCATAACATTCAGTAGAAGAAAGATTGAGTGGAAGAAACTGGAGGGACACTTAGCAATTGTTCATACAATGTCCAGCAACCAATCTTTTTTAAAAATTAATTAACCCTTAACTTGGCAGGGAAAATGGAGGTCAATCGCTCCAATATTTCAATATTTTTTTATTGGTGCCATATAGGTTAACCAACAAAGTGTAAATGCTGTAAAAAAAGAAACATTGCCTGAGCCCATCGCAATCGTACATTTTACAGATGTAGCTTTAAAGCTACTGGTCTGTTCAGAGAAGCATTCCTGAACCAGTTCAGAACCAAACTGAAACTGAAAAGGGGGGGGGGGGAGGCGCCTGGACTCTTCCAGACAGGCAAAAATAGGCGTGTCCATTTCTGAACCGTTCAGGACTGCTTCTCCGAACAAACTTTACATTGCCAAGATATCGATGGATCTGTCCACTGCATGGATGTTCCTTCAGAGATACAGCTTCAAGATACTGATTCATTCAGCGCTCAGGCTTTTTCCAGGTTTTTTCGGGAGAAAAATGAAATTCCGCGAGTTTTCCAGTAGAGTAAAATTCCCTGAGTATTCCAGGTCGCTGGACACCCTGATATACTACGGATATTAGCGTAGGAACAATAGTTCATAACACGTTAGGTACGTAGCCAGTGGCCAGCCTAAGCCAGTAGCCATAGCCAGTCCTAAGTCTGGGTAAGTGGGAAGGAAAATTTGCTACCCCACGGGCTGATTTCGTGAAATGAGGTATTCCCCCAACGTGTCGTTCCTCTCACAAATCCTTTCCCAGCTTAAACTGCTAGTAACCCCAGGTTTTAACTGTAACTACCCACGTATAAGTTTGAAATAACAAACTTCCATCACAGATTGATTATCTATACAAAAGTACATACACCCGGAATCCAACTAATATTTTGTCTCAGTCGACATTAAAATAACCTTCCCGTAAGTACAAAATAAACAACGATCATCACCCAGCTAGTTTGATGAAAGTCGAGTTCCAACTGCGGAGTGAGAAATGTAGTCCACTCTTCGAGTTGCCAGTAAAAGACTTCTACGAGAAGGAAACCACTTTGTTGCATAGTTTTCCGATTCCTGCTATTTCCGCTTCCACAACGTCTCCAGGCTGAAAAAGGGAAACCATCGATTACAAGAGATTTTCATAAACTGATAACTGAAATGAAAACTCATTTGCCACATAATAACCTCCAAGCCTCGATGTTGACGTCATCCGTCCTCCAACAATGAGGAATTTCACCGAATTCTGTTTGCATTTTTCCTGAATAGTTGATGGTGTGGGTTAGATGAAAAGCGGGTTGATTTCGGAAAATAAGTCTCCTGTTACTTTTGGGAGACAATCAAAATTTATGATTTAAAAAAATAGCCGGGAAAACGGACCTCATCAACGTGAAGCCGAAACGCTCGCTGATTGGCTGTTTGGATCGCCATCGCCTCGAACTCGTGTTATCTAAGAGGAAAGTTATCAAACAAAAACAGGGGAAACCTCATTTTCTCCATCTTGCTTTTTCTATTTTTTCTCTTCAGTTCTTCAATAGGGTGTGCGCCTGGGTAGGAAAAACTGTTTATTGTTATTTTTAATCTAAGGTAGACCTCATTCCGAGAATTTTGGTACCAACCGCGACCTTCTAGCGTGTGTAAATCTTTTCCTATGAATTTTTAAAGTTTCGACCGTTTATGACGTCACAGTGGGCTGGGTGGTCCCGCCCAGGGGCCCTATTCTGATTCACTAAACGCACCAGTCGCTAACTTAACCACCGAGTTGCTAACTGAAGCGACATGGATATTATAAACTCAATAGTGTTTCCAATTCATTTTCCAAGAGATTAGTACCGTTAAAATTTACCAATTAAGGTGAATGAACACATTTTGGAAGCGGGAGAGGGAGGGGAATAGATGTATAAATGAATAGATTAGGTTTATTTGTTACCCCCTCCATAAACAACGAAAATTCGAACTTATAATGTTATAAGTTGGAATTGAAAAAGTTAGAAAATGAAAATGTATCAAATATATACATGTGAGTACTCTTTTTTTCATGAGATTCAAGGCGATGTGAGGGCTCATAATCTGGAAGTATTAAATTTTTTGCCCCCACCACAAATGTAAATATAGAAGGTATGTTAGGTATGCTAGAATCAAATCCTCCACATAAAAAATCGAGTGGGTAATTTTTGGAAACAGGGTGATTAGGAGATTCACATTTCGGTAGAATTACATTTTTTACCCCCACCCTAACATACAGTATGTTAGGTATGCTAGTACCAAATCCTCCACATAAATAATCGTGTAGGTACTTTTTGGAAACAGGGTGATCAGGAGATTCACATTTTGGTAGAATTAAATTTTTTACCCCACCCAAACATACAGTATGTTAGGTATGCTAGAATCAAATCCTCCACATAAAAAATCGAGTGGGTACTTTTTGGAAACAGGATGATCAGGAGATTCACATTCTGGTAGAATTATATTTTTTACCCCCACCCTAACATACAGTATGTAAGGTATGCCAGTACCAAATCCTCCACATAAATAATCGTGTAGGTACTTTTTGGAAACAGGGTGATCAGGAGATTCACATTTTGGTAGAATTACATTTTTTACCCCACCCAAACATACAGTATGTTAGGTATGCTAGCTCCAAATCCTCCACATAAAAAATCGAGTGGGTACTTTTTGGAAACAGGGTGATCAGGAGATTGACATTTTGGCAGAATTACATTTTTACCCCTACCCTAACATACAGTATGTTAGATCCAAATCTTCCAAATAAAAAATCGTGTAGGTACTTTTTGGATACAGGGTGATCAGAAGATTCACATTTTGGTAGAATTAAATGCTTAACCCCACCTAAACATACAGTATGTTCGGTACCTATGTTAGATCCAAATCCTCCACAAAAAAATTCGTGTAGATACATTTTGGAAACACGATGATTAGGAGATTCACATTTTGGCAGAATTACATTTTTACCCCCACCCTGTTTCCGAAAAGTACCCCCTCGATTTTTTATGTGGAGGATTTGGATCTAACATACCTAACATACTGTATGTTAGGGTGGGGGTAAAAATATAATTCTGCCAAAATGTGAATCTCCTGATCACCCTGTTTCCAAAAAGTACCTACACGATTATTTATGTGGAGGATTTGGTACTGGCATACCTAACATACTGTATGTTAGGGTAGGGGTAAAAATATAATTCTGCCAAAATGTGAATCTCCTGATCACCCTGTTTCCAAAAAGTACCTACACGATTATTTATGTGGAGGATTTGGTACTAGCATACCTAACATACTGTATGTTTGGGGTGGGGGTAAAAAATGTAATTCTACCAAAATGTGAATCTCCTGATCACCCTGTTTCCAAAAAGTACCTACACATTTTTTTATGTGGAGGATTTGGTACTAGCATACCTAACATACTGTATGTTAGGGTGGGGGTAAAAAATATAATTCTACCAAAATGTGAATCTCCTGATCACCCTGTTTCCAAAAAGTACCTACACGATTATTTATGTGGAGGATTTGGTACTAGCATACCTAACATAATATGTTATTATTATATTTTTACCCCCACCCTAACATACAATATTATTGTATGTTAGGGTGGGGGTAAAAATATAATTCTTCCAAAATGTGAATCTCCGGATCACCCTGTTTCCAAAAAGTACCTACACATTTTTTTATGTGGAGGATTTGGTACTAGCATACCTAACATACTGTATGTTTGGGGTGGGGGTAAAAGATATAGTACCCCTAAATGCAGAAAAATGGTCCCCTATATAATACGTAAATGTTAAAGTGGAAAAAAACACGAGAAATCCTCGAAAACCGAAAGATTTTGAGTAACAACTCGGTTGATAACTGAAACCACTTGGTTGATAAATGAAGCGACTGCTCCGGACCAGTCGCTAAGAAATGAGCCTTCGAAACCACTGAGTTGCTTCAGTTAACCACTGAAACGAGAAAAAGGTGCGTTTAGTGAATTAGAATAGGTCGCTATTATAATATCCATATCGCTAACTCCGAAAATTAGCCACCCAGTGGTTTCGGGAAACCACTCAGTTGCTTCGCGAAGCCACTGCGGGCGCGTTTAGTGAATCAGAATAGGGCCCCAGGCGAGAGGGGCGCGTGACGTCATGAACGGTCGAAACTTTGAAAAATCATAGAAACAGATCTACTCACGCTAGAAGGTCGCGGTTGGTGCCAAAATTCTCAGGATGTAGTCAACTTTCGATTAAAAATCTAAAAAAAAATCAAGACGCACCCCCCATTTCGATCCTTACTGGTTTTGGATATGTTGCATCCAAAGGCCCGTTTACACCAAACGAGCATTATTGGCGAACACTGTTCGCAAACAATCGCGAGCAAGATGCACGGGCGGTGTGAACACTCACCCTCGCCGAACAGAGTTCGCAAACCCTGTTCGCGAACGTTCTCGAACGTTCGAGCGCGTTCCGCCTCTTGTCGGTAAACCGACGAATCATCAAAGGGATTCGTGTTCGTTGCGCGTCCGGTGTAAACGGCATATCGGCGAGAGAACGAGCGGCCGGTGGTAGGACTGCATTTTTTCAAAACTTAATAAATTTTATTAATAATCCGTATTCGCAGTTCAGCATTCTCTCGTTTATCCAATATAGAGAATAAATATTGTATTCTCTATTCCGCATTTTCAACTCTTGTTCAACAAACTCTAGTTGTATTAGGGAAGTCAATGTTTTTAAAGAACTTTGTCAAGAGAGAGAAAATCATTAATTTATTGAACAGTTTAAAAGTAAAAATGTTGGAGTATAAAAGTTGGACAACGACTCCATTAGCTGTCGAAAATGTTTATAAAAAACTAATTTTGATTTTCAGTTTTGTAAGTAGGTAGGTATGTTTAGTGAAGTTGAAAGTAAGTATGTTGTATTTTTTGAAGTTCTTGAAGCCTCCATTTACATTTAACGGGATTTTTAAAGTTTAAAATTGAATGATTCAAAATTATTGTTGTACCTATTAATCTCTCATCCTTTTAAAAAAAAAAATCCCCCTACAAATTTGACAAAACACTCATTTTTCCAATTTTCACTGAGTCAAAGGAAACTTTTCAACCGAATTGAAAGGCGTCAGGACAACGGCTACGATTCAAGTGTACAAAAAATTTAACTTTTAAAAAAATCGGTATGACTTGATAAAATCAATCTATTCTATATGGCGGGTGCCATATTCAAAAGATATTATCGGGAACTTTCTCGAATGCTCGAGAACAACTGCTCGTGCGGGCGTGCTCAGGCAGTGTGAACGGGAGCTCGTTTGCGTGTTTGCGAACGTTCGCAAACAGTGCTCGTTTGGTGTAAACGGGCCTCAAGGAATATTTGAAGTGAGATTTCACGATCTCAGCGCTTCAAGCGGCCGTACATGAACTATTCCAGGTTGACGTCATCCTCCCGGTTTTTTTAAACGTTCATATTTTCTACACAGTTTTGTTTATTAGTAAATTAGGAAGTACGTGCTGAAAGTTTATCGTTGGGGGTTTTTCGAGGTGCTGAATCCGATTTTAGGGTCAAAAATTGGAAATTCCGACATGGTGAAATTCCTCATTAAGTTTATTCACGTTACATTGAAGTAAAATGCAGGGTTGGGCGGAATAAACTGTAAATGAAATTACAAACGTCTGCCAAGTGGGTGTGGCACATAGCTTCCTCGTATTCATAACCCGATTATAGTAGTAGTTCCTCTTATTCATAGATGATCCGATGCATAGTAGTCAATCTCAAAACACCAATCTCTAAGTACCTTCCACTACCCTCATAGGGGACCACCTACACGCTAATCTGAACAATCCTGAGAAATTTCGTCGACATCGGATGGAAAATGTAGAAGTTATGGCTGTTATAAGGAATTCACGTTTGCGCATGTGCAGGGGCTACTGTCAATTTTAAGGCCTTGATTTTCATAGGGGACTGTCTACAATCTAATCCTCGTGATCCCGGAAAATTTCATCGAAATCGGATGAATAATGTGGAAGTTATGGCTGTTACAAGGAATGAGGAATTTCACCGAATTCCGTTTGCATTTTTCCTGAATAGTTAATGGTGCGGAACAGATGAAAATCGGGTTGATTTCGGAAAATAAGTCTGTTATTTTTGGGAGACAATCAAAATTTATGATTTCAAAAAATAACCGAGAAAACGGATTTCTTCAACGTGAAGCGGGAATGCTCACTGATTGGCTGTTCGGATTGCCGTCTCCTCCCAGTGTTGCCCGTTGGGACGACGAAATCGTGTTTCTAAGAGGAAGGTTATCAAGCAAAAACAGGTGAAACCTAATTTTCCCCATCTTACTTTTTCTATTTTTTTTCTTCAGTTTTTCGATTTCGAACTTTACTGGTTTTGTGAAAAGTTGCATCTGGGGACTATAGATTTCTCGATCTCAGCGCTTCAAGCGGTCGTAAATGAACTATTCCAGGATGACGTCATCCTCCCGGTTTTTTTTTAAATGTTCGTATTTTCTATACTGTTTTGTTTAATCGTAAATTAGGAATTAAATGAATGGGGTTAGTTCCGCTAGTTATAAGAATACAATTATTATCTACGTACCGTATTGGAGAATCCGTCGTAACCAGCAAGTCGAGTACAGGAGGCGAGCGCTTTCGATGTAAGGACATCATCTTCAGGCCGTCGAGAGAGTACCTACTAAAGTTTGTCAGTCCGTCGTTTTCTTTATATAGTCTGGGTGAAAGGGAGGTGAAAGGATCAGAAAGGAAAGGGGGGCTACCTGGTAACGAGACCAAGTGGTGAAAGGTTGTTTGCCTGTCATGTCAAGTGAAAGGGAGAGATAAAACTAATTCTCTTAGCTAATTGTACATTCACCACATGGTGACCACGTGGTAACCACATGGTGACCACATGGTCTTCTATTCTCCACTATGAATATATTGTAATCTAGCTTACATAACTCACTTATTGCTAAAATGGTTAACTTATATCTACTTCTAACTTAAATACTTTTTTTTTTCACTTGACATGACAGGCAAACAACCTTTCACCACTTGGTCTCGTTACCAGGTAGCCCCCCTTTCCTTTCTGATCCTTTCACCTCCCTTTCACCCAGACTATATAAAGAAAACGACGGACTGACAAACTTTAGTACTCTCTCGACGGCCTGAAGATGATGTCCTTACATCGAAAGCGCTCGCCTCCTGTACTCGACTTGCTGGTTACGACGGATTCTCCAATACGGTACGTAGATAATAACAGTAAATTTGAAAAGTTTGCTGTAGGTACATAGGTGGTTTTTCGAGGTGCTGAATTCGATTTTGGGGTCAAAAATAGGAAATTCCGACATGGTGAAATTCCTCATTCACGTTTGCGCATGCGCGGTGACTACTATCAGTCCGGCGGTGATGATATTCATAGGGGACCATCTAGACGCCAACCCACACAACCCCTGAAACTGTCATCTAAATCGGACCATAACTTCGTATAGTTTAGCCCCTTACAAGGATTTCATGACAGACACGGAACCAAAATTGTTCCAGAAGGCCTAAAACGTAAAATGCTAGTTGAAATCTTGATTTTGGAAAACAATTTTTTTCAACCTTGAAAAGTGAAAACAAAGCTTCCGTAGGTTATGAAAAACTGAGAAACACATTTCTGCAACATGCAACAGTAACTTTACTTACACGGAGGGAGATCTTTGGGTCCATGAACACACCAACCCCTGAAGGTGTTCCAGTCAATATCACGTCTCCAGGCAAGAGTGTTATAAGTCTGAAAGGGGGGGAAAATATAGGAAATAAGAAATATTATAGCCCTTGGCTAAAATACAGGAATTGTAAACTAATTTTTTTCAGTGAAGGTTCTAGTACCCTTCCATTAAAATATGATTTTGTAAAAATACGTTTACGATTTATTTTGCATACCCTGACAAATAGGAGATGAGAGCATGGATGTTGTGGATCATGTCACCAGAATTGCCTTCTTGCCTTTGAGTTCCATTTACTGAGCATTTCAGTTTCAAATTATGAGGATCCTCAATTTCATCTTTACTCACAACTACAGGACCTGAAAACAAAGAAAAACCCCTCTGAAGATATTGTAAAGAAGTGGAGGTTCTTGAGGCTTAGTCAGAAGAAGAATAAAACACTTGTTTAGCCTCAAGAACCTCAACACCTACCTACTTTTAATCAAGAAGTCGAGAAAAAAGATCCTCACCTTATTATATTGTGTTAGTACACTTAACACGTTGAACGCGGGGAAAAAAAACGCGTTGGTCCCCTGTGGCAGAGACATTTTTTTTCTTCTCCGAAACGCTACAGCAGCAACATATATTAAAAAGTATATTTTTCCAAAAATTTTGACATAAAAAAAGTTGAGAATTTATTCTCGGCATCAACGTGACGCGGCCAGCAATGTAGGCTTTAGCATACAGCTTTTAGCAGCCAAGCACTACATCCAATGCCAGCAATGTAGGGTCAGAAAGGGATGTAAATAGGTACCTATCCAAGTAGTAACAAATTTATTGCTTTTTCAATATGGCAAATATTTTCATTTTCGATCTGAAAAACTCATTTGGAGACCCCCCGGAGTCTGAATCAGCTGTTCGCTATCGGCCATTTTCAAGTGACTTCACAGGTCGGTAGCTGTTTAGCGTCATTTCCAGAGTCCGCACCTTATTTTGTGACGACTTGAAATCCACCAAAAAAAGTTAGCATCTGCGTCTGCTGGCCCCATCTGTCTCTAGTCGTTACGATCTCAAGTCTTCGCGCCTGACGTGGCGAAAACTCTCTAATGTGGTTGAATATGGCGCCAGATCAGATACAACGCTTCCTTATCTCAACAGGGCGCTTCATTATCACAACGTATCTAAGCCTAACCAAACCCACTAGGAACTCTCTAATGTCTGTTGATCCTCGACTAATCTGTAGGAAACCAGAAATTCGCTCAAATCTGTTTGAGGCATCAACTAAAAAGGCATTCAGTCTGAAATGAAAATCTATGTACTCGTAGGTAGACAAAATAATTTTTTAACGCATTCTAATATTTCGGAACGAATTAGGAACACAGCACACGATAAGATACATCACATAGGCCGACTGATAAGAGATAACCAAGGTTTTTGAGCTCCGGAAGGTTCATCTTATCTTCCCTAGGCAGGGCTCAGCCATTCCACCACTTTCTTCTCCTAGATGCTTCTGAATTACAGCCTAATTCAGGTAAATCGTTCATTAACACGTTGGAAGCGGATCGCGTCTATGTCACGCAAATCCCGGGGTCCTGTGGCTGACCGCGTCTATGTCACGCAAACACCTCTCGCAAAACAGGTTCAAGAATATGTGCTCCTGTTCTTTCGTTCTCAGTTTCCGCTCTTTTCTAGCTTTTTTTCGTGATAGATGAACATATCGATGGCATCACATGATAACCTCGTATCTCACCCACCTGTAATCCAATTTTTATTACATTGCTAGCAGCCAATATGATAAACTTGCTTGTTGCTACATTGCCATATCCCGGCCAACAATGCCTCCAAAACAAACAGCGATGGCAACGTAAGCAAGCCTTCCTGGCGAAATTTTCCTCTGCAGGATGAGCGTGGTGCCACACCCAGAATTATTCGCAAGGCGCGCTTCTGCATTCGGAAGACCTTAGTCATGTTGGATGGGTTGTTCCAAAACAAAATCCCGTACGATGCTTTGGACAGGAACAGTCCAAAGTAGACTGATCGTAGGGTCCGCCTAGATGATAATGGCCGAAGCTTTCGGATGCAGAAGAGTAAAAATCCATAAAGTTCTCCATCCATCGCAACATCGTGGAATAGTACGATGAGTAGACAAGCAGTCACGATCAAATCAAATCAAATGGTTTTTACTGTCAAAATCCTCCAAGTGGCACAATCTTCAAAAACAAAATTTCGAATTGAGCTTTTATCTTGGCTCTGTACTCTTTGTGTCGTTGAGAGATGCAGAATTTGTCTTGTTGTCTCCATTTCGTTTGGCTCTCTCGACAGCCATAGCGTCGTAAGGTTTTGGGTTCTCTCGCACTTACCTTAAATCTGCAGGCCCTATGATACTATTGTTTAGCCTCTTTAGTCTTCACTTATATCGTGTTGTGACACTCGCAAACCCCATCGTGATGGGACTCTCAGAAAACCAAAGGAAACGCCCTGTTAGTCATGATTAAATTATAAAACTTTCCTGGCATTTCTCAAAGTCTTCTGGGTGATTTTCTATAAAAAAAAACCTGGTTACGAGAAGTTGTGTGCGAGAAGGGTACCCAGAATGCTCACAGAGGAACACTTTCAAAATTGCGTCATCTCCGCTCACAAATTTTAAACATTTTATGTATTTTTGCTGAGGTCAGTCCACATTTCCGCAATATTACGCGCTACCCTGAAGATTGTAGATTGCAGCTGAATCCGCGGTTCAGGGTGATGGGAGCTCAAAGCACTGAAGCCTAGTGGCTTATTGTGCTACTCCGCAGATTCTGTTCCTAGTCAAGGAGTCCTAGGCCTTTGGTAAGGGCCAGTAGCGGTTTGGCTAGATTTGTGCTGGGAAAAGCCTTCATTGGTGTAGGTGACCCGAGGAGGTGAAACTTGCGATTTGATAGCATTTCACAATCGAATATTATGTGGGAGGCTTTTTCTTCAGCCTCTCCACACAGCCTGCTGAGGGTTGTATTCTGGTTTACCCCAATGAGGTTGAGATGGAATCGGAGTGGAGTAAAGCTTGTTACCAGGCCAACCTGTAACCTGACTTCCTTGCGGCTTAGCTGCAGCAGCTCTTCAGTGGCGCTGTGGTTAGGTTTGGCCACCATGCACTTACTTAGGACATGCCCTCTAAGGTTTGACTACCTACTAGTGGTTTCATTAGTGACCCACCATGACCCACCTATGGTCGCCTTAAAGGAAGATTTGGGAATGCCGGTGGCTGGCTCTGGACCAATGAATGGGGTTAGTGAGCCCTTTCTGGCCAGCGTGTATCTGCTTTCTCATTTCCGATTACTCTGCTGTGTCCTGCCACCCACTCCAGAGAGACTGTTGTGTTGCGACAGGAAGCAGAGAGTTTGGAAGCAGTCCCCCTGTTTACTTACAAGATTATCTCACCTCTTTCTGAGGGGAGTGAATGTGGTGATTCAGTGTATTATTATTATCGCAACTGTTGTTTGTCAAGGATTCCTCAAGCCTAGATTCCTAAGTTGAATTATTTTATTATTCATGTCGAATTCATCAGGTGAATCAAAGAGAAACATCTAGATGAAGAAAGTAGTGGAATGGCCCGAGCGTTGTCTAGCGACTATTAGACGAACCTTCGTTGTTTCCTCTTCAAGATGGATTCACCTCTGTTATTGTCCGGAGGTATTAGACTGTTCCTATTAGCGATAAGAAACCATGGTTATCAGTGACACTCAGCCCTCTTGATCAAAACCGAGGTTATCATCTAGGGCGTTAGAGAGCAGAAAATGCAATTCCCGCTAAAAATTGAATTACAGGTGGGTGGGATACGAGCTTCCAGCCATATGCCGACAATGTAATAAACTTGTAAACTAAAGCAATGTAGTGCTTGGCATGCCATATCCCGACTTCCCTGGCATTGCTGTTCATTCACCAAGACCCCAAGCTTCGGCGGATGCATGCATTTACGCATGGTTATAGCACCCGAACACCGCACTTACTGAAAGTCCCTGACCATCGTCTGGAGTTCTATAAGAGAAGCGTGGAGTTTAGTGCAGTTTGGCTTTGGAACTTCTACGTGTTGCGACTGGAATCTTCGGTTTGCACTGTGGACGCCCCAGGACCTACCTTCAAGAGATCTATTAAGAGGTATCTGGTGGAGAGGGAACTGTACGCTGTTGACGAGTTTTTCTCTATATGATATTTAAATTATCTGACTTTGACAATTGCCCTACATGCCTTTAATGCTTGTGTTTTCGGCAAATAAAGAAATTATTATTATTATTATTATGGAGAACTTTTGAATAAAGATAGTGACTGATAGTGGTGGGAACTGGCATCGGCCATTTGGAGAATTCACGAAGCAAACTGACAGTAAAGTAAAGTAAGTAAACAACCATTTCAGATTGGATTCTCGTCGTGCCATTCCTGGCTTCGCGGATGTCATCAGCTGTCTTACAAAGGGGAATTGCCTCGCCGCCATGGGTTGGGACGAGGGTGGCTGACACACGAAACCAGGCCCCGATGGCGAGACTCGAACCCACGACCCCCCGCAGAAGCCAGTCCAAGAATCGCCACCAAAGAACGCGCGCTGCAGCGACCACGGTTACATCGCACACACAAGCAAACTAACCGTTATGACCCCGCCTTAAAGCCAAATGCACAAACTTAGAAGAAGTTCCTCTTGCCATAGGAACCCTTGCAAACTCACTTTCTAGATGTTCCGAGGCTTTTCAAGTCTGTGTTTCTGAATTGATCAATGGTAAACTTTTGCTGAAATAAAAAAATCTCTGTCTGCTAAAACTAGGTGAATAAGTAATATTGCTTAAGTAAAAGAAAAATAATAATAACTGACCAGCTAACCTAAGGGGCAGAACGTGTCCATGGACTTCGCAAACAGCCATTGCCCGTTGTTCTTTTTTGGCACCTGCCAGTCTCTGGCTGAAAGATCGTTGGCCACAGTGTATCCAAAAATGTAGTCGTCTGCATCTTCTTTTGTAACTTGGCGACACTTCTTTCCTATAATGACGGCCAACTCGACCTCCCAGTCCAAAAACTGCAACATAAGTAATACGAGTTTATTTAAATTTGTGTTTTTGACATTTTATGTCTTTACTATGGCACATAAATGAAAAATCGTCACACGGGGAGCGTCACGCGGGGAGCGTTATGAGGGGAGCGTTACGCGAAGGGGAAATATGAACGGAAAGGGGGCGCAAAGACATAAAATGTCTCTCGTGGTTGTGTACTTGTACGAAAGCTGTAGCCACCGTTTAGGATGTCCCACTGTAAGATTTCTTTTAGTGTAATAGCACGAAGGAATGAATATTTTCTTGGTTGATTCCAAAGGTTCATTATTGAAAATGATAAACCAAAATGGTGCTCAATGAACACTGTTCATGATAATAGTAAGAACGTATGAGAAATTTCCAACCAGCTTAAACTATGGGTAATATCGATAATATATGCTGATGCATTCAAAGGTTTTTGAATGGTTAAGACTCCGCGATCTAAGTAGAAATAGGCCCTCTCGATAACTATCCGTCACAAACATGATTCGTTCGGATACTGCTACTAACACGGGGTCTGACGAACCCCATCCTTTTGGGGTTGTTATAAATTAAATTTGAAACATTACCCCGCAACGGTACACTACGTAAGTATTACGTGCGGTTGGGGAACTTTCCTATCCTCCGCCTCTACTTGTTGGCCAAGCAGACTCTGCCTTCAACAGTGCCAAGAAGGACACGTGAACTGACACGTGACGAGGGAAGGATCGTGTGATACTACGTAGCAGCGCTTCCTGCGTAAGTATAAGCGCCATATTTACGTAATGTACTAATCAATGTAATTTTTTTGCGAAATTTGTGTGTTTTTTGAAAAATGTGTGAACGTCATTTTCACTTAGTGTGCTAGCACGCACCTGCTTCGAAGTTTTTTTTTACATTTTATGTCTTTACTATGGCACATAATGAAAAATCGTCACGCGGGGAGCGTTATGAGGGGAGCGTTACGCAAAGGGGAAATATGAAGGGGAAAGGGGGCGCAAAGACATAAAATGTCTCTCGTGGTTGCGTACTTGTACGAAAGCTGTAGCCACCGATCGGGAGGAGCAGTGGGCGGGAGGAGTTGCCGTTCTTTACTTTCTGGTGCTTTACTTTCTCCATAAAATGATTACACAAACAAATAAAGTTTCCGAACTTCCTCAAAAATTTTTAAACAAGTTTAAAATCAGCAATATGTTTCAGTTATTTGATAGTATAATAATGATATAAAGTATATACAGGGTGTCTACACTTGAAAAGGGCATAACTTCAGGGATCGATTCTACAAGGTATTTCAAAAAAAAAATGTCTCGTCGCATTTTTTTCTTTGCGTTTTGAGTGGGTTAAGAAAGAAATGCGACGAGACATTTTTTTCTTAACCCACTCAAAACGCCTTTTTTCTCACTTCACCTACCTTACTACCTTACTTCATTAAAACTGTCATAATTCCTGTTATTTATCAAGTAAATTCAAATTCGAGGATATCGCTGGAAAGAGCGTTAAATTTCCAAGCTACCCAGTGTAAAACCAAAATCTTTCAGCAATAAACCATTTCTAAAAAATCAAGGCAAATAGCAAACTTCAAATCTTTTTTGTAATATGACTCTTTTCACATCGAATTTTTACTGTGAATCCAAGGCTATTTCGACGGGCGCTCTTCGGGAAAAACATGCTCAAAATGTCAGCTTTCCAACGGTATATCGATTTTTGTTCTTAAACTCCATATTGGAGGAGTAAATCAAGTTCGAATGCAAGAAAATGTGTGTTTTACTCAATAAAAACATCAACTTTCAAGCTGATTGATGTTTTTATTGAGTAAAAATGTGTTACTTTATGCTCACTACCATACCTAGAAATGACGCTTATTTTATGTACGAAAATCGAAGATTATCTTCGACAAATCCACATTTTAGCTGTCAGAATCATTCGGAAATATCACCATTGGATTCAGCGTAAAAACGCTGCAAATTATTACACAATGGTTCTGCAAAGCCACCAACCACCCAACGTGAAGAAAAATATCGATCGCATTTCGGTCAGCTTTAATTTGAACGGAGATTAGGCCTCTTTTGCTATTCACACTCGTGTTTCTGATTTATCGTACGTCCAAACTTTAAATTCTCGTAGTGAGCGAACGGTTTGCTCTACAGAGCTCCGGGTGGTCTCAAAAAATTCTAAAAATTCTATAGAATCTTAAATTGAAGGAAAAACAATACCTTTATTTCAAAATTTTTTGAGTTAGGGCGTTTTGAAAATTTCAAAATTGATTTTGGAACCCTTAGAAGTGACCTACATCAACCAAAAGCTTCGGGGCACAACTAGACCCCAAATGGAGCCTACATACCAAATTTCATCAAACTCGGTCAATGCTAAGTGGCAAAAGTGCCGCGTACGGCGTACGGACGGCCAAATTTTGGTTTATTATTTTCAATAATGAACCTTTGGAATCGACCAAGAAAAAAAAAAATTTTTAACACCCCCTCAAAATTTGATGGTTTACGTTTCAAGGTACGTAGAATCCAAAAATCGAATAAAAATTTGGCCGTCCGTCCGCCGTACGCGGCACTTTCCCCACGTAGCATTGACCGATTTTGATGTAATTTGGTATGTAGGCTCCATTTGGGGTCTAGTTGTGCCCCGAAGCTTTTGGTTGATGTAGGTCACTTCTAAGGGTTCCAAAATCAATTTTGAAATTTTGAAAACGCCCTAACTCAAAAAATTTTGATATAAAGGTATGGTTTTTACTTCAATTTAAGATTCTATAGAATTTTTAGAATTTTTTGAGACCACGCGGAGCTCTGTAGGACAAACCGTTCGCTCCCTACGAAAATTTAAGGGTTTTTATTGAAATATATATATATATATAAATCAAAACAAGAGTGTGAATCGCAAAAGAGGCCTAATCTGCGTTCAAATTAGAGCTCACCAAAATGCAATCAATGGTTGGTAATTTTGATTTTTTTTTTTTGATTTTTTATTTTTTTATTTTTTTCTTCATATTGGATGGTTGGTGATTTTGTAGACGAGTGATCTATATAAAAATAATAAACCATTGTGTAATAATTTGCAGCGTTTTATTCGATTTTTGGATTCTACGTACCTTGAAACGTAAACCATCAAATTTTGAGGGGGTGTTAAATTTTTTTTTTTCTTGGTCGATTCCAAAGGTTCATTATTGAAAATAATAAACCAAAATTACACAGGAATTGATACCAAACTCGTCAAACCATCTTGAGATCGAGGGGGACCACATAAACCGCTCAAAACACTGGATTTTCTTGTAAAACACACGTTTTTTGGCATTCAAACTTGATTTACTCTTCAAATTTGAATTTTAAAAAGAAAAATTGATAGACCGTTGAAAAGCTGACATGTTGAACATGTTTTTTCCGAAGAGCGCCCATCGAAATAGCCAGAGATTCAAAGTGAAAACTTCGATTTAAAAAGAGACATATTATAAAAAAGATTTGAAGTTTGCTATTTGCCTTGATTTTTTAGAAATGGTTCATGGCTAAAAGATTGTGGTTTTACACTGGGTAGCTTGGAAATTAAACGCTCTTTCCAACGATATCCTTATATTTGAATTTACTTGGTAAATAATAGGAGTTATGGCAGTTTTGATTCCGTAGGGTCGAAAACGCGAAAGAAAACTTCGAAGTTGAAAAAACGTCTGCCAAGTTGGGTGGGCAGTATAGCTTCCTCACTCATTGTAACATGGACGTATAGAATCAGTTGGCGAAAAAATTATGATTCAAAGAGTTATTGAATACCAAAATATTGGCGATAATATGCGGGATAGGGTTGCAGGTATTAATGTTTATAATATTTTTATAATTTTTATAAGGTATTATAGTTTATAATATTTTGTATTTTCAACGTAGAATTTTATTTAGCGGTCCACCGTCTAGGACCTAAACCACACAATCCCTGAAAATTTCATCGAAATTGGTTGAAAAGTTGCGGAGTTTTGGTTGTAACAATAAATTTAAAGTTCGCGCATGCGCAGCGGCTATTGCTTGACCAATTTGATTGAAACTTATAGGGTGTCTCTTAGAAGTTAGTCCCTAACTAACCTCCAAATTTGAGCAAAATCGGTTCATTAGAAACCGAGGTTCCAGGAAATTCACGTTTGCGCATGCGCACTCGCTCCTATTGGTCCGAAGGTGCTGAAATTGATAGGGGACTGTCTAGGACCTAACCCGCACAATCCCTGAAAATTTCATCAAAATCGGACCACAGGTTAGTATAGTTTTGCCCGGGACAAGGATTGACCACAGACAGACCGACAGACAGACAGACAGACACGGAACCAAAATTGTTCGGGAAGCTCTAAAACGCAAAAAGCAAGTGGAAATTTTGATTTTGGAGGACATTTTTTTTTTTTCACTTCTTTCACGAATACAAAGCTTCCCTACCTTCGGTAGTGAGGAAGCAAAAAGGCATTTTGAGTGGGTTAAGAAAAAATTGCTAAGAGTCATTTTTTGTTGGAAATACCTTGTAGAATCGAACTTTGCAGTTATGCCCATCTTAGGTGTAGACACCCTGTATAATGATAGTAAATGCTACCTACCTTCGAGCTTGGAGGATTGATGATGTCATCGTTTGGTCCAATGATGGTGCTGGGAAACTTGTTGAAGAAGAACGGCTCAACAGGATAAGGCTTTTTCTGCTCATCACAGTGACTTTTGTAATTGAGACCAACGCATATTATTTTATCGGGCGAAAGTACAGGTGAGAGGAGGGTGACATCCGACAATTTCACTGCCGATTGTCCATCCGCTACCACTCTGAAATATGAAATTAATTAGCGTTCAGTTGATGCAACTGCAACATCGTTTGATTTAACTTTAAAATTTAATTTACTCGTATGATTGAGTTTGACATTAAGAGGGTCTCAGTCGGTCTCCGTTCGTTCCTCGTTCCATGTCAGTGTTTCGCGGAATTGAAGGAAAAAAACCTAAAAAGTTGTACCTAAACTTGAAATTTTCAAGGATTTTAGAAATGCATTAGTGCATGGGCCTAGGGAATTGAAAAACTGAAAGATTCCCGCTGGAATCATCAAAATCGAACAATAATTGCCAGAGAAAAACGCTGCAAATTATTACACAAAGGTTTATTATTTTTCTATATAGATCACTCGTCTGCAAAGAACACGGCTTTGCCATTGTTACCACCAACCAACTTGAGGAAAAACATCGCAGCTAAAATTTGAACGGAGATTAGGCCTCTTTTGCGATTCACACTCGTGTTTCTGATTTATCGTAAGTCCAACCCTTAAATTCTCGTAGGGAACGAACGGTTTGTCCTACAAGGCTCCGCGTGGTCTCAAAAAATTCCAAAAATTCTATACAATCGTATATTGATGGAAAAACAATACATTTATTAAAAAATTGTTTGGGTTAGGGTGTTTTCAAAATTTCAAAATTCATTTTTCAACCCTTAAAAGTGACCTACATCAACCAAAATCTTCGGGGCACAACTAGACCCCAAATGGAGCACATATACCAAATTTCATCAAAATCGGTCAATGCTAACTGAGGAAAGTGCCGCGTACGGCGGACGGACGGCCAAATTTTTATTCGATTTTCGAAATCTACGTACCTTGAAACGTAAACCAACAAATTTTTAGGGGGTGTTCAAAAAAAAATTTTAAAATGGTTGGTAGATAAGAAAAAACAGTTGGTACCTATTTAAAAAACCCTGCAAATTATTTCACAAAGGTTTATCATTTTCCTGTATAGATCACCCTTCTGTATAGATCCCTCCCTGCCAACCATAGGTACCTACTACCTACTAGGGCATTTTTGAAAATTTCAACCCTTCATTTCCCTTTGTTTGGTGGTTGGGGTTGAAATTATCAAAAATGCCCTAGTAGGTAGTAGGTACCTATGGTTGGCAGGGAGGGATCTATACAGAAGGGTGATCTATACAGGAAAATGATAAACCTTTGTGAAATAATTTGCAGGGTTTTTTTTATAACATTTATATTATGAAAAATTCGAGAATGTAGCACACTTTTTCTCCACATCTCAAAATAGCAAGAGATTTCTCTTTTTTCTCAAATTTTCATTCATTTTCTCTTTCAGAATATTTTAAGCATAATGTATTATGTATAATATAATATACATGTATAATATAATATGTTTAATATAATATAATATTATAATATGTATAATATATATGTATAATATATTATGCTTGAAATATTCTGAAAGAATATTATTCATTTCAAAACATTTATTTTATCGAGTATAATACATCCATAGTAAATAATAATCCAGAGTAAAAATCGAGTCTTGGATGTGATATAAGAACATTTATGTGATATAATGCTGGTATTCATAGCTTCTCTTTAGAAAACATTATTTTATAAACTCGACATATATACTCCTGCTCAAAATTAGCGCACCACCATCTATTTCTTCGTTTGCCCCCTTATTTTTTCCTTTATCAAGTTTTTATCTATTTGCACACATTGTTTGCAAACTCAGAAAGAAAAAAATTTAACCAAAAAAGGCACAAATTCGAGAAAAAATATGTTTTTAATGAATTATAGAAAAATGTACTTCTTGTGGTAAAATTATAAAAATTGAAAAAAAGGTTTGAATTATGCCAGTTTAGCTTTTCAATACTTGGTATTACCTCCTCTAGCTAGGATGAGGGCTTGCAGCTATCGACCGATGCCTCTAATCAAGTTTTGCATACCTTCCTGGGGATATTGTCCCATTCCTCTTCCGCTGCTGTTTCCAGCTGCTGAAGATTGTCTGATGGTGGATCTCTGGCTCGAATTCTTCTTTTCAGCATGTCCCAAACATGCTCTATCGGATTCATGTTTAGGCTCCTTGGTGGCCAGTCCAGGATACAAAATTTATAAGGGAAGAAGGAAAGAGATAAACGAAAAAATGGATGGTGGTGCGCTAATTTTGAGCAGGAGTGTATATATATGAATACTAAGAAGAATGAGTTTATGTTCGTTTTTTGTTGAATGAATGAAAAATATATGACCATTTTGTGTTGAAAATATTTTTTCAGTTTCACACGTCATTTTTACGTAGTCTACTAATAACTGTGTGTCAGGGAAGTCTACTACTCTAGGGTTAATTCGAAGTAGAGAATTTGCAAAGCCCAATGGCAAAAGTCATACATTGTCCATACATCAAGGGTGAATGAATCATAATGTGCTCGAACTTCCATAGTACATGGGTAGCACATTCCCAGTACGATGCTCACCTCTCAGCCTTCTGCAAAGCTTCGGGTCCACGCTTGATGAGTGAAACTAGACTGCTCGGAACATCAGTTTTTCCTGAGGAAATTTCCACAATGTCCCCTCCTTCTTTGACCTGGTAAGGAATGATATCGAAGACTATTAATAAATCATTTCAATGAGTAAAAACTAAGTGTGTGAGACAATCGGTGTGAATGTTCTAGATTTAAAGGTATCAGAAGTGTGTCGGTACAGTTGTACCGGGACTGTGAAACCAAGTATCAACTTGTAACGATTCCATGCAGTGACAAAAACTCAGCCCTTACCGGTCCAGTTCCATGTATAAGCACTGAGTATAGAAGTATGGAGAGTATAGAAGTATAGCAAATATAGAAGTATAGCAAGTATAGGAGTAAGAAGTCTTCTATTCTCACTGCTGGGAAGGGAACTTCTGGACCAGTTAGCTTGGAACTTGTCTCCACTTTAGTTAACGCCCTTACTGATTCCATGGACCGAGAAGGTATCATGGAATGGCTCTGGACCGGGAAGGGATCTTCTGGACTGGTTAGCATGGATGTTGTCTCCGGTATTCTTGTTCTTATGTCATGTTCTTGCAACGAGAAATTATTCTTTCCTTGAAATGTCTGGTCATTATTATTAAATGATTGTTTCTTTTTCAACACATTTTTTAATTCTTTCCTTCTGTATTGCAAGTTGAAATCATGACATTGGGATTTGACCACACTCGGTAGGCAGTACCAGTAATGGAACTGTACCGGTAATTTGGAACGGTTACATCTTTGTCACCGTAACTGTTGGAACCGTTCCAGAAAAATACCTGGACCGACACACCCCTAAAAGGTATGCTCAAATAAGTTGTGAAGGAAATATTAGGTCGGTATAGTCTGTTTTTTCGGTATGTTGCCTGTTTTTGTCTGCGCAGGTGCCGTCCAGTGGTTTCTGATTCTGCTCTGCTCTCTGTCTACTACAATTTGTTTCTCTGTCAGGCCAGATTTGGGATCCTATTTTGGGATAACCATGCCAATATTGAACGGATATTCAAGTTGCAACAGCGAGCCTAAAGAATGGGGAAATTGCATCAATTTTAGATTCTGGAATTTCAAGTCAAATCCTAAAACAGGGCCCTAGAATAACGTTTAAAACCGGGAATACCCAAGGGGAAAAAATTACTGTACAAGAAAATGCCTAAAGTGAAGCCTCTGTCAAGAAACTGATCACTGAAATCAAGGGAAACTGATCACGTCACACCCCGGGGTTCCTCCCCCAAAACTGTGCTCTGGCGAGGCATTAAACAAGTCTTGGCAAATAGTGTCAGAGAATGTCAACAGGTAGAGTTGTAGGCGCCCTCGTGACCACATGAAACGATCCACTCGAATAACGTGATTCAAATATCGAAACTAAATAAGAGAAGTTGAAGACTGATAATACTTGATAAAGCAATAGGTATCTTCGCTTGTTTAGGCATTATCTTCTATTGTGATTTTGTTTTCCTTGGGTATTCTTGGTATTAAACGTTACTCTAAGGCCCTTTTATAGAATTTGACTTGAAATTCCAGAATCTAAAATTGAGGCAGAATCCCCATTGAATTGTTAAAGAGCGAGTGAAATTGCTTCTTTTGGTCACTTTTGCGTTTGGCCCTTTCTGCCAGTTCGCGGCACACTCCTGTGTTCAATCACATAAGCTAATAGTTTCATGTATGCTTCCAGAGGTAGCACTGCTGTTGTGAGCGGCAGCTAGTCACATCACACAACATGGCTGCCCCCATTAACAGATTGCTTCTACATATAAATTTCCATCTTCCTTAAATTCTCTAAATTTTTTGGATGCGTTTTTGAGCAACAAACTATGGTTTTCTTCCATATCAGTAAACCCTCTTTTGAAAAAAAAAAATGTGAGGAAAATTCCCCACTGTGCTTGGAGGGAAATTGAAATTTTATTCGGTAACAAGCCTGCCATAATCGTCAATTACATATGTCGGGAGAAAGATCCTATACGGTCATAAGGTGACCCCTTAATTAATTCCCTTTTCCCTATGAACGGCAAACATGCAAGAGTTGGTAAACCTGGTCCCCCAACACCTTTTTCAAATTGGGAGTCATGAGATCAGTTCCTTGTAAACCTCATTACAACTTATTACGCAGGTACCATACAAAAACTATTTCGTTTATTTATCTGACAATCCCTACATCAGAAGTGGTGATGAGTGAACTTCTAAGCTCACATAATTTATCAAACGTTCGTGTGTTAAGTTTTACCTATTTTTCGAAACGGGTTCGTTAACTTCACAACTGATGGCTCAGTCAGGCTCGTGGCAAGTATAGGATCTTGCTCCCGACACATAATACATGGTAATTCAATAAAAAGTTAATAAATATTAAAGTTAGTAAAAAGAAAAAAATAGAATTTCAAATCTCAGTTCGTATTACAAATGTTTATCAAAATTAATTATACCAAAACTCGACACAGCGTTCAGCATCAATCAATATTGCTTTGCGTATTTTTTTAAATACTGCGTCAGGCAGCTCACGCAGCTCCACCGGAAGAAAGTTGTAAAGCCTAGACCCCACTTGTAAAGGGCTTCCTTTACAACCGATTTTGTGACCGATTTTTAATTCACTGCATACAGTGAAAAACGCTGCAAATCATTGCTCAAAGGTTTATTATTTTCTGTATAGATCA
The DNA here is from genome assembly GCA_009739505.2 of Apolygus lucorum. Taxonomy (NCBI): domain Eukaryota; kingdom Metazoa; phylum Arthropoda; class Insecta; order Hemiptera; family Miridae; genus Apolygus; species Apolygus lucorum. Next base: position 16,582,462 of record CM019174.2, read on the forward strand.
CCCTTCTGTATAGATCACTGGTTCTCCATCAATAGCACCTACCACCATCTGTATTCTCCCTTGACCTTCCCTCTCAAATTTCAGTTTCCTGCGTTCAATAGGATTGAAAATGGCTTCGGTGCTCACTCAGCTGATCAGTGATCTGAAGAGTGAAGAAGATCTCCTCGAATGCTGGAGACGCCTGGAAGAGCACTTCCATTCAATAGGAGTAAAAATGGCTTCGGAGCTCACTCAGCTGATCAGTAATCTGAAGAGTGAAGGAGATCTCCTCGAATGCTGGAGACGCCTGGAAGAGCAGTTCCATTCAATAGGAGTAAAAATGGTTTTGGAGCTCACTCAGCTGATCAGTGATCTGAAGAGTGAAGAAGATCTCCTCGAATGCTGGAGACGCCTGGAAGAGCACTTCCATTCAATAGGAGTAAAAATGGCTTCGGAGCTCACTCAGCTGATCAGTAATCTGAAGAGTGAAGGAGATCTCCTCGAATGCTGGAGACGCCTGGAAGAGCAGTTCCATTCAATAGGAGTAAAAATGGTTTTGGAGCTCACTCAGCTGATCAGTGAACTGAAGAGTGAAGAAGATCTCCTCGAATGCTGGAGACGCCTGGAAGAGCACTTCCATTCAATAGGAGTAAAAAATGCTCTGGAGCTCACTCAGCTGATCAATGATCTGAAGAGTGAAGAAGATCTCCTCGATTGCTGGAGACGCCTGGAAGAGAACTTCCATTCAATAGGAATGAAAATGGCTTCGGAGCTCACTCAGCTGATCAGTGATCTGAAGAGTGAAGAAGCCTTTGAGCAATGATTTGCAGCGTTTTTTACCCACCAACATTTTTTTTACCTACCAACTTTTTTTTACCTACCAGCTAGGTACTACCTACCACACCATACTGCTTCACACCTTCACAATCAAGTTTATTAGAAAGAACTAAACGCTTCACACTCGATTGGAAAAATAGAAAGCTTCGTATGGAAATTTGATTACTGGTTACGCAGGAGGCAAAACTGTATACAAATCGAAGAAATGAACAGCGATCGCATTTTAGTCCGATAAAATTTGAATGGAGATTAGACCTCTTCTGCGATTCACACTCATGATTCTGTTTTATCGAAGGAAAACCTTCAAGTACTCGTAGGGACCGAACGGTTTGTCCTACAGAGCTCCGGGTGGTCTCAAAAATTTTTAAAAATTCAATACTATTTAAAATTGGTGAAAAAACGATACCTTTATTTCGAGAGTTTTCGAGCTAGGGCACTCTTGAAAATTTCAACCCTTAATTTTCACCCCTTAGAAGTGACCTACATCAACCAAAAGCTTCGCGGCACAACTAGACCCCAAATGGAGCCCATATACCAAATTTGAACCAAATCGGTCCAGTGTTGCTAAGAAAAGTGCCGCGTACGGCGTACGGCGTACGGCGTACGGCGGACGGACGGAAATTTTTTTATTCGATTTTCGTATTCTACGTACCTTGAAACGTAAAACATCAAATTTTGAGGGGGGGTTAAAATTTTTTTTTTCTTGCTCGATTCCAAAGGCTTATTATTGAAAATAATAAACCAAAAAGGACTGGAAAACTTTGAGAGTCGATTCTACTGGATTTTCTACAAAGAAAATGTCTTAGCAATTTTGTTTTAACCCTTTGTTTTTCCAAGTTTTTTCAATTTTAAGATTTGTTTTCGTGTTTTTGACTTAGTGTTTCTAAAATTACCATATCTGTCTACCTATAATAAGGGCGCCGTTGGAAAAGGCGTCAAATTTTCCACCTTATAGTGCCTATAAGAACCGATTTCAGGGGTCCTGATTGGTGAAGAATCAACTCGTAAAGTAATTTTTGACAAATTGGCAAATCTCTAATTTCCTTGCACTACATAGGGGGCCATCTACGTGCCAATGCGGATGAAAAATGTAGACGACATGGCTCTAAAACGGGCAGACATGAAACAAAAATATTTCGGGAAGGTCCAAAACGTAAAACGCGAGTGGATATTTTGATTATGGAGAACTTTTTTTTAAACCTTGAAATGTGAAAACAGTGCTTCCTCCACCTTGGTAGACTCTGAAGCGAAATTTTTTGAGTGAAATGACTTGCTAATCAGATCTCATTGATGATGCGTGTGATGAATATTGTTTCACCAGAAATGCATTCGAAACTGAACAGTCCTCTTCTGCCACAGTTACCTAAACATCGAAAGATAATCCGCCTGTACAGCACAATAATTTATTAACTACTGTCTTCAAAGATTTGAGTTCCAATAGAAAAGGAGAACTACTAGAATTCCCATCTTCACGAAATGAAGGAGATATTTCAACAGTTCATAAGACTCACATCTTGCTTCTGTATGTTTTATCGCAGTTGTCCACAATAATAATTATGTTTAACCAATAACTTTAAATTTCGACGAACTGGTCTCCTGCTTAGCTTCACAAGTCCAATAAATTAATGCATCATTAGCAGTGGCGCCTCCTCCAGGCAAACATAGCAAACACTGTTTGCCTTACTAAAAATAAGCAAAATGAATAACTTTATTTTTGTTGAGATGCTCCTATATTCCCATTTTTTGCAAGTAATATAATAGCCAATTTTGGAAAATTTTAGTATAATTTAGGGACTTTTTCATTATTACCAAGTAAATTAGATGAAATAGGAGAATGGTATAAGCAGGGGCGTTGGGTGACCTCCGAAAGTGGTAGGGCACCAAACCAGAAAATACACGAACTTGACCCTGGGATCTCACATACCTACATACTTTTGCGTCAAACAGAGGACCCAGTGGGGAACAATCAAATCTCAACTTCATTCTAGTTAATGATGAAAAAAAATGCATTTTTGGGACTCGAAAAGATAAAAAATGTTAATTTGTTACTAAAACATTAAATATTCAATTTTTTTAAAACGAAAAGCACATAATTTCTTAATCATAAAGACGAGATCATAAAAAAAGTGTCTTAACAAATTCTACATATTAGTTGAAATGTCTTTAATGCCTTCGAGGATCATATTCCCTTTGATGACTTTTAATTGTCTTTTGCGAGGCCTACGTAGCATATTTATATGAAAAGTTGTGGAATTGAAGAGCACCAGGCTGTCTATTGTATTTCCCCACACAGAAATGTTGAACAGAAACGAAAAAATACGATAAGTAGGTAAGTAGTTATCAGTGGTCAACTCCATCAGAGCGTATTACAACAAACACCAAGACGTTTCGAAATTCGGGGAAAATGGAATGGAAAACCGAAAATAATAAGAGGACCAAGAACGGAAACTGTCATTGTTTCAAGACACTAGGGAACACAGTAAAGATCTCCAGAGAGAGACTATTTCGGAGCAAAACCCCTGAAGATAACAACTTCAACAACATTTTAAAACTTAGTTTCAACTTACAATAGTTTTAACTTACTTTCATACCTATGTGACGAAATCTCTGTGTAGCAAACGCCATCCACAACTATGATAACACTCCAAAATGATAATTTTACTGTCAATCAGCAAAATTGTTTCATGTCAAGATGTAACCACCCTCCTGTTTATCTCTTGTCAGTTGTTTCCAGTACATACTCTGTGTAAACACACTAAACACCTAATCGTGCAGTCTGGGCAACATACTGTGAAAATCTTTAAAAGTGGGGAGTATCCATTCAATTTTTAATCCGATCTATAACTGATATCTGAAGTACTCCATACGTTTACATCCTATGAGGAGTCCATTGTTATACATGGAACTTTCATGGCAACCTGAACAGAGTATCCATCCATCTAGTTGAATCAAAACAAGTCATCATCAGAAAGAATAAAAAATCGATCTTGTCTTCCAGGGCAGGGGCTGAGAAAGGGAGGGGATAAACTAAAATAACACTACTGCGCATGTGCGGACGGGGAAAAACTAAAAATAAACAACACGTTGGCATGACAACTCCGGGGTCTAGCCCCAGATCTTGGGAATTCAGGAGTGGAGAATCGATTGTTTGATACGAATCGATTGTTGGATACCTAACGATTCCATCTTACATCTTCTTCTCTCTCGTAGCAGGCCATGGAGACTGCTGTGGGCATGGATCTAGTAGTAGGCATTGAAGCCATGGCCTCGGGTTTTACCATGGACATTTGACATAATAACTGCATGTCAGTGTAGAATTATTTATTACTTGTAAAAGCTCCATGCTTCTATGGATCATGAATGAGTTTTGAGGAAAAACTTACTGCTAGGGATTTTTTTCTACTTTGTGGAGAACACTTTTTGAAGGGAGTTTTTTCAACTTTGGGGTAAAAATCTAGGTTACAGAGAGAGAAATTTTGCCGGGGCTAGACCCAAAGTGGCCTTATGGACGCCACGCCCCTGGGAATAAGAAAGTACGTATTTTGCCTTGGATACTAGCCCGCAACACACCAGAGACTTGGAGAGGTCGGTAATGTAGATGATTGCGGATGATAAGCGAACTAGCGTGGGGCAAAGCGATGCAAGGCAAGCAGTTAAAAAAAAATGAATTTTTCGGGACTATTTAGAGTGAGAGGCGACGATCGGCGGGTGGCGGGGGGTCATCGTGGTGTCAAGTATTGCCATACCCCCACTACCACGCTATCAGTTATAGCAAACAATCGGAGAACTGTTTCGTGACCTTGAAAGCAGAGAAACTTGAAAGATGAGCCATGGATACTAATTAACCCATGCATGGCAAGACATAACATATCCATCCAACCACATTATCTCAAGGAACAAAAACTTTTTCGCCAGTTTAGTTTTTTTCGCCACCGCGAATAGCGGCTGCCTGGCGCTGACTGGTGTCTCGTTCCCGATTTTACTGTACATTTCACTGTACCTAATAGTTTTTTTTTTTTTTTTTTGATAGGTACCTACTTGGAAATAATGAGGAATTTCACCGATTTCTGTTTGCATTTTTCCTGAATAGTTAATGGTGTGGGATAGATGAAAATCGGGCTGATTTCGGAAAATAAGTCTCCTGTTATTTTTGGGAGACAGTCAAAATTTTTAATTTCAAAACTAACCGGGAAAACGGACGTCCAGCGGGGACGCTCGCTGATTGGGCTGTTTGGATCGCCGCCTCCTCCCAGTGTTGCCCATTGGAACGACGAAATCGTGTTTTCTAAGAGAAAAGTTATCAAACAAAAACAGAGGAAACCTAATTTTCCCCATCTCGCTTTTTATATTTTTTTCTTCAGTTTTTCGATTTCGAACTTTACTGTTTCATGAAATTTTGCATCTGGGGACTATAGATTTCTCGATCTCAGCTCTTCAAGCGGCCATAAATGAACTATTCCAGCATGACGTCATTTTCCCGGTTTTTTTAAACATTCGTATTTTCTACACTGTTTTGTTTATTCGTAAATTAGGAAGTTCGGGCTGAAAGTTTGCCTTAGGGGGTTTTTAGAGGTGCTGAATCCGATTTTGGGGTCAAAAATAGGAAATTCCGACATGGTGAAATTCCTCATTGCTTAAGTATTATAGAAAGGAGGTTTAACATCATATGAGGTTTAAATTCAGAGTCTCCCTTTTTAGGACGTCCCACAGTAAGACTTGGGCGTCCTTATGCGATCGACCTGGGGTGAAGTTGGACAACACTCAACAGAAAAAAAAAAAATAACCACACAGTAATCCGTTTTAGACCATTCTGAATCCAAATCCGCGAAAAAAACCATAGGTGTATGTCTGTGTGTGTGTGTGTGTGTAACAAAATCTTGTGTACTCTGCACAGGCCTTAGTTCTCAACCGATTTTCCTGGTTCTTTTTTTGTTCGTCGCGGAAAACTATCTGGTTGTGCACTACGTCGCCGGAATTTCGAATTTTGCCTTTTAAGGGGGGGAAGGGGGGGTTAATGCTCGAAAAACGTGCGTTTTTGGGCATAATCTTGTGTACTCTGCCCAGGCCTTAGTTCTCAAACGATTTTCGTGGTTCTTTTTTCGTTTGACGCGGAATACTATCTAGTTGTGCACTATGGCGCCGGAATTTTGGATTTTGCTTTTTAAGAGGGGGAAAGGGGGGGTTAATGCTTAAAAAACGTGCGTTTGCGTGCATAATCTTGTAAACTCTGCCCAGGCCTCAATTTCCAACCGATTTGCGTGTTTCTTTTTTTGTTTGACTCAAATAACTTCCGAGTTGTACATGATTTTACCAGAGTACCAAAATTCGCAAGGGGAGGGGGTGAGTGGGGGGATAATATTTACAAAATATCCGATTTTTCAATATTTCGGTTCCTTTACTGCTTACTAATTGTACCCAAGCTTTGAAATTGAGGAAAAATTCTCAATATACCTCCGGATTTTCATGAATTATTCTCTGTGCCACCATGGAACTAATAGTGGTGCCACCATGGTGCCATGATGCCATAAACCGCTTATTTCGTGTTTTTTTTTTGTGTGTGTTTCACCTTGAATACGGATGTGAACTTCGACGGACTGCATACCAAAACTAACGGATGAAAGTTCAATGTTACGACGTGTTTCCGCTTTGGTGCCAGACTGGCACCATTGTTGGCGTTGTGGAGGTGATGGGGGGGGGGGGGGGGTGAACTCGAATTCGCATGTGGGGTATCGTAGATCATGGATTTTAAAATGCTCTTCAGATTCGAGGCTCCCATGCCGCTAGAAATGTTAAGGTGGATAATGGTGAGGGGGGGGGGGTCAGTATTTCTTGCCTAAAGTAATAAATAAATTACATCGAGTGAAACAGTTTTATCACTTAACAACTGGTTAAACTGATCTAATGCTTATCCAATGGGACGTCCCCTGGAATGCATGCATTACTAAACAATATGTTTTTGTTTATTATTTCCAGAAAAAAATATTGAACCCCCTCAAAATTCGATGGTTTACGTTTGAGGTAGGTAGCCACTAGGTACGTATATTTTGAAAATCGAATATAAAAAAATCCGTCCATCAACGGAACTTTCCTTAATTTTTATGGGCCGATTTTGATGAAATTTGGTATAAGAGCTCCATTTGGGGTCTACTTGTGCCCCGTAGGTTTTGTCATTCACTTCTGAGCGGTGAAACATTAGGGCTGTAACTTCTTAAGGAGTTTTGTTATGACGGTATTGTTTTTTCACCAATTTGAGATAGGTACCATTGAATTTTTAGAATCGAATGAACCCACCCAGAGCTTTATAGGATAAACTGTTAGCTCTCTATGAGAACTTGAAGGTTGAACTTACGATAAATAAGAAACACGAGTGTGAATCGTAAAAGAGGCCTTATCACCTTACAAATTTTAGCTGGCCAAAATGCAATCACTGTTCGTTTCTTTGGGATGTACATGTTTTGCTTCCTTAACCAACCGGTAATCAAATTTCTAAACCAAGGAATTCTTTATTTCTTCAAATGGAGTGTGAAGGGTTTATTTCATCTAAATAAACAACATTATGAATCGAAAACATGGTTGGTAGGTAGTGACGAGGGTAAAGCTGACGCTCGATCTTCAGAAAAAAAATAAACCTTTGTGTAATAATTTGCAGCGTTTTTCATTAGTTTATTCCTCTGTGACTGGCCAAGCTGTTTGCCTCACGAATATTCTCACGAGACGCCCCTGATCATTAGGCGTGATTTTGTACAGAAACCGCTCATTCCATGCTAGAATTTATTACTCCCATGTTGCTAACCCTCCAATTCACACTGAACCAAATATGAGTTCAAAACTGTAGAGTAAATAAGTTCAATATTTCTGTCCTTCCGTAGAATTTCAGTTCTCAAAAACGTAGAATACCTAATAGGTCAGCCTACATTGCCTACCCAGCACAGCCGCCACTGGTAGACTTTTTAGGTAGGTAGAACTTCTGTGTATTGTCTGAATGGATAAATACGAGCTAGATAACTGATACATCTCTGTAAGTAACGACGAACTACCTACTATCACTCTATTTATTAATATTCGAAAGTTTACCTGAGCACCGAGCCTGATGGTTCCACTGGGGGAACATTTGTACTGGACGAACCTCATCTTTGCAGTGGCACTCGTCGAAAAACGTGCGGCCCTGATGACAAAATGTGGGATGAATTTAGACATCCCCCTGGAAACAATGGTAGGTACTTAACAATAATTGTGTGCAAGGTAGGGCGATAACAAAAACGTTATCGGGAGATAGTACCTACTCAACAAGATAAGATAATAATAATAATTATTATCAACAGCAAGTGGTGGTGGTGGTTGGTTGTTGATAAGAAATGAATGAAGCATGGAAGAAGACAATCTTCTTCCATGATGGTAGGTTTGTATGCACGGTCAATCCAGAACAGACCCCACATACCAAATTTCATCAAAATTCCATGGAGACTAAGGAAAGTCCGGCGTAAGGTCGGAAAATTTTGGTTTAGTACTTTCAATAATAAGCCTTTGGAATCGCGCAAGAAAAGAAAAATTTTAACCCCACTCAAAATTCGATGTTTTAAGTTTCAAGGTACGTAGAATCCGAAAATAGGATAAAAATTTTTCCGTCAGTCCGCCGTACGCGGCACTTTCCTCACTTAGCACTGACCGATTTTGATGAAATTTGGTATATGAACTCCATTTGGGGTCTAGTTGTGCCCCGAAGCTTGTAACAGTTGAAATTTTCAAAACGCCCTTGCTCAAAAAATTTTGATATTAAGATATTGTGTTTTCTTCAATTTAAAATAGTAGTGAGTTTTTAGAATCGAATGATACCACCCAGAGCTCTGTAGGACCAACCGTCCGCTCCATATGAGAACTTGAGGGTTGGACTTATGATGATAACAATTTTGCTGTCCATAAGCCGTGAGTACACAGCACTTTCCTTAGTTACCATGGACCGATTTTGATGAAATTTGGTGTATGGGCTCCATTTGGGGTCTAGTTGTGCCGCGAAGCTTTTCGTTGATGTCAGTCACTTCTAAGGGTGGGTCGGTTTATCAGTCACCAAAGTTAACGGGGGTTTACATATCCCCCTGTTAACTTTAACGGTAGTATAAATTATGGATACTATAAAGGTGCTGTTTATCAGTGCGAAATTAACCCACTGGTAACTATTAACTGGCTGGTAAAATTAACTGTCTGTTTGGCCGAATAATCGATTATGCATGGAAGAAATACTTCTTCCATGTAATAAAATCGAGCTTCCTCCACATAAAAAAATCGTTTTCGCAGTGTGTTTTGCATCAGAAAAAAGAATAAATTAGAAGAGGATGAAGCAATGTTCTTTGTTTTGGTGTTTTCTTTTCTAGATCTCGGTAGATACTTATTTCCTTCTTGGTACGGCAGTAACTATTGTTCTTTGTTGAAAATTGTCTGTTCATGACAAGATCCCCGTCCACCGAGCCACTATGTCAAGAATTTTCAAATTTGCAGACGAAATAGTTCGTACGTTAATAAAGAAGTAGGTACCCTTTTCTATTTCGAAAATTTTCGGCGTGTGACCCTCCTGGCGAATGAATTTTTACATGCGTGCAGTCCATAGCACCTACAGCTCCAGGAAACCTGGCTTTTTTGTTTTTTAAATAAAATTCCATCCGAGATTGAAATAATACCTAGGTACTTCCTTGGTTGCTGGTAGGTATTCAGATAAATTGGGCGGATAGCCTGGCAGTTCCCAGGGACACCTGCTTGACAATTTTACAGGCAGAGCTTTTACTGACGCCACTAAAGTCGCCGACAGACACCAACATGGTTTTTTATTCTTTTATCCAATCAAAATCTCATCTAAAAATCGCAATCGTCCCACTTCTCCAAATGGTCAATCTGTGATCAAACTATGTTGCCGCCTTTCTTCCTTCCACCTTCTTCCCCACTGCAGGAATTTGACCATAAACACACATCTTTGTCGCTGCTGTCTGAAAAAGAGCCCCACACATCCATTTTCGATTGTAGCATAATTGACTAACAATCAACAACGCAATTTGCAAAAACGAACGTTCTGGGAAACAAAAACACGAGAAGTGACTCTCTTTGAGGTTAAAAAGCCTTGCATAAATTGAGTTACCCCCCCGTAACTTTTTATCCGGTCCTCGGACGACCAGTTAACTTTAAACTACGGATAACAGCTATCTGGGGACTGATAAACGCGAACGATTGAGTTACCCGATGACCGTCGGATAAATCTGCTTTACCGGGTGGTAAAAAGTGACTGATAAACCGGCCCTAAGGGGTGAAAATTGAGGGTTGAAATTTCCAAAAGTGCCCTAGCTCGAAAACTCTCGAAATAAAGGTATTGTTTTCTAACCAATTTTAAATAGTGTAAAAAAACTTTTAAACATTTTTGAGACCACCCGGAGCTCTGTAGGACAAACCATTCGGTCCCTACTAGTAGGTACTTGAGGGTTTTCCTTCGATAAAACAGAATCACAAGTGTGAATCACAAAAGAGGTCTAATCTCCGTTCAAATTTTATCCTATCAGTCACCAAAGTTGACGGGGGTTTACGTATCCCCCTGTCAACTTTAACGGTGGTATAAATTATGGATACTATAAAGGTGCTGTTTATCAGTGCGAAATTAACCCACTGGTAACTATTAACTGGCTGGTAAAATTAACTGTCTGTTAGGCCGAATAATCGATTATGCATGGAAGAAATACTTCTTCCATGTAATAAAATCGAGCTTCCTCCACATAAAAAAATCGTTTTCGCAGTGTGTTTTGCATCAGAAAAAAGAATAAATTAGAAGAGGATGAAGCAATGTTCTTTGTTTTGGTGTTTTCTTTTCTAGATCTCGGTACTTATTTCCTTCTTGGTACGGCAGTAACTATTGTTCTTTGTTGAAAATTGTCTGTTCATGACAAGATCCCCGTCCACCGAGCCACTATGTCAAGAATTTTCAAATTTGCAGACGAAATAGTTCGTACGTTAACACTTTCAGTGCGGGCGTCTACCCGGGTAGACGGAGAGTCTTCCCTAGCCCACTGCCGTCTACTCGGGTAGACTGAGCCCGTTGCATTGACTCATCGCATTCCAACGTTAGTAAGTTACCGAAATAACCGTTACAAGCGCCAGTTGGGCGGAAAATTCCTTCAATACCTTCCTGGCTTCACGCTAGATAGCGTCGGAAGCAGATTGGAAGGTTTGAACACAAGTTTCAGTCGTACCTTCGAGGCAACCCTTGTACGTTGACGCTCGGTCGGGCAGGTAGCGTGCAGTGGGTGGCGTTGGACGGCTAGAGGCTCCCGCATTGAAAGTGTTAATAAAGAAGTAGGTACCCTTTTCTATTTCGAAAATTTTCGGCGTGTGACCCTCCTGGCGAATGAATTTTTACATGCGTGCAGTCCATAGCACCTACAGCTCCAGGAAACCTGGCTTTTTTGTTTTTTAAATAAAATTCCATCCGAGATTGAAATAATACCTACTTCCTTGGTTGCTGGTAGGTATTCTGATAAATTGGGCGGATAGCCTGGCAGTTCCCAGGGACACCTGCTTGACAATTTTACAGGCAGAGCTTTTACTGACGCCACTAAAGTCGCCGACAGACACCAACATGGTTTTTTATTCTTTTATCCAATCAAAATCTCATCTAAAAATCGCAATCGTCCCACTTCTCCAAATGGTCTATCTGTGATCAAACTATGTTGCCGCCTTTCTTCCTTCCGCCTTCTTCCCCACTGCAGGAATTCGACCATAAACACACATCTTCGTCGCTGCTGTCTGAAAAAGAGCCCCACACATCCATTTTCGATTGTAGCATAATTGACTAACAATCAACAACGCAATTTGCAAAAACGAACGTTCTGGGAAACAAAAACACGAGAAGTGACTCTCTTTGAGGTTAAAAAGCCTTGCATAAATCGAGTTACCCCCCCGTAACTTTTTATCCGGTCCTCGGACGACCAGTTAACTTTAAACTACGGATAACGGCTATCTGGGGACTGATAAACACGAGCGATTGAGTTACCCGATGACCATCGGATAAATCTGCTTAACTGGGTGGTAAAAAGTGACTGATAAACCGGCCCTCAAAGGAGATCGCTGTTCATTTCTTCGATTTGTATTCAGTTTTGCTTTCTGAGAAACCAGTAATAAAAATAAATAAAAGTAAATTTCCAGTAAATTTCCATATGAAGCTGTCTATTTTTCGAATCGATTGTGAAGCGTTTAGTTCTTTCTAATAAACTTGATTGTGAAGGTGTGAAAGCAGTATGGTGTGGTAGGTAGTACCTACCAATGGTTGGTAGGTAAAAAAAACGCTGCAAATCATTGCCCAAAGGTTTATTATTTTCTGTATAGATCACCCTTCTGTATAGATCCCTCCCTACCAACCATAGGTACCTACTACCTACTAGGGCATTTTTTGAAAATTTCAACCCTCCATTTCCAACTTCATTCATCACCAACGTTCCTTTTTCTCGGCTTCCTGGATGTGGTACTTAATTATGCTCAGAAATTCCATTCATGATGATTTTTTGGACGCAAATTTAGATGGCCTGCAACTTTTGTTTCGAGTGTTTTGGTTTATTATTTTCAATAATGAACCTTTGAAATAGGCAAAGAAACCCTTTTTGTTAACCCCACCTCTCCTCAAAATTTGATGGTTTACGTTTCAAGGTACGTGGAATCCAAAAATCGAATAAAAATTTCGCCGTCCGTTCGCAGTACGCGGACTTTTCTTAGTCCCATGGACCGATTTTGATGAAATTTGGTATATGGGCTCCATTTGGGGTTCTTCAAAAAATTTTGATATAAAGGTATTGTTTTTCCATCAATTTAAGATAATATAGAATTTTTAGAGACCACGCAGAGCCCTGTAGGACAAACCGTTCGCTCCCTACGAGAATTTAAGGGATGGACTTACGATAAATCAGAAACACGAGTGTGAATCGCAAAAGAGGCCTAATCTCCGTTCAAATGTTACCTAACCGAAATGCGATCGATGTTTTTCTTTATGGTGGTTGGTGGTAACAATGGCAAAGCCGTGTTCTTTACAGAAGAGTGATCTTTACAGGAAAAAATAAACCTTTGTGTAATAATTTGCATCGTTTTTATTTATTTATTTTTGTTTTTTTGTTTTTACGTGGAGGCAGTGGAAAGTGACGACACCTCAAAAAACCAAATGTCTAAAACAAAAACAAAACAAAACAAAAAATCCAGTAACATCCAAGATGTTACAACAGTAACAACATAAGATGGCTGGTTTGAGGGAGCACTTCCCAGATCGCCTCATCTCAATCAGTAAATATTAGCAGTGGCTGGATCTCCCAGTTAGTCCCCTTGTGGTGTTTTGAAATCTCTTCTCATAAACAAGAATTTATATTATAAAGAACGACATCAGGAAGGAATTTCCAACATAACTCGTGCTGTGGTTGAAAGTGTCATGAAAAACACCAGAAATCGGATTATTCAATTAATTGAGAATGGGGGACGTCACCTAATTGATTCTATCTACAAAACAGTACCTACGTTGTGAAAGCCAAATTACAAACTTTCTGATTCACACAATGCGTTTTATTTAACTTGCAAATTATTACACAAAGGTTTATTGTTTTTCTATATAGATCACTCGTCTGCAAAGCCACCACCAACCAACATGAAGAAAAACATCGATCGCATTTCGGTGGTCTTTAAAAATTCTAAAAATTTGTTATTATCTTAGAGTGATGGAAAAACAATACCTTTACATCAACATTTTTTTAGGGTAGGGCGTTTCAAAATCTCAACGCTTAGAAGTGACCTAGATCAACCAAAAACTTCGGGGCACAACTAGACCCCAATTGGAGCCCACATACCATATTTAATCAAAATTGGTCCATGGTAACTAAGGAAAATGCAGCGTACGGGGGACGGGCGGCCAAATTTTTATTCGATTTTTGGATTCTACGTAGTAGGTACCTTGAAACGTAAACCAACAAGGTTTGAGGGGGGTTAAGCAATTGTTTTCCTTGGTCGATTCCAAAGGTTCATTATTGAAAATAATAAACCAAAAGGAAGTTATGCTGCAGCACCCTGTAGTTGTGGCACGCATTCAACCAGAATTTAATGGGCTTTAATTGGTTTACAGTGGTCGAAACACTTGGATGCGACCTTTTGACATTATAGGAAAACAAACTTAACAACTCTTGAAATTTCGTGTTTTTTTGCCCCCCCCCCCCCCCCCATAAAAACTAAGATATTTCTAACTTACACCCAATGAACCGATTCAAATCATAAAACGTTTTCCTAAAGTCATTCCGAAGTGCACCCCTAGATTAACTGACCTAATAGATGCTGGTAGGTTCTATCTACCCGCCTAGCAAGTCGTCTCCTCGTAATAAACGAGGGCCCTAGGAGTTTCCTCCATTTGCTCTTCCCCGTCGGATTTATCTGGAAGAGAACCTTTTCCGATTAAACGAACCGGAGAAGCGGCGCGTATTAATCGGAAGAGAACGTAGGAGGAAGCGGTGGGTAGAAAAAGGTCTTCCCATCCAAAACAAAGAATCAATCACAAGGGCGGGAAATCCGACCTAAATGAGGGTTCTAACTAATTGAGTAAAAAGAAAAGACCCTCTTCTTCCCAGGTTCAGCACTTTGCCGGAAAAACTGGAGCCATCACGGAAATTTCCTCTATAAATTCTTTCACAAGGTTCTTGGGAAGGATGTGGAGATTTATGGATCGTTTAGAAGGACACATCGGCTGGCGTTTTGGCATACGTGGTATCCTGCTAAGATACTCCCCCTCAGCCGACGTCGACGGCTCAGGAAAGATTCTGAAAAGGAATTAAACGTTTATTTGGACGTTGAATGGAGGAAATAGAATAGAAGTTACTTTTCGTCGGATGAAAAACGACAGCCAAGTTAGATGGCCTGGAAGATTTGTTAAGACACAAGATAGCGTGAACGGATAATAATGCCTAATTACGAGTAGTTGCTATAAAAAATATCAGCAATCACTATCTCTTTTGTGCCTAACATTAATAAAATCTCACGATTACCAATGTAGGAGCTTTTCAAATTTTTAAATATCGGTTGGATCGTTATTTCGTACGAAGGCTGGTAGGTACCTGTATGTTGTGATCAGCTACCTCTTCGCATTTCTGTCCATTCGCTTCCTTAGCTCAAGTGGTAGGAGCTCCGATTCAGAATCGAAACGATAGGAGATCGATCCCCGGTCGAGGGAAGTTAATTTTTGATGATTCAACAATGTGGCGCAGTCAGTAGGACCTGAATGGCCTCCTCAGCATTTCTCAGAGAAACAATAATCCATTAAGGTTAGGTCATTAAAACAACTCCCTCCCAAGACTCGAGTCGAGCCACCGCCTATTCGGACAAACGTTGAGGTCAGCGGATCCCCCGCCCTGTCAATGAGGAACAATAACAAAAAACTCTGAAGCCAGTCAAAAATACGCGTTCTCACTGGGTTGTAAAACGCCGGCCAAAGCAGCCTCCCTGACTAAGTAACAGAGTACCTAAGACCTAAGATTACCTCTTCGCATTTCTGTCCATTCGCTTCCTTAGCTCATGTGATAGGAGCTCCAATTCAGAATCGAAACGATAGGAGATCGATCCCCGGTCGAGGGAAGTTAATTTTTGATGATTCAACAAGTAGTTATTTCTCCTAGGGCAAAAAAAAGCCTCCTGCCAAGTGGGCATAAAGCTTCCGCGTATTGAATAGATATTCTGATGCATAGTAGCTAATCGCAAAACAACAATATCTCAGTATCTTGCACTATTCTAATGAATGACTATCTACACCCCAATCCTCATAATACCTGAAAATTTCATAGAATTCGGATGGAAAATGTAGAAATATGGCTGTAAACAAGGAATACACGATTGTGCATGCGATGATAAGGAACCATCTACACGCCGATCTGAACAATCCCTGAGAATTTCATCGAATTAGGGTGGAAAATATAGAAGTTATGGGTGCTATTTTTTTTCTATAATCTCCCCTCAAAGACTAAAGGTCTCTCTGACGGAGGGGGCACGCCATAAAACAAAATAAATAAATAAATCAAATATAATGGGGAGAACGCCCAGGACTCACCCAACGCTGGCCCTAGGGATGAGGGAAAATGAGGAAGGTGGGGGTGGGAGAGAGGGATGAAGGGAAGTGCATCTATAAAAAGACCACCAGTTCAGATATGAGCCGAGCAGGATGCGTCTGGTGACACCACAGAGTACGCCCACCGAGATGCCCAACTCGCTCAACTACGTGGCACTTTTCCCGCACCACACTCCGCACCACAACAAGGTTGCAGCCATCACCCTGAAGTTGTTGGGTTCCACTCCTTTTAGCTCTGACACTGCCGTAAATCATCTCTATCATACTTGCTTATCTTAGCCCGCCAGGTCTGCTCCATGTCCATGCTGCCATTAACAACCTGGACATCCAGGATAATGCATGACCTGTCGGGCTTGATGGCAACAATGTCAGGCTTCTTGCCCTGGTCACTTGGCATGTGGTATAATCTCTCCCCTTTCAACATCCCAGCCACTGGATGACAAGGCAACTGCTATCTGCTTGGCGACCGCATCATGACGTAGGATGCGGCCCCCATGAGTTCGTGGACACTGCTGCACTACATGATACAGGTGTTTATTTCCACTCCGACAGGCACGGCAAAGGGTATCTGTCATCCCACGACTACCCCTAGAACACCGTACCGCTGTTGGCAGTGTTGCCACGCGGATGGTGTGGAAGTTCCTGTAGTCACGGGCCCCAATGCCCTCCGAAGCCCAATCCACCCATTGGGATGAGATAAGGCTTTTGGAGCACTGTCGGAGTTCTTTACCATCTACTGACTCATGCAGGGCAGCAGCGAACTCAGCAGACAAACTGGGTTTTGGAGCAGATGGTGTTGCTCCGTCGCACCATACTAACTGCTGCCTGACAAAATCAAGACCAGCAGCAACACGGGCGACCTCCCAGCTCGACCCCTGAAGGGCTAGCAGGCGCTGGCGGCGCAGAGAAGGGATACATGCGGAGAGAGACACAATGCCAAGCCCACCGGATTTGACCGGTGCATGGATATAGGCACTTGGGACACCAGGTGGGAACCTCAGCCAAGAGCGCACAGCAGAGCGGACTTCTCGATCTAATTCCTGCAGCCTCCCCGCCGTAAGCCTACCGAAGACTAACCCATAAGTTAGCTTCGGCAGTAAGTACCTGCGGAGGAGGCGCAGCCTCTGCTGTGGCTTCAATGGAGCCTTGGTGATGCAGGCTAGCGCCCTACCAAGGTCCACACAGCTAGCAGTAATGGTGGCCACCCCCATGAAGTCGACTCCAAGGTACCGCCAGACCTCCAACACAGATTGGGAAGGAATGGGGGCTTGTCCTATGACAAAACCCCCATCCACAACCTTCACTTTATGTTGGCGACCCGACAGGACCAAGGAGACCGACCCACATTTATCGGGGTTGACCACGAGTCCACACCTGGATAGCTGCTTAGCAATTGCATTGAGGGCAATCTGCAAGCCCTCGCGGGTTTCTGCAAGTAGGATAACATCATCGGCAAAGGCCAATGCTCCTACTTGCACCCCAAGGGCGAGATCAAACCCTACTTCTGTGGGCAGCTTACCCAAGGCTGTATCCACGACCAGGTTGAAGAGGAGTGGCGATGGAGGATCACCCTGGCATACCCCGCGCCCAATCACTATTATAGTGATATAATATCCCTTGACACCTCACCTCCTGCCTCAAGGACCATCACGCCTTCGCGGTACAGACAGGCCACATACTCAATTAATCGAGATGGGGCCCCGACACCACGAAGGCAATCAGTCAGGGCAAGGTGACTGACTTTGTCAAAGGCCTTAGCGACGTCCAGGGCGGCATGGTGGAGTTGCCGGCGTTTAATACGGGCCAGCGAGATGACAGTTTGGAGAACTGTAAGGTTCTCCGCTGTGCCATCTGCTGGCCGAAACGCTCTCTGGACGTCACCAATGACACCAGCCACCTGGAGGCGAGATGCCTGTACTTTTTGGAAGTGGCGGAAGACTACCGAGGACACTGAAATCGGTCGATAGCCTCCAGGCCCACTTCCCCCTTTCTTAGGAATAAATACGGTTCGGGTACGGGTTAACGCTTTCGGGGGTCTTCCCGCAAAGATGAGCAGGTTGAGGATGAGCAGCTTAATCGTATTGGGTGCCTTATTCCAGCGACGGGCAGAAACACCATCTGGTCCAGCGGATGTGGAGTTCTTGACACCGCACTTGTGTGCTTCGTCAAGTAGCACCGGCGAACACAAGATGCTGCGTAAGGAATCCCTGGTGGAGACTGGGGGAACCACTCGCTCCCCAGGGTTGTGGCTGGGAGCACTCAAAAGTGGCTCCCTGGAATCCACAAACTCCTGAAGAGGGGGCTGAACTTGATCTTCCCCAGGCTCCTCCAGTACCTCCGCAGCTACACACGCCGGATGCTTCCTCCACAAACTCTGAACCCAGTGGTACTCCCGCCATCATGCTTGCTTAGCTGATCTGCGACCTCCACGCAACACCACTCTGGGAGGAGGTCCCCTCTGGTGCTGCGTCACAGTCGCATCCTCAACCCACGGGAAGATTCTCCCTAGATAGGCCGCAACCCTGTCCTCCAGGTTGTCCAGCCCTTCAGCAGCCCGCCTCGCCAGATCCTGCAGGTAGGTGCTTTCATAGCCTTCAATGCGACCTACCTGTCCCCCGAGCATCAAGACTTCGGTCTTCAAATCGGCGAGAAGACCGGAGGTCCCGGGGGAGGGATACTGAATGGCAGACTGCTGGTCCACGCCAGCAACAGGAGAATCGGGAGAAGCCCCACCGCTATTTGCCAGGATAGCTTCCTGGACAAGCAGCTTATAGGGGGCTTCAGGCGGAGGTTCTTGATGGCAATGACTGTGCGCGTGGGAAAACGTTCGCTTGAATAAACATTTATATTACGTACCCCATTGCGCACAGCCACCACCTCATCTGCCGCCATCCTGCGCAAATCCTCGGAAGCATACCTAGGCTGCACTCGTTCAACATTAATCTCTTCATTAGCAGCAACAGGATGCTTCTGTCTGACGTGGACACCAAGGCCAGACCTGGAGGTGAATGCCCGCTCACAATGGGCACACTGGTGGTCTAAAGAGGCAGTGGAAGAGGAAGAGGGTAGGGATGATGAGGAAGAAGAGGAGGGAGAGGATGGCCGAAGCCCCTGCCTGGGGCGCCTCCCCTAGAACCCCGCGAGCCAATGGGCTGGCGGGGGTTATGAGGCTGTTGTGTATTATTATTCATAACTTGGGAAGCGCGGGATTTGAGGGTCAGGGAACCCGTTGACAGGGGTTCCCTCCCTATTCGCCAGAGGGTCATTCAGCCACCCCTGGAACTTCAAGAGGGGTCCACCAGGGAAACCTAATGGGGCCACCTCTGTTCATTCCAGGGGGCCCGGGTTGCGCGACGGGGACGCATGACCATGACTTGGGTAGGGATAAGAAGGGCTCCGAGGAGATAAAAACCCAAGGAAATTTACGTTTGCGCATGCGCAGTGGCTACTATCAGTCCGGGGGCGATGATTTTCCAGGGGACCATTTACACGCCAACCCGCACAATCCCTGGAAATTTCATCGAAATCGGACAATAACTTCGTATAGTTATGCCCGTTTCAAGGATTTCATGACACGAAACTAAAATTGTTTAGGAAAGTCTGAAACGTAAAACGCCAGTGAAAATTTCGATTTTGGAGAACATTTCTTTTGGCCAGTAGGTACTTAAGTAAGGATACCTGTACAAGTGGGTACTCAAAGGAGGTATAACGGTAAGAAAAGTAAAGTACCTACCTGGAGATACAAGCCAGTAGATCGCGCTGAGACTCAGCTCCAGCACAGAAAATACAATTGAAGAAGAGTATATTCCCGCAGTTACTACACTTTCAATCACAATTACGTCGAGGGCAATACAGATTACTAATGAGAATTAGGATCCTGCACTTGCAGAGAAAACCACCAGAATATTTCTATCCTGCCTAGCAGAAATGCGTGCTGCAAGATCCAGGGCGGTACTGATCTGATGACTACCGATTAACTTATCAGCCTCGGGTTCGAATCAACAAGATGATAATTAGAATGAGATGAAGGGAAGACGGGAGTTAAGGGGCTAATCAGGGATTATTGGGGCCCCATTTGGGTGCCGACCTCCTACCAATTTGCTTATACAGGGTGGTCCTTAATGAACGTACCACCCTTTCAATTTCGTTGGTTGTGGAGAGATCAAAAAACTTGTCGAAGTAACTCCCCTTATTTTTTTGTAAAGAATTCAGGAAAAATACTTTTGCGCAAAAAAATTCCGCGCAATTGACACTAACTTTGTTTTTTCAAATACGAACCCCCCTTTTTTTTTGCAGATTCAGATTCTACGTCAAATTTCATGAGAAATTCATACCCGAATCGATTTTTTTCATTGCGTGCAACTGGTACTTTTCGCGCGCAAAGTGACCAGGGTGCGCAAAAGTGAGTTTTTTTTAACCCCAAGTGTGGCACATTTTTTTTCATTATTTTTGACGCAGAATCACGTGGTGAGGTCCTTTCTTCGATTTCATCGTTATTTTTCCAAATTTAGAAGGAAAAATAATGTTTTTGGACTTTATTTTCCCTCCCCCTTTCGCGACACGGGCTGAGGACCGGCTATGGCAGGATTAAAAATAAATTGCTCTCCTCTAAATAGGTAGGAACTACTTTACTACTTTAATGTAAAAACTCGGCGCTGCGCGCCTCGGCGGGGGCTTCGCCCCCTGCACCCCCGGATGATTTCCGCTTAGAGCCTAATGGCTAAAATGTGACATACCTTGAAAAGGTTTTTGCTCCCTCTCCCTCTTTATCTTTCTTCCACTGTAATATTTAAGATACCTCCTTATTCATAATGGCCTTGGAGCTCACTCAGCTGATCAGTGACCACTCAGGCGCCTTCAGCATTCTCCATTGACCCGTCCTCTAAAATTTCAGGTTCCTGCGTTCAACAGGAGAGGAAATGGCCTTGGAGCTCACTCAGCTGATCAGTGACCACTCAGGCACCTTCAGCATTCTCCATTGACCCTGCCTCTCAAATTTCAGCTTCCTGCGTTCAACAGGAGAGAAAATGGCCTTGGAGCTCACTCAGCTGATCAGTGATCACTCAGGCGCCTTCAGCATTCTCCATTGACCCGCCCTCTCAAATTTCAGGTTCCTACGTTCAACAGGAGAGGATGTCAAGCATATTTGTCGTCAAGCAGATGATAAATCATAGCGCTACTTTCCTGTCGCTTTTTCCTGTCGCTTTTTACTGTCGATTTTTCCTGTCGTTTTTCGGCGGGGGGTCCCATCGCTAAAACCTTTTCAAGGTTTAAAAAAAAAAACTCCGCCCCCCTGCACCCCCCGGTTTATTTCTTTTTCCATACTCTGTATGAAATCATAGGAACACAGAATGTGTTTTTGCGATGACCTACCGAAAACTCGGCGCTTAGCGCCTCGGCGGGGGGCTCCGCCCCCCTGCACCCCCGATTTATTTATTTTTCCATTCTCTGTATGAAATCATAGGAACACAGAATGTGTTTTTGCGATGCTAGTCATCCGTTAAATAAAAAACAACAATAATAAATGTGGAGTCATTGGCAATAATAAAATAAATATTTGTTAGACATTTAATTTGGTCTAAAACCCTATAAATGTGCGCATCCACAAAGCAGGATATCCCACGCACCTTAGGAGTAAAGCTCATACAAAACAAACCACCATTCTTTCAAAAGAAAATAAAGAAAATGTAAGTGGGGGAGTAGATATTAAATGTAGGCCAAAAACGTTATGTAGCGTTTGTAACTCATTGGTTGATAAGTCTAACCTTCCACGACATCAGAAAACCTTGAAACATTTAAATAATGAACACGTAAATTAATGGTTTTCTGAACGACTTTCAACGTTTGATTAACGATTCGTTGGCCTTGGAGCACACTCAGCTGATCAGTGACCACTCAGGCGCCTTCAACATTCTCCATTGACCCGCCCTCTAAAATTTCAGCTTCCTGCGTTCAACAGGAGAGAAAATGACCTTGGAGCACACTCAGCTGATCAGTGACCACTCAGGCGCCTTCAGCATTCTCCATTGACCCGCCCTCTAAAATTTCTGCTTCCTGCGTTCAACAGGAGAGAAAATGGCCTTGGAGCTCACTCAGCTGATCAGTGACCACTCCGTCGCCTTCAGCATTCTCCATTGACCCGCCCTCTCAAATTTCAGCTTCCTGCGTTCAACAGGAGAGAAAATGGCCTTGGAGCTCACTCAGCTGATCAGTGACCACTCAGGCGCCTTCAGCATTCTCCATTGACCCGCCCTCTCAAATTTCAGCTTCCTGCGTTCAACAGGAGAGAAAATGGCCTTGGAGCTCACTCAGCTGATCAGTGACCACTCAGGCGCCTTCAGCATTCTCCTTTGACCCTGCCTCTCAAATTTCAGCTTCCTGCGTTCAACAGGAGAGAAAATGGCCTTGGAGCTCACTCAGTTGATCAGTGACCACTCAGGCGCCTTCAGCATTCTCCATTGACCCGCCCTCTCAAATTTCAGGTTCCTGCGTTCAACAGGAGAGGAAATGGCCTTGGAGCACACTCAGCTGATCAGTGACCACTCAGGCGCCTTCAGCATTCTCCATTGACCCGCCCTCTAAAATTTCAGCTTCCTGCGTTCAACAGGAGAGAAAATGGCCTTGGAGCTCACTCAGCCGATCAGTGACCACTCAGGCGCCTTCAGCATTTTCCATTGACCCGCCCTCTCAAATTTCATCTTCCTGCGTTCAACAGGAGAGAAAATGGCCTTGGAGCTCACTCAGCTGATCAGTGACCACTCAGGCGCCTTCAGCATTCTCCTTTGACCCTGCCTCTCAAATTTCAGGTTCCTGCGTTCAACAGGAGAGGAAATGGCCTTGGAGCTCACTCAACTGATCAGTGACCACTCAGGCGCCTTCAGCATTCTCCATTGACCCGCCCTCTAAAATTTCAGCTTTCTGCGTTCAACAGGAGAGAAAATGGCCTTGGAGCTCACTCAGCTGATCAGTGACCACTCAGGCGCCTTCAGCATTCTCCATTGACCCGCCCTCTCAAATTTCAGCTTCCTGCGTTCAACAGGAGAGAAAATGGCCTTGGAGCTCACTCAGCTGATCAGTGACCACTCAGGCGCCTTCAGCATTCTCCTTTGACCCTGCCTCTCAAATTTCAGGTTCCTGCGTTCAACAGGAGAGGAAAAGGCCTTGGAGCTCACTCAACTGATCAGTGACCACTCAGGCGCCTTCAGCATTCTCCATTGACCCGCCCTCTAAAATTTCAGCTTCCTGCGTTCAACAGGAGAGAAAATGGCCTTGGAGCTCACTCAGCTGATCAGTGACCACTCAGGCGCCTTCAGCATTCTCCATTGACCCGCCCTCTAAAATTTCAGCTTCCTGCGTTCAACAGGAGAGAAAATGGCCTTGGAGCTCACTCAGCTGATCAGTGACCACTCAGGCGCCTTCAGCATTCTCCTTTGACCCTGCCTCTCAAATTTCAGGTTCCTGCGTTCAACAGGAGAGGAAATGGCCTTGGAGCTCACTCAACTGATCAGTGACCACTCAGGCGCCTTCAGCATTCTCCATTGACCCACCCTCTAAAATTTCAGCTTCCTGCGTTCAATAGGAGAGAAAATGGCCTTGGAGCTCACTCAGCTGATCAGTGACCACTCAGGCGCCTTCAGCATTCTCCATTGACCCGCCCTCTCAAATTTCAGCTTCCTGCGTTCAACAGGAGAGAAAATGGCCTTGGAGCTCACTCAGCTGATCAGTGACCACTCAGGCGCCTTGCATTCTCCTTTGACCCTGCCTCTCAAATTTCAGGTTCCTGCGTTCAACAGGAGAGGAAATGGCCTTGGAGCTCACTCAGCCGATCAGTGACCACTCAGGCGCCTTCAGCATTTTCCATTGACCCGCCCTCTCAAATTTCATCTTCCTGCGTTCAACAGGAGAGAAAATGGCCTTGGAGCTCACTCAGCTGATCAGTGACCACTCAGGCGCCTTCAGCATTCTCCTTTGACCCTGCCTCTCAAATTTCAGGTTCCTGCGTTCAACAGGAGAGGAAATGGCCTTGGAGCTCACTCAACTGATCAGTGACCACTCAGGCGCCTTCAGCATTCTCCATTGACCCGCCCTCTAAAATTTCAGCTTTCTGCGTTCAACAGGAGAGAAAATGGCCTTGGAGCTCACTCAGCTGATCAGTGACCACTCAGGCGCCTTCAGCATTCTCCATTGACCCGCCCTCTCAAATTTCAGCTTCCTGCGTTCAACAGGAGAGAAAATGGCCTTGGAGCTCACTCAGCTGATCAGTGACCACTCAGGCGCCTTCAGCATTCTCCTTTGACCCTGCCTCTCAAATTTCAGGTTCCTGCGTTCAACAGGAGAGGAAATGGCCTTGGAGCTCACTCAACTGATCAGTGACCACTTAGGCGCCTTCAGCATTCTCCATTGACCCGCCCTCTGAAATTTCAGCTTCCTGCGTTCAACAGGAGAGAAAATGGCCTTGGAGCTCACTCAGCTGATCAGTGACCACTCAGGCGCCTTCAGCATTCTCCATTGACCCGCCCTCTAAAATTTCAGCTTCCTGCGTTCAACAGGAGAGAAAATGGCCTTGGAGCTCACTCAGCTGATCAGTGACCACTCAAGCGCCTTCAGCATTCTCCTTTGACCCTGCCTCTCAAATTTCAGGTTCCTGCGTTCAACAGGAGAGGAAATGGCCTTGGAGCTCACTCAACTGATCAGTGACCACTCAGGCGCCTTCAGCATTCTCCATTGACCCGCCCTCTAAAATTTCAGCTTCCTGCGTTCAATAGGAGAGAAAATGGCCTTGGAGCTCACTCAGCTGATCAGTGACCACTCAGGCGCCTTCAGCATTCTCCATTGACCCGCCCTCTCAAATTTCAGCTTCCTGCGTTCAACAGGAGAGAAAATGGCCTTGGAGCTCACTCAGCTGATCAGTGACCACTCAGGCGCCTTGCATTCTCCTTTGACCCTGCCTCTCAAATTTCAGGTTCCTGCGTTCAACAGGAGAGGAAATGGCCTTGGAGCTCACTCAACTGATCAGTGACCACTCAGGCGCCTTCAGCATTCTCCATTGACCCGCCCTCTAAAATTTCAGCTTCCTGCGTTCAACAGGAGAGAAAATGGCCTTGGAGCTCACTCAGCTGATCAGTGACCACTCAGGCGCCTTCAGCATTCTCCATTGACCCGCCCTCTCAAATTTCACTGCGGGAGTTCTATTTCCTTACCAACGGCTTGGTTGCACGTGAAAATCATTATAAAAGGCGCGTAACGGTTTTTTCTGTCGCTTTTTCGTGACGATTTTTTTCGGTAGGTCATCGCAAAAACAGCATTCTCCATTGACCCGCCCTCTCAAATTTCAGCTCCCTGCGTTCAACAGGAGAGAAAATGGCCTTGGAGCTCACTCAGCTGATCAGTGACCACTCAGGCGCCTTGCATTCTCCTTTGACCCTGCCTCTCAAATTTCAGGTTCCTGCGTTCAACAGGAGAGGAAATGGCCTTGGAGCTCACTCAACTGATCAGTGACCACTCAGGCGCCTTCAGCATTCTCCATTGACCCGCCCTCTAAAATTTCAGCTTCCTGCGTTCAACAGGAGAGAAAATGGCCTTGGAGCTCACTCAGCTGATCAGTGACCACTCAGGCGCCTTCAGCATTCTCCATTGACCCGCCCTCTCAAATTTCACTGCGGGAGTTCTATTTCCTTACCAACGGCTTGGTTGCACGTGAAAATCATTATAAAAGGCGCGTAACGGTTTTTTCTGTCGCTTTTTCGTGACGTTTTTTTCCGGTAGGTCATCGCAAAAACACATTCTGTGTTAAAAAATCGTCACGAAAAAGCGACAGAAAAACCCGTTACGCGCCTTTTATAATGATTTTCACGTGCAACCAAGCCGTTGGTAAGGAAATAGAACTCCCGCAGTGTTCATTGCACAGAAATTGTTCACCATTCGTTGGAAAGCTCTCAATTTATATAGTATTTTTCTTGCAGTTACATATTTATTTATATAACATTTATAGGGTTTTAGACCAAATTAAATGTCTAACAATTATTTATTTTATTATTGCCAAAGACTCCACATTTATTATTGTTGTTTTTTATTTAACGGATGACTAGCATCGCAAAAACACATTCTGTGTTCCTATGATTTCATACCTATTCTCCTATTGGTCCGAAGGTGCTGAAATTGATAGGGGACCGTCTAGGACCTAACCCACACAATCCCTGAAAATTTCATCAAAATCGGACCACAGGTTAGTATAGTTTTGCCCGGGACAAGGATTGACCACAGACAGACCGACAGACAGACAGACCGACAGACAGACAGACAGACACGGAACCAAAATTGTTCGGGAAGCTCTAAAACGCAAAAAGCAAGTGGAAATTTTGATTTTGGAGGACTTTTGTTTCACTTCTTTCACGAATACAAAGCTTCCCTACCTTCGGTAGTGAGGAAGCAAAAAAACGTCTGCCAAGTTGGGTGGGCAGTATAGCTTCCTCACTCATTGTAACATGGACGTATAGAATCAGTTGGCGAAAACTCGGCGCTGCGCGCCTCGGCGGGGGCTTCGCCCCCTGCACCCCCGGATGATTTCCGCTTAGAGCCTAATGGCTAAAATGTGACATACCTACCTTGAAAAGGTTTTTGCTCCCTCTCCCTCTTTATCTTTCTTCCACTGTAATATTTAAGCTCACTCAGCTGATCAGTGACCACTCAGGCACCTTCAGCATTCTCCATTGACCCTGCCTCTCAAATTTCAGCTTCCTGCGTTCAACAGGAGAGAAAATGGCCTTGGAGCTCACTCAGCTGATCAGTGATCACTCAGGCGCCTTCAGCATTCTCCATTGACCCGCCCTCTCAAATTTCAGGTTCCTGCGTTCAACAGGAGAGGAAATGGCCTTGGAGCTCACTCAGCTGATCAGTGACCACTCAGGCACCTTCAGCATTCTCCATTGACCCTGCCTCTCAAATTTCAGCTTCCTGCGTTCAACAGGAGAGAAAATGGCCTTGGAGCTCACTCAGCTGATCAGTGATCACTCAGGCGCCTTCAGCATTCTCCATTGCATGCGCAGCGGCTATTGCTTGACCAATTTGATTGAAACTTATAGGGTGTCTCTTAGAAGTTAGTCCCTAACTAACCTCCAAATTTGAGCAAAATCGGTTCATTAGAAACCGAGAAACCGAGGTTCCAGGAAATTCACGTTTGCGCATGCGCACTCGCTCCTATTGGTCCGAAGGTGCTGAAATTTATAGGGGACCGTCTAGGACCTAGGACCCGCACAATCCCTGAAAATTTCATCAAAATCGGACCACAGGTTAGTATAGTTTTGCCCGGGACAAGGATTGACCACAGACAGACCGACAGACAGACAGACCGACAGACAGACACGGAACCAAAATTGTTCGGGAAGCTCTAAAACGCAAAAAGCAAGTGGAAATTTTGATTTTGGAGGACTTTTTTTTTCACTTCTTTCACGAATACAAAGCTTCCCTACCTTCGGTAGTGAGGAAGCAAAATGTGCCACACTTGGGGTAAAAAAAACTCGGCGCTTTGCGCCTCGGCGGGGGGCTCCGCCCCCCTGCACCCCCCGGTTTATTTCTTTTTCCATACTCTGTATGAAATCATAGGGACACAGAATGTGTTTTTGCGATACTAGTCATCCGTTAAATAAAAAACAACAATAATAAATGTGGAGTTGACATTAACATGACAACCAATAAACATATCACCAGATGTTTTTTCTGTCGCTTTTTCGTGACGATTTTTTTTCGGTAGGTCATCGCAAAAACACATTCTGTGTTAAAACTCACTTTTGCGCACCCTGGTCACTTTGCGCGCGAAAAGTACCAGTTGCACGCAATGAAAAAAATCGATTCGGGTATGAATTTCTCATGAAATTTGACGTAGAATCTGAATCTGCAATAAAAAATGGGGGTTCGTATTTGAAAAAACAAAGTTAGTGTCAATTGCGCACAATTGCGCGGAATTTTTTTGCGCAAAAGTATTTTTCCTGAATTCTTTAAAAAAACATATTGTTTAGTAATGCATGCATTCCAGGGGACGTCCCATTGGATAAGCATTAGATCAGTTTAACCAGTTGTTAAGTGATGAAACTGTTTCACTCGATGTAATTTATTTATTACTTTAGGCAAGAAATACTGACCCCCCCCCCCCCCCACCATTATCCACCTTAACATTTCTAGCGGCATGGGAGCCTCGAATCTGAAGAGCATTTTAAAATCCATGCTCTACGATACCCAACATGCGAATTCGAGTTCACCCCCCCCCCCCTCCTCCACCTCCAATGGTGCCGGTCTGGCACCAAAGCGGAAATACGTCGTAACATTGAACTTTCATCTGTTAGTTTTGGTAGGCAGTCCGTCAAATTCACATCCGTATTCAAGGTGAAACACAAAAAAAAAAAAAAAAAACACGAAATAAGCGGTTTATGGCATCATGGCACCATATCCTGGCACCATGGTGGCACCAATATTAGTTCCATGGTGGTACAGAGAATAATTCATGAAAATCCGGAGGTATAATGAGAATTTTTCCTCAATTTCAAAGCTTGGGGACAGTAACTGTCCCCAAGCTTTGAAATTGAGGAAAAATTCTAACTGTTAGTAAGCAGTAAAGGAACCGAAATATTGAAAAATCGGATATTTTGTGAATATTATCCCCCCACTCACCCCCTCCCCTTGCGAATTTTGGTACTCTGGTAAAATCATGTACAACTCGGAAGTTATTTGAGTCAAACAAAAAAAGAAACACGCAAATCGGTTGGAAATTGAGGCCTGGGCAGAGTTTACAAGATTATGCCCGCAAACGCACGTTTTTTAAGCATTAACCCCCCCTTTCCCCCTCTTAAAAAGCAAAATCCAAAATTCCGGCGCCGTAGTGCACAACTAGATAGTATTCCGCGTCAAACGAAAAAAGAACCACGAAAATCGTTTGAGAACTAAGGCCTGGGCAGAGTACACAAGATTATGCCCAAAAACGCATGTTTTTCGAGCATCAACCCCCCCTTTCCTCCCCTTAAAAGGCAAAATTCGAAATTCCGGCGACGTAGTGCACAACTAGATAGTTTTTCGCGACGAACAAAAAAAGAACCAGGAAAATCGGTTCAGAACTAAGGCCTGTGCAGAGTACACAAGATTTTGTTACACACACACACACACACACATACACACACACACACAGACATACACCTATGGTTTTTTTCGCGGATTTGGATTCAGAATGGTCTAAAACGGATTACTGTGTGGTTATTTTTTTTTTCTGTTGAGTGTTGTCCAACTTTACCCCAGATCGATCGCATAAGGACGCCCAAGTCTTACTGTGGGACGTCCTAAAAATAAGGGGAGTTACTTCGACAAGTTTTTTGATCTCTCCACAACCAACGAAATTGAAAGGGTGGTACGTTCATTAAGGACCACCCTGTATACCTACTTGTTACTCACGTAACAGCCTGACATCATTGACATCAAGCCTGACATGTGTTGCATTATGTGGATGTCCAAGTTGTCAATGGCTGCTTGAACATGGAGCAGACCCAACGTTGTCGAAGCTAAGAGGTGGCACCCAACACAATGGCTTCAACCTAGTCGTGGCGTAGGGTGTACTCCGTGTTACCACCACCCGTCCCCTGTTTTATAGGATCACTTCTCTTCATCCCTCTTTCCCACCACCACCTTCACTCATCTTCCACCATCCCGAGAACCGCGTAATTACTGGGCGTCCTTCCCATTGAAATTTGATTTATTCATCTTTTATTTTACATCGTGCCACCTTCAGGGAGATTCTTAAAAACCTACTTATTTTATTGATAAGTAACAATTCCTCCAGTAAGATTACTTGCGACACTTCTCCCTTGACCCCCGAAAGAGTGCTACGTACTTCAAAACTGACTAGGTACCCTTTATCTTTGATTTGACCATAAAATTTGATTTTACTAATGTATAATGATATATCGACAGCCCCACTGCAAAACCCTGTAAGTTCAAATTTTTTCAAAAATAAGGATTTGAGCCTTTCCGATAGATTGTGCACATTGTGCTCTTGCGCACATTATCGTGTCGCCAAAATCGGGCTATGGCTTCTCATTTCTTTTCTGTGGTGAAATGTAATAACCTGTAAGCCAGGTTCATATTTTGAAATTGTCACAGTTTTTTTCGTCTCCTGGAAACTTTTTGGTATTGAACATACAGGGTTCTGCAGTGGGGCTGTCGATATGTATATCTATTTATATATTTTTTCTACTCAATAAGCTTTTATGATGCAGAGGACTTTCTGTTAAAAGTACTCTTGGTTGTATAGGACGTTTAAAAAAATGTAATTACTATTTTAATAAATTTATTCGGGAGGATAATAGTTGTAATTTATTTTAATGAATCGGTGATAATAAACTTAATTAGTCTGTGATATAATATGTCATAGTTGATAGTGATATTCCTGTTCTTTCAGTTACACTGTTAATTTATTAATTGTTTTCACTTAGAAGTATGGGCTGGTTGGAGACGAGTGGGCAGTCTGGTCAGCTAATCTGGGGGTGGCTCGCCTGGTACGCTCTGCGACGTTTAAAAACGTTAGGGTTGTCTACCTAAAATCGGGAGGTAGCCCTGGGAGCCGTCAAGGTGGGTGGGCCCGGGTCCGGGCGGGGCTACCCGGCTGGACTCGTGCTGTTAGCGCACCCCAAATAGATATTGACAGTTCATATCAACAGCTCACATTCACAAATGTAGTACCTGGGTACCTACCCAATATGAAAAAATAGCATGATACTGTAAAAATGAGACAAAGTTAGAGAGACAATTTTCGTATTGTAATGCACAAACTCAACAACAACTTTTTCTAAACTGTCAACAACCTCTTAACAACCAACATGTGGCGTTGATCTTGTCAACCCCACATTATCCCCCTCTTCTTCATTTTCTTTCGGGCGCACGTTAGCTGGGGACAGTCGGTTTGCATGAAGCCTTCTCTTCTTTCCAGCCAGTTTCACATCGAACAAGATGTCACTAAGCCTTTTGACGACAACCCATGGACCAGTCCAGGTCGGCTGCAGCTTTGGGCAGAGGCCGCGCTTTCGCTTAGGGTCAAACACCCAAACCCAATCACCTTCCTTGAAAGGTGGTACCCGGGACCTTCTATCGAAATATTCCTTCTGGCTTTGCATTTTCAACTTAGCTTCCTCTTGAGCAAACCTCCTCATCTCTTGCAGATTGGCGCGTAGATCTAGTGCGTAATCTGTAGCTAGCTGGGCCTGTTCTGCTGACGGCCGGAAAAGTGTTTCAGGTAGTCTTAGATCGCGCCCGTAGACTAATTGCGCTGGCGCAAAAGCTGTTGTTTGATGCGGCGTTGCTCGGTAAGCCATCAAGAAGAGTGGAACTTTGACATCCCAGTCCTTCTGATGGCTATTTACGAACATAGCCAAGTATTTGTTCAGGCTTCTGTTCAATCGTTCCACAAGTCCTGCTGACTGAGGATGCAACGCTGTTGTGCGCGTTCGGTGGAACCCTAGGAGCAATGAAACTTCTTTCAGTAGCTTGGCCTCAAAGTTACGCCCCTGATCCGTATGAATTTCGAGTGGGATTCCTATACGGCTGAATACGTGCTCAACAAGGACAGTTGCAACTGTTTCTGCTTCCTGATTTGGGACGGGTATTGCTTCAGGCCATTTTGAAAAATAATCGCATGCGACCACCACGTACTTATTCCCTCGAGCAGTAACAGGATAAGGGCCAAGAATGTCTATGCCAATCCTTTCAAAGGGAGATCCGACCATCATCTGCTTCAGAGGAGCTGGCTTCATTACACCTGGACCTTTGAAGCGTTGGCATTCTGTGCAAGTCTTGCACCATGCTCTGACATCTGAACACATGCCTGGCCAAAAATACCACTGGCGAACCTTAGCTATAGTTTTCCAGTATCCAAAGTGCCCAGCAGTTGGTTTATCATGGCTCTGTTGCAAGATGTTTTTGACATTCATTTGGGGTACCACCCACTGAAGCCTCTTGGTATTTTTTTGCAACCAATGGTGATAAAGTTCTCCATTTCGGACCTCCAGAAATTCCCAACGACTCACTAGCATCCGAATCCTTGGGTCACAGGCTGTCAATTGATCTACGTCAGGGCGTTTTCCCTCCAACTTCCACTGAATAACCTGTTGGATAGCCGAGTCTTGCTTTTGCATCCCTTCTTGGTGTGGGATGAGCTGCAGGCTATCTACGTAACAATCTCGTTGTTCTTGGCGTTGACAATATCTGCATTCTTCTGCACATGGCTTCCGAGAAAGTCCATCCGCATTTGAGTGATCCTTGCCACGCCTGTGAATTATTGTATAGTCATAAGCCTGCAATGTTTCAATCCATCTAGCCAATTGTCCTTCAGGTTTCTTGAACGATGTCAACCAGGTAAGGGCAGAATGGTCTGTGCGCAAAACAAACTTGGTTCCATAGAGATAATGGTGGAAATGCTCCACTGCCCGTACAACTGCCAGCAACTCTCGGCGTGTTGCACAGTAATTCATTTCCGGTCGCGATAGAGTCTTACTATAATAGGAAACAACCCGCTCCTCTCCTTGATGAACTTGTGACAGTACAGCACCTACTCCATGAGCACTGGCATCACAGTCGAGTATAAAGGGCTCCGACAGAACTGGAAAGGATAGAACTTTCGTAGATGTCATTGCTACCTTTAAGTCTTGGAAGCTCTTGGCACATTCAGCGTCCCAACAAAACGATGTGTGAGCTTCTGTGAGACGTGATAAAGGTTTGGCCATTTCAGAAAAATCTTTCACAAATCGTCGATAATACGAGCAGAAACCAAGAAAACTGTGTAGTTCCTTCTTTGTTTTAGGGGTTGGCCACTCAGTTACAGCCTGCGTCTTTTTGGGGTCCGTTTGAACTCCCTTCGCTGATATTATGTGACCAAGGTATTGAGTCTCCCGCTTGAAAAAGGTACATTTTTTGAGGTTTATCTGAAGGTTAGCTCCTTGTAAACATTCGAGAACTTTCTCCAATTTCGTAAGAACTGTTTCAAAATCAGGTCCATGGATGATCAAGTCATCAAGATAAGTAAGTGCCAAATTAGCTGGGATTACTCGCTCCATCAGCCTCTGGAATGTGGCTGGGGCATTACATAACCCAAAGGGCATTACTTTGAATTGCCACAGTCCCTTTTGGTATATGGAGAATGCAGTTTTTTCCTTGTCTTCTGGACGCAGAGCAATTTGCCAATACCCACTCTTCAAGTCGAGGACACAAAACCATGCTGATCCTGAGAGGGCATCCAACAGATCTTGAATACAAGGAAGAGAATAGGAGTCCTTTTTGGTCAATTTATTCAACTGACGGTAATCAACACAGAAACGTGTGGACCCATCTTTCTTGGGGACCAACACTACTGGAGAAGACCAAGGGCTTTGAGACTCTTCAATTACTCCTTCTTTAAGCATTTCATGTATCAAGTCGCTTACATGTTTTTCTTGGGAATAGGGAATACGACGTGGAGCTTGCTTCAATGGCTGGGCGTTTCCTGTATCTATAGAATGTTGTACAACATGGGTCCTCCCCACAAGTTTACCATCTGATGTTGTTGATGACTTAAATTTTGTAAGAACTGATGCAAAGGATTTCCAATCGTGGGAGTTAGGAGTGAGGTCCGTACCCTGGAGGATAGAGAGTAGCCAAGCATCATCCAATCCTTGATCTTGGAGGGTTCCTTGACTCTTTTCTTCCAACTTGATCTGAAGGATTGTTTGGACACACTGCCATCTCTGTTTGAGTGGTATTTTGCCAAATGGTAAATCAAGAGTGGATTCTTTGAGATTGACACAAGCTTTTGTCTGACGAAGAAAATCAAGTCCAAGAATACCTTTATCTCTTATCCTTGCAACTAAGAAAGAATGCTTGAATTCACAGGTTCCAAACCTGAGTGAAGCACTACACTCTCCATCCAGCCGAATTCTGTCTCCTGAAGCAGTGTTCAATCCAGAACACTTTGATTCTCTGACGGTAGATTTGCAACGTTGTGCAACATCAGTTCTCAAAACTGATATAGTGGCTCCAGTATCCACTAATAAAAAAAATCGTTTCCCATTCAAATAAGCTTCTACAAACAGTGCATCTCCCCCAGTGCGTGCAGTTCGAATGAAACCCTCATCATGTCCCCTCATTTTACAGCGTTTCTCTGTAAATGGGCCTGGGGTGATAGCCAGCGCATGGCCCCTTGCTCTGGCTTGAACTAGTTTTCCTGATTGGGACGAGAGCGCTTAGGACAATGAGACTTGTAATGCCCTAGTTCGTTACAGTTGTAGCATCTATTCAGTTCAACCTTTGTTTTTGAACTAGAGGGAGCTACTGCCTCCAACTGTAATGCGGTAGTAACTGCATCTTGCAGAGTTGATGGCTTACTTAACATAATCAGTTTTGCCAGCTCCCTACTAGACAGAGCATCAATAAAAACTTCGACAGCTTTCTTACCTCTTTGAATGCGACAATCATCAGGGTAGGCACTTCTCACTAGTCGTTCGATGTCATTTGCTAGGTCAGTCAGAGTTTCATTCGACAATTGCTTCCTGGTCTTCAGTTGGATACGATAGTTAGGTTGTAACCTGGTTCGCCCAAAACGCTCTGCCAAAGCTCTTGTCAAAGAAGAGTAGTCCATCCTCTCTTCAGGGCTCAAATCTGCCAAGATAGACAGAGCAGGTCCTCGAAGGCTGTTGGCTAATCTATCTCTTGTTGTTTGTGCATCCCATCGATTAGCATGTGAGGTTACTTCCAAATGTACAAGATATTCTTCCCAAATAAGGTTTCCGTCATACGAACTGAGTTTCTCCTCACGTGTGTTCGTAGTTGGAACAATAGGAAATGATGCTGAGAGATCTGGGCATGAAGGAACTTGTTGGAAGCTATTCATTGTCCTTGTAGGCTGATCATTTGGAGAGTGAACTTGAATTCCTTGGAGATTTTGCTGCATGGAACCCACCAAAGTTTCCAAAGTACTCAGCCTCTCGGAAAGATCTGGAGCCGTAGGAAGAGGTTGTTGAGATTGTTCCACTAATTGGGTCAGTAGCTGATGCATCTGATTGACAGTGTTTTCCAGTGTTGACACACGCTCAACAAACATGGAATCCTGCAATGGGGCTGATATAGATGCGACGGGATCTCGAATCGGTGACGA
Source organism: Apolygus lucorum (assembly GCA_009739505.2). Lineage (NCBI taxonomy): Eukaryota > Metazoa > Arthropoda > Insecta > Hemiptera > Miridae > Apolygus > Apolygus lucorum. The sequence continues at coordinate 16,617,540 of CM019174.2, forward strand.
GGACAAAGGGACATCATCTGCAGGTCGATTCCTAGTCGAAATTGTCCTCACGGTCCGTATGTTTTGCCGACGCGGCATAATCAATCGTCTTTGTGCCAGTTCGTCTCTTTTCACAAGTATGTTCTCCTCCCGGGTGCAAAAGAAAATTAGACGGGCCCCCAAATGTAAAAATGAGACAAAGTTAGAGAGACAATTTTCGTATTGTAATGCACAAACTCAACAACAACTTTTTCTAAACTGTCAACAACCTCTTAACAACCAACATGTGGCGTTGATCTTGTCAACCCCACAATACATTTACCTACCTAATGACGCATTCATGTTCATGTACATGCATAATGTACAACGAATAAAGATTGATTGAATTTTTATAAAGAGGCTGCTCTGTCAAATAAGATATCCAAACCCTTTTTAGCCGTATGATCCTTCATGGAATATTCAACCGCTTTGCAGCTCTGAAAGTTGTCGACATGCAATGGTGATAGCCCTGACACGCTGTATCATCTCTTCATGCAAAGTGTTCTCGTACGGACGTTTAAAATACTTCAAAGTTCCATGTTATGACTCGGAAAATCTGACTATGTTCTAACTTTGACTAGTTACCTTGAAAAATTATGAATTTAGAAATTATTGGTAAAAAAGGTTAATTTGAATTCCTAGCACTGACAGAAGTGAAGAGTTTTAGAGAGAAAACGTCTGCCAAGTGGGTGTGGCACATAGCTTCCTCGTATCCATAACCCGATTGTATAGATGATCCGATGCATAGTAGTTAATCTCAAAACACCAATCTCTAAGTACCTTTCATTACCCTCTACTCGCTAATCTGGACAATCCTAGAAAATTTCATCAAATTAGGATGAAAAATTAAGTGAGTAGGTGTATGTGATTGGATCAAAAAAATACATAGCCTCGGCTGGGTTTTGAATCCGCGACCTTAGGAACTCTGATCAAGACTTTATCCTCTGAGCTACCGAAACTCAGCTTTATTCTCACAGGAGACCATCCCTCTATGAAAAACAATTCTCTGTGATTTTCATAGGGGACCATCTAAACACTACTCTGTAACATCCCTGAAAATTTCATTGAAATCGGATGGAAAATGTAGAAATTATGGCCGTTACAAGGAAATTCACGTTTGCGCATGCGCAATGGCTACTATCAGTCCGAAGGTGGTGATTTTCATAGGGGATCATCTAAATACTAATCTGTAACATCCCTGAAAATTTCATTGAAATCGGATTGAAAATGTGGAAGTTATGGCCGTTACAAGGAATTCACGTTTGCGCATGCGCAGTCGCTTCTATCAGTTCGGGGACTATGATTTTCATAGGGGACCATCCACAACCTAATCCACATAATCCCTGAAAATTTCATCGAAATCGAGTGGAAAATGTGGAAATTATGTCCGTTACAAGGAAATTCACGTTTGCGCATGCGCAGTAGCTACTATCCGTCCGAAGGTGGGGATTTTCATAGGGGACCATCTAAATACTAATCTGTAACATCCCTGAAAATTTCATTGAAATCGGATGGAAAATGTAGAAGTTATGGCTGTTACAAGGAATTCACGTTTGCGCATGCGCAGTCGCTTCTATCAGTCCGGGGATGATGATTTTCATAGGGGACCGTCTACACACCAACCCGCACAATCCCTGAAAATTTCATAGAAATCGGAAAATAACTTCGTATAGTTATGCGCGTTACAAGGAATTCATGACAGACACACAGACAGACAGACACACAGACACGGAACCAAAATTTTCCAGAAAGGTCTAAAACGCAAAACGCGAGTGGAAATTTTGATTTTGGAGAACTTTTTTTTTCGTCCTTGAAAAGTGAAAACAAAGCTTCCGCTACCTTGGTAGACTCGGAAGCGAAAATACCAACCGGCTCGAAACCGTAAATGATCATTTGTAGGGTTGAGAATGAAGATTCTATCTAATTAGGCCCGAAAGCATGAGTAGATAGGGGTAGTAATAGATAGGAAGGATAAATAGTATTAAATGTATGGGGTTAGTTCCGCTAGTTATAAGAATACAATTATTAGAGAGTTCCTAGTGGGTTTGGTTCGGCTTAGATCCGGCGCGCCGGAACCGGATCGTCCGCCATGTTTGTAATACGGCGCGCCGGATTGCCTCCTTGTGACGTATTCGACCGTAACAATACGGCGCCGTATTGGATACGGCGTGTTCTTATCACAATCCGGCGCCGGATTGAGAGCATGGAAGAAGTAAATCTTCCATGTTGAGAGTGTGTGTGTAATACGTCACGCCGTATCAAAAACCACTAGGAACTCTCTATTATCTACGTACCGTATTGGAGAATCCGTCGTAACCAGCAAGTCGAGTACAGGAGGCTTTCGATGTAAGGACACCATCTTCAGGCCATCGAGAGAGCACTGAAGTTTCTCAGTCCGTCGTTCTAATTATATAGTCTGGGTGAAAGGATCAGAAAGAAAAGGGTTTATTTGCCATGGTACGAACTTTTGCGGAAAAAATTGTTTTAATACACTAAAATTATCTATCAATCTAAAACCTACTTATTTTTATTGGTTACTCGGATCTTAAAAAAACAATCTCATTTTGAGGGGCGTTTGGTTCCAAAGATTTTCTATGACGAACGCACACACCATATTGAGAACAAGAATCGCTCACGAATTGAGAAAGTTCGTTAGGAGAAAAAAAAAACACCAATAACAATAAATTAGTTTATCTCACAACATTGAAGTACATTCATCACGACTTTTTTGTTTAATGCTCGGACATTGAAAATATAGACAGTTACTGACGTTCGATCTTGAATAAATTGATACCTAATTTAGGTGACAAAGTCCTTCCAGAGAGAAGAAATTTACAATATTTATATTTATGTACAACCATCTTCCTAGTTCTTAAAATATTTACATCTAGGTAAAACATTGATAAGTTTCATTCGAGGGAAACGGCAAAATATGAAAACAACCGAGGAAAAACCACATTCAGGATTTAATTATTTCTAGAATACAATCGTTTTCGAGTTTAGACCTTATAAACTACATTAATTATGAAGTAACGTTTTTCTGAAAATAATTACGGAGACAATGGACAATTTTCGTCAATTTTGTTTCTGGCAAATCAGTATTTTCTGGGTCTTGAAAAAGCTGACTTTCAAGTATTTGTTTTCAAAAATAATTATGCAATTGAGGAAAAAGAGGCGGAAAAAATGAAGTAGCAGCTGAACTCGTACCTATCGGATCGGTCAAGACCCCAAGGGGATGGTGCGAGCAAAAATATAGTGCTTATTTTTTAAAAATAATTCTAATTTCCTTAAGAATAAGGATTATTAAAGGATTATTTTGTTGCCATCGTTTCCACTATTGTGTGAAGCTTCCAAAAAACCTCATAACAAAATTTTATTGGCAAACCTTTGATGTAACTTCTTTTAGAACCTCCCTGAATTTTGAGAGTAAAAATCTATTAACCTTAATTGGCTGATTTTTGCTTGTTGCCGATGGTGCAGAGGTGGTGTACGTCAGAGAGAACAATTTTGAGACTCCTCTGCTAATAAAATTCTCTTTATTGGAGACCGGTTTCGGGTCAGAATCTCATCAGTCCAGAGACTCAGCCGTATTCTCAAACTGCACTAAGTGGAGCTTTTTACTAAGTGAAGCATGAAAGCTCCACTTAGAGCTGTACTTAAAAGGAAACGCCATTCACGGACCAAACTTTGGAAGAAATGTCACTTTAACTGCATTTTACAGAAGCTGAACTTTCTTCAAGTTCAACTCTCAAGTTTGGCTTCTGCCACACTTTACTGATCCTTAGTGCAGCTTTTGAAGAGAAGTTCGCCTATTTTGCTTGCTTCGACAGCCGTCCTACGAAGTTTTTCCGTTCGGATTTAATTGGAAAACGATTACATGGAATATTTGCAGAATCTACGGAAAGGAGACGAGTACAAATTGTGCCTAGAAGGCGAAGAGAAAGCGAAAATGCATTCAAGTGTTGGTCAGAAGACCTTCCGTGCTCGTCACAGGTGAACAATTTCCTTCTTTTCCTTGTTAGAGCTACCTTTGAGCCCAATTATACAGTTCATTTCAATTTGAGGTCATTATTATTCAAGTTCCCAAACAGTATTTAGATTTGTGTGACTTTTATTTCATAGAAACAGTAGGTGAGCTACCTAATGAACCATTCATGTCGACCTTTCTTCATAGTTTTCCATCGACGCTCGTAAAAACGAACCTTCCTATCCTAAATATTTTCTTCGTGAATATCAGCAACTGATAGAATTTACTACCCTCACACATTCTAGTAGATATCTATCTAGTTACCTAACTGAGACATTACCTAGATATCAACTTTAGCCTAAAGCACATTCGGAAGAGCGACTTCAAGTGTCACTTTGTACAAGCAGAGCAGACAGACCAAAGTTCAGCTTTTGATGATGATGGGATGCTGACCCGAAACCGGTCTCCAATAAAGAGAATTTTATTAGCAGAGGAGTCTCACAATTTTTCTCTCCATAACGTTAATTGACTTCCACTGGGATTTGAGTTAACTAGCTCCTTCCCAAGACTTTCAGCTGCTACGACAATTTCAGCGGGAACTCGGAAATTCAAATGTTTGCCCTCGTTTTTCTTGTGAACTAACTGACTCGATCACCAGATTGTGTGGTCTGGAGGACCAAAAACGAGTTGGAATCAAAATGCATCCTATCCGGTGGATTGGGAACAGTTTGACTCCAAACGGTCATTGACCAGTCTGAATCCATCATCGAGGTTGGACCTCCACGAGCTAGTTCTGTGGGTTTGTACTCGCTAACTTTCTTTCGGTATTTATTTTCGATTTTAATGAATTAAAAACATTTCATTACCTCTGCATAAGGTCGGCTTTCCTCCACGCGTCTGGCCGCTGCGGCTGCCATGTATTTCATATGTGGCCGTATTCCTACACGCGGCTGAGCCGTTGCAAATCCGCATCGTACGTCTCCCTCTCCTCGAAAATGGGAATCAGAGACGATAAATGTGAATTACAGACTTCGCACTATTTATTTTTTGTCCTCCAGTGACTCCAGTTCCCTAGCTTTTTCGAAATGCTCAACATGTTTTGCCAGAGGAGGATGAGAAAAAAGGCTTGTAGAAAAAAATGTTTTCTTGTATGATATGGTGTAGAAGGAGTTGAGGAAAGACAGTATCCAAACATTATGTATTTAATATGCAACCGTGTTAATCCAATGAAACATTGGTTCATTTTTGGTTTATTATTTTCAATAATAAGCCTCTGGAATCGAGCAAGAAAAAAAAATTTAACCCCCCCTCAAAATTTGATGTTTTACGTTTCAAGGTACGTAGAATCCGAAAATCGAATAAAAACATTTCCGTCCGTCCGCCGTACGCCGTCCGCCGTACGCGGCACTTTTCTTAGCAACACTGGACCGATTTGGTTCAAATTTGGTATGTAGGCTCCATTTGGGGTCTAGTTGTGCCGCGAAGCTTTTGGTTGATGTCAGTCACTTCTAAGGGGTGAAAATTAAGGGTTGAAATTTTCAAGAGTGCCGTAGCTCGAAAACTCTCGAAATAAAGGTATCGTTTTTTCACAAATTTTAAATAGTATTGAATTTTTAAAAATTTTTGAGACCACCCGGAGCTCTGTAGGACAAACCGTTCGGTCCCTACGAGTACTTGAAGGTTTTCCTTCGATAAAACAGAATCATGAGTGTGAATCGCAAAAGAGGTCTAATCTCCATTCAAATTTTATCGGATGCGATCGCTGTTCATTTCTTCGATTTGTATACAGTTTTGCCTTCTGCGTAACCAGTAATCAAATTTCCATATGAAGCTTTCTATTTTTCGAATCGAGTGTGAAACGTTTAGTTCTTTCTAATAAACTTTATTGTGGAGGTGTGAAGTCAGTATGGTGTGGTAGTTAGTACCTACCTATAGTTGGTAGGTAAAAAAAGTTGGTAGGTAAAAAAAATGTTGGTAGGTACGAGTAAAAAACGCTGCAAATCATTGCTCACTGATCAGATCACTGATCAGCTGAGTGAGCTCTGAAGCCATTTGCAATCCCATTGAATGGAAGTGCTCTTCCAGGCGTCTCCAGCATTCGAGGAGATCTTCTTCACTCCTCAGATCACTGATCAGCTGAGTGAGCTCCGAAGCCATTTTCAATCCTATTGAACGCAGGAAGCTGAAATTTGAGAGGGAAGGTCAAGGGAGAATAGAGATGGTAGTAGGTGCTATTGATGGAGAACCAGTGATCTATACAGAAGGGTGATCTATACAGAAAATAATAAACCTTTGAGCAATGATTTGCAGCGTTTTTAAAATCAAATACAATTTTGTGCCTTTGTGTGTTATATTTTTAAAAATCTTCTCACTTCCACTCTGTTCATGGACCGGGGGGCAGCTCTCTTTGTCCAATAAAGTCGTGAGTCTTGCCATGGAACTGCAAGAAGTACCATTGAAGTACTGAGCAGGGTGATCCCGAATAGTAAACCCTTCTGCTTGCTGATATCCCCCTGACCTATTGAGGTTGGAAAATATTTGTGGTGGAGCCTGAGGGGAATCAGGATCTGATGGGGAGAACGGTAGCCCACTTTCCTCCAACTGGCTTGTTCCCTCCTCATTCCTGCCAAAATCACCCTTTTCTCCTCTTCCTCTTCTTCCACGATCCAGCAAGCCAACAGAGCCCTCTTTCTTGACATTCTGAACAGTACTGAATGCTAGAGCCGCACGGCCACTGCGTCCAGGACCGCATGTAGGAAATATACCCCACTGTGGCAGCCTCAAGCTCTGCAGCTCAATTCGACCGCGAGCCACAGCCGCAGCAGCCAGACGCGTGTAGGAAAGCCGACAATCGAGGGTTCTTCAGCCCCATGCGTGTGGTCATGCGAACTACTACGGAAGTGGTGGGGGGAGAGGGCACACTCTTCATACCGATTCTTTTCAAATCCTTTTGAATGTCCAGAAATTGATAACTTTTCGTTTCATCATCATTGAGATTTGCAAAATTTACTTGGAAAGTCCAATCGAGGCGAAAGGTATTTTCCAAGTTATCCATACAATGGGGTATTTCAGTCAATTTTTTTATATTTTTTTCTAGGGTATGGCTCAGGAATAACGGTAATCGGGTCTGTTCGTTGAGAAAATGTTTTTAAAAAATCAGAGAAGCTAAGGAAAGCTGAAGATTTGAATGGTGTGACGTAGCTAGCCAATCGTGACGTAGCTAGCCAACTATCTTTGAAAAAAGTATCCATGCACAGAAACCCTTGGGGGACCTCTTGGATACTACAAAACACCACTCACACAGGCGCGCGGCGTAGTCCGTGGCGTAGTCCTTGCCTAGTGTGTGTTAGAGTTGTGTCGGTCAGGAGTGAACGTATTGAAAAGACCTTATCTTCAAAACGACCTTGTCTGAACTGAACGGGTTGCCAAAATTAACACGGTCATTCGTTCATCATCCCACCAATCGAGTTTTCTGAAAAAAATCCGAAAACAACGGCAGAAGGCCAACAAAACAAATTAATTTCCCGCAACATGGATGTATAATGTATTTGTATACATCCATGTTTGTACATGGATCAAGAATGTGTGAAAATTACTTGGGAGTACATCATAGATACTAGGTCCATGGAGTACATCAACAGAAAGGAGTGGTTTTCTATGGAAGTATCAACATCATTTTTACATGGAAGTATCAACGGAAAGGAGTGGTTTTCTAAGCAAAACCTTCCATCATCCAAGTGTAGTATTACGTCCGAATGAACTATGGACCAAAAAGAGTGTTGAATGAATCAAATGAGCTAAAAGACAAAAACGAACGAATGATTCATTCGAATCGATGACCTGAAAGACAAAAAAGACTTAGACTGATTCATACGATTCGAATCAATCATTCGTTCGTTTTTGTCTTTTAGCTCATTTGATTCATTCAAATCGCCTCCTCACTTACTCGGACTCGTTCGGTTTTTCGACTCAGCATTTTTTCGAGTCATGACCTGAATCTTAATATGGATCCTTATGGACGTTGTTTGTTTGATTCCAACTGGTTCGGTTTACCGACTCGCTCTTTTTTTGTGTGACTTCTGACCGGCTGGTTGTTAGTCTTGTGTTTGTGTTCTGATCGCTTCCTTTTAAATTCCAAATCCGAATTATTTGTTGGTTTCTGGACTCTTTGGTTAACCACTTTGGTAAGTGATCGTATTGTAAGAACTCTTTATTATTTTGCAATAAAAAAACCTCATTTATGAATTACTGTATATTGGTAATTAGCGCATTTTCTTATTTTTCTATGAGGAAAAAAAGCGCTAGGGTTGGTTATTGTTACAAAAGTATCGATACTGTATCGTATTCGAGTTGATATCCCATGCACTGTTTGGCTTGAGTGTCGATACTTTAGTGTCTCAAAATAACAACTTAACCGATTTATCAGGGAAAGTATTTTTTTTATTCATTTCTTGCCATCAAGAGCCCAAGCTAAGTATATTATTGAACAATATTTCTCCATAATATTAATTAGTTTTATCAAAGACTCAACTGCCTCTCTACAAACCTACAAAGGTTCATTTCACTGATTGAGTTGGTATGTGAACGTAATGACCGGGTGAACGGATTCAAAAGACCTGGTCTCTGTAATGAGTGACCGTTTGGGATTCGAATCCGCCAAATGACCGTGTCTTACACACCTCTAGTGTGTGTGCATTTATAGCGGCCCGCCTTTTTCAAACGTGTGATCTCTTTAATTAATTTTTCTACCACATGTTATAGTATCATTGGGCTAAAAGTTGGGGTATATAGGTTTTCAAGGGTGCTGAATCCAAATTTGAGGTCAAAAACCTGAATTTCCGACCCACCGAAATACCCCATTGTTGTTGTCCCTATCGCCAGTTGTTCAAATGTCCAATCGACAACTGCCACCCATAGAAACGTTTGAAACCCAGTGTATTATTGAAAATCGCTCGATTTTTTCGTACATATCGCGAATATAACTAAATGTTATCAAATTAATTACTTAGATGCGGCCGGTAATGCACTAAGGAGAAAAATATGTGATAAACAAGGTGACTTGTTTTATTTTGATGAGGTTGGGAACAAACGATCGTGAACCCGATCTGTTGCATTCCGCTATAACTACGTCCTGGAGCTCCACCAATCAGAACGCTTCTCGGGCTCCCAGATTCAGCTTTCAGCCCAGTGCACAGAGTAACGGAGACAAGTTAACAGAGAAGAAAGCCAACGTTAAAATGGTGTGCAAGCATTTTTGAGGCTGCCTCAGTTGCGCCATCTACTTTCAGCTAGGATTGAGGAACTACTACGGAAGTGGTGGGGGGAGAGGGCACACTCTTCATACTTGCGTCTCGCCGCCGAAAGACGAGTAGCCAGTGCTGCGGTCTAGCGGCATTTGTGAAAAGTACGCTGTACCTCGTTTTTACCGCTCATTCCAACATTATTATTCATTTAAAAATTTGACGGTTCTACTTTCCTGCCTTATTAAATTTATTGTAAGGAGAAGAAAACTGTTATTGAATTTATGAGTGACGAATCAAGCAGAATGGATTATTATTGTGGAGATTACCGCTTGCGGAACTTTTTTACGAACGTATTGCTAGGAAAATTTTGCCCAGAGCGGTTGCAATTTTTTGATTCGCAGCTTCTTGGGCAAATTTTTACTATAAAAAAACACACAAAAAAAACCCTGAAACAGCCGGATTGGGATAAAAATAGGAATTTTTCGTTCTCGTGAAAATTCTAAGTACAGGAATATAGTTTGTCTATTAAAACGCTGCAAATTATTACACAATGGTTTATTATTTTTCTATATTGATCACTCGTCTACAAAGCCCCCCACCATCCAACATGAAGAAAAACATCGATCGCATTTCGGTCAGCTAAATTAATTACTTAGATGCGACCGGTAACGCACTAAGGAGAAAAATATGTGATAAACAAGGTGACTTGTTTTGATGAGGTTGGGAACAAACGATCTGTTGCATTCCGCTATAACTACGTCCTGGAGCTCCACCAATCAGAACGCTTCTCGGGCTCCCAGATTCAGCTTTCAGCCCAGTGGCCCAGTGGAGCACACCAATGGCGTAAATGTAGCGTGGAGCTCTTCGCATGCGTCTACTTTTGTTCCCATTTCCCAACACTGGACCTCTACGGATCCTGTGGACAATTTGTTTTCTTCGAATAGGATGCGTTTTGAATTTGGGCGACTCAATTAATGGGAAACCGTCTGGAGCAACTTTCATAAAACTTGGAGATTTCATTTTAAAAATTTGGTCGTGATTTCGTCGAATAAATACGGGCCAGGACAAGATATCGATCTCAGACTTAAAATGAACCAAAATAAAGGGTTAAAGTCCTAAATATCATCATATTTAAGAATGAATAACGAGGTTATGGTGCCTGTGAACAAGTAACAAGCACAAGATTCTCACTAAGTATAGGGAAAACAGAATCGCCTGAATTGGATTTTCAGTCACAAACAACAGATAGACTTGATAATTGATTGAGGTGTGCTTAGAAATGTTCTGATGTCACTTGAGGAACTGACCAGATAATTGTAAAGAGTAGATCTCTATATAGAGTTGTAAGCATTTCCCTGAAATTTTTCAAAAACTCTCAAAATTGTCCATGTGAATTCGGGAGCCTTGCGGAACGGAATTCATGATATTTACGACTTGGCTTTTGATCATAAAAACTTACTAATTTCGATTTATAGTGAATAATTATTACTTGGTTCTTAAACTAATTAAATGTAAATAAAAATAGTACCTACAGAACTGTCTTCGAGGCCTTTTTTTCCGTTCACGTCACTCGCACTTCTACATAATAATTAGTATTCAACACAATAAGGCACTTTTCTTTGGAGGTCTCACAAAATGTCTATTTCATTGAGCAGTTGTGTTGACGTAGATTCTTTTCCAAGCGTCTAAATTGGTTCTTCCCTCTTCAGCTTTTCTGTTACTCTGAAACAACGAAAAAGAGTTCAAATTATACCTCTGGGAATGAATTTCTTGATACCTTTGAATGTAAGATAAATGTGGCAACGATTCCAATTGAAAAAAATAAATATTGCAACCCAAAAATAATCTTTTTGTTTTAACGTGATTTATTATTGCAACTGAATATTAAAATAGAATCCATCTAGCAATATTACATGTCGGCGGAGAATTCCTACGATATTCAATATGCATTTCTACGCTGCTCATTAGTTATCTTTCATCAAATGTGATATCAATATGATTGATAATTGAATTACTGATTTGTAAGATTGGATCAAGTTCAGCTCTGAAAGCAAACACATTGGGTGTCGTCTATGGACGCTCGAGAAAACCCCTCAGAGAATACCAACCTCCCTGGTAGTATTATTTTGGATTCACGTGGTGAAGGTGCAGCCCCTAAACCCTTCGTCGAGGATCTTGGTGGCACAGTTTTATGAGAGTTCTGCCTTGAGAAGGTACTAGCTATTTTGTTGGTCGCATACCTACTGCATTCGTACTATGTTTACCGAGGGGGGAGTGTTCCGGGTCTGATGAGCTGAATTAATCATATCAATACTAATATTCAACCCTTAATTTCCCACTGGTTGAAAAAATTGTTTTTTCGGATATATTTCTATATTTTGGTCTATAGAGTTGCTAGTTTTGAATATTCTTGGACACCTAAGGAGAGTTAGGAGGGGAATGGCTGTCGTTATTTTTAAAATAGATACTTAGAATACGTTCTAACCAATTTTGGCTGGACGGAACCAGCGCCTTTCATTCTAAAACAAATAAATAGACGAAATAACACAAATAACATTGTTAGCCCAATAAGACTCAATAAGCCCTTCTGGAGTATCTCTCCGTTCTATCCAAAAAGACGCGATTGAAGAATCTAAGCCACAACTTATATTTTTTTCAACTTGAGCTGTTTTTCTGTAAGATTTAAAAATAAATTTAGCAGAATATAATATAAGGTATTTGAACTAACCCATGAAACTGACCTTACTGTCCCCCAGTTCCTGGTAGGGATGGGTATGATCTTAACACAATATTATCTCAGGGGTCGATGTTTTTTCCGGTTTTTTACACTATAGTTGATTAAAGTATCCAACAGAATATCGGTTTTTGCTTAAAAGTAGTTGAACAGTGTTGCAGAATGTTTACAAATCCGACTTCCGAAAAGATACATCAGGACTTAATGTCCTGGGTTAATAATTCATTCCTGACATCAGTGTAAAAATAGAGCCCTTAGTTTGATTATTCTGAGACTTCCTCATCATGGGTGATTATTCGGGTCCTGAAGAAGGGGAAATTCAGGATAATCAACCTTATCCGCCGTCGTATATCGTTCGTACACTCCTTGAGAGCCCGTTTACAGTAAAACCCAGCCCCTTCTCATAACAGTATCTTCAACATTGAGTTATAATTGCACTTTATCAGCACTAACTAAGTCCAGCGGTTTTTTTCATTTGAGTCGCCGGAGTTCGTCTTCGTTGTCCAAAACGTAGAGCATTTCCGGGTTTTCATGATTGCGGAGGGTTCGTGCCTCCATGAGCACCTTGCGATAATGGGGTGTGCGCATGGGTCGGAAAAACTGTTTATTGTTATTTTTAATATAAACTAGACCTCATTCAGAGAATTTTGACACCTACCGCGACCTTCTAGCGTGAGAAGACCTTCTTCTATGATTTTTCAAAGTTTCGAGTGTTTATGACGTCACAGTGTGCTGGGGGTTCCCGCCCTGGCGAGAGGGGCGCGTGACGTCATAAACATTCGAAGCTTTGAAAAATCGTAGGAAAAGATCTACTCATCCAAAAAGAGAACGGATGGTGTCAAAATTCTCAGGATGAAGTCTATTTTCGATTGAAAATTAAAAAAAAAAAAAAAAATCAGGCGCACCCTCCATTTTGCGGTCTGTTTTATCCTCAAGTCTCGATGAATATCATCGTTCCTCAAGTACTAAGGTGCACGCACTATACTTCTCAGTATTTTTTTTTTTGGGGAGGTTCGGATTTTTTTGATGTTTTTTCTGTTTTTTCCACAGCTCCATAACTGAAATCCATAGGTCCAGATAGTGCGAAGGATCTGCTTATAAATAAGCAGTTTATTATGGAGAGAGAGAGAGACGAGAATGAGAATTCCTCCCCATTAACCAATACATCTTTTTGAATTTAACCCATTTCTGCCCAGCGTTGCATACATGCAACGCGGAGTAGCTCATCTTAGGAGGCTGGCCAGGACATCCACAGAAATGAAAAACTTTGTTCAGCGTCTGTTTCTCGAAGAGGAGAGCCTATCAATTAGATTCCAACTGTCAGAGTGACGTTTTCATTATTTATAATAATTGTATTTACTTATTACAAGTGTTCTCTCTTCTCGATTTCGAGAATTGCTGACCCAATGGACGAAAAGTAAGTACAATGTTATGTACTGTTTTCAAAATGGGATGTATGTGACTCTTTACCACTCTCAGATACCTGCATGAGCTTATGAGTACTATAGTCCAATTTTTTTTGTCATTTCTATTGTTCCCAGTGTTGTCTGAAATATTGTGTTGCATATATGCAACGTTGGGCAGTGCCCTGACCCAACTGCTATGACAGGATTGTTCATTTTGTCAGAGCTTCTTCTCAGCTTTTGGGCCCTGGAATTTCAGTTCAAGATGCTATAATTATTTTATTCGCCGACTAAGATAATATGTATGAGAATTCACTGTATATTACTCCCCCAGTCGAGAACGACATGTCAGATGAGGATTCTGGTGATGAAGATGAAGGAGTAATCCTTGACAATTTGAACAGAAACCACTTGAAGCTGAACTCAAACAAACACCTGCTGAAGCTGAAATCGTCTTTCAAAATCTGGATGATGTATTTGGAATCTCCCCCTCTCCAGAAGATCCTACCCCGTCATCCAATTCTACTCCCTCCACAACACTCAACAAGAATATAAAAATTTTGAATAATCAAAAAAGAAAGAAAAAAATCTAAGGAGTAAAAAAGGGGAATATTTCATCAACAGAGAGATATTCTCTACCTCCTTGTATGAGAGAAAGTTTTTGTTATTGCCCTCCTGATTTTTATGCCTCTGGAACTGAAGAAGAGTAGTCGAGGGCATTTCGAATCCGCAATCAATTGAAACTATTGTGCAATTGCTTCCTAATAGAAAGACAATTCTGTGGTTTCTTTCGTCTTGCTTACAGGATTCAGCCAGTCTCAGTGGTAAGAAGATATTCTGCACGAGAGAAGAAACCCATTCAAGTTCCTCGACCTTTTATAATTCAAGAATATAAAGCATTGAAGAGTGCGACATCATGAATCAAAAGATCGAAAATCCAACCTGAAATGGTTGTTTACTTTGCTTACACATTCATGCCAGTTGGAATTCAGAAGAAAAATAACCACAGGTTACCTGACCAAGCACAACACTCAGCTAAAAGGTGTAGGAAGAATGTCGTCTATCGATCGAACCGATGTTCGGTACGAATGAATTTATTGACCGGAAGAAAATGATTGAATCATTCGATGAATCGAGAAACTACCGGAAGAAAAACAGAGGAGATACACAGAGTAACACTGTACTTCAACCATGAAATATCAGTGCAGCAAGTGCAACATGGGACTTTGAGAGGCGTCTGGAGATCGAGCGGCTCGTCCTCGACCCAAGCGCTCCCAGCGGCCTTCCCGCTAACTCTCTTATCTCTTCTTTTCTCAATTTTTCCTCCACTCCACTTCCACCCGGTTTGTTGTCATTTCTCTGTGCACTGTCGTATTGCTGTTCCTAGTTTTCTAGCTGTTTTCGATCGTTTCTAGTATGTTAACTTCTAACTGTATGTTAACTTCGTTATTTGTTCAAAGAATGATATTCGACGTCTAAGCTAGAAACAGTTCCTGTCTGTTCCATGATCTTATACTTGGGTCAAAGTTACACCTGGTATTTTCCAGTTTCTATTTTTCTGTCCAAGACTGAAGACATTTAGACATGGGCTGTGAACGAAAAAGTCTGAAAAATAAAATAGCTTACCTATAACAAAATATTTTGCCAATAAAAATCATACTTATAGCTTGCGTTTTCATCCTACCATCCCTTGCCACTCCTTATTTTTTATTGTAAGGTTGTGCCTGCTTATTTTGTTCATAAGGGGCTGTCATTTTGAGGGATACATTTTCAGAGTTTTGAAATGCAACTTTGGACTATTTATTTTGTACCTATTTGGCTGGCAGATGAACTAGCCAAGGGTTTAGTAAGAACAATTTTCGAACCCAATTTTAAATAAACAAAAAGAACGTTAAAATCTAGGATTGAATCTAAATACCTATGAAATGGAGATATGACTTTACCTTTCGAAAGGTATTATTGCACGGAACAATGCTACGTACAAGAAAGAAAATGGAATATTTAAGAAACTAAGTCAATCTTGTTTGACAACATAGAAATTGAGCCATATTACGGAATAGGGCAATTCATGATCATTTTAGCTCAACCTTAAAACGGATTTCCATTTTTTTTTTCAAAAATTATTTTTTTAGACGACTGCAATAGCTTCATTTTTTTGGAAAATTCTCTACAAGTGCCTTCGGTTACCGAAGTATGAAGCTCGTCTTGTAAAAACGATTACCTATTTATTTAGGTAGGTACTTAGGAAGGAAAAAGGTTTTTGTATTGACCTGGACGGACTACCTACTCCAACCATTGATGAGACCCTCACCGAAGTTCAACATGCACCTATTATTATTATAAAGTACCTACCTACCTATTATCATCATCACGGTTGAGAAAACGCTGCAAATTAGGGTTGAATGGGTTTATGATTCAACAGTTTAGTGGGATAAATCAACGAAAACAAACCTGGAGCAGTGGATTGTTCAGCAGATTAAGGTTTTTGAACGCCAAGTGCCGTTTCCCCCACTAAAGTACCTACAGCTAGCCAGGTGATGATCCGGGAGTGTTTACAATGGTTTCAGCAAAAAAAAAACATGGAAAGTGATAATCCACTCGCTAAGTTTCCCGAGTATGCCTGATTTTCCCTCATCAGCAATATTTTATGCTCAACCATAGCTTCACACTCAACCTCCAAGGGCACACTCCCATTTAGCGCGAGAACGAGATAAGAGAGTTAGCAGGAAGGCCGCAGGGAGCGCTTGGGTCGAGGACGAGCCGCTCGATCTCCAGACGCCTCTGGGACTTTGTGTTGATTCCTTCCTAACCACAATCAATGATCTTGTATAATCACTGTTTCAACATTATTTTGCCTTACCTATTTGTGAATTTTGAAGCCTAATTGATATTGTATTGATTTCATAAAATTTATTATACAGCTTTTTATTCTTATCCGTGCTGGAAATATGGAAATAAATGAGGTCACTAACAAAAAACATCATAGTAGCAACTTCATTGGGTAACTTCCCAGCGTTGCATATATGCAACGGGGGCTCCTGCCCCTCCTATCATGGCGGATGACAAGGTAACCTTATATTTAACATTAGAAGGTATAAAAATGAAGAATTGAAGAAGAATTTCGAAAATTTTGTCAAAAATGGATTTCTGGGCAGTAATGGGTTAACATTAATTTCTTATTTTTTCATTTCATTCATCTCTCGCCATGATGCCCAAGCTTGCATAAAGAGTATGACGCCTTTCTCAAAAATGCCTCTCTACGCCTTACCTACAAACGCTTCAAATCCTACGCTCAAGTGAATGTGGATGCGAGTGAAAACTCAAAGCTCCGTCCATGAGGCTAAGAGGCCCAAGGAAACATGTCAGAGGACTCTGATTGGAGGAAGGAGCAGCAATTTAGCTCCCACAAGATTAACGCCTCACACATTCATCAATCAACATAAATCAATTTGAATTTTTGGCAAACTTTTGGCATCTCAATTTGAACTTTCTGCAAATCCATTACGTTTCGACAACTGCTGGATACCTTGTCCACCTTTTGGTTTATTATTTTCAATAATAAGCCTTTGGAATCGAGCAAGAAAAAACGTCTGCCAAGTTGGGTGGGCAGTATAGCTTCCTCACTCATTGTAACATGGACGTATAGAATCAGTTGGCGAAAACTCGGCGCTGCGCGCCTCGGCGGGGGCTTCGCCCCCTGCACCCCCGGATGATTTCCGCTTAGAGCCTAATGGCTAAAATGTGACATACCTTGAAAAGGTTTTTGCTCCCTCTCCCTCTTTATCTTTCTTCCACTGTAATATTTAAGCTCACTCAGCTGATCAGTGACCACTCAGGCACCTTTAGCATTCTCCATTGACCCGCCATCTCAAATTTCAGCTTCCTGCGTTCAACAGGAGAGAAAATGGCCTTGGAGCTCACTCAGCTGATCTGTGATCACTCAGGCGCCTTCAGCATTCTCCATTGACCCGCCCTCTCAAATTTCAGGTTCCTGCGTTCAACAGGAGAGGAAATGGCCTTGGAGCTCACTCAGCTGATCAGTGACCACTCAGGCACCTTCAGCATTCTCCATTGACCCTGCCTCTCAAATTTCAGGTTCCTGCGTTCAACAGGAGAGGAAATGGCCTTGGAGCTCACTCAGCTGATCAGTGACCACTCAGGAACCTTCAGCATTCTCCATTGACCCTGCCTCTCAAATTTCAGCTTCCTGCGTTCAACAGGAGAGAAAATGGCCTTGGATCTCACTCAGCTGATCAGTGATCACTCAGGCGCCTTCAGCATTCTCCATTGACCCGCCCTCTCAAATTTCAGGTTCCTGCGTTCAACAGGAGAGGATGTCAAGCATATTTGTCGTCAAGCATATGATAAATCATAGCGCTACTTTCCTGTCGCTTTTTCCTCTCGCTTTTTACTGTCGATTTTTCCTGTCGAAATTCACGTTTGCGCATGCGCACTCGCTCCTATTGGTCCGAAGGTGCTGAAATTTATAGGGGACCGTCTAGGACCTAATCCGCACAATCCCTGAAACTTACATCAAAATCGGACCACAGGTTAGTATAGTTTTGCCCGGGACAAGGATTGACCACAGACAGACAGACAGACCGACAGACCGACAGACCGACAGACAGACAGACAGACAGACAGACAGACACGGAACCAAAATTGTTCGGGAAGCTCTAAAACGCAAAAAGCAAGTGGAAATTTTGATTTCGGAGGACATTTTTTTTTTCACTTCTTTCACGAATACAAAGCTTCCCTACCTTCGGTAGTGAGGAAGCGAAAAAATTTTAACCCCCCCTCAAAATTTGATGTTTTACGTTTCAAGGTACGTAGAATACGAAAATCGAATAAAATTATTTCCGTCCGTCCGCCGTACGCGGCACTTTTCTTAGCAACACTGGACCGATTTGGTTCAAATTTGGTATGTGGGCTCCATTTGGGGTCTAGTTGTGCCGCGAAGCTTTTGGTTGATGTCAGTCACTTCTAAGGGGTGAAAATTAAGGGTTGAAATTTTCAAGAGTGCTCGAAAACTCTCGAAATAAAAGTATCGTTTTTTCACCAATTTTAAATAGAATTGAATTTTTAAAAATTTTTGAGATCACCCGGAGCTCTGTAGGACAAACCGTTCGGTCCCTACGAGTACTTGAAGGTTTTCCTTCGATAAAACAGAATCATGAGTGTGAATCGCAAAAGAGGTCTAATCTCCGTTCAAATTTTATCGGACTAAAATGCGATTGCTGTTCATTTCTTCGATTTGTATACAGTTTTGCCTTCTGCGTAACCAGTAATCAAATTTCCATATGAAGCTTTCTATTTTTCGAATCGAGTGTGAAGCGTTTAGTTCTTTCTAATAAACTTGATTGTGAAGGTGTGAAGCCAGGCAGTATGGTGTGGTAGGTAGTACCTACCAATAGTTGGTAGGTAAAAAACGCTGCAAATCATTGCCCAAAGGTTTATTATTTTCTTTATAGATCACCCTTCTGTATAGATCACTGGTTCTCCATCAATAGCACCTACCACCATCTGTATTCTCCCTTGACCTTCCCTCTCAAATTTCAGCTTCCTGCGTTCAATAGGATTGAAAATGGCTTCGGAGCTCACTCAGCTGATCAGTGCTCTTCCATGCGTCTCCAGCATTCGGGAAGATGTTCTTCACTCTTCAGATCACTGATCAGCTGAGTGAGCTCCAAAACCATTTTTACTCCTATTGAATAGATGTGCTCTTCCAGGCGTCTCCAGCATTCGAGGAGATCTTCTTCACTCTTCAGATCACTGATCAGCTGAGTGAGCTCCAAAACCATTTTTACTCCTATTGAATGGATGTGCTCTTCCAGGCGTCTCCAGCATTCGAGAAGATCTTCTTCACTCTTCAGATCACTGATCAGCTGAGTGAGCTCCGAAGCCATTTTCTATCCTATTGAATGGAAGAGCTCTTCCAGGCGTCTCCAGCATTCGAGGAGATCTTCTTCACTCTTCAGATCACTGATCAGCTGAGTGAGCTCCGAAGCCATTTTCAATCCTATTGAACGCAGGAAGCTGAAATTTGAGAGGGAAGGTCAAGGGAGAATACAGATGGTGGTAGGTGCTATTGATGGAGAACCAGTGATCTATACAGAAGGATGATCTATACAGAAAATAATAAACCTTTGGGCAATGATTTGCAGCTTTTTTCCTTCTACAATGTTCAATAAAGCGTTTTTTCTCTCTGGGGATATAAAAACTCAATTTCTTCGAGGTAATTAAATTTTTCTTCACAAAGTGGTGGTAGCGACCAACTGCGACCAACTGCCGTATACATTCTGGTGGCAGCGGTGAGAACATTTTTTTTTTTTAGTAAGAACACTAAAAAAATCTTGAAAGTGAAATAACTCGAAAACGAAAGCTCTAAAAAACTCGGCGCTTTGCGCCTCGGCGGGGGGCTCCGCCCCCCTGCACCCCCCGGTTTATTTCTTTTTCCATACTCTGTATGAAATCATAGGAACACAGAATGTGTTTTTGCGATACTAGTCATCCGTTAAATAAAAAACAACAATAATAAATGTGGAGTTGACAATAACATGACAACCAATAAACATATCACCAGATGTTTTAACACAGAATGTGTTTTTGCGATGACCTACCGAAAAAAAATCGTCACGAAAAAGCGACAGAAAAAACATCAATAAACATATCACCAGATGTTTTTTCTGTCGCTTTTTCGTGACGATTTTTTTTCGGTAGGTCATCGCAAAAACACATTCTGTGTTAAAATGGACCTAGGGCAGGTGCCCCCCGTGGCGACTGCCCTCCCGGCAAACTGCCCTCCTGCGGGAGGGTAGTTTCAACCCGAAACACAAATGTGCGCCCCGTGAAAGTGCATTCCCGGCAAACTGCCCTCCGAGGAGGCCAGTTTTTACTGTACGTCAGGAGAAACTGCCCTCCTGCTCACACCACGTATTAGCAGGGCCCTCTCATCGAATCGGTCCTTACAAATGGACCTCCGTGGCAAGTGCCCTCCTTGGAAACTGCCCTCCCGGTAAACTGGCCTCCTAGCCCTTACAAACACGACTAGATATTTTACCTGCAGAACACGAAACATAATGTTGGCATTACAACAAGCTAATGTAGATTACACGGGCATTACTTGCCTACATTTACTTATAATTAAGGAATTAACTAACCTATGTGGGTTTTAAATATTTTTAATTAGCGCAACCTAATAAGGGATCCGGGATTGGGATCATTTTTTTAAAAATATTTCATTCAACTTTTTGTATATTACAAAATACTTTTATGTTGTGGTAATTTTAAGATGTAATTTTTTTTGTAATTTTTTTTGTAATTTTTTTTTGTCCAGTGACAGTCCCTCGTAACTTTTAGTGGAGCTCGTTAACATACATTATAAGAACGTAAAGTTGATAAATTAATTTTAAGTAATAACATTAAAAAAAACGAACAATGGCACGAATTGATGAATGACTATAAAGTAATAACAGTAGACTCGAACAATGACACGAATTTGACGAAAGACTGGAAATATCAGTACTACACACGAACAATGACACGAATAAATTTATGAATGACTAGGTTTCGACTAGATCGGCGGTCCGTTTTCTATAAGACGTCGGGGGAGTCTCGTTCTGTCCCATGAGGAAAGCAGTGTATCTAACACTGTAGATTGGTGAGATCGGAAGGAATCCTGCTTTCGCGTCATTGTAGACCTTATAACGTTCTCAACCTCAGGTACTTCAACATCGCGGTGTATCACATCATTTCTCACGAACAAGAGGCGTCGGTGATAATGCGAAGCACACGGTTTTGCTGAGTCTGGACCCGTTTGATCTGAGTTTTGCTTGCCAGGCCCCAAACTGAACAACCATATTGCCATATATAGGACGAATGATAGTGAGGTATAGTAGTCTTTTATCATCTAGTGATAATGGCGACGTTCAAGAGAGCAGTGGCATGGTTGGGATCATGGGGAGGAAACCCACTCGGTTTGGGATCAGGAAAAAAAGTCGGCCAAATGGGTGTGGCACATAGCTTCCTCGTATCCATTACACTGATGGATGTGTCTGATCCGATGCATAAACGCTGCAAATTATTACACAATGGTTTATTATTTTTTATTTTTCTACATAGATCACTCGTCTGCAAAGCCACCAACCATCCAACATGTAGAAAAACATCGATCGCATTTCGGTCAGCTAACACTTGAACGGAGATTAGGCCTCTTTTGCGATTCACACTCGTGTTTCTGATTTATCGTACGTCCAAATTTTAAACTCTCGTAGTCAGCGAACGGTTTGTCCTACAGAGCTCCGGGTGGTCTCAAAAAATTCTATAGAATCCTAAATTGAAGGAAAAACGTTACCTTTATATCAAAATTTTTTGAGTTAGGGCGTTTTCAAAATTTCAAAATTGATTTTGGAACCCTTAGAAGTGACCTACATCAACCCAAATCTTTGGGGCACAACTAGACCCCATAAAGGAGCCTACATACCAAATTTCATCAAAATCGGTCAATGCTATGTGGCAAAAGTGCCGCGTACGGCGGACGGACGGCCAAATTTTTATTCGATTTTTGGATTCTACGTACCTTGAAACGTAAACCATCAAATTTTGAGAGGGTGTTAAAAATTTTTTTTTTCTTGGTCGATTCCAAAGGTTCATTATTGAAAACAATAAACCAAAACGCTGCAAATTATTACACAATGGTTTATTATTTTTTCTATAAGTATAGATCACTCGTCTACAAAATCACCAACCATCCAATATGAAAAAAAATCAAAAAAAAAAAAAAAAAAAAAAAATCAAAAAAAATATTAAAAAATCAAAAAAATCCATATTACCAACCATCGATCGCATTTCGGTCAGCTCTAATTTGAACGGAGATTAGGCCTCTTTTGCGATTCACACTCGTGTTTCGATTTATATATATATATATATATTTCAATTTAAACCCTAAAATTTTCGTTGGGAGCGAACGGTTTGTCCTACAGAGCTCCGCGTGGTCTCAAAAAATTCTAAAAATTCTATAAAATCCTAAATTGAAGGAAAACAATACCTTTATATCGAAATTTTTTGAGTTGAGGCGTTTTCAAAATTTCAAAATTGATTTTGGAACCCTTAGAACTGACCTACATCAACCAAAAGCTTCGGGGCACAGCTAGACCCCAAATGGAGCCTACACACCAAATTTCATCAAAATCGGTCAATGCTAAGTGGCAAAAGTGCCGCGTACGGCGGACGGACGGCCAAATTTTTATTCGATTTTTGGATTCTACGTACCTTGAAACGTAAACCATCAAATTTTGAGGGGTTTTTTTAATTTTTTTTTTCTTGGTCGATTCCAAAGGTTCATTATTGAAAATAATAAACCAAAAAGATAATCTCAAAACTTCAATCTACAAGTACCTACCTACCTACCACTAACATCCGATTTTATTAGTTAAATTAGTTTTTGATTTCAGGTACCTTTGTTCACGCTGGCTACCTTCATGTCGCTTCTCACTTGAACTTATTTCATTACGGAGATCACGAGATGGATATTAGTATGGGGAGTATGAAATTGCTTGTTAAAATCGCAGTGAAATGTTTCAGCACCGTTTGTCGTTCTCAGCTTATTCTCTGATGGAGCTGATGCCCAAAGTTGCGGGGGAAACAGTCCTCTTCAATGTAAAATGACTGACCTAATCAGAGAATGTCCCATTTGATTCGGGAGACCAAAACATGCCTTGATCCCAAATACTGCTCTTTTAACACAGAATGTATTTTTACGGAGCTTTCCTCGTTTGGTAAACTTGTCCTTTGATACCATGTCCCGCACTACCATGTCCTTTGATACCGGTGATAATTGAAAAACCGTAAATATTTTCAAAGAAATTGGTGTCTCGGAGTCTCGGTGCGCGCCCGCCCGCCCCCTTTCAGCCCCCCTCCCGCTGTCCAACCTCGTCAGCGGGCGCGCTCCGAGACGCCAATTTCTTTGAAAAATATCATCGTTTTTTCGCATAAAAATTCAATTTTCTCAAAAAATGTCCTTCTCAACAAACAAAAATGACTGTTTCATTGGAAAGCTGAGAAAACGTAGATGTTTTTTTCCGTCAAGAAGAACGGCTGGGAAAACGAAAATGGTGGTTTAAAATGCCATTGAAATTTTTGAAGAAATGTAGAAATCGAAAAAGTTTAACTTTGGGCTCAAAACACTCCTCCCAGAAGCTATTTTGAAAAATCGGTCTGATATAATTTTTATAGGAAATTCAACGCTCTTTCCAAGAGTACCCATATTTCTAATGTTTGAGTGTAATTCAAGGGAGTTATGGCCGTTTTAATGGTGTAAGGTCGAAAACACGAAAAAAATCTTAAGAGTCAAAAAAGGCGGATTTTAAGGGGGTTAAAAGAAAATCTCTATTAGTTGTATGTTAGTCTATTAGTTGTATGTATGCAAATTAGTTGTAGAATCGATCCTTGAAGTATTAGCATAAAAAACTTGGACACCCTGTATTTATACATACATATTTATACAATTTAATTGTCGTCGAAAGACAGACAAACTCTCCTGGGCAATGCAAGGGTAGAAAAATGGTTTGTGACCCAGAAAATCCTCTCTTGGGTGTACATATTATGATATTACATAATGATAGTCAACAGGGCCTTGAGAAATATGGAAAAGTAAATTTCCTTCTGAATGGCATATTTAAACGTATCAAATTTGATGATGGTAGCACCATTTGACTGTAATCAGATGAGGATTGACTGACCGACAAAGAGATATACAAAATATATATTGGTACATACCAACATGACAATTTGAACAGAGTTGGACTGTATTTATATAAGTACTCAAAATATATTAATGTAATATACAGATCCCCTGCACCCCCAGATGCTTTTGCTTAAAGTCTACGGCTAAAATTCAAGAAACATGAATATGCTTCAGCCTAGAACGTCAATTATCGATCAGCCATCGATCCAGGAAGTTAATTATCGATCGGTGAAATTGAACCAGCATCTGAGGACGATGTTCCGTCCCCGTCACATTAATTCATAAAGTCACGTCACGTCAATTCATAATTTCGTAACTTTCTTCCCTTTCGCTCTTATTCGTCCTGCATTATTTATTAAAGTTCATAATATTTGCATTATTGATTTTTCTTGTCATAGTATTATGAGTGTATATTATACCAGGGTGGCTAGCGGACATCACTCCCTAGTAATGGAAGTTCATCGGTATCGCGCTACTTTCGGCAGTTAGGTCCCGGCTAAAGCATATTCATGCTAAAATCTTAGATACCGTTTCTAATCATCTTTCGATGATTGATGATTTTCCGAGAAGAAAATCAGAAGAAGATCATAGATGACGTACAAAATTTATCTAAAGATGAGATAATTAGATTATCTTTTATCTGTCATCTATCAAGTATCAGTAATGTTTAGATGAGATTATTTTCAATAACCCGAAATTGGGTAAAACTAGACTGGAAATCTGCCTAGTAGAACGCCACCAACCAAACCTTTATAGTATCTCAATCCGTTCCCGAGATATGATTTTTAATTTTTTTTTTTTTGCTAAGCAAACCACATTTTGGCCATAAAAAACCCACGTTTCTTCACTTTGAAACAATGTCTTCTACTTTTGACCTCATTATCGGATTTACGCCTAAAGCACATTCATAATCAAGAACGGATCGCAATTGCAGTTTAAACATTGAACATTTTCTAAACATTTTTCTAAAAAGTTCCTAAAATAACTTGTACGTAGGTACGTTAACTACATTTCCAATAAAAACTTGCTGAAAACTGTCTGATCTCAGGAAAACTTGCTGAAAACTGTCTAATCTCAGGAAAACTTGCAAATTTAATCAACTTTCTAATGGTAAGGTCGACTTTGCGATTTCTTGTTGATTTCAGAGAAATCACCGTCTCGGAGGCAAAAGTCCACCCCCTTCCAGCCATCTGCCCACCATCCAACCCTCAAGTCTCATGCCGATTTAATGGAAAAAACTCCGATTTTCGCGTAAAAACTCGATTTCTCCATGAAATTGATATTCTAATTATTTTATTCCTAATATATACTGATGATCGTGACTGAAGATCCATTATCATTGACAGCTCATTATACTTTTGAGAGACCCATGTCCCAGAAATGAGAAATCGCACAGGTACAGGAGATCTGTTCCGAGCAGGAGGGCAGTTTACCGGGAGGGCAGTTGCTCGAGGTAGTCTAGGAGGGCAGTTTAAAACCGGGGTTCGAAACTGACCCTCAAAAGTTGGAAGCAGGAAGTTTGGAGGGTAGTTTCTTGAGGTGGTCTAGGAGGGCAGTTTAAAACCGGGGTTCGAAACTGACCTCCTAAAACAGGAGGGCAGTTTACCGGGAGGGCAGTCGCTCGAGATGGCCTAGGAGGGCAGTTTCAAACCGGGGTTTTAAACTGACCTAAAGAGGTAGGAGGGCAGTTTGCCGGGAGGGCAGTTGCCAAGTTCCCGTTAAAATTACTAAGAGGCATTTTTTAAGAAGGAAATGAGCTCTATAATCGATTCCTGGCATGTGACCGTCACGAAATGCAACACCCTGTTGTAAATGCTCATTTCAGTCAATTATGTTGTTTTGTCCCGCCAGATAAACCGTTTTTTTAAAAGAGAGGCTTGGATATCAGAATACTGGAATTAGCAGGTCTCGGCTGTTTATATTTCACGGCTTTGAAACTGTCACAGGAGTCAGGCAAACGGTCTTATCGGGACAACTTGTCCGACCCCAACTTACAAGAGATTAAGGATTCTCAGTTCGAGAACCGGACATTTCCCAACCTCCACCCTCAAACCATAATGTGTAGTACGGGAGCGAACTCAACCCTTTTTTCCTCCATAATTTTTCCCAGTGAAAACTCCCTCGTGCGCCGCTTCACCTTCCTGCTGAACCAACCCCTCGAATTTTATCTCTTTTCTCTGGAAACCCACACTTACACTCCTCAGCTCGATCACAACAAAGAAGGGAGATTTTGGGCAGAACCCGCGGAAAGATCGATGGGCGAGGCGCCACCCGCCCGCTTTCTACCCTGCGATTTTTTTTCTCTCCTGGTTCAACTCCAAAAGGTAACTCACCTCGGCTCTGGAGGGCGGATTCGCTGAAGTCAGCAGAGCTCGATAAAGAGCAGGTTTACCGCCTCAAAGTCGAACAGGCATCTTGAAGGAATATTCGAGGGGATCCCGCCCCCCAAAGCCACGGATGAGTAAATTAAAGTAAACAACAATTTCAGGTTGGATTTTCGTCCGACTGGCATTTCTAGCGTCGCGGACGTCACCAGCTGTCTTCCAAAGGGAAAGTCAGAACAAAGCCACGGATGACGTCTGGTAGAGTGAACCTGTGTCTTCTCTGGGATCCTTGAAATCTTGCCTACTGAAGTAGTCCTTGAACATGTCGATACCTCAAAGCGCAAGTGCGCTATGTCCATCAATTTTATACATTTTGGTTTATTATTTTCAATAATGAACCTTTGGAATCGACCAAGAAAAAACATTTTTCAACTCCCTTAAAATTTGTTGGTTTACGTTTCAAGGTACGTAGAATTCAAAAATCGAATACAAATTTGCCGTCCGTCCGCGGCTCTTTCTCATGGACCGATTATGATGAAATTTGAGGAAATTGCCCCGAAGCTTTTTGTTGATGTCCGTCACTTCTTAAGGCTGAAATTTTGAAACGCCCTAGTTCAAAAAATTACGATATAAAAGGTAGTGTTTTTCATCAACTTAAAATAGTATTGAATTTTTAGAATCGAATGAGACCATTCAGAGCTCTGTAGGACCAACCGTTCGCTCTCCTCAAATAGTTTGACTAATGTTAATAAGAAACATGAGTGTTAATTGCAAAAATACCAAATTTATATCCGTAGAAGCATCAATTGAACAAAATGCGATCATTGTCCGTTTCTCGAGTTTCTTCATCAATTTAAAATAGTATTGCATTTTGGTTTATTATTTTCAATAATGAACCTTTGGAATCGACCAAGAAAAAAAATGATAAACTCCCTTAAAATTTGTTGGTTTACGTTTCAAGGTACGTAGAATCCAAAAATTGAATACAAAGTTTGCCGTCCGTCCGCCGTACGTGGCACTTTACTCAGTTAGTATTGACTGATTTTGATGAAATTTGGCATTTGGGCTCGATTTGTGCCCCGAAGCTTTTGGTTGATGTAGATCACTTCTATTGGTTGAAAAATAAGGGTTGAAATTTTGAAAACACCCTAACTCTGTTACATAAATAAATAATAATTTATTTAGTATAAAATAACGTTTAAAAATAATATTGATTAATATAATAAAATTAATTAACTATAAACTAACAAATAATTTGTAATAAAATCAGCTGATGCGGAGGGTTCCAGGAAGGCATTGATTTTTCCCCAAACGCCATTATGTCCTGAGCCTCTCTCTTATATCATGTGCCTCTCATATTAAAATTGTGTTCTATATGAATCCGTTTTCATCTGCATGAGAAAACCTAATTTAACAAACTCATCATATGTTCACATAAAGATATTGTTTTTCCATCAATTTAAGATAGCATTGAATTTTTCGAGACCACCCGGAGCCTTGTAGGACAAACCAATCGCTCCCTACGAGAATTTAAGGGTTGGCCTTACGATAAATCAGAAACACGATTGGGAATCGCAAAAGAGGCCTAATCTCCGTCGATGTTTATCTCCATGTTCGTTGGTGGCAACAATGGCAAAGCCGTGTTCTTTGCAGACGAGTGATCTATGGAGAAAAATACTAAATCTTTATGTAATAATTTGCAGCGTTTTAGAATCGAATTAGACCACCCAGAGCTCCAACCAACCGTTCGCTCCGTATTAGTGAACTCACTTATAAATCTGAAACACGAATGTGAATCGCAAAAGAGGCCTCATCTTTGTTCAAATTCTAGCTCACCAAAATGCGATCCTTGTTCGTTTCCACGAGTTGTACTCAGTTTTGCTTCCTTGGCAACCATTTTAAATCATAGAAATATTATTATAGTACACTTGGAATGAGCGCATAATGTCTGAGAAAATACCTATCATTCTAAAAATCCAAGTTTCCAAAAAAGGTTGAAATTTTGGATTATGGAGATCAGCGATGCGTTATATTGGAAAAGTAAGCTCCTTCTCTCCCTTCTCCCATGGACAACATTTCTAGCGACATTCGGGCTTCAAATTTGAACAGTACCTACTTTAAAATCATAATCCACGATGCCCAACGTGCGAGTTAGAGTAAACCCCCCCCCCCTCCCCACCACTCCAACTGTATTACGTGGTAACGTTGAACTCTCATCTGTTGTTTTGGTAGATAGTAGAAGGTCACATCTGAATTCATGAGGAGACACCCAAAAACCCACGCGATACGCGGTTTCTAGTGTCCTGGCACCATGATGGCGCCTCTGATTTCATCCGTGGTGGCATAAAATTCATGGAAATCCAGAGGTATGCTGATTATGTTTCTTGAATTTCAATGGTTCCATTAGTAAGCCTTAATGGAACATGAGGGCTTTTGGTGGTTGGTTTTTTTTGTGCCAAAATAAAATTCGCAGTGAACCTTCCGCCAAAATATGGTTGGTAGGTACTGATAATCGAAAAGCCGTATTCTTTGTAGGCGATAAATCTATACAGAAAAATTATAAACCGTTATGTAACGATTTGCAGCGTTTTTCTCTCAAAATATATTGAATTGAAGCAGTCCCAATTCCGTAGTGCCACAAGTTTCACACTTTTCTTCCCCCCGTAAATGACGTTGTACTCAGAGTAGGTGAATAGAACATTCGAAATCTGAAATACCAGAACTCAACACAGAACATAATTTTGTCATTACCAAATTGTCTACCCATTGATGTTATGGATGCCAGGAAGCTTTGTACTTAGGAGACGTTTTTCGAGTTAATTTCCCTTTCTTCTTTAGGATCGACCTTCAAACGGTTAACCCTAGAAAGCCATCGTGCTTCAATATGTGCTAAAGGCCATCTTTGAGTAAAATTTACCCATCAGGCTAAAAGCTGATATTTCTCCATGGAAAAAA
The DNA here is from genome assembly GCA_009739505.2 of Apolygus lucorum. Lineage (NCBI taxonomy): Eukaryota > Metazoa > Arthropoda > Insecta > Hemiptera > Miridae > Apolygus > Apolygus lucorum. The sequence continues at coordinate 16,646,928 of CM019174.2, forward strand.
TGGGCAATAACGCCTCAGTTGCTTTTATTATTAAATTGAAACGGTTGGTCATTCACAAATCTCGATCTTAATCACTTTAGTTTAGAAGCAGTTCAGAATGAAACAACTAAGATAAATCTCCAAAACTTCAAAAAACATTTCTTTAGCACATTCGAGGATCAAAACTCGTTCTTCTGAATACAGTTGAAAGGAACATTAAAAACTAAAATAGTGACTCTTTATCAATGGAGCTTCTGATGAAATAAATCACGAAATAAAATATTGGTCTTCGCAATGGAATCATGAACAAGGTTCGTAGAATATATACAATAATCAGTCTTGAAAACTATACAAACTCTGGATCTTAGGTGAATTATGACGGCAAATCGTTCAATTGATGGCACAAAAAATACAAATCTAAATCTCATAAAGAAAGACAGTCTTCAAATTTTCATAACCTTGAAGCCTTGGTTATCTGAAGGCACGTATTTCAATAAAAGGAACTAGAATTATTGCTATTATTATACAATAGAGAAAAATAACTTGCTTTGGCCTTTCTGAGTAAATTTTACTTCCACAAGAAATGCAGTAAAGGCCTTCGTTGAATAAAGTTTATGCGTATATGACTTCGGTATTTGCCTAGTGGAGGGGAGAAACGTGGTTCTACCAAAGTTGTCACTGTCGCTCCTGGATGCCAACTGTCCAAAGGGTCTGCGCGCAATCACCGGAAGCTAACGGATGATGTGTAAAAATTACACACAACGGCTTTCTAGGGTTAATTACGCGCAACGAAGAGGAAGTCCAATAACTACTTCTAGCATTTCTATCCTTAGAAGATGAAATCGTGTACAATCCCAGCTTTGCCGACCCTATTGATTTAGCCGTAGATTTACAGAACCTCAGTTATCTGGTTCTCCCTGAAAATCAACGCATTTTTGAGGAATGAGTGGGAATTAATTTATGATAAACATGTAAAATTTATCTGAAATCTGAGACATTCAAGAATAATGTGTTCTCAGTCAGTAAACAGTATCTGCTTTGATTATAGACCTGAATCGAAACAATAGATTTCGCTCACGAAAGAGTTACAATGTCTGGTGAAAATGACTGGTGAGAACGCCAAAAATACAAGAACTCAAGCTTGTCTGGTGGGAGCGTCAACTACAGTGGACTGGGGTGATACTGATATGCTGGGGTGATACTGATCAACAAGCCTTTTTTTATTTGCATGCGATTGCAGCGCTCCACACAGTCCTAAATGGAAAGTTAGGTGGTGTTATGTGTTCGTAGCAATGTTTTCTCTGGGAGGATATCGTTCCCGCCCGATAGTCTAGGTTACCATGGTAGCTGATAAGGAAATAAACAAATCTCAAAATCGGGCCCAGCTGACATTGTGATTGTAACTTCTGTTGTGCCGGTGTCGGGTGTTGTGTGATGAAGTTCTAGCGAAAAGATTTTGTTTCTACTAGAGGTAAGCATGAAATATCTGCAATTAGTTTTTTTCCGTGTTACTACAGTTGGTTATCTGTAAAAAACAAAAACAAATCATTTTCAGGGGGTGATAGTGATCACGACCGAAATGCCCCGAAACTATCAAAAAGTGATTGGTCCATCATTATTTTTGGTAACAAGTGCTTTAAAATAAGTTGTTTCTTGTCAGTTACCAATCATGTGCCACGAATGGTCTCATTATAATAATAAATACTGAAGAGGGTATTACGAGTCTTGAATTTTGGCTTTATTCTGATTTTTATAAGTTAAGAGTTGGTTTTCATTAGTTTTTCAATAAAAATTGTTCTGAAATGAGTTGTTAGTGGTTTTTTTTTACCTCAGGGTACTAAAAAACAATTTTTAATTGTTTAAGTTCGATTTTTAATTGTTTTTCATACGTTTAAGTTCGATTTTAAATTAGTGATCACTATCACCCCCTATGTGGGGGGGGGGGGGGGTGATACTGATCAATTTAATTATTTTTTTAAATGAGCTTAATTCAACAAAATTTTTAAAGTTTGATATAGGATACTGTTTGTAAGATGTGGGAGAATGTAAACTATTTTTTTCAGATTTTTTTGAATTATTACACTGGTAGTTTTCAAGGAAAAACTGTAGAAATTGATCACTATTACCCCAGTCTACAGTACATATTTCTTTTCATACAAATAAGTTGTACAGAGGAAAGAAACTCAATAAAGTTTTGCTAAAGATACTGAACAGAGGGATCCTGGGATTGTGACATGCGAATCGGCGATAGATTCGATAGATTAGATAGATCGATAGATTAGAGTTGGAACCTTTAAGTTTTTCATCCATACCTTGAACTCGTAAATCATCCTTATTACTCAAAAAAGTTAACTGCAACTTAGATATACCAAGAGTTAGTAAGTGAATATCATTAGTTTTCTTTCTAAAATTTCACGCCCAGCTGACATTAGTCGTTAGTGGAGAGAAGTCGAGCGAAGTTACGGAAAGTGGCTGCAATATCATTGGGAGAATACTTATCTCAAGAAATTCACTCCAGATGTTTCCAAGTGCAATGACTAACGATTTGAAACGATCTGTACAATTTAGCTATTCTCAGCTAGTGTTGCTGGAGCTCAACTAGAAGAGAGACAATTTCTTTAAGGCCGTCTTACGAGTATGTCCATCTTGAGAACGCGGTTGCCGTAAAGGGGGAAACCAAATAACTCATTCTGCATGAACAATGACGGTAATAAATTTCGCGTTTGTAGTCGCTAAAGAGGTCCGCTTAAGCGCAGCTCGTGAATATTCCCTCAGTGGTGCAACCAGTCTTCGGCGCTAGTCCAGAATAATTTATCACTTCTGTTTCTCTGGGTTGGAGGGCAGGGATGAGGCGTCCCATTTCCTTGGAATATCCATCGAGCCATTTGCACTTTTGACGTAAAGTCAGTTAAGCCTGAAGCTAACACCTCGGGGAGCATTAGAGTATTTTTGTACTTCCCGTGTTGACAAAACGCGAAACGTAAAAAAGAGCAGCTAGCGCGAGCACTCGTAGATGCTAACTTTCCACGTCATTTTTTTCAGATCTCATCCGTGAAATCGTGAAAAGTGAACTCCTGTAGTGACGTTAACGTGATGCTAATAAGTTAAGTTTGCAAGGTTACTTTGGCGGATTTTTACTTCTTGTCTATTTCAAATTTTGTTCCCCTTTCAGATAGGATATTAATTTTTTCTTTTTCATGTTCCAAGTATCATGATAAAAGTTATGGAAGAATGGATGGAGTCCATGAGGTGAGTCCATCTGGCAGAGTTCCTCCACTGATAAGGAACTTGAGCAAGTATTCGATGATTATTTAAGGTTTCTGCTAGTGAAAAAGCACCCCATTTCAGAAATTTCCATGGTAGAAGAGGAAGTTCTTGTCAAACCCCAGGATATACCAAATCTGACTTGAGGATTCAACATAACCACTTAAACAATCTAGTACTCCCTTACATACCAAATTTTCCGAAGATAATTCTCCAAATAAGATAATTTTCCAATATTTTTTCAATAATATTTTTCGATTTTTTATAAATATTATAAGAAATCCCTACTACGTTATAGATATTATTTATGTTTTTAAATTTATTACCTAATTATTTTTATGATTATTTTTTTTATTATAGATATTATTCAATAGTTATCAACAATCGACTGCATAACAAAAACCTTGACCACCTACACTACACCTACCTCGACGATCAAAATTCTCCTTTCTCTCATCCTACAAACGGAAATTCCCTCAAGAGAAAAAAAAACGACACCAACAACAGTCCCAGGATCGCACCATGTAGCGAAACGTCGTTCGCTCCGCAAATAAAAGCATTTATATTGGTTGTAAAAAATAAAAAAATCGACTGCATAATATGCATACCTATTTATTATATATTGTTGTGGGTTTTGACGGTAATTTACCGATTTTAGGGCATGTTGCAGTCCTGGTTATGGTGGACCTTAATAAGGACGATTTGTTGTTACTTTCCCGGTTTTATTGTTTTGGCTCTCAATTTTTGGTTTAAGTGAAATATTATTTTGTGCGAATTTGAGAAGAGTTGCCGTGTTTATTTTGTCTTTACGCGGTTGTAACATAATAGATACCAGTAAAATGAATAAAGAAGTATGCTAGTACCCACCTAACAAATGATAGTAAAACCTATTGGAGAAAAATTGGAACCCATAGTAAATGAAACAATAATGAGAATTGAATTAAAATAACTTCAATATTAATGACGAAGTGGATAGGTAGTGGTAGGTACAAACAAATAGTATTTTCTGTTCAACCTTGAAATACCTTGGGTAGTCCATGGAAAAAGAAAAACAACTCCATCTACTCAGAGGTTATCCTCACATAGCGCACCCTCGCGTAGACAGCGGATGTTTTCAAACGCCAAAAGTTGGCTTTTGGCGTCAAGGGACTTTTCACGTGTGTGAGTAGATACGTGTAAAACGAAACGCCAAGTACAAAAATACTCTAATAGAGTATTTTTGTACTTGGCGTTTTGTTTATTATCAAGAACATACGTTCGGCCTGTGGGTTTATTACTACTTCCTACAGCGGGTTCATGTAATTCTAGTTGGCATTATTGATTTCACGGAGGTTCTTAAGTGTTCATGTACATAAATTTGGAAAAAAACAAAGTCGGATAAGTTTGGATTGAAACGCATGATATTTGATAAAGAGTTCTGGGTGCCTTCATTAGGAAATTTTATTAAGGGGGTATCAGTCGGTCGCCGTTCGTTTTTAGTACGTATTTTAGTACGTATTAGTTCGTTTTTAGTACGTATTAGTACGTATTTTTTAGTAGGTATTTAGCCAAACCAAAGGGGCAAAAAGTCAAAAAAATTGTACTTAAATTGGAAATTTTCAAGGATTTTAGAAATTTATTAGTGTACGGACCTATGGAATTGAGAAACTGAAATATTGCCGCTGGAATCATCAAAATCGAACAATAATAATTATTGTTGGCAATAATTGGCAAAGAAAAATGGGAAAAACTTTTGAATAAACGGGTTTTTCTATGTTTTCTCCTTATTTCTTTGGCAATTATTGTTCGATTTTGATGATTCCAGCGGCAATATTTCAGTTTTTCAATTCCCTAGGGCCGTGCACTAATGAATTTCTATAATCCTTTACAATTTCCAATTTAAGTACAACTTTTTAGGTTTTTTGCGCCTTCGATTTGGCTAAATACTAACCCGGAACGAGGAACGAACAGCGACCGACTGAGACTCCCTTAATGGTTGCTAAGGACGCAAAATTGAGTACAACGCATTTTGGTCAGCTAAAATTTGAACGGAGATTAGGCCTCTTCTGCGATTCACAGTCGTGTTTCTGATTTATCGTAAAACCTACTCCTAAGTCCTTATAGGGAGCAAACAGTTGGTCCTCTGGGTGGTCTCATTCGATTCTAAAAATTCAATACTACTTTAAATTGAAGAAGGAACAATACCTTTATATCGAAAGGTATAAACCAAAAAACATAGTTCCTGTCAAAGAGAGTAAAATGTACCTGTAACTTGGAAAGGGTTCACTCAAAACTTGAATTTACGACTTGGTGCCTTATCCCCTGTAAGCCAACGATATCTAATGGAATAATAAATTCAAGTCTGGGAATGGAACGGCAGTTCTCGCTTAGAATCATTGCCTCAATTGGGAGATTACCTCTTGATTAAGTCTACCTTCGAATCCTTACCGATCCATTATTATCCCAAACACAATCCTCCTGATGAGGACTTGAATATTGTACGTCGAATAGTAAGCCGCACATGCCCCTTTGACCAAGTTGCTCGGAGGGCTTCACGCCTTGAGGGTCTTCTGCTGGTAATTGAATTACGTGCCGGATCGGCAGGACCATTGAGACGTGTATTCATGACTTGCGTGGTTGCTTAGAGGGCGCACGAGAGCGACCAAACTGACAACTTTCCAAACACAAGCCTTCACATTCACAGGGGCAGGGTTGAGCGTCAATGGGTCCAACGATCCAGAGTTCTATTTCGTAACGAATTATCACATTTGTGGCAAAATTCTGAGAAACCAAGGGAAGAAAAAAGTCTCATTCGTGCACTATGAAACTATGAGGAATTTCACCGAATTCCGTTTGCATTTTTCCTGAATAGTTCATGGTGTGGGTTAGATGAAAATTGGGTTGATTTTGGAAAATAAGCGTCTTGTTATTTTTGGGAGACATTCAAAATTCATGATTTCAAAAAATAACCGGTAAAACAGACCTCTTCAACGTGACGCGAAAACGCTCGCTGATTGGCTGTTCGGATCGCCGTCTCCTCCCCTTGTTGCCGATGGAATGACGCGTTATCTAAGAGGAAGGTTATCAAACAAAAACAGGGGAAACCTCATTTTCTCCATCTTGCTTTTTCTATTTTTTCTCTTCTGATCTTTGATTTGAGATTTCACGATCTCAGCGCTTCAAGCGGCCAAACACGAACTATTGCTGGTTGACGTCATCCTCCCGTTTTTTTTAACGTTCATATTTTCTACACTGTTTTGTTTATTCGTAAATTAGGAAGTAAGGGCTGAAAGTTTGCCGTAGGAGGTTTTTCGAGGTGCTGAATATGATTTTGGGGTCAAAAAAGGAAATTCCGACATGGTGAAATTCCTCATTAGGTTCGGCCAATTTTTAACTATAATCGTTTCTCACTTTATAAAGTAAAAAATATTGATACTGAAAATTTCATGCTGATTCCAAATATACCATTATACACAAAAATCAGTTCAGGATGAAATTTATAGTGTACCAACTTATGTACTTATTATTAACGACATCGGGTCGCTGGACCCCCATAGACCAATTTTCAGCAATTTTTGGACAATTTGTAATTTCTATAATTACAGTTGTTTAAGACATTGAACGCGATTCTGAATATACCAGTTTCAAGGAAGAAAAACGTCTGCCAAGTGGGTGTGGCACATAGATGATCCGATGCATAGTAGTTAATCTCAAAACATCAATGTTTATGTAGCTACCTACCACTATCACAAAATCAATCTGCACAATCTCTGAATATTGCTGGAAAATGTAGAAGTTATGGCTGTAACAAGGATTTCACGTTTGCGCATGAGCACAAAAAACTTTCAGTTTGGGAGTCATGATATTCATAGGGGACCATCTCCACCCCAACCCTCATAAATTCTGAAAATTTCATCGAATTCGGACGAGAATTGTAGAAGTTATGGCTGTCGCAAGGATTTCACGTATGCGCATGCGCAGCGATTACTATCAGTCCGGTGGTAATGATTCTCATAAGAGACCATCTACACGCCAACCCGCACAATCCCTGAAAATGTCATCGAAATTGGATGAAAATTATAGAAGTTATGGCTGTGGCAAGGAATTCATGACAGACAGACACGGAACCAGAATTGTTCAGGAAGGTCTAAAACGTAAAACGAGAGTGGAAATTTCGATGGCAGCTCGGTAGATGTACTCCGTGGTTTCACCACCCGTGTTCTGCTCGGCTCATATTTGAACTGGTGGTATTTTATAGAGGCACTTCCCTTCATCCCTCCTCCACCTTCCTCATCTTCCCTCATCCCTAGGGCTGGCGTCGGGTGAGTCCTGGGCGTCCTCCCCATTATATTTGATTTATTTGTTATTTTTGTTTATTAATGGCTCCGTCCTTGAGGGAAATAATTTAAAAAAAAATTGGTCGTATTGACAAGGGTTGGAGGGGGGAGGGCGTGCGGCCCTTTCTGTCAAGCTCAGGCAAACTAACAAGTGGGTCAGATAAATTTCACAATAATAATTGATGATTTAACAATAGTTGGCTGGATGTGGAACATTCTATAATAAATTAGATATTTACGAGTAATTATCATCATTCTCGTAATCAATCTCGTAATTATCATTACGCGATCGGTTGGACCCACAGAGCTCAGGGTGGTGTCAAACAATTCTTTAAAATCGTCTGTATTTTAAATTAATGAAGAAAGAATTCCTTTAGATCGAAAGTTTTCGAGTTAGGCCGCTTTGAAAACGCTTTTTGCCCACATTTTACCTCTTAGAAGTGACCGACTAGCCAAAACTGGAGCCTAAATACCTAAAATTCATCAAATAGGCCATGGTAACTGGGCAACTTGTTGCGTACCTACGGCGGACGGACGGAAAATGTTTTATTCGATTTTCGTCGTTTTCACATACCTAACTTGAAACGTAAACCATTAAATATTGACAGGGGTTGGTTTACTCGTACAATGAGCGGGGTGTAAACCCATACTGCCCAAGAGAAGGCTGTCACAAAGATTCGAGAGTAGGAATTTCAGACTTCATGATGGTTCTCCAAACAATCCCACACAGCCTCACGGAGAATTCCAACAGCAATAATCGCCCATTCGCCCTGAAAGAACGCTAGACCGCCCACCCAACTTGATGGGAGGCATTCATATGTGTTGCTAGCAGAAACAGTTACTAACATGAAAAAACGTCTGCCAAGTGGGTGAGGCACATAGCTTCCTCTTATTCATAACCCGATTGTATAGATGATCCGATGCATAGTAGTTAATCTCAAAACATCAATCTCTAAGTACCTTCCACTACCCTCATAGGGGACCATCTACACACCAATCTGAACAATCCTGAGAAATTTCGTCGAAATCGGATGGAAAACGTAGAATTTATGGATGTTACACGGAATTGACATTTGCACATGCGCAGTGGCTACCAACAGTCTGTGGATAATAATTTACATAGGGGACTGTCTACACGCCAATCTGAACATTCCTAGAAAATTTCATCAAATTCGGATGAAAAATGTAGTAAGTGTTATGGCTGATATAAGGATTTTACGTTTGCGCATGCGCAGAGACTACTGCCAATTTTGAGGCCTTGATTTTCACAGGGAACCATCTTAACCTAATCCGCATAATCCCTGAAAATTTCATCGAAAGCGGATAGAAAATGTGAAAGTTATGGCTGTTACAAGGAATTCACTTTTTCGCATGCGCAGCGGCTATAATCAGTCTGTGGGTAATGATTTTCATAGGGGACCATCTACACGCCAACCAGCACAATCCCTGAAAATGTCATCAAAATCGGATGAGAGATTTAGAAGTTATGGCTGTGGTAAAAATTTCATGACAGACACACAGACAGACAGACCGGCACGGAATCAAAATCGTTCAGGAAGGTCCAAAACGTAAAACTCAAGTGGAAATTTCGATTTTGGAGAACTTCTTTTTTAAATCTAGAAAAGTGAAAACAAAGCTTCCTCTACCCTGGTAGACAAAATATGAAAATACGATATGGTAAAAATTAAATACTCTCTCCCAAGGAACCTTCTTCTCGTATTATTGCATCGAATAACCGTACAATACGACAATGAGCTCTTCTTCTATTTGGCGAGTGGATAACGATCTTCTATGACTTCATATTTTGAGATAATACTCGAATAATGTAGCTGTGTTTCCCTCATGTAGGAACGTGGGTCAGCTTATAAACAACAATCTCGTAGATATTTTATTTCAGGAAGCGACTTTTCATCACCCAAGATTTTCGTTGTAAGTACGAGTACGTCGTATGCAAATCACTCCGTTATTACATTCTTTCTATGTATTTCCGCTGGAATACTCTACTTCGAGGAATAAATAGGGATATACTCACTACAATGAGTTGAGAGGCTAACTTTACACGGAAAAACTAGGGGAACGAGAGGAAACCTCTTGGAAAGACTCCCGCTTGTAATTTCAGAACAGTAGTTGTTGATGGAGGCGAAAAACCCCTCATCTCAGCCGGGTTCTTCGTGAACACTTGTCGAGCCATTTGAAGGCTTCCCCTGTCTGACTCTCTAATGTAATTGAAGATGAAAGTCTCTCAGTAGAAATCTCAAAGCTTCCCGATTCATCTGGACTTGTTGGTCCATTGCTTCCTCACGAAAGACGAGTTTGAATTAAATGATTTTTTTTCTCGGGATTTTCTCAACTATCGCCATAGATCCACTAATTTCAGCCAAAAGGTGTCTTGGAAGGCAATATGGATTATACAGGGCTTCCTAGAACCAATAAACAATGTTTCAAAAATCATCATTTGCAACAACTTTTCCCTTCTTGGCACTTTTGGTTTATCATTTTCAATAATGAACCTTTGGAATCGACCAAGGAAAAAAAATTTAATCCCCCTCAAAATTTGTTGGTTTACGTTTCAAGGTACGTAGAATCCAAAAATCGAATAAATCCGATGCAAATGATTACACAAAGGTTCATATTTTTCTATACAGGGTGTCCCATAAGTTATCCACCAAACTTCGGGAGTAGTTTCTACAACTAATTTGCAACAAAAAATGTCTCCCAGCAATTTTCTTTTAACCCTTTTAAAATACGGCTTTTTTGACTCTCAAGATATTTTTTCTTGTTTTCGACCTTACACCACTAAAACAGTCATAACTCCCTTCAATTACACTCAAAAATTACAAAATTTGTAATTTTTGAGTGTAATTGATTCCTTATTTAATAAGGATACCGTTGGAAAGAGCATGAAATTTCTCATTAGATGGGCCATTGACCAGTCAAGAAAAACTGAACGCTACAGTAGTATTTTTACATCAAACTTGGAAATTTGTCAATTTCTGTTTTTTTTTTTTTTTTTTAAGTTGATGATTTTCCCTCATTAAAACAAGGTATTTGCCAGAGGGGCTCAAAAGCCTAAAAACTGCGACATTTCGTTAGCTTCTCAACGGTCACCCAATTTTTAGTTTTACTGTGGAATTTGAGAGAGAAAATGGTGTTTGAAAGCGGAAAAACGTGAATTTTTTTCAACGAAATCGACGGTTTGACGGGGAGACTCGTTGCTTGGGAAGAGCGGCGGCGGAGCAGACCCCGGATGCCCCCGTCAAACTGTCGATTTCGTTGAAAAAATGCACGTTTTTCCGCGTTCAAACATAAATTTCTCCCTTAAATTCGATTGTAAAATATTTTTTGATTATACCGTTGGAAAGCTGATGAAATGGAGCAGTTTTTAAGCGTTTGAGCCCCTCTGGCAAATACGAGTATCTTGTTTTAATGAGGAAAAATCATCAACATTAAAAAAAAAACAGAAATTTTCAAATTTCAGAACCAACATGAAGAAAAACATCGATCGCATTTCGATCAGCTAAAATTTGAACGGATATTAGACCTCTTTTGCAATTCACACTCGTTCTCATCTCTCAGGTACAGCTAGACCCCAAATGGAGCCCACATACCAAATTTCATCAAAATCGGCCAATGCTAATTGAGAAATTATCTTTTTTGGTCGATTCCAAAAGTTCATTATTGAAAATACTAAACCAAAATTTGGCAGTCCTTCCGCCGCACGCGGCACTTTCCTTAGTTCCCAAGGACCGATTTTGATGAAATTTGGTAATTGGGCTCCAATTGAGATCTAGTTGTGCCCCGAAGCTTTTGGTTGATGGAACTTAAGGGTTGGACTTACGATAAATCAGAAACAAGGGTGTGAATCGCAAAAGAGGCCTAATCTCCGTTCAAATTGTATACGACCAAAATGCGATCGCTGTAGGTACGTGGGAGGTAGTTAGTATCTATGGTTGGTAGGTGGTGACTATGGCAAAGCCGAGTTCTTTGCAGAAGAGTGATGGTCCCCTTTGAGGGTAGTGGAAGGTACTTAGAGATTGATATTTTGAGATTAACTACTGTGCATCGGATCATCTATACAATCGGGTTATGGATACGAGGAAGCTATGTGCCACACCCACTTGAAAGACGTTTATTCTTCAAAATTCAAGATTTATTACTAAAATAATAATTTTAAACGCAGGAAAACATAATTTTCTAATATAATTTCATATTCTGAATCGAATGAAACCATTCAGATGTTTGGCCATTTGGCCCCACTGTGCGTCACCGCGAGAATCTACGCCCCTGGATTTCAACCTTGCGGTACTAAAATGGTCGTAACTTCCTCATAATCTATGCAAATTCAAATAAGATTATACCGTTGGAAAGTAAACGTTGAGATCTTTCTCCTCAAACTTGGAAATTCGACAATTCCTGTTTTTTTTCTCAAACATTCAGGACGATTCTTTCCTGCAAAAATACAATCTTCTCCATAGGCCCTCAATAATTTAAAACATGCTCCATTTCATCAGCTTTCAAACGGTAATTCGTTTTTTAGGCACACTGAGGTAGGAAATGGTGTTCGAATGCAAAAGCACGTGTTATACGCAACAATCGAGGATTTTTCACCTTTCAAGGGTTACTGGTGAACTGCTGGAACAGGGTGTCCCGTAACCAATCACCAATACGAGTACATATGAATCGCAGTACTTCATGAATCCATTCTACAACTAATTTGTAACGACTTTTCACTCCTGGCACTTTTTTTTTTACATCGCTTAAAATGAAGCTTTTTTAAAATTTTAAAGATTTTTTTATTGTTGAAATAACCCGTTTGCTGGAAAAACTCACCAGTGAATCAGTTTAGGAAGGCAGACAAGAAGGACGAGGAGGGCGAGACAAGGCCTGATGCTGTCAGATCCATCCTGCCGCTGGATAGCTGCTATGTTGTCACCAACTGCAAATTAATAAATATAGTTCATTAGCAATTATATAATAATGGGAAACCCAGTCAGCTCTTCGTAGTTACGAAGGTAATCCGATAATGTTCGTGATAGGGTGGGCGGAGATTCAGGGGCCTCTCCAATTCACGTTCCTTAGTTACCATGAGCCAATTTTGATGAAATTTGGTTTGTGGACTCCATTTAGGGTCTAGTTGAGCGCCGAAGCTTTTGGTTGATGTCACTTCTAAGGGTTGAAAAATAGGCGTTGAAATTGTTAAAAAGCCATGCCTCGAAAACTCTCGTATTAAAGCATTGTTTTCACTTTTCAAGAATAAAAAAAGATTTCATTCAAAATCAAAATTTCCACTCGCGTTTCAAGTTGAAAACCGTAGACATTTTTGGAAAAATGTGGTGTCAAGTCTGTCTGTGGGTCATCAATTTCTTGTAACTGGCATGTCAATGAGTAGTCACTATCCGATTTTGATTAAATTTGTCATGGATTCTGCAGTTTGGCGTGCAGGTGGTCCCCAAAGAAAATCTTCGCCCTCGGAATGATAACTCTCTACACATGAGCAAACATAAAACCTTTGATAAGCCACTTTCCATTCTGTTTCGATTGGATTTTGAGGGTTTGTGGACTCTCGATGGTTCCCTGCAGACTTAGTCAAGTATAATCATCAAATTTGGAGGGTAGCGTTAGGTACTTGTAGGTTGAAGTTTTTAAATTAGCTTCCTCGAATCGGATCTGTAAAATACGAGAGAGCTATGTGTCATACACACTCGGTGGAGTATTCTTTCATTACCCGCCATTCGATTTTCCTCAGACGTTTTTTCTTCTTACAGCCCAACATTTTTCGCAATTCTCATGAGTGAAATAATTCTTCTAAAACATAAATTTCCCAAAAGTGATTAAATTTAGGTAGGCCGTTAAAGAAAAATAGGGAAATATTCGGAATCAATATCAAGTCAAAATCATCCAAGTTGAATATAGTAAAACCTATTTTTGGTTTATTATTTTCAATAATAGAAAAATTCTAACCCCCCCTCCACTCAAAATTTGATGGTTTACGTTTCAAGGTACGCAGAATCTGAAAAGCGAATTAAAAATGCTACAAATTATTTCACAAAGGTTTATTATTTTTCTGTATAGATCAGTTTATTTGGAAGAAAAAAAGCTTCACACTCAATTTAAAAAACAGGAGTGAAGAATTTTTTTCTAAATTCAATTTTTGGATTCTACGTAGGTATGTACCCTGAAACTCAAACCATAAAATTTTGAGAGGGGGTAAAATTTGCTTTCGATGCTCAATACCAAAAAAGTCTGTCCGCCCTTTGAACATGAGCTCCATTTGGGGTCTAGTTGTGCCGCGAACTTTTGGTTAGTGTAAGTCACTTTTAAGGGGTGAAAAATAGGGGTTGTAATTTTCAAATCGCCCCAACTCAAAAACCTCAGAGTGGTCTCATTCGATTATAAAAATTCAATACTATTTTAAATTGATGAAAAAAATTCCATTATATTACACGTTTTTCAGCTAGGGCGTTTTGAAAAATGAGCCCTTATTTTTTAACCCTTGGACCCTTGGAAATTACTGAAATCAAAAAAATTCTTCGAGGCACAACTAGATCCCTGGATGGAGCACATATACTAAATTTCATAAAAATCGGTCCATGGTAACAAATGAAAGTGCCTTGTACGGCCAAATTTTTATTCGATTTTTGGATTCTACGTACCTCGAAACGTAAACAATAAATTTTGAGGGGGTTAACAAATATATTTTCTTGATCGATTGCAAGGGTTCATAATTGAAAATAATTTGTAATCATTTGCAGCGTTAAAAAAAAATCCAGTTTTTTTTCCACTCAGTCTTGTGCGAGAGCTCGAAGAGTCAACATTGGAGTGTACACTCGCGAAAAAGATATAAACAGGTGACAATTCGTTCCGCGTTCGGGAATGCTTACTCAGTGAAATGAAGGACCCGGAGGACGGTGAGCCAACGATTGAGGTCGTAATAACAAAAACAAAGCAAGAGTTGTTGCATCACCGTGAGATTACAGGGGCGATACGGAGTTTGGATCCCCACGTAAGTGATGCATTTAATCATTTATACAATATTGTAGCTTCTTTATGTGACTACCTTAGTCAAGCCAATGAACACATAACCAGATTAAAACAAAACGTAAAGGCACGGGAGGATATACAAGGGTCATCGAAATCGACTCAACCCAATGTCCTCAGGACCTATAGTACGGATGAAGAAGAAACCGGAAGAGAAACCGATTGGATCCTGAAAAGGGCCAGCAAGAAACGTAAAGCTAGGTCATCGCCAGAAGTAGCATGCCCCTCCAACAAAACTAAGGTTAGCAAAGATGCAACCAAGACTGAAGAGATAAAGCCAAAAAAGGACCCCCCTCCACCTCCCATAAATATTGTGGGTCTAAAGAGTTACTCGGCCCTTAAAGATATAATTGCGATTATCCCGAAAGAACAATTCAAAGTCACTGCTCTCAACAACAACGTTTGGAAAATAAATGTAGAAACGAGAGATAACTGGAAATTGATTACAGACAATTTACGTATGGAGAAAAAAACAGTGGTATACGTACCAAGATAAAGTGGACAGGCCAATCAAGGTCATGGCTAGAGGTCTACACGCAACATGCGAGAAAAGTGAAATTATTGAAGACCTTAAAAATCAAGGTCTTAACATTATGGATGCGACCAACATCCTTAGGAAAGAAAAAAAGAAAAACGAGAGAGGTGAAATCGAAACCTTTCAAAAACCTCTTCCTCTCTACATGCTAACTTTTGACAAAACCGAGGATAGTAAAAAAATCCATGGCATAAAGGCCATTCTCAACATGATTGTGAAGATTGAGCCTGTGAAGAGAACCTCCAAACTCATTCCCCAATGTAAAAAATGTCAGTCATATCTACATACACAGTCCTACTGTGGGAAGGAACCTGCATGTGTTAAGTGTGCTGGACAGCATATAACATCCGAATGTACCCTAGACAAGACAGATGCTCCCAAATGCGTTAACTGCAAAGGGGTTCATCCTGCAAATTATCGAGGTTGCGAAGTAGCTAAAGAGCTACAACGACTGCGAAACAATGCCACCAAATCCCAAGTGAAAGTGGTTCAGAGTAAGCGAGATGTTTCTATTGACAGAAGTGTCACTAGAAGGAAATCGCTCACCACATCCACAACAGGTGCAACTACCCCAAAGGTCTCATATGCTTCAGTTGTTGCAAAAAGAGAGGTAAATGTGTCGAGCGCAGAAAAAATGCTCGCACATATAGTGGAAAAACTGAACGAACAGACTAATACAAATAAGGTGTTATTTGAAAGAATAACCAAGCTAGAAAACCAACTAACTAACTATGGAATAATATGATGGATCCAACACTAAGAATAGCAGCTTGGAACGCAAATGGGTTATCAAATCACGTCAAGGAAGTAGAACTATTCCTCCATTCTAACAAGATAGACATCCTACTCGTTTCTGAAACACATTTTACTCGGACTTCATACGTCAAAATAAGAGGGTTTACATGTTACCATACTATACACCCAAGCAATAAAGCTAGAGGAGGTTCGGCAATCATAATCAAAGAAAACATCGTGCACCAAGAAGAACCAAAAATCGAAGAGGAAAAAATGCAGGTAACATCGATAAAAGTGAATCTAAAAAATAAGAGCTTCAGAATAGCTGCCATATATTGTCCCCCCAGGCATAACTTGAAGAAAGATGACTACAGAGGTCTATTCGAATCACTAGGAAACAACTTCATAGTGGGAGGAGACTACAACGCCAAAAATACCTATTGGGGCTCACGATTAACCACGACCAAAGGTAAACAACTGTACGAGGCAGCAACCGCATTCAAGTGTGATTTCCTATCAACCGGAAGACCTACATACTGGCCTACGGATGCCAATAAAATCCCTGATCTAATAGACTTCTTTATAAGCAGAGGTATCTCAAGTGGATACATACATGTAGATGATAGTGACGACCTACCCTCTGATCACTCACCCGTTATTGTAACAATCAGTGAAAAAGTGATTTTAACCTTCTGTCCGGACCCACGTCCCTGGGACGGGTGGGTGGGGCTTTTCCTCACCCTGAGCCTACCCCTTTCCTCTGTGTGGGCTCATATCCTCAGTACCCTCCTGTCAGGCCCTGCAGAAGGTAAGGTAAGTGCCTTTTTTTTTTCTCTCGCTTTCGTTGTCAACAAACCAGTTTTTTCCAGTGGATCACCCGTCCTCAGGACAGTCGGTCCTGGCCTGTTGATACGTCCATGGGACGGATGGTCCTTGATGGAATGGAAACACGTCTCCGAGACGGGGGTCCTGTTTGATTTTTGATTGATTTTGATTGATTTCATTGATTTTTTTGTACCTATTCAAATGTTACATTCATTTTTCTGTATTCAAATGTTATATTCACGTTTTTTCCAAGTTTTCATTAGGTACTAGTAGATTGTCTTTGATTTTTATTCTAGTTCCTTATTCTAGCTTATTTTAGTATTCTAGTCCCTTCAATGTCTAGTAGGTACAATGTGATTTTTCCAAAAAGATAGAAGACTGAAAAGAATACAAAAGGCTGCTTGGAAAATGTTCCCTAAAAATGTGAAAACTTTTTATTCCTAGTTTTTATGTTCTTGGTACCCACGTAGTAGACTCCTAATGACTCTAGAGGTTTTGAATTGGAATGTTTCCTCCAATTCTACGTAGAACACGTCATTTTGAGCGTGAATTGAGACTGAATTTTTTATCTAAGTAGTCAAAATGATGTGATACCTAAGCTGGATGAAATCCAGGAAGTGAAAAATAAAAATAATGTGTAATCTTATTTTTTATATCGATAAATTGTGATAAAAACCAATTCATTTGATGTTATACACGAAGAAAGACGTTGCAATAAAGATGTTTTATGTTAGTTTGTGGTATTTACAACGAAATCCTGTCATATTTCAATTACAACCATGAAAAAAGCGAGTCGGTGTCCCACGGACGGGGGTCCTCATTGCAACGAGGGACAACGGTCCGGACAGAAGGTTAAAAGAGAACACTCCAAGCTTATCCAATAAGAAAACTTGCTGGTCTTGTTTTCGGCAGCAACTGGAAACATCAATTAACCTTAAAGTTCCCCTGAAAACCCCGGAACAACTAGAAGACGAACTTGACGTATTTATAAATAACGTACAACACGCAGCCTGGCAAAGTACCCCAGTAAGCCAAAACAACAACTATTGTGATAACAAAATGAAATCATACCCACTAGAAGTAAGGAATTTACTGAATGAAAAACGAAAAGCAAGGAGAATATGGACAAATAATAGAACTCCTGAAAATAAAACTATTTTCAACAGAAACGTTAACAAACTTAAATATCTGTTGAAAACCGTGGAAAACGAATCAGTCGAACATTTCTTGAGTAACCTAACTGCAGAGAAAGATACGGACTATTCTCTCTACAAGGTAACAAAAAACATGAAAAGACCAAAAGTTCAATCTTCTCCAATCAAAAAAGATGATGGCACATGGGCCAGAAGTAACCAAGAGAAAGCAATACTATTTGCTGATCATCTCTGCGAAACCTTTCAACCATTACCAAATCTGATACCAGACGAAAATACAACAAAGACAGAAAAAACAGATGAACTCGAAATTATACCTGTAACTCTGAAAGAACTAAAGGGTGAAATAAAGAGTAACATCAATGCAAAAAAGACGCCTGGCTATGACTTGATAACAGGTAGAATTATGAAAGAGCTCCCTGAAAAGGCTGTCATAAAATTGCTTCATATTATCAATGCTACCTTCAGGCTGAAACATGTACCATCCCAGTGGAAAGTTGCGGAGGTCATTATGATTACCAAACCAGGAAAGTCACCTAATGAGAAGACAGGATATCGGCCTATATCACTCCTCCCTGTCATGTCCAAACTTTTTGAAAAGCTGCTGCTTAAACGGCTTAAACCAATAATAGAAGACAGGAATTTGATTCCAGATCACCAGTTTGGATTCAGACAACAACACTCTACGATAGATCAAGTCCATCGAATCACAAACATTATAGAAAAGGCCCTAGAAGGCAAAAAAATATGTGCCAGCATTTTCTTAGACGTGGCTCAGGCCTTTGACAAGGTTTGGCATGAGGGTCTTGAATATAAACTGCACAGGGATCTCCCAAGACAGTTTTATTTACTCCTAAAATCCTACCTTGAGAACAGACATTTCAGGGTAAAGCAAGATGATCAATACTCCTGCTTGAAGCCTATAAAAGCAGGGGTTCCGCAAGGGAGTGTTCTCGGCCCGGTACTTTACATATTGTACACAAGAGACCTTCCACAACAAGAAGACACAACTGTTGCTACGTTTGCAGATGACACGGCTATCCTCTCTGTTGGAGATGACGTGGAAACTGCAACTCGCAAACTTCAGACGTCTGCTAACAAGATAGCCAAGTGGACTAAGATGTGGAGAATGAAGTTGAATGAAACAAAATCAGTACACATCAACTTCACTAACCGAAAGATCTCAGCCGTAGAAGTCGAGATCAATTCTAACAAAATTCCGTACGCTGATACAGTGAAATACTTGGGGATGACCCTTGACTCCAAACTAAATTGGAACAATCATATCGAAAAGAAGAAGCAGGAATTGAAGATCAAGTTCAGAAGAATGTATTGGTTAATGGGAAGGAATTCCCATCTTTCACTTCACAACAAACTGCTTATATATAAGCAGATTCTTCGCCCTATCTGGGCCTATGGGATACAGCTCTGGGGCTGTGCCAAAAAATCAAATATTAAGAAAATCCAAACCTTTCAGAATAAACTACTGAGAAGTATAGTTGGAGCCCCCTGGTACATGCGAAATGACGATATCCATCGAGATTTGAAGATAGAGACTGTCAATGAAACTATTGTCAAATACGCAAGGAAGCACGAACATCGCCTCCACAAACATGAGAACCTGGAGATGCTCAACGTTTTGGACAACGATGGAGAACTTCGGCGCCTCAAGCGAAACAAACCACTGGATTTAATTGTGCTGTGCCAATAGTTCTTAGTGCAAGTGAAACCAAGTGTTCCCGATCCTGCTAAAAATACGGGCTAGGTTTTGCTGAAAACCTGCCCTACAGTGAGATTGAATTATTCTGAAATGAAATATTGCTAGATGAGTTGTATCTTATGTTCAGTTGCAATAAATAAATCACGATAAAAAAAAAAAAAAAAAAAAAGTTTTTTTCCACTGGGCTTGAAAATTCGTTCATCAAATGATAACACGACGTATATGAAAAGTTTCAAGCGAACTTCCACCCACGAGTTAATATCGACTCAATCTTCGACGGGGGTAGAAAATCCAAATTCCGAAGAGGCCTTCAATCCTCCGAACTGTTTAGGAATGCTGTAGTTTTCATTTCGACCCTAAAAAAAGGGTTCTCGTCAGGAGTTGAAACCCTGAAGGGGTTGACAGGCCTCGAGTTGTTTGTGAAGCGCGGAGGCGTAGGTATTTAATTTGTTGAGCAATTAGAGTTTACCCCCTCCACTTCCCCGCGACCGACCCGACATCTATTCCCCGAGAAAAGCAGACTCACTTTTGGAGACTGAATTAATCTTCCGTTTAGTGACCTTTCCTCACCCCGTTCGTTTTTTTCTTTTTTCACTCGTGGGATCGTTTTATCGTTGAGGAATTCTCATTGTGAAGAGGAAGCCCGGAGGAGCCCTTCAAAGATAATATTTACTTATCATTTGTTCGTTTCATTGTGGAGGGGAATTCGCGTGGGTTTGAAAATAGCTAAACATAATAATAGCTTCACCATATCTGGAATGGAAATTCATTTGGAACTGTAAGCTGTTGGGTCGTCGTGTGTTTGTACGGGATGTCCAGAGTCCGTTTTAAACGGGAATTTGTTGGAATTACCTGGAAGTTTCTGGTAGCGATGGACGCTGCAGTCTGGATGTTCAATGAAATGATAGTTCTAGCCTGAAGGGCTAGATAAGAGTAAACCAAGGGAAGTTCTCCCTATATATTTCTCGTAATTTACGTTACTCTACCTAGGCTTTGAAGACCGTTTCCTATTGTCGTGCAAAAGACGGTCTTTTTGAAGTTAATAGGCATAAACCATGAAAATATCATCAAAATCGAATAATTATTTTGAGTTTTTATGCCCTGGTCAAGGAACCACTGGCCCTGATTTCAAACAAGCTCTGCCTGGGTTGGACTGACAGCTGTGAGGGACCATTGCTCGTCTCGGTATCCTGACTCTACCAGGCGAATATGCCCTAGCAGTCCTCTACTTGTAGCGTGATTCACGCTTATTGCCACACTCATATCCACCATCATACGACAGTAGTGACGGGAACTTGGCAACTGCCCTCCCGGCAAACTGCCCTCCTACCTCTTTAGGTCAGTTTAAAACCTCGGTTTGAAACTGCCCTCCTAGGCCATCTCGAGCAACTGCCCTCCCGGTAAACTGCCCTCCTGTTTTAGGTCAGTTTCGAACCCCGGTTTTAAACTGCCCTCCTAGACCACCTCGAGAAACTACCCTCCAAACTTCCTGCTTCCAACTTTTGAGGGCCAGTTTCGAACCCCGGTTTTAAACTGCCCTCCTAGACTACCTCGAGCAACTGCCCTCCCGGTAAACTGCCCTCCTGCTCGGAACAGATTTCCTCTACCTGTGCGACTTCTCATTTCTGGGACATGGGTCTCTCAAAAGTATAATGAGCTGCCAATGATAATGGATCTTCAGTCACGATCATCAGTATATATTAGGAATAAAATAATTAGAATATCAATTTCATGGAGAAATCCAGTTTTTACGCGAAAATCGGAGTTTTTTCCATTAAATCGGCATGAGACTTGAGGGTTGGATGGTGGGCAGATGGCTGGAAGGGGGTGGACTTTTGCCTCCGAGACGGTGATTTCGCTGAAATCATCAAGGAATCGCAAAGTCGACCATACCATTAGAAAGTTGATTAAATTTGCAAGTTTTCCAGAGATTAGACAGTTTTCAGCAAGTTTTCCTGAGATTAGACAGTTTTCAGCAAGTTTTTATTGGAAATGTAGTTAACGTACCTACGTACAAGTTATTTTGGGAACTTTTTAGAAAAATATTTAGAAAATGTTCAATGTGCTTTAGGCGTAAATCCGATAATGAGGTCAAAAGTAGAAGACATCGTTTCAAAGTGAAGAGAAACGTGGGTTTTTTATGGCCAAAACGTGGTTTGCTTAGCAAAAAAAAATTAAAAATCATATGTCGGGAACGGATTGAGATATAAAGGTTTGGTTGGCGGCGTTCTACTAGGCAGATTTTCAGTCTAGTTTTACCCAATTTTGGTTTATTATTTTCAATAATCAGAGGTGGGCATAATCTCATCTAAACATTACTGATACTTGGTAGATGACAGATAAAAGATAATCTAATTATCTCATCTTTAGATAAATTTTGTGCGTCATCTATGATATTCTTCTCGGAAAATCATCAATCATCGAAAGATGATTAGAAACGGTATCTAAGATTTTAGCATGAATATGCTTTAGCCGGGACCTAACTGCCGAAAGTAGCGCGATACCGATGAACTTCCATTGCTAGGGAGTGATGTCCGCTAGCGACCTGGTATAATATACACTCATAATACTATGACAAGAAAAATCAATAATGCAAATATTATGAACTTTAATAAATAATGCAGGACGAATGTGAGCGAAAGGGAAGAAAGTTACGAAATTATGAATTGATGTGACGTGACTTTATGAATTAATGTGACGGGGACGGAACATCGTCCTCAGATGCTGGTTCAATTTCACCGATCGATAATTAACTTCCTGGATCGATGGCTGATCGATAATTGACGTTCTAGGCTGAAGCATATTCATGTTTCTTGAATTTTAGCCGTAAACTTTAAGCAAAAGCATCTGGGGGTGCAGGGGTTCTGTATATTATATTAATATATTTTGAGTACTTATATAAATACAGTCCAACTCTGTTCAAATTGTCATGTTGGTATGTACCAATATATATTTTGTATATCTCTTTGTCGGTCAGTAAATCCTCATCTGATTACAGTCAAATGGTGCTACCATCATCAAATTTGATACGTTTAAATATATGCCATTCAGAAGGAAATTTACTTTTCCATATTTCTCAAGGCCCTGTTGACTATCATTATGTAATATCATGATATGTACACCCAAGAGAGGATTTTCTGGGTCACAAACCATTTTTCTACCCTTGCATTGCCCAGGAGAGTTTGTCTGTCTTTCGACGACAATTAAATTGTATAAATATGTATGTATAAATACAGGGTGTCCAAGTTTTTTATGCTAATACTTCAAGTATAGATTCTACAACTAATTTGCAACAAAAAATGTCTCATAGAGTTTTTCTTTTAACCCCCTTAAAATCCGCCTTTTTTGACTCTTAAGATTTTTTTCGTGTTTTCGACCTTACACCATTAAAACGGCCATAACTCCCTTGAATTACACTCTAACATTAAAAATAAGGGTACGGTTGGAAAGAGCGTTAAATTTCCTATAAGACTTACATCAGACCGATTTTTTAAAATGGCTTCTGGGAGGAGTGTTTTGAGCCCAAAGTTGAACTTTTTCGATTTCTACATTTCTTCAAAAATTTCAATGGCATTTTAAACCACCATTTTCGTTTTCCCAGCCGTTCTTCTTGACGGAAAAAAACATCTACGTTTTCTCAGCTTTCCAATGATACAGTCATTTTTGTTTGTTGAGAAGGACATTTTTTGAGAAAATTGAATTTTTATGCGAAAAAATTAATTGGTTGCCTGTAAAGTCGGTATACGGGAGAAAGTTTTATTACGTGACAACGACTTTGAGTGGTAAAATAATTTTAATGTTAATATTCATTCGTATAGTAGGAAGAAGGATAATATTATTATTATAATAAATTTTTTTATTATAATAAAAAATTGTATGCAGGCGCCTAAATAGAAGCGCAAGACATGAACCGGTATGTATGCCTATCTCTCTCGCTCTGTCTCTCTCGCTCTTAGGCGGAAGAGAGAAAGAGCGAGAGAAGTGAAAGGGACGCGTGCCTCTCACTCGCTCTCATTGTGAGCGCATAACGTGAGCGGAGCGTAACGCAGTTTCTTGAAGTGTCACCCGGCAAACCAATTTATAAGACGTTGTCACGTCAAAAACGATGATATTTTTCAAAGAAATTGGCGTCTCGGAGCGCGCCCGCTGACGGGGTTGGACAGCGGGAGGAGGGCTGAAAAGGGGCGGGCGGGCGCGCTCCGAGACTCCGAGACACCAATTGAGAACGTTATAAGGTCTAAAATGACACGAAAGCAGGATTCCTTCCGATCTCACCAATCTACAGTGTTCGATACACTGCTCTCCTCATGGGACAGAATGAGACTCCCCCGACGTCTTAAAAGAAAAAACTTTTTAACAAAAAAACGGACCGACCTCAAAACTGATGATGGCATCCCACTAAAAAGGAAAAAATAATAATGACAATTTATTCAGATAGGTTGGTAGGTAGGTACGCATTGAAGTCGCCGCCGTGCCCATCTGCAGAGACAAACATACACAAGTAGATTCCACTTCCATCTGGTTAGTGTTACAACATGGGTCGATAGTGCAATACAAAACATGAATGAGAGTAGGTACCTATCATTGAGGTAATGCATGTGTTCCAAAACTATTAGGTAGTACGTCACTGCTGTCGTATGAAGGAGGATGAGAGTGACAATAAGTGTGAATCCCCGTACAAAATGTTTGGATTCCAACAAACCATCTCTTGATTAGATAGTATCTAATAGTTATTTATCTAATTATACGTGATCCAGGGGCGGCTGCTGATAGGAGCATAGGCGCATGTGCACCCCCAGCCAATTAAAAAAGAAAAAAAATCAAAGTTAGTTCCTCTGGGTTTGAAGAGTAAGTTGGATGGTGACAGAAGACACGATCGTAGGTACTGTGCTAGTTGAATCTACGCGCGAAAACAGTGGCGGGCAGCTCCCTCTTTCCTGACCAATCAGCGGCGGTTCGCGCAAATCCAGTTTTATGCTCCGTTTCGAGGAGGGTGACGTCATTCGAGGGAGGCAGGCACGTGAGATTGACCAACCAGAGAGCACGAAATGTGACCTTGAGGAGCAGCACGGAGGCTGTGCGCCTGGGGTGTGTGAGTGAGTGAATTTCAAATTTTATTATTTTGTCTTCCTGGCTCACTGGTTTCCCGGTTTCCTTATCGTAAACAAACAGAACTGATAAGGGCATTTCGCGTTTTTCGTTTTCAGTCCACCGTTTTGTTCAAAGTGATTATTTAGGAGTGTTGTAGGTACTATGAATAATTCGGTGCATTACATTAACGTAAACTATTCGTGTTTGTCGGTCGTGAAAAAGTGCGACATTCCAGAAACTGGCCGCCCCTTACCGTCTGTACCTGGACTCCAGCAGACGTTAAAATTTAAAAATCGTGCAGATTCGTACCGTAAGTTTAATGTCAAATAATATTCGACTTCTATAATATTATTACAAGAAGGTAGATTGGCTTTGCAGATGTGAAGTGACGAACAAATTATTTTGAGGCTTGGGTTAAAGACGGCATAAGTGATCTCCCATTTAGCCAAAAAAACGCATTGGCTGTCTCCCATAAAAACGCTCTGGTAGATTTGCGTAGGTATATTGGGTCGTCAAAATATACCTAATGCAACAACTCAACAGTGCATATCATCTTAATCTGATGCAAAAAACCAAAACGGTTAACAAAAATAGGTACATTCTGTCTCGAATTATCGTTAATTTTTCTTCCGAGTTGGACGATGTTTTGAATCATCACGGGCAAATACACATTTCAGCTTTGCAATAAGATAAATGCATTTCTTGGGTTTAGACCTTTGATGATTAAGGGCCGGTTTCACCAACAATCCATTAACTCCGTTCGACGAAAACTGCGTTTAAAGTAAACTGAGATTGATCTCCAGTCAAAATTTGTTTCGGTTTCACCAAGTTGAACGGGTTCTCATGAACGGCGTTTTCGTTGATCTCTGGTAAACTTCTTCTTCACCATCGAAGCATCGAAAATCGTCGTACAACTCTGATCTGGAAGGTGATACGAGAGATAACGACATTGTTTTGTGACAGTTTTCCCGCAGAATCACTTTTTCGATAGTTATGACTTCATTCAATCCGCGATATTTCATCAATACGTCAACTATCCTCTTTCAGCGCTATAATTTGTGTTGTTCATGAGTTCATTATGATTGTTGGAGTTCAGATTTTCGATTGGACGTCTACCTACTTCATCAACGTGAGTACATTTACCTACTTTTATCCCTGGTGATTCCCTCTTCCAGGCTCTCTGGGTTTTTCTACAAATGTGCCTTACTGCATGACTCCTAAACCATATAGGTACCTACTCACCGTTACTTTCAACTACTCTGAGCTACCTAGTAGACATAGCTAACTGCTTAATAATGTGCGGATGCAAATTTTTGTTTTAGATTTCGGATAACAGGCTACGAACTGTGTGACGTATTTTCTGAACAAATAAGGTGAATTTCATTCTTCATGTCAAGAAAACCCATTATCACTTCAGCATTCATGAAATACTACTACGATCGGTACTTGTGTGAAATTCTATGTACGCATTTTATAAGAATGAATGAATTAGAATTATAATTATTGTATTCAATAAAACGTGATACGTATGAATTGATTTGTTCATCTGCCTACACATTTCTCCAAGTCAATCTTATGTTGCAACAAATCGGTTCTTTTTTCTCCTACCTACCTATGCTGATTATGGTGCAAACAAAAATAAATTCGTAGGTAGGTAAATAATAAGAAAAGAATTTTCGGCCTAATTGTTTGAGATAATGCGTAATCAAATAATAAGAATAATAATTCAATCAAACAACTATACAAGAATATAAACGACGTAAGTAAGCAATCTTCAGTAAACACCTAACGAGAAAAAAGGAAATATGAAGAGGGGATCTTGCGAAAAAATATGTATTCACCAGATACCATATAGGTATGTAACAGTTTTATTTTCACAATGATTAACATCAGCAAAAGCAACTACTCACAATAGGTACGTAAAATGCACACAGCAACTGGGAAACGGAAATATCTGAGATGGTAACGAAACTTGTAGGCTGAAATAGCGACGTCCTGCGATGGATTTGTTTGGGACCGCGAATAATGAAATGGTTCACAATTTCGTTGTCCTTTCTCACTCCCGCATGATACCTACGAGAAGGTGCGCACCAAAGCTCGTGACATGATAAAAACTCCAGCAAAACACAGACGAAAAACAGCTCGACGGAATAGGAAAAATAACAATGGCGTCCACGTCCGTCGCTTTAAACGAAGATCAAACCGATTAACCAGCCAAAATTGAGCGATCAGCGCCAAACGCCGGATGAACCGAGGAAGGCGTTGATCGCCTCTGGTGAAATCCATTTTCTCGGTTCAGTAGTTGAATCGGCCCTCGAACTCCGATCAAAATGTTGGTGAAACCGGCCCTAAGTATTTCAGAATTTCTGTTAACCACTAGAGAACATTATTTTTCGTGTCTATTGCACCTACGTATTTAGTACCGTTTGCAATTTTAAGATGAAAAAGTTACCAAGATTTATCCCATTTACATATCGTTACATAATTTCTATTTGGCAGAGAAAAGCACTTATTCCGTCCCTTCTCAGTAGCTTCTCCTGATCTCCGTGCACCCCCTGAGTTCAGGGCAGGAGCCGCCACTGACGTGATCAATCTTTGATTACATAATATCTAATTAATCTTATATTCCATGTATGGCATATTGAATGTAGAATTGTCTAGATCATGATGTGGGTTTGTGATATGAGTTCATACTCAAATGAACCAGTTAGTGTTACAACATGCGTCGATAGTGCAATACAAAACAGGAGTAGGGGTAGGTAAGTAAGTAAACAACCATCTCATGTTGAATTTTTATCCAACTGCCATTTTGACGTGACAACGTCTTATAAATTGGTTTGCCCGGTGACACTTCAAGAAACTGGGATGCCGGGTGACACTTCAAGAAACTGCGTTACGCTCCGCTCACGTTATGCGCTCACAATGAGAGCGAGTGAGAGGCACGCGTCCCTTCCACTTCTCTCGCTCTTTCTCTCTTCCGCCTAAGAGCGAGAGAGACAGAGCGAGAGAGATAGGCATACACACCGGTTCATGTCTTGCGCTTCTATTTAGGCGCCTGCATACAATTTTACACGTTGCCAGTTAATTGTAAAACGATTGTGTAGTGATAATGTGAAGGTAGTTTCGTCCATCGCAACAATTCAAACAGCAAAGGTAAATAATTTCAGACTGATAATATAACATGATGAAATAAATGACGTTTATTTCGTTTCTCAACCAATAATAATTTGTTTAAATTTTGAATTTCTCTCTTCGAGCTCAAATAAAATTTTGTTAATATGAAATTCAGTGCGAGATTATTTGTATAAATTCATGTTTTAAATATAATTCTTTGTATAAATAAATGTTTTAAATTGTTACCATTATTTTATCCTTCTTCCTACTATACGAATGAATATTAACATTAAAATTATTTTACCACTCAAAGTCGTTGTCACGTAATAAAACTTTCGCCCGTATACCGACTTTACAGGCAACCAATAATTTTTTTGGTGACGCAGACGTCTTCAGCTGTTATCAAAGGAAATATTCTTACTGAGATTCACACTTATTGTCACTCTCTCATCCTCCTTCATACGACAGCAGTGACGTACTACCTAATAGTTTTGGAACACATGCATTACCTCAATGATAGGTACCTACTCTCATTCATGTTTTGTATTGCACTATCGACCCATGTTGTAACACTAACCAGATGGAAGTGGAATCTACTTGTGTATGTTTGTCTCTGCAGATGGGCACGGCGGCGACTTCAATGCGTACCTACCTACCAACCTATCTGAATAAATTGTCGTTATTATTTTTTCCTTTTTAGTGGGATGCCATCATCAGTTTTGAGGTCGGTCCGTTTTTTTGTTAAAAAGTTTTTTATTTTACTATTTTTGTATTTTCATATTTTTTTTAATGTTTTACTTTTTAGTGATTTTTTAAATTTATTTTTAAAATTTAATTTTATAAGTCATTTGTTTTAATTTTTAATTTATTAATTTTTTCGACTTCAATTATTTTAATTTAACATAACTTACCAAGTACTTTTGTTTAAATTTTTAAATCAATAGTTTTAATTTTTAACTTATTAATTTTTTCGACTTTTATTATTTTTTTTTTTTTAATTTTACCTAATTTACCTACTACCAAGTACTTTTGTTAAAAGTCGGTATTCTTTGAGTTACCGACTGTTAAGCTTTTTTCTACATTTTTCGCTATTTTTCTTATTTAAATCTTTTACTTGTATTTTTTAATTACTAATGGTTTTTTTCATTGTGGAATTAATTATTACTTTTGAGGTTTTTTATATAGTAGGTAACTTTATTGTTTAATTTTTACATTTTATTTTAGTACCTATACCTACAGTATTTTTGTTTCAAGTAGTTATTACTGAGTCCAAAAAATTATTAAACATATTGTTTAGTAATGCATGCATTCCAGGGGACGTCCCATTGGATAAGCATTAAGTCAATTAGAACCTGTTGGTGAGCGAAAAAACACGCATTGTTATTTCGCTTCCTCCTGCACCAAACTGTTTCACTCAACGTAAATGACACGGGGGCGATGATATCCGTAGAGGAGTATCTACACTCAAATCCGCGCAATCCCAAAAATACCATCAAAATCGGATGGAAAATGTAGAAAGTATAGCTCCTACAGGGAATTCACGTTTGCGCATGCGCAGTGGCTATTATCAGTTCCTTGGCAATGCTTTTCATCGGGGACCATCTATATGCCAATTTGCATGATCTCTGAGAATTTTCTTGAAGTCGGATGGAAAATGTGGAAATGATGGCTGCTACAAGGAAATTATCGTTTGCACATGCACAGCGGCTATCAGTCCGGGGGCAATGATTTTCATAGGGGACCATCTACACGCCAACTCGTACAATCTCTGAAAATTTCATCGGAATCGGACTAGAACTTCATATTTTAGCCCGCTGCAACATGTTTTGGATGATGAGAAGGCTATGTGCTAGACCCACTTGGTAGTCTACTGGAATTTGATGGTTATCGGAAACCCCCTCATAAAGCATCTCATTTTTTGTGAAGCTTAGAATAGGACCTTAAATTTGAATGTACACAAACATGTACACAAAGTCGGGAAACTCGTGTTTCAGTGAAATATTAAAGTTAATTTCAAAATAATTATTGAGTTCAATATCATTTTTTTTTAATTAAAATTTTGCTTCACAATCCACTTTATCTTGAAGAAATAAGCGTTTCACTCTAAATAGGGAGGATGGTCCCCAATGAATGAGAGGGTGGTCCCCTATGAATTAGTTGAGGGGCGGCAGGCGTCCGAGAATATTCCGGAGGGGACGGGCGGGTGGGTGGTGGAGTGCGGGGGGTGGGTGGCTTCGAAGAGTCGGGCGGGGGGGAGAGGATGCGGAACAATCTTCTCAAAACCACGTTTTGGTTTATTATTTTCAATAATGAACCTTTGGAATCGACCAAGAAAAAAAAATTTTTTAACACCCCCTCAAAATTTGATGGTTTACGTTTCAAGGTACGTAGAATCCAAAAATCGAATAAAAATTTGGCCGTCCGTCCGCCGTCCGCCGTACGCCGTACGCGGCACTTTTGCCACTTAGCATTGACCGATTTTGATGAAATTTGGTATGTAGGCTCCATTTGGGGTCTAGTTGTGCCCCGAAGCTTTTGGTTGACGTAGGTCACTCCTAAGGGTTCCAAAATCAATTTTGAAATTTTGAAAACGCCCTAACTCAAAAAATTGTGATATAAAGGTATTGTTTTTCCTTCAAATTAAGATTCTATAGAATTTTTAGAATTTTTTGAGACCACGCGGAGCTCTGTAGGACAAACCGTTCGCTCCCTACGAAAATTTAAGGGTTTATATTGAAATATATATATATAAATCAAAACACGAGTGTGAATCGCAAAAGAGGCCTAATCTCCGTTCAAATTAGAGCTGACCGAAATGCGATCAATAGTTGGTGATTTTGATTTATTTTTTTTATTTTTTTATATTTTTTTATTATTTTTTTTATTTATTTATTTTTTTTTCATTCTTCTCTTCATATTGGATGGTTGGTGATTTTGTAGACGAGTGATCTATATAAAAAATAATAAACCGTTGTGTAATAATTTGCAGCGTTTTTTGAACTATTTTCACAAAATTTTGATACTTTTAACAAAGCAAAATGAAATCTGATTGAAACGGGACCACTATGGATACTTGTAGAACACTTTTCAAGAAGAATCAGGCAGATTGGTGCCCGAATAAGAAAATGCTAGTGGTACGAACATACAGAAAAAAAAAAAAAAAACGTCGTCCCATGACACACCGAACTGTATACCTCCTTCCTTCGGCGCGGCTTCGCCGCGCATGAAGTCGGTCAAAAACGGACCGCCGATCCAGTCGAAACCTAGTCATTCATAAACTTATTGTTCGTGTGTAGTACTGATATTTCCAGTCATTCGTCAATGTAGTGTCATTGTTCGAGTCTACTGTTATTACTATATAGTCGTTCATCAATTCGTGCCATTGTTCGTTTTTGTTAATGTTATTACTTAAAATTAATTTATCAACTTTACGTTCTTATAATATAATATATTATAAGAACATTAGTGGAACATATTATGTTCCACTAAAAGTTACGAGGGAATGTCACTGGACAGATACCCTCTTTCATGTTCCACTGTACTAAGTGCAAAAAATTACATCTTAAAATTACCACAACATAAAAGTATTTTGTAATATACGAAAAGTTGAATAAAATATTTTTTAAAAAATGATCCCAATCCCGGATCCCTTATTACGTTGCGCTAATTAAAAATATTTAAAACCCACATAGGTCAGTTAATTCCTTAAGTAATTGTATTGTAAATGTAGGCAAGCAATGCCCGTGTAATCTACATTAGCTTGTTGTAATGCCAACATTATGTTCGGGTTCTGCAGGTAAAATATCTAGTCGTGTTTGTAAGGGCTAGGAGGCCAGTTTACCGGGAGGGCAGCTGCCAAGGAGGGCACTTGCCACGGAGGTCCATTTGTAAGGACCGATTCGATGAGAGGGCCCTTCTAATACGTGGTGTGAGAAGGAGGGTAGTTTCTCCTGACGTACAGTAAAAACTGGCCTCCTCGGAGGGCAGTTTACCGGGAAGGCACTTTCACGGGGCGCAAATTTGTGTTTCGGGTTGAAACTACCCTCCCGCAGGAGGGCAGTTGCCACAGGGGGCACCTGCCCTAGGTCCGTAGTGACGACTAGTGTTCATGTTTTGTATTGCACTATCGACGCACGTTGTAATACTCACCAGATCGTATGAGTAGTACTTAATAATCACAGCGTATCCAGATAGGTAGGTGGGTACGCATTGAAGTCGCCGCCGTGCCCATCTGTAAACACAAACTAACCACCTTCCATACTCTAGCCCATCTGGTTAGCATTACAAGAGGAAGTACCATTGTGTTAAAATATGTTCCCAAACTTATATATAAAGTAGAACGTCTCTGCTGTCATATGAGTATGATAGTAAGTGTGAACCTTCCTGGGAATTGTTGTGACAAGTATTTTCGATTAGATCTATGTTCAAAGATAGCCGAGAAACTGATCGGAATACCTTTGGAATAACTTATCCACAATATATAGAAACCAATCGAGCACTACGAACCTGATCCAAAGATCGAATTAAAATTTATCAGTTTCTCTGAGAAAACTGATCTAAAACCAGTAAGAGAACTGATTTAAAGAGTTGAGATTGATTATTATAATGGTGGACATATTATAATGTAGAGACATACCTTCGGAAGCGTTGTTACCAAATTAATGTTCCAACCTCCCACACCCACTCTCAATTTTAAATGAACAGAGATTAACGTTCATAAGCATGTATGTAATATGGCTAGGTATGTATATTGCGGAAGAAAAGAATATGTAGGCAAGCAGAAGTTCTAGAAGACTTTTGTGTTTACAGATGGGCACGGCGGCGACTTCAATGCGTACCCACCTACCTATCTGGATACGCTGTGATGATTAAGTACTACTCACACGATCTGGTGAGTATTACAACATGCGTCGATTTTGCAATACAAAACATGAATACGAGTAGAGATAAAGTGTTTCAAAAGTACTAGATAGTACGTCACTGCTGTCGTATGATGGCGGATATGAGTGTGGCAATAAGTGTGAATCACGCTACAAATTGTTGGTATTCCAACATACCATCTTTTGATTAGATATTTATGTCCACCTACCTACCTACTACATCAAGTATGTTTTGCTGAGATTATTATTTTTCCCTTTTTGATGTTTTCTGATATCATTCTTTGTAATTTATTATTTGTATAGTTTATTCTGAGTGTTCATATTATTAAACGTACGAGTATACAGAAATCTAATATGTTTCGATGAATAAATAAATAAAATAAAAGGTGAAATAAACGTAAGGTGTAATAAGCGTGACCAACCAGATGAGACGAAGACGTAGACGGAGTCCGGCTCCGTGTTGCTCGCTTGGCACGTGTAGTTGCCCGAGTGGGCGGAGGTGGCGTCGGTGATGAGGAGGCGGCTGTGCGTCTTGTCGCCGGCGCCGGTTTCCGTCACGATCTGCGCCTGACGCGAAGACGCCGCCGAGTTGCTGTCCGCCGCGTTCTCGTAGCTGATCATCTTGTCGTTGTGGAACCACGTCACGAACTGAGGTGGCGTCGGACTCTGAAACATCCCGTGGAATCAGCCATAAGCGACGGACGGAGTCGTGAACATGAATAAATTCACGCATAACCCTTAACTGCACCAGCTATCATATATGGGTCATTTCAAAATTTGGGGTTATTTCTTGTCACGCAGCTTTTGTGAACACTCTATTTGTCTTGGAAATTCAGAATTTTTTCAGGGAGATACAGCAGGTTGGTGTCTACAAAGATCACATAGAATGAATTTCACTAATCAATTAACTCAGATAATTAAAAATCATTAATGATCCCAATTCTCTCTCCCAACACCTGTCACAGAGGGTAGGTTGGGAACTTTGAAAAATTTTGGAGAACTCTATATTCATATTTTAATTTAAGTAAAAAACGTTATTGGTCCAGGATACTCTCCTCTTCAGGAATAAATTAGAAACGAACGAAAATTCCATGAATTGGAAGGGTTTTTGCTATGTTTTGATGCTGTCACAAGGTTTTATTCTCTCTCCCTACAATTTTTTTGAAATGCCCGCCCACTCCTGGAAAACGATTATTTTGTGTCATGAAAAACAAAAGTGAACTCTGCTGCAAGATGGCTTCCGAAGCTACTGAAGTTTGTTGAATTTCCAAGCTCCCAGTTGTGTGGGTTATGTTGTGAAGTGTTGAAGCTTTGAGAGTAGGTAAATACTTTCTCCATCCCTACAACCACCTCACACATCAGGGTAAGTGTTCTACTAAGTTTAATTAAACTCAAATTACAATTATGAATGCCATAGTGTTATGTATTTTTTCTAACGTCCAGAATCAATAATGGTTAGGCCAGTAGAGAGTGATAACCTCACAAACCTCTCTCCCTACAACCTCTCTACCTACAACTTCTGAGAAGAGGCTGGTTTGTAGGAAGAGAGATGGAATTGCAGGGAGAGAAGTTTTTTTTTTTCAAAGCCGTTTACATTTTTAAGAGTTACCTGAACTATTTACACCGCTGGGTCATATAATTCTGACTTTTCATTAACCCACATTTTACGAAAGATTAGACTGATTGAAAGACTTGAAGAATCTGATAATTCTGATGTACCTAGATTATAGCTTCGGACTGTGATTGCGATAAGTAAAAGAGACTCCTAAACTAAGATTCTCGTATTTTGAAGGAATAAAAAGATTTCATGAGTTCAACTCACACTTGGTTTTCTCTCTCCCTACAAAGTCGAAATTATGAGAAAAAATTCAAAATTCTGTAAATTTGAAACTACTTGATAAAGTGTGCGCCCACTTCAGGATCTGCCTCAGTGGCCAAAACAAAGGACGTTTACGGGAGAAAAAACATAAAAACTTCAACAATAATTTATGGAAAAGTTCGAGGACAAAATAACCCCAAATTTTGAAATGACCCATATGATAAGGAACTTTAAACGAGGCTCAAGAGCATTCTGGTGGTCTTCTCGAGCTCTTTGTGGTATTTTTACTTTAGTCAACTACCGCTAGATCTCATAAGAATCAAAGAATATCCATAACCCCTCCTGTAAGGTTATAACCTCTTTCAAATCAGCAGAAATCACGAGTTGACAACACGCGTGAGAAGTGTTGTTTTGCTGTGCCTCTTACAATAACATTTTTGAAGATTTTCGGCTGAAAAAATACTGCGTGCTGTCTCAAGATATGTAGAAATGAAATATGAAAAGAACTAATCGATCAAGTTTCCAGTGTTTATGGAAACTGCGCTTTTGCTTTGATATCTCATATGATAGAACGTGAAGGAGGAGGATCTGGGTGAATTTCATATATGATAGAACGCGGACTTCTCCACTGCATTACCATCTCGTTCAAACGTGATACAAGCCACTTGCTGCACATGATGTTTTTTTAAATATAATTTTATTTTATGTTTTTGATGATTTTATAAATTTTATTTGACGTCAGCATAAATTTCACATTAGGTATCCCTACTATATTTCAGAAATGGTTCCTAACCACTTCACATATGTGGACAGAGATGGAACCAAAAGAATCTAATTACATAAAACCCCAACCGTATGTATATGCATGCATGTAAGTTAAATAACTGCTTTACGGAAATGAGTTTTTAAAAAAGAACTTTATTTTCCACAACAGTTAAATTATAAGTCACAGGAATCTTTAAGACAAACAACTACACTTCATGAAGGGCGACTCAAGACTGCCCGTACAATCTGTTCCCTCCGCGGGGCTCGCAGAGCCCTAAGCGGGGTTTTTCCTGGGGTCTGCAATATTACAGAGCATTCAGCACAAATTACATATTTAACTTGTATGCATGTCGCCGATCGCGAGGAGTTAGAGTGGTCGTGGGAGATGTCACATGAAGCCGAAGCCACCTTGTCAAAAATTGTCTACTTATTGTTTAGTCTTCAACTATTCTTATGTTTAGTCTTCAACACGAATAATATTTAAATATTAATTAAACAAAATATCGCTCATATACCTGGAAAACCTCGTAAGTCCGAAGTGGTCAACTTTCAGGAGACAGGAAAAAATTATCCAAATGAGTTTGAGGAAACTCATGCGACCCAGTGTTAATCGATTGAAGGAATCAA
The DNA here is from genome assembly GCA_009739505.2 of Apolygus lucorum. NCBI lineage: Eukaryota > Metazoa > Arthropoda > Insecta > Hemiptera > Miridae > Apolygus > Apolygus lucorum. The sequence continues at coordinate 16,682,790 of CM019174.2, forward strand.
TGGCTTAAACAGCGTGAATAGAGAGAATTACTTATATGAGGCCGATTTTAAGACATACGAGTTTTTCCTCATACCCTACAGCGAACTTACAAGGTTTTCTGTTAGATTTCTGCAGAACTAATGGGGTTAAAACTAAAAACTGCTCAGTCAAAATTATTTTTTACTAATTTTTAACACGTTTTCTACAAAATGTTTTGATCTTTATTGATATTCTGGGGACCAAAACTTGGTTGGCCTTCCAAAGTGATCACATACCTCGCTACACCTTTACATTTTTTTGAATACAAGGAAGCCATATCAAAATCAAATTAATCGTGTCACAGGGCTTTTAAAGTCAATGCATTTCTATTTTTGAGAGTTAGGGGGAAAAATTCTTTAGGTAAGTGCCTTTGTGGAGTCTTCAATAAGTTATCTTGGTACGAGCTAGAAAAAAGAAGTTTCAAAAATGAGACTGTGGAAATTTTTTAAAATAATAATGTTAATAATTCATAATAATGTTAATAATAATGTTTTTTTTAAACTTTGAAAGAAACCAAATTTATTTTTATCAAGTTTGTGACGCGCTTTCATGCTGTCGGAAAAACCCATTTGTGGATTGAGACGGAATTTCGATCGTTGTTTCACTCTTCTATCTCGAGAACTGCTGCACCATCCTCCAGGCCCAGGGATCGGATAGTCTTCCTCGTGCCCCTCAGTCGAAGGCATAATAATAATGTTAATAATAATTTTTAATAATTCAGAAAAAATTGTTCGTTCTTCTCTCACAAATATGAGAAAAATTATACTCTTGCCTTTATTTAAAGGGCTCTGGACCGCGGGTTCCAAAACCCCTTCCCTGCCAAGAGGTGGCAACGTTGCAAGGTGCTCACCTTGTGTGCTCACCCTTCGCGGTCACAACCCTTCGCGGTCAAAACCAATCATCCCTCTTCCTTCTTCCTCTTCTATCAACATACAATTTAATTATTTATCGTTCGGTGAACATTTTTTGTAATTTAAATTCATAACGTACTAATTATTCTGATGAAAATGAGTCCAAATTTCCTGTAATTCGGTGAAGAGGGCGTAATTCGTTTGGGTGGATTGGCCGGGAGAGGGCTGCTGAGTTTTAATCGTACCTGCCTCGAGTTTATACTCGATATGTTCAATTTTTCTCGCTGATCACGATTTTGGTGATGGGATGATCGAAATAATTTGTGAATCAAGTGTGCATTTGCAGAAGATGGTAAACTGTTGGGGGGATTCACGGGTGGAGGGGTCGCGCAGGTATACCTCGACCTTCCGCTGGGCAGGGGCGTCGCGTGATAATATTCGTCAGGCAAACAGCTAGGCTGCAAATTATTACACAAAGGTTCATTTTTTCTGTATTGATCACGTGCCTGCAAAGAAATCAGCTTTGTCATTGTCACCACCTACCAACGATGTTTTACCTTCACAATCAAGTTTATTTGGAAGAATTAAACGCTCCACACTCCACTGGAAGAAATAAAGAATTCCTTCGTTTAGAAATTTGATCACTGGTTGCTAAGGAAGCAAAACCGAGTACATCCCAAAGAAACGATCGGCGAAAGCATTTTGGTCAACTAAAATTTGAAGGGCGATCACGCCTCTTTTGCGATTCATACTCGTTTTTCTAACTTCTCGTAGGGAGCGAACAGTTTGTCTTACAAAGCTATGGGTAGTCTCATTCGATTCCGAAAATTCAATGGTACAATCTTAAATTTCTGATAAATTCGAGAGTTTTCGAGAGAGGGTGCCTTGGAAGTTTCAGCCCTTCCGTCTCACCCCTTAGAAAAGACTGACATCAACCAAAAGCTTTGCGGCAAAACTAGACCCCAAATGGAGCCTACATACCAAATTTCATCATAATCGGTCCATGATAATTAAGGAAAGATCCGCGGACGGACGGATTATTTTTTTAATATTTGATTTTCAAAATCTACACGTACTTATCTACCACAAACGTAAACCATCAAATTTGAGGGTGGTCAAACTTTTTTCTTGAAAATAATTAACCAAAAAGGGAGACTCTGACCTAGACCTAATAAGATGTGAAACCTTCATTCTACAATGTTTTGCAATTATTTCCTAGTGTCTATCAACAAGAAAAACGATTAGGTACAGTGAAATCGGGAACGGGACACCAGTCAACGTCATACAGCTGATATTTGCGGCGGCGGAAAAACGAACTGCTTTCCTTCTTTGAGATAATGTGGGTGGATGGATATGTTAATGTGGATATGTTATGGATATGTGGGCTAATCTCTCTGCATTCAAGGTCACGAAACAGTTTTGCGACTGTTTGCAACAGCTGATAGCGAGGTAGTGGGGGCATAGTAATACTTGACCCCGCGCTGACCCCCCGCCATCCCGCCGATCGTCGCCTCTCACTATAAACAGTCCCGAAAAATTCATTTTTTTGAACTGCTTGCCTTGCATCCAGCGATGCAAGGAGGACCAGCCCCCGCGCTAGTTCGCTTATCATCCGCAATCATCTACATTACCGACCTCTCCAAGTCTCTGGTGTGTTGCGGGCTAGTATCCAAGGCAAAATACGTACTTTCTTATTCCATTCTCTTATTTAATCTAAATTCCTTGATAATAATGAAATAGTCCCTAAATATTATAAAAGTTTTCCAAAATCAGCTATATATTACTTACAAAAATGGAAATATAGGAGAATCTCAACAAAAATTAATTTATTTATTTTGCATATTTGTAGTAAGGCAAACAGTGTTTGCTATGTTTGCCTGGAGGAGACGCCACTGCCGCTGGGGCTCGGATTCTTGCAGCGATGCCGAACCTTCGGGGCCTTCAAAAATCCCAGAGCTCTTTAAATAAAGATAAGAGTATAGTAGGTAAGGCGTGTAAGCCCGCATTTTCTAATGTAAAAGTCATCATGGAATGGAATTCCCTGCTGTAACCTAGTAAGTCTATTTCTATGGATTTTTCTCGTTTGTTACCCTAAATCCACGTTTCCTGACGTGTAGGGTCCTTAGATTTGGTAAAATAGTAGTTTAACACCGAATAATACTCAGTTTTTCCGAATCCAGCAGGGAGCAACACCTTCCTCAATGGCGGAACACATACTGTGTTATGTTTGAAAGAAGGCGGCCGGCCGATTTCCCGAAGGGTATGTATAGGTACAAGGTCAGAGTAACGAAGGTCAGAGGTACCGAGGCTCGACCCTTTCCCAGTCTGACTCACCAGGCTACCAAAGATTTTGGAACAGGTAGTCGTCTATGTTAGGAGGTATACCCTGCGGGAAATCGGCCGGCCGCTTTGTTTCAATCGTAGCACTGTATACCTCCTAACATAGACGACTACCTGTTCCAAACTCATAGGCAGCCTGGTGTGTCAGGCTGGGAAAAGGCCGTAGCCTCCGTACCTCCGACCTTTGTAATCCAGGTATTGAGCAACTCGAGTCATAATGAGGTGTTTTCCGGCTGGAGAAACCAACCCCAAGCCTCCCTCTCAAACAAAGCTGATTTTGCTTCCGAGTCTACCAAGGTAGCGGAAGCTTTGTTTTCACTTTTCAAGGTCGAAAAAAAAAGTTCTCCAAAATCAAAATTTTCACTCGCGTTTTGCGTTTTAGACCTTTCTGAACAATTTTGGTTCAGTGTCTGTGTGTCTGTCTGTCTGTGTGTCTGTCATGAATTCCTTGTAACGCGCATAACTATACGAAGTTATTGTCCGATTTCGATGAAATTTTCAGGGATTGTGCGAGTTGGTGTGTAGACGGTCCCCTATGATAATCATCATCCCCGGACTGATAGAAGCGACTGCGCATGGGCAAACGTGAATTCCTTGTAGCGGCCATAAATTCTACATTTTCCATCCGATTTCAATGAAATTTTCAGAGATTATGCGGGTTGGTGTGTAGACGGTCCCCTATGAAAATCATTATCCCCAGACTGGTAGTAGCCGCTGCGCATGCGCAAACGTGAATTCACTGTAGCGGCCATAACTTCTACATTTTCCATCCGATTTCGATGAAATTTTCAGGGATTGTGCGAGTTGGTGTGTAGACGGTGTCCTATGAAAATCATCACCTTCGGACTGATAATAGCCACTGCGCATGCGCAAACGTGAATTTCCTTGTAACGGCCATAACTTCCACTTTTTCTACCCGGTTTCGATGAAATTTTCAGGGATTATGTGGATTAGGTTGTAGATGGTCCCCGAAGAAGATCACCACCTTCGGACTGATAGTAGCCACTGCGCATGCGCAAACGTGAATTTCCTTGTAACGGCCATAATTTCTACATTTTCCATTCAATTTCAATGAAATTTTCAGGGATTATGTGGATTAGGTTGTAGATGGTCCCCGAAGAAGATCACCACCTTCGGACTGATAGTAGCCACTGCGCATGCGCAAACGTGAATTTCCTTGTAACGGCCATAATTTCTACATTTTCCATTCAATTTCAATGAAATTTTCAGGGATTATGTGGATTAGGTTGTAGATGGTCCCCGAAGAAGATCACCACCTTCGGACTGATAGTAGCCACTGCGCATGCGCAAACGTAAATTTCCTTGTAACGGCCATAATTTCTACATTTTCCATCCAATTTCAATGAAATTTTCAGGGATTATGTGGATTAGGTTGTAGATGGTCCCCTATGAAAATCACCACCTTCGGACTGATAGTAGCCACTGCGCATGCGCAAACGTGAATTCCTTGTAACGGCCATAACTTCTACATTTTCCATCCGATTTCAATGAAATTTTCAGGGATGTTGTTTTGATGTTTTGAGATTAACTACTATGCATCGGATCAGCTATACAATCGGGTTATGGATACGTGGAAGCTATGTGCCACACCCACTTGGCAGACGTTTTTTAACCATTTTGGTTTATTATTTTCAATAATGAACCTTTGGAATCGACTAAGAAGAAAAAAAATTTTAACACCCCCTCAAAATTTGATGGTTAACGTTTCAAGGTACGTAGAATCCAAAAATTAATAAAAATTTGGCCGTCCGTCCGCCGTACGCGGCACTTTTGCCACTTAGCACTGACCGATTTTGATGAAATTTGGTATGTAGGCTCCATTTGGGGTCTAGTTGTGCCCCGAAGCTTTTGGTTGATGTAGGTCACGTCCATTCTGATGTCATGACCCTTGCTGGTTATACGTTTTCAGTTTTGGCAAAGTTGAATGAGGAAGCCCGTTAACTATGGGGGGCTCTTGAAACGGGTGACTGTCTGGGGAACCCTTTTGTCACCCGCTGTTGGCAGGAGGCAAATTCAAGAGGTTCCACGGGCCCCAGTAGTGGCATGCGGAAACACTCAATTGAGTTCTCCTCTTGTTTTGGAAAGTAGTAGTAGTTAGCTAATGAAGAAAACTACAAGGGTAGGCCAAGTACACTAACTTGAGTAACATCAGTGCATATTTTCTGACTTTCTGAGTTGAAATCTTCATAATATGAATAGAATATTATTCTATTCGGAAATATAGATAGGATAAGATTTAAATGGTTTTGAATATGTTGTTGGTTGCATTTTGGTTTATTATTTTCAATTATGAACCTTTGGAATCGACCAAGAAAAAAAAAAGTTACCACCCCTCAAAATTTGATGGTTTACGTTTCAAGGTACGTAGAATCCAAAAATCTAATAAAAATTTGGCCGTCCGTCCACCGTACGCCGTCCGCGGCACTTTTGCCACTTAGCATTGACCGATTTTGATGAAATTTGGTATGTAGGCTCCAATTGGGGTCTAGTTGTGCCCCGAAGATTTTGGTTGAGGTAGGTCACTTCTAAGGGTTCCAAAATCAATTTTGAAATTTTGAAAACGCCCTAACTAAAAAAAAAATTGATATAAAGGTATTGTTTTTCCTTCAATTTAAGATTCTGTAGAATTTTTAGAATTTTTTGAGACCAACCGGAGCTCTGTAGGACAAACCGTTCGCTCACTACGAGAATTTGAAGTTTGAACGTACGATAAATCAGAAACACGAGTGTGAATCGTAAAAGAGGCCTAATCTCCGTTCAAATTAAAGCTGACCGAAATGCGATCGATGTTTTTCTTCATGTTGGATGGTTGGTGGCTTTGCAGACGAGTGATCTACAGTATATAGAAGAATAAAAAATAATAAACCATTGTGTAATAATTTGCAGCGTTTTTGTAAGTTATTGAAAGTCAAAACGCTGCGAACAATTTCACAAAGGTTTATTATTTTTCTGTAAAGATCACTCGTCTTTGGCATCGTCACTACCTACCTACTTCACAATCAAATTTATTTCGAAGAAATAGGGAGTTTCATAAATGAACATCGATCGCATTTTGGTCAGCTAAAATTTGAACGGAATTTGCATGAGAAATAAGGGGTTATGTAAATTGCTAAGAGGGATTTTTGTTGAAAATTAGTTGTAGAGCTGATCCTTGAACTGTGGTCCATCTCAATATCGATACCTTAAAGCACAAAGGCGCTTTGTCCATCCACCTTCCACATTTTTTATTTTTTTTTATTTCAGAAAAACTCAAATTCAACAAAACTATTATTGAGTTTTCTTGACGATAATAGCTTGAAAATTTATTGAGGAAAATAATGAGTTTAGTGTAATAAGCCATTATTTTAGGAACTGTGCATTGGTGATAATTTCTTTTGCGTTTTTCTCAAAACTCCATTTTTGGACATAGCACCTTTGTGCTTTAAGGTGTCGATACTACATAATATGTAGAATATTATTCTGCATATAATTGGAAACCACTGCCTAGAGGTCAAAACCGAAACCCTAACCGACCACGAACGGTCTGTAATAAACACACATAATAATATTATGTGGAATATTATTCCACTTCGTCATTGGTCGGTAGTGAACACCCTCGGTTTCATTTTTCCCTGGCGCGAGTGACAGGTAGAAGAAGGACGACGTTTTTGGGACCCTAACACACATGGAAACCTCACCAAGACAGCCGCTTTCTTTCAATCGTAACACAGCACTTGTTTTTTTACAATATTTACAGGGTTTTTTCCCAGCTGATTGCGGGAAAACGATTAAATCGTTTAAACCAAATTTTGGTCTGCACACGAGCGATTTTGCGAGGGATCGCACTGCGATATATTCTGATAGAGGAAGTGTGTCTGCGATCATCGCAGACACACGTCCTCTATCAGAATATATCCTTATCTAACTTACGAGGTTTTCCAGGTATATGAGCGATATGCATGTTTAAATAAAAAATTTAACTCTGTTCTCAAAAAAAGAACAAAATCAAGGTTGTTGAAAATCTCCAAATACTTTTTTTTTAGTGCCCAATCACGCCAGAAATTAGGGAACAATAATAAAACGACTGCCAAGTGGGTGGGGCACAGAGTAACTAATCTCGAAAAATCAATTTCCAAGTACTTTGCACTACTCTCATAGGGGACCATCTACACGTCAACCGGCACAATCACTGAATATTTCATCGAAATAGGATGGAAAGGTATTCTGGTTGAAACAAAGAATTCACTGCAACATTTGCAGTAAGAGTTTGTCACACGTCAACTAACAATATTTGAGGAAGCATATTATTATTAGAGGTATCGAGCGAGGGTATATGTAGGTAGACGGGTGAAGGGGGACGGAAAAAGGGGCGAGGGAAAAATTGAAGACATAAAATGTCCAAATGTGTTGCAGTCTCGTATGCAAGCGTTTAATTTGGGATAGTGATGTTTCGAGATTAACTACTATGTTTTAGTTCCATTTTTCAAATCAAAATGAACGGTTTTTCCTTTGAGAGCCCCACCATAGCGCATTTTATTATAGGCAAAAAACCAAATAATGTAATTTTCGAAGAAAATTAAAAATTTTTGAATTTGATTTTGATTGTTCAATACCTATTTTGCTCGCTACCTTTTATATCGCTGAAAATTTAAACAAAATAGGACAGTAGCTTCGTATTACCTACTTTTGCCTTCTACCTTTTACATATTTGGGGCCTGTTCTTCTGAACAAAATCCCAAGCTCAATTTGTGAAAGCGGTGAATCAAGATTCAAGAGCACAATCAAAGCAGCGCTAACTAGCAATCCACTATACAAAATCGACGATATTCATCAGATAGATTTCAACAAATTTATTTTATAAACTACTGATCCTGTATTAATTATTATAATTTTCGACTTAAATGGATAAATACACAATTAATTCCCATCATGCAGCAGAGGAATTTTAGTAAAAGTACTCTTGCTAGCATCAATAATTTTATAGGTTTGTACATATTTTAGTGGGTGTATATTTTAATTAATTTATTCAAACTCTTATTATATTGACTGTGATACTCGTGTGATGCTCCTGTGATTTTTTGACTATTTTATATTACCGCCTGTGATATACATGTGACTTAGGATTAACTTGATGATTATTGTAACAAAGTTATTAATTTTTATTGCTGCATCAATTTCGGGATTTTGTATCAATTTTTTATTTGTGCGGATAGGGGGATTCATGTCGGGTGGTCTGGTCGGCCCGGGGGCGGCTCGCCTGACGTGTTCTGAAATGTATAAACACGTTCGGGTTGCCTCCTAGTGATAGGAGGCAACCCCGGGAGCCGTCAAGGTGGGTGGGTCCGGGTCCGGCCGGGCTGCCCGGCTGGGTCCACACATCTTTTCATCTTCATATCCCTCTCATGTACATGGAGCGGGCTGCATTATGAAAGTAACGGAAAGCACACGAGTTCCTCATTTTAAAAACGTTGTTTATAATATACACCTACTATTACATTTTAATTACCTATGTATTATACTTCTATTTAATTAATTTATATTTTAATTTACGCATTCATATCCTTGTAGACAAAGAATAAAGATTATCTATCTATCTATCTACAAGGACTTTCAGACAGACTGTCAGATAGACAAGCACGGTAACAAAAGTGTTTAGGAAGGTCTAAAACGCAAAATACGAGGGGTATTTTATCTTGGATGACTTTTTACAGCACTCCTAAAAAAGTGAAAGCAAGAATACTTGGTCTACTACTTGAATACTTGAGCGAAACATGCCTAAAAATACACGTTTTTTTCGCATAAAACTCAATTTTTTCAAGAAATTTCCCTCTAAAACCTTGAAACTGCAATACCGTTGGAAAGGTGAGATCTTGGGGTAGTTTTTCCCGTTGAGTGCCCCACGATAGCTCTATTTTTTTTTTACAGGGGGATCGTTTGTCAGAAAAATTGCGATTTTCGAAAGAAATTATAAATGTTGACTTTGACTTATTTTGAACTTGACCTTTCATACTTCGGAGCGTAATTTCTTGATTCCTATAGGTAACGAATTTCATTTTTCAAATACCTACTTCCAATGTTCAGAATCATAGGAGTTCTGGAATCTGCTGAAATACGATCTGCAATAACTTAGATCGGGTCTAGAACCCATCATCAGGTCAAACTTCAAAACAAGTTAAATTTCAGAAAACTTTTAGAATGCTCAAAAACGGATTTTCAGGGAGAACTTTTTCTAAATTTGCCATCCCAAGAATATTGTAAGCATTGTACCTAATAGCTTAATTTAAATGAAAATTGACTAAAATGAATATAAAATGATATACAGAACCATCAAATAATACGAAATTTTCGGGGAGAAATAGACTTTACGCTTTACCGGAAATGAAATTGGAAAAAACCCGTTTCCCGCTAAAGTAATTGATTCTATTTAATTTCCGTCTACACGGACGGGAAAGGAGAATCTTGACTCGAGAATAGCTCTTTTAAATTTTTCTCCTTGACTCTCACAATGTGAGAAAGTCGTTCATTCCGCGAACTAGAATTTCAGAAAGAGCCAATTTAATTTTATAGGTTGGGTCTCAAACGGGTTTCTTGAAGGAAAAACTGAATTGAAATTGGATTTAAAGCGGTACCTGAGTAATAGGTTTTTATTTATTTGGAGAGGGCTGTTGAGGCTGGATGTGGCTCGGGCTGCAATAAACGTGAAATATGGAAGTGACGTCGACTATTATACGAGTAGTGGGGGAAAAGGATGAGGAAGGCTGAGAGTGGAGAAGTGGTCGGCTTTTGAGGTCTGTTTTATAATATACAATACACTCGATCCACAGTGTTGGAACTTCCACCACTCTCAAACTTACCTTCGTTGCAATGTGGAAAATGGAATTCCTCTTCCTGTCTACCTAGGCCACACGGAGTTGTATTTAGTTGGAGTAATAGAGGTTTTGTAGGTAACCGAAAAGGGAAGCCTTTGGTCGCAGAAGGGGATTTCATATAAAACGCCTGCCAAGTCGGGTGGGCAGTAGAGCTTCCTAGCTAAAAAAACGTCTGCCAAATGGGTGTGGATTTAGATGATGTTTGGTATGTAGGCTTCATTTAGGGTCTAGATGTGCCCCGAAGCTTTTGGTTGATGTCAGTCACTTCTAAGGGTTGAAAAAAACTCAGTTTTGCGTTGAAATGTTGAAGAAACTAACTCAGAAAATTTCGATATGAAGGTCCATCAATTTAAGATAGTATTGAATTTTTAGAATCGAATGAGACCACTCGGAGCTCTGTAGGACCAATCGTTCGCTCCCTATGAGAACTTAGGGGTTGGACTAACGATAAATCAGAAACACGAGTGTGAATCGCGAAAGAGCCCTAATCTCCGTTCATAATGCTATCGCTGTTTGTTTCTATTAGTTGTACTCAGTTTCGCGTCCTTAGCAACCAGTATTCAAATTTTCTCTTGTAAGCACAACTCCCTGGTTTTCGAACTGATTGTGAAGCGTTTATGTCTTTCAAATAAACTTGATTGTGAAGAGAAAATGGTGAAAAAGAGAAAAATATGGTTGGTAGGTAGTGACAACGGCAAAGCCGTGTTCATTGCAGACGAGTGTTCTGTATAGAAAAATAATAAACCTTTGTGTAATAATTTGCAGCGTTTTTCCTCTTGCTATCAAAATGTAACACGCTTTCATTGTGCTTTCGGTGTGACTGTGATGAAAACGGCAAGCGTTATATATCTTATTGGAGTTAAGTAATTTATTTTTAACTTTTTAGATAATTTTATTAACAAATAGTAGAAGCTTGATGATTGAAGCTTTTGATAAAGGTTTTATTTCCTCAGTTCATCTTTGATTCAATTTTCGGATTCCACGTACTCTGAAACGTAAACCATCACAATTTTTCTTGGTCGATTCCAAAGGTTCATTATTGATAATAATGAACCAAAGGTGTGAACTTCAGAAATTGTTTTGGAATGTTTCAAAATCCTTGAAAAACGTTTTAAGATATTTTCATAATGAACTTTTTGAATCCATTTTCTTCGAAAATTCGCTGAAAGGATATACAGACTCGTTATCTTCCTACATAACTGCAAAACATTAAAAGCTACCCGAGAGAAAAAGGCTTTGATACAACCATTCTTTCGCTCCGCAACTGGTCTACGACAAGGAGTTGGCTTAGGGATGCTGGCTGTGGGCTTTAACAGCATTCTTTGTAATTTTTTCCTGGCGGTTGTAGAATGGCGTCACCTGGCCGCTACGCCGCACGTTTTAATTAATTTACGAATGAGTTAACCTGTTTTTTGGTTGTTCTCTTTTCATTCGTCCCTCGTATGTTTTTTTGTCTGCATTTCTCTTTCAACCTCATACGTTTGTGTACGTTTACGCCAAAAAACGGGAAGAGACGGGCGGCTCTTGGATATTTTTCACGTCAAAAAATGAAAAGGAGTGAAATACGGGTCTGTTTGTGCGAACGCCTCTTCCCGTCACTGCTCGTCCTTCACCAACAGACACCAGCAAACTGGAGCGATAACTTGACGTAAACGTGGATTCCGAGCATACTGGTGAAGATCAGCAGAGCCGCGGGATGGTTGTTGATTTTCGATGTCATTCCGCGCGATTCTTCCAATTCTTGTTAGATAATGTCTGTAGGAAATTTCTTCTGTTTAAACAAAGCCATGATTTTCCTAATAATTAGGAACTTTGTTGTAGTTGCCATCAAATAAAATTAATAATTATTATTAATTTTATTTGATGGCAACTACAACAAAGTTCACTCACGGAGCTTGCGTTTTTGAACGAATCCATCAAGGTACGATATTAAAGTAAATCATTCCTGTAACAAGCATGACTTGCAAAGTTTCCATTTATTGCTTCCGAGTCTACCGAGGGAGCTTTGTTTTCACTTTTCATGATTGAAAAAAAAGTTCTCCAAAATCAAAATTTTCACTCGCGTTTTACGTTTTAGACCATTCTGTACAATTTTGGTTCTGTGTCTGTCTGTCCGTCATGAATTCCTTGTAACGCGCATAACTATAAGAAGGTATTGTCCGATTTCGATGAAATTTTCAGGGATTGTGCGGATTGGCATGAGGACAGTCCCCTATGAAAATCATCATCCCCGGACTTATAGAAGCGACTGCGCATGCGCAAACGTGAATTTCCTTGTAACATCTATAACTTCTACATTTTCCATCCGATTTCGATGAAATTTTCAGGGATCATACAGATTAGTATTTAGATGGGCTCCATTTGGGTTCAAGTTGTGCCGCGAAGCTTTTGGTTGATGTCAGTCACATCTAAGGGGTGGAAATTAAGGGTTTAAGTTTTCAAAAGCGTCCTAGCTCTAAAACTCTCGAAATAAAGGTATCGTTTTTTTCACCAATTTAAGATAGTATTGAATTTTTGAAATTTTAGAGGCCACGCGGAGCTCTGCAGGACGATCCCTCCGTTCCCGTCGAGTACTCAATCAATCAATATCTTTTTTTATTGTTATCATACGAAGTACAGAACAATCGTCAACATTTAGTAGGTTATAATCTAAAATTTAAGGTATATATCTTGTAGAAAATAAAACTCATTTAACACTGTGATAAAAATAAATAAAAAGACGTGAAGCAGGAACATATGTGGATTAGGAACTTATGTGATCGGTCAGTCCAGGAACTGAGGCATGTGTGGAACGCCACCGCGCCGGCCGGGGCGTCCCGACCGGCCCGGACCCACCCACCATGGCGGCTCCCGGGGCTGCCAATCCATTTCTGGAGAGGCAGCCCTGACGAACAGCGCGGTCTACCATAGAGGCAGACCACCCATCCCCAAGAAGCACCAAGAGGGCCGCCCCCAGGCCGGCCAGGAACCGCTGTGATAAACAGGTCGTTCATGAACAATATGAATAAACATGGCCCCAACACAGAACCCTGTTTTATTCCGCAGGGAATAGGTACTTTCTGCGAAGTCTCACCATTGAACGATACCGCCTGGGAACAGCCCTTAAGGTAGCTCTCCAGGAAAGCGACTGCGACACGGCTGAAGCCGTAGTGGTCCAATTTCCGTAGTAGAAGGTCGTGAGGAACCAGGTCAAAAGCTTTTGAGAGGTCGTATAATTTCAGCTGCACACGATTTCTGCCCTCCGAGAAGTCCAAGGCCGACTTAATTAATGAAAAAACTGCATCACAGGTGCTACGGCCCTTCATGAAACCAAATTGGCCATCGTGGATAAATCGTTTCTCCCCTTCGTATGATCGAATCCTCCTCAGCACTACAGATTCAATGAGCTTTGCGAAGATGGGGAGTTTTGAGATTGGACGAAAGTCCTCGTATTTTGAACATTTACCTTTCTTCGGAATTGGAGTAACCGTAGAAATCTTCAGGACTCAGGAAACTTTCCATGGAGAAAACATAGGTTAATTATGTACGAGAGGGGCTCAATGATATGAGATGCTACACCTCTCAGCACTACAGAACTCATCCCATAAAAATCGGAAGAGAGGGATATGCGCATAGAACAAATCACAGAGTAGGTAAACTTCCTCAACAGTCACTGGCTCCAGAAAAAACTCATCATGGAAGCGCGGAGCCTCGTCCAAAAAAGTGCTAAAATCCTCAGTCGGAACTCCAGGCCGATGGAGATCGAAGACGCGCGAGAAAGCAGCGCTAAAGCCACGACAGTCAAACCCATCACCAGGAAAAGAATTCTTCGATTTAGAATTCAACTCAGACCTCACTACTTCCCAGGAAGATTTAATTTTGTTTGAAGAGGCTCGTATCTTGCTAACATTGTAATTGCGTCGAGACTCAGCAAGTGATTTTCGGAATTCGCTACGGTATAACCGAGCAAGCTCAGCAATATCCTTGCTTCGAGTTGCTGACGCCAAACTCTTGAAGGAGTAGTATATGTCTCGCAGAACCAAGATATCATCGGAAAATTGAATCCTCCTTGATGAAGGGTCATTCCGGGCTCGGATTGTAACCCACGGGCACTTAAGGGGTTCCCATCGATAGAAGAGAATCACGAGTGTGAATCACCAAAGAGGTCTAATGTCCGTTCAAATTTTGTCTGACTAAAATGCGATCGCTGATCATTTCTTCGAACAGTATTCAGTTTTGCTTTCTGAGCAACCAGTAATCAAATTTCCTTATGAAGCTCTCTATTTTTCGAATCGAGTGAGAAGCGTTTAGTTCTTTCTAATAAACTTGATTGTGAAGGTGTGAAGGCAGGATGGTGTGGTAGGTAGTACCTACCAATGGTTGGTAGGTTAAAAAAAACGCTTCAAATCATTGCCCAAAGGTTTATTATTTTCTGTATAGATCACCATTCAGTATAGATCCCTCCCTACCAACCGTAGGTACCTACTACCTACAAGGGCATTTTTGAAAATTTCAACCTCAGCCACCAACCGAATGGAAATGAAGGGTTTTCACAATGGAAAAAATAACAAACCGTTGTGTAATAATTTGCAGCGTTTTTCCATATCCAACTTGTATTTATTTATCAACCCTTGCCCTTTGGTTGGTTTCCATCAAGGAGTAGGTATTCAATCGAAACTTATAGTTCCTAGGGGTGGTATATATTGCCTTTCAGTTTATTCGCTATCTTATTTTATAATCTATCTATCTACATGTTTGACGGTCTGTCTGTCTGGGGTCAACCCTTGTCACGGTCATGACGAGGGTTGGTACTGCTGTGCTAAGTGGTTGGTACACTTGTAACCATCGGGTTCCGTTAGCTATTAGCCAGGTGGGTGCTGCCTCCGAATGGGGGCGCAAGCAGAAGGAAAATTCATGAATGAGACCGGTAACCTTCGCAAATTGAGTCTGGGAAAAGCGCTCACCACCGGAGAAGCTTATTGGTTGGAAAACCCCCCTCCACTCAAATGTTGTCTAGTAATTGCGTTTTGTGGCTCAAAACCACCCCCCTTCTCATAAAGTAGGTTGGTAATGAAGGATATAGCTACCCGACGTCGGGGATGGAGGATTACATGCAGTAATAACCTCTGCCGCGCTCAAACTCAATCTTTGCCTTGTTATCGGGTAAAGCTCTCATATTGAGCGGCGCCGAAGCAACTCAACCGTAAAACAGGCTCCTTCATACAAAAAAGGAGAAAAAAAATCGGATGATTCTTTACGAGGTTATTTCCCTGGAGATGATATGGTGAATACAGGGAATAATCGGATGTCTTCGGCGCCGCGTGAAAAAACACGGTGGGAAATCACGTTAGGAGGAAATTGTATCGTTGAGTTACGGGCGTACTGAGGTGGATATAATTGAGACAACTTATCCGGTTGAGCAGTTCTAATCGTGTTCTCTCCGTCGATACTACTCAAAGAAGAAGAAAATCTCTATTAGAGAGTTTTTGCTTCACACGGTGACGAGCTCCCGTGAACGTGAAGCTACGGAAAACTGGAGTTGATGCTAACCTCCCCACTCCTTTTTACCACGGGACCGTGACTATTACCATGGAAACGGGACGCTCCGTGGATTCTGTTATCATAACCTGACACCGCCACCATTTTGTCCGTGACAAGTTCGCCACCATTTTCGTTGATGTTGAAGTTGACGCCACAGAATGAAACCAACTACAAAAACCTAGTTTTGAGTGATCAAGCATCAAAGTTATTTCAAGTTTGTAAATCAGGTGATAATATCTGTAGTAGAACGCCTAAAATTAAAATTATATGTAGTTGATTTCTTTCTGAGATTTTGGAAAACGCTGTTACCAAATCTGAGTGATGAACCAACTCAGTTGGTTCCATTCTGAGGAATTCTGAACGACTATTCACATTCAACCTTCAGTTGTTTGCAATCCTAAATTCATCATTCTTTTAGAAGAAAGCGATACCTTACTCATGACCTCACCCTCACAAATCCTCAAAATTATATTTTTATAGGTTTTTATATAATCCTATATCAATTTTTTTCCGACCAAACAATATTCTGGGTATTAATGGTAGGTGTTTCACGAAAAGGTTGCACCCCCCTTCATTTCCCCAAAATTCAGCGTGAAAAATTGGGACCATCGCTATTCTTCATTCTTCATGGTTTTTTGTAAGGAATTCAGGAAAAATACTGTGGCACATCTTTTTTCATCATTTTTTGACTCTGAACCACAGGGTGTCATCCGTATTTAAATTTGACTGGTATTTTTTTCTACTTTGCGCGAAAATATTCTTCCTGGATTTCTCACCAAAAATCATGTAGAATAGCGTTGGTCCCAATTTTGGTTTATTATTTTCAATAATGAACCTTTGAAATCGACAAAAAAAAAAAAAAATTTTAACACCCCCTCAAAATTTGATGGTTTACGTTTCAAGGTACGTAGAATCCAAAAATCGAATAAAAATTTGGCCGTCCGTCCGCCGTACGCGGCACTTTTCCCACTTAGCATTGACCGATTTTGATGAAATTTGGTATGTATGCTCCATTTGGGGTCTAGTTGTTCCCCGAAGCTTTTGGTTGATGTAGGTCACTCCTAAGGGTTCCAAAATCAATTTTGAAATTTTGAAAACGCCTTAACTCAAAAAAATCGATATAAAGGTATTGTTTTTCCTTCAATTTAAGATTCTATGGAATTTTTAGAATTTTTGAGACCACGCGGAGCTCTGTAGGACAAACCGTTCGCTCCCTTCGAAAATTTAAGGGTTTATATTGAAATATATATATATATAAATCAAAACACGAGTGTGAATCGCAAAAGAGGCCTCAACTCCGTTCAAATTTTAGTTGACCAAAATGCGATCGATTGTTGGTAATTTTGATTTTTTTTTGATTTTTAGAAAAAAATTTTTTGATTTTTTTTTCTTTTTTTCCTCATATTGGATGGTTGGTGATTTTGTAGACGAGTGATCTATATAAAAATAATAAACCGTTGTGTAATAATTTGCAGCGTTTTTACGTTGTATTTTGGGGAAATGAAGGGGGGTGTAACCTTTTCGTGAAACACCTTGTATATTCAGTTTGATGCATACCTAATTATTAATTTTACTATCAAATTGCAATTACAATTAAATTGTTGGCAAACTTCTTATAAACTCATGAACACAATTGGCATTTTAGAAATAGCATATGACTAAGAATGATGATATTTTAGGCCTATCTTTTGTTATAAGTTTTTCTCTAAGTCCCAAAATGTTCAGAGTTCATGTATGGTATTACACCTAATTAATAAATACTTATATTTTGAAATATAATAAATGACAATAAACTCGGGAAAATAATTATATTTTTAAAATTGCACATGGGTAAGAATGAGTTTTAAATGTGTTATTGCCTGAACACATTTTTAGATCAGTTTTTTTTCACTATTAATCAAGTGAAGTATCAAATGAAATTATGATCAAGTGAACTAACAACATCATTCGTGATTATATTCGGACCTCAAAATTCGACGTGTGTTAGGCAATGTTTTTCATATTAAAATTACTTTTCGCATGAAGGAACTATACATTTATTTTTGTGCAGAGTTAAATAAACCTCTATTGAAGTTCCATTGCAGTGCTCTGTAATAACCTAAAGTACCTAGTTTCAATGTGAGGTTGGTACTCATTTTTAAAGTATATTTTGGCAAGAATTGAAGAAGAAAGTAAAAGAAATCTTGCGATTCGCAAAACCAAAGCAATGTAATAACTGTTATCAGAGTCTAACCTACCTAAAGGTTGCATCTTGCGGTGGCAGGAACCCGACCGCGGGAGGGGACCGTGTGAAGAGCGCTTCAAACGGGCGGTCTTCGAGAACGCACGGCGACCGCGACAACTTCGGGAAACTTCGTACCTTTTCGGTCATCATCGACCGCTGAATTTCCACGGACGGTGCCTCCCACGGTGCGCCCGCATGAAGCAAAAACTCTCTAATATCATCAAAGTTTTACGTTAAAATACGGAAAATCTGCAGAGTTGTGTGGGCAGAGAAATTTTCTTACGTAGAATAACATGGACACAGAAATACTCGAGTTCCAAGTCTCTAGTCCAGGTTCCTAATCGGAAAAGGTCGACACAGACTACAAGTTTATGACTCATCACGTTGAATAGTGGGTCTTGAAGCCCAGATATACGGTTGGGTCGGAAAAAGGAAGAAAGTTTGGTTCTCTGTCTAGAAAGAGTGGTTCGGTGGAAATCAATCGAAAAACGTCACATTGGTTATTCTGGTAAACCAAGATCGCCCCCAATCATCCCGGGAACAGTTTCAAAAACTGCCACCATATTGCGCTCCAAAATGAACTCAAACGTAGTTCATATTGTGACGATCCTACTTTTTTATAAGGGACAATCCAATTGGTTTGTTCCCGATTTGTTGGAGCTACGCCTTTAGGGATATCCGATCCATAGAGATATGAATCGATATTCTCTTCAGGCCGGCTGATTAATCTAAGCACTGGTTTGAAGGGGTAGGGTCGTCACACCCTCCTCTGTCTCATATATGGGCAATTAGGTGTATTTCAAATTTGTTGTACATATTGAAATTCAACCTATATTGTTACAATATTCTTCTCGCCTGTTCACCTACGCTACATACGTTTAAATGGATGTATGATTTTCAAGCTTGTGATATCTAAAGGAGGAACTCATCTGATAAATGTTACCAAAATATCTGGCGAAGCCATGCTGAGTGATTTTCCAGTTCAGATAATAACTGAGGTATAATTGAGAAAGTGTGACTAAAACGCTGCCAATTATTACACAAATTATTACGCTTTGCCATAGTCACCACCTACCAACCATAGATACTACCTACCTACCACGTACCTACAGCGATCGCATTTTCGACAGATAAAATTTGAACGGAGATTAGGCCTCTTTTGCGATTCACACTCGTGTTTCTGATTTATCGTAAGTCCAACCCTGAAATTCTCATAGGGAGCGAACGGTTCGTCCTACAGAGCTCCGCGTGGTCTCTAAAAATTCAAGACTATCTTAAATTGATGGACATTTTTTTTTTTTTTTTGAGTTAGGGCGTTCCCAAAATGTCAACCCTTAGTTTTCAACCTGAAGTGACCTACATCAACCAAAAGCTTCGGGGCACAACTAGACCTCAATTGCACCCCATATATCAAATTTCATCAAAATCGGTCAATGCTAACTGAGGAAAGTGCCGCTTACGGCCAAAATTTTATTAGATCTTTGGATTCTATCTTCTATCTTGAAACGTAAACCAACAAATTTTGAGAGGGGGGGGGGGGTAAACAAATTTTTTATCTTGGTCGATCCCAAAGGTTCATTATCGAAAATAATAAACCGAAATGAAAGCCTGAGGTTGATATGCAATTTTGCTTCCGAGTCTACCAGGGTAGCGGAAACATTGTTTTCACTTTTCAAGCTTGAAATAAAGTCTCCCAAGTGGGTGTGGCACATAGTTTTTTCATACCCATAACCCGATGTATAGATGATCCGATGCATAGTATTTAATTTCAAAACATCCATCTCTAAGTACCTTCCACTACTCTCATAGGGGACCACCAAAAATATAGAAGTTATGGCTTTTACATAAGGAAATTTACTTTTTCGCATGCGCAGCAGCTACTATCAATCCTGGGGCTAAGATTTGTATAGGGAACCATCTACACACCAACCCGCACAATCCCTGAAAACGTCATCAAAATCTTAAACAATAACTTCGTATAGTTGTGCCTGTTACAAGGATTCCATGACAGACAAACAGACATGGAACAAAAATTCAGGAAGGTTTAAAATAATTTGACCAAAATTGTTCAGGAAGGTCTGAAACGTAAACACGAGTGAAATTGTTGATTTTGGAGAACATTTGCTTCCGAGTCTACGAAGGTAGCGGAAGCATTGCTTTCACTTTTCAAGTTGGAAAAAAAAATGTCCTCCAAAATCAAAATTCCCACACGCGTTTTAGATTTCAGACCTTCCTGAACAACTTAGTTTCCGTGTCTGTCTGTCTGTGTGAGATGAAATCCTTGTAACTCCTTGTCCGATTTCAATGACATTTTCAGATGGTCCCAGTGCCGTCCTTAGAAAATGCGAGGCCTGGAGCAAAACATTTTTGCGAGGCATTTTTTAACTATGGACACCGGGGGGGGTTCCGGAAAGTATTTGTCAAGCTATACTTGCAAAGTCGTAATTGTAAGCTTTTTGATAAACAAAACGTTTATAAACGTGTAAGAGATAAATCTCTTACACTCTAAAAGGGGGAGGGGTGGTGCAAAACACCCATTTCAGGTTGGTATGTTTCGAGTAATTTCGTTTCAGGTTTCAGGTAAAAAAATAGGAATCTCAGAAAAATAAGCTAGAAAAATCAAAACAAAGTTTATTCTTTAAGTAATGCTTAAACAGTGCTTGTTAATGTTAAACATAGTAATTTTTGTCTAACAAACAATAAATTCATTAGAAAAAACGAAATGTCTTCTTTCTTGCTTTTTGTTAAATCAAATAGTAAATTATAATAAACATATACATTAATGTAAATACTTATTTAATATTGACGTTCCATATCTTTTTAGATGTTCATATCTTGTTTATTAAATTCTTCCATTGTTCCATTGTTAATGTAGGTTTATAATTTTCACATCACATCTGTAAAATAATAAAACACATTATAGCCTACAATAGAGGCCTGTTAAAATATGAGTTATAAGATAAAATAACTTAATAAAACAGATAGTTCCAGCTAAACCGATGTAAAATAATACTGTAAATGCAATCGTTCATTGTTAGATAAACTATATTTAAAATTGTGTTATTATCAACTTTGACTCACCTTATATGAACTGTACTTTTCTCGGTTTCATTCCAGCGAAGTCGTCGATAATCTCATCAAAATTCAATCGATAGCATTGCCAAGGATGATAGCCTTTCTTGACTCATGGAAGATCTTAAATATGTCTTGATAAGTTTCAAGCAACTTTTACTTATTGTGTTTTAGCGAGAGTAAGGCCTCGTAGCGCGAGGCCTGGAGCGGCCGCTCCACTCGCTCGACCCTAAGGACGGCACTGGATGGTCCCCTTTGAACACCATCATCTTCGGATCAATAGTAGCCTCTGCGCATGCCCAAACGTAGAATCCTTGTATGAGGGTTGATTGATCGCTACAGAAAGTGATTTGCGGTAATTTTCGTGCGCTTCAACTATTCCGACGAACAACTTAAAAAAAAAAAAAAAAATGGTGCGGAGTTTTTGGGGAAAAAAATAAATAAAAATAAAAACGACAAAGTACCTATTGGTATTTTAGAATTGTATTCAGCTTGAAATAGTACACGGTATATAAATTATAAATTCCCTACCTAAGGAGCTCCTTCGCAATAATAATGATAGGTCACTACTTGAAATGGTATATAAATTTGGCGAATAAAATAAATTGTTCTTCGAAGGATCTTCGAGGGATTTTCGGGGTTGAAACTCTCGTCAAGTGTGTGATGATGTATGAGTAAGATACTACAAATCCTGACCTTAATTTCGGTGGTAGGTAGATGTAGGTCGTGTAGAAGGTGAGGTGGACCTCACTCACCAGGATCCGCGTCCAGCCAACAGCAAAATGGCGTAGGTGATGCCAATCCAGAGGCGCGTCCGCCTATTAGGAAGATCAAGTGAATTTTGGGTTTCACCTTTTGAATTCCGGAACAATAACCGACGTTGGAATTGCCGACTATAAATTCCACGGGAGATGGTTTGAGAAAATCAACGAAAGAAAGTATTGGCTGATGAGGCTTTTGGAAAACGGGCAGATGGTGATCAAAGGCAATCGAAGCAGGGACTGAAGTGGGGCGCGTCGCGACGCAACCAGTGACGACGGAGAGGGGCGTCGATCCTCGTTGGCTGCAGGATTGAGGATTAAAAGTTCGGGGATCCAGTTCACCTAGTCACTCCTTCACAGTTCATAGAAACAAAACTACACTAGATAAAATAAAAATAGCTACTGCCTACTTGTTGGCCTAAACATACTGGCCACCAAAAATTTTAATAAATTTTTTCAAAAAAAAAAAAAAAGAAAAAAATCAAAATTACTCATTTATCTATTTAATTGTCATAGGGTTGGGATTCTAGGGGTAGGAGAGGAACTAGGTTTGCCACAGTTCGGGTGTAGACGGATGTTGGGGTTTTTATGGAAACTACTCTCACAGAGCCATCTTTGCCAGGACTGGTGTCTACTATTCGACCCATGGGCCACTGAAGAGGTGGAACATCCTTCATCTTGAGTAACACGAGGTCTCCTGTTTTGACGTTGACGACAGATTTGGTCCATTTCAAACGAGCTTGGAGGGTGGATAAATATTCCAATCGCCAACGTTGCCAGACTTCCTCCGATAGTCGTTTTATTAATTGCCAACGAGACAACAAATTCGTGTTAGTGTCCAGTAAGGTCGGCTCTGGGTTTGTTAGAAGAGGTCCTCCTATAAGGAAGTGTCCCGGGGATAAGAAGTTACTTTCATTCGGGTCGTTGGAAAGTGGACAAAGGGGCCTCGAATTTAGGACGGCTTCAATTTTGGAGAACAAAGTACTGATTTCTTCGTAAGTCATGGGGATTTCTCCAGCAACTAATTTTAAATGCCTTTTTGCAGACTTCACGCCTGCTTCCCATAACCCACCGAAATGAGGTTAGTAAGGGGGGTTGAAGAACCATTTTATTCTATTTTTGTTGGCGAATCCTAGGATCGCTTCAGTGGTAGATTCCTCCTTATACCCGTTTTCTAACACTTTCAGCTCTTTAGATGCACCCGCAAAATTTGAACCACAGTCCGTATAAACTGCTTCGGGTAGTCCACGTCGTGAAAGAAAGCGGGAAAAACACGCGAGAAATGCCTCTGAGGAAAGACTAGTCACCGCCTCAAGATGTATGGCTTTGGTGACCATGCATATATACAAGCACAAATAAACTTTGTCAGTTCGAGCTTTCTTTCGATTTGATTCTTTCACGGAGAAAGGGCCTGCGAAATCTATTCCGACGTGTAAAAACGCTCGCCCTTCTTTCAATCGAAAATCTGGCAAATCTCCCATGCAAGGTATTACAGATTTTGCCTTGGATTTATAGCAGCGTAAGCACATAAAGGTACGTCGTCTCACAAGACGTCGCATCGAGATTATCCAGAAGCGCGTTTGTAGTAGAGCTTGTAATGCATTGGGTCCCGGGTGAAGATATGCTCGATGATAAAAGTCAACCAACAATGTTGAAAAATGTGCTTTGGCTGGAAGGAGGATCTGATGCTTATGCGACGGTTTTATGTTGGCATTTTCGAGCCTTCCTCCTACTCTAAATATTCCATTTGAATCAAGAAATGGTTTCAGGGAGGCATATTCGTCCACAGCTTTGGAGACATTTTTCAAATTTCCATTGAAAAATCCGTAGAGCTGGACAAGTTTCACACAGGTTATGAAAGCTGAATGAATTTCAGAAAATGTCAACGGACCTGTAGTTTTGAGAGTGTTCGATTTTCGGTTATGGATAACACGAATTATTAGTGCAGTTACTCTCAGAAGTTTATTATACGATGAGAATCGTGACATCCAATCAATGAGATGAGGAAGGACGGAAGAAGTCAATAGTACGGGGGTAGAATTCTCATTTTTTAATTCTGGTAGATTTCTATGATATTGAACGGTTGACTTTGGCCATTCATTCATAGGTAGAGACAACCATGGTGGTCCATTCCACCATAAATCATGCTGAATTAGATCCTTAGGTAGAATACCACGTGATCCACAGTCACTGGGGTTCCATTTTCCGTCCACATGACGCCAAGCAGATATCGGTGTGATTTTGATTATGTCAGCTACCCGGTTTGCAACGAATACCTTCAATTTGAAGGTGGGTATGTTGATCCAACCCAACACAATCGACGAGTCCGTAAAAAATATCGGAGCCTGGCTAGTACCGGTAAGTATTGTAGAGAAACCATTGAGAGATTTGTACAATTTCGCAAGGAGATGAGCTCCACAAAGCTCCAAGCGTGGACAAGTAGTTGTTTTAACAGGTGCCAGTTTGGTTTTGGCTGTTAATAAATTTACAATGATTTTAGAACCCTTGATGATTCGGACATAAATTGATGCACAATACCCCTTGTTTGATGCATCACAAAATCCTACGATTTGGTACTCGTAGGGTAAAGTTGAACAAATAAATCGGGGAATTACAATTTGTGATAATAGAGGAATTTGATCCATTAGATCTGTCCAAGATGTGATGAGATGTTGTGGCAAAGTTTGATCCCATCCTAGTTTTTCCTTCCACAATTCTTGAATGAATCCCTTCATGAGTAGAATTGAAGGGGATAAAAAAAAATGGACCGACCTCAAAAATGATGTCTGTAAACACCAAAAAGGGAAAAATAATAATCTCAGCGAATACATACTTGATGTAGTAGGTTGTTGGACATAGATATCTAGTCAACGGATGGTATGTTGGATTACCAACAATTATTTTCAGTGTGATTCACACTTATTGTCACACTCATATCCTCCATCATACGATAGCAGTGACATACTGCCCAGTAGTTTTGGAACACTTATATCTACTCGTATTCATGTTTTGTATGGCACGATCGACGCATGTTGTAATACTCACCAGATCATGTGAGTAGTACTTATAAACCACAGCGTATGCAGATAGGTAGGTAGGTACGCATTGAAGTCGCCGCCGTGTCCATCTGTAGACACAAACATCTTCTAGATCTTCTTCTTACCAACATATTATTCTTTTTCGCAAATATGCATACCTCTCATGCTACAAACATGCTTCCACACCGAGTATGAATGTAAATATCTGTTCGTTTAAGATTGGGGGAGGTTTGAACGTTAATTAGGTAACAACGCTTCCGAAGGTATGTAGCTGCATTACAATATGTCCACCAATATAATAATACAGTCTCATATAATAATAAAGTCCCAAAATACTAGTCACAACCATTTCTAGGGAGGTTCACACTTACTATCATACGCATATGGCAGCAGAGACGTACTAGGTACCTGATAGTTTGGGGAGCACATTTTAACTCAATGGTTACCAGATCATCGAATAATTGATCGGTAGTTAGTTTGTGTCTACAGATGGGCACGGCGGCGACTTCAATGCGTACCTACCTACCTATCTGCATACGCTGTGGTTTATAAGTACTACTCACATGATCTGGTGAGTATTACAACATGCGTCGATCGTGCCATACAAAACATGAATACGAGTAGATATAAGTGTTCCAAAACTACTGGGCAGTATGTCACTGCTATCGTATGATGGAGGATATGAGTGTGACAATAAGTGTGAATCACACTGAAAATAATTGTTGGTAATCCAACATACCATCCGTTGACTAGATATCTATGTCCAACAACCTACTACATCAAGTATGTATTCGCTGAGATTATTATTTTTCCCTTTTTGGTGTTTACAGACATCATTTTTGAGGTCGGTCCATTTTTTTTGTTAAAAAGGTTTTTATTTTATTATTTTTCCATTTTATATTATTTTTTATTTTTCACTTTTTAGTGGTCCTCTATATAATTTTGAAATTAATTTACCCGCAGTTTTTCGAACAGTTTTAGTAATACTGTTAATCATTTCAGTAAGGTGAACCAGAAGCCGTAGAGTGGACCACATTCTGTAATCCAGATCAGTTTCCACATATATAGATGAGTTTCCGTTTTAGGATCAGTTTCAGGAGGTATTTGGTTCACTTGCATACTTGCCAATCTACTCTCTTATCCCCTAACTGGTAGACTTTGTTTTCATAATTGCTAGGTACTTGGTAGTTCTGACAACACAATTCAACCATGACATGATTGACGAGGGAGCTATGTGCTACATCCACTTGGTAGAAAACCCTCTCATCACCTGATTGCGCAATATACCTACCTCATATTTGGTACTGCACTATTCAGTTCCGACAATCTTATATACGGCATCCTCCCTCCTACCCAACTATATTATGGATGAGGAGGAAGCTATGTGCTACACCCACTTGGTAGAATACCCTCTCATCACCTAACTGTACTATATACCTCATATTTGGTACAGCACTATGCAGTTCTGACAATGCCCACTACTATTACCTATCTAATCATGTTATCGGTGATGAGGGGGCTATGTGCTACACCCACTTGGTAGTACACCCTCTCATCACTGAGTTGCATTATATACCTCATATTTGGTACAGCACTTTGCAGTTCTGACGATCTCCTATACTATTACCTACCCAACTATATTATGGATGAGGAGGAAGCTATGTGCTACACCCACTTGATAGAATACTCATCAACTAACTGCCATAATATGGCATATATTATATCAGTTATGATGAATTATATGGATATATTATATCCCTCATAGTTGGTACGGCACTATGAAGTTATGACGATCTACTGTCTACTCTACTATTACCTACCCAACTATATTATGGATGACGAGGAAGCTATCTGCTACACCCACTTGGTAGAATACCCTCTCATCACCCTATCCCTCATAGTTGGTACGGCACTATGAAGTTATGACGATCTACTGTCTACTCTACTATTACCTACCCAACTATATTATGGATGACGAGGAAGCTATGTGCTACACCCACTTGGTAGAATACCCTCTCATCACCTAACTGTACTATATACCTCATATTTGGTACAGCACTATGCAGTTCTGACAATGCCCACTACTATTACCTATCTAATCCTGTTATCGGTGATGAGGGGGCTATGTGCTACACCCACTTGGTAGTACACCCTCTCATCACTGAGTTGTATTATGTACCTCATATTTGGTACAGCACTATGCAGTTCTGACGATCTCCTATACCATTACCTACCCAACTATATTATGGATGAGGAGGAAGCTATGTGCTACACCCACTTGATAGAATACTCATCAACTAACTGCCATATATCCCTCATAGTTGGTACGGCACTATGAAGTTATGACGATCTACTGTCTACTCTACTATTACCTACTCAACTATATTATGGATGACGAGGAAGCTATGTGCTACACCCACATGGTGGAATACCCTCTCATCACCTAATTGTACTATATGCCTACCTCATATTTGGGACTGCACTATTCAGTTCCGACAATCTCCTATACCATTACATACCCAACTATATTATGGATGACTAGGAAGCTATGTGTTACACCCACTTGGTAGAATACTCTCCAACTAACTATAACTGTACTATTACATAGGTACCTCATATTTAGTTGGGCACTATGCAGTTCTGACTATGCCCTCTACTATTACCTAACTAATCATGTTATCGGTGATGAGGGAGCTATGTGCTACACCCACTTGGTAAAATACCCTCTTATCACCAAATTGTACTACATATCTCATATTTGGTACAGCACTATTCAGTTCTGACGATCTTCTATACCATTAGGTACCTATCCAACTATATTATGAATGACGAGGGAGCTATGTGCTACACCCACAAGGTAGAAAACCTTACTAACAGTACTATAATTATCGCTCATACTTGGTATGAAAATTCACATACTTGAGCATTCGTAGACACGTTTGATATGGCTCATGCAGGTTCTGACCTAGAAGCCACTATAATTTCCCCGTTTCTCATCCCCCGCAGCACCTTTTAGTTATCGGAACCCCCCTCATATAGCATATCATTTTAAAGCTCACAATCAGACCTTTAATTTGACTATACACAAATGGTCCTCCATCGACTCAGTCGGAAGTCACAGGGCAAGAAGAGTGAATGCGGACCAATATTCCCGAAAACGGGAACCACGTTTTTCAACTTCTTTCACAAATTTCCGATACTTTTAACAAAGTAAAATGAAATCTGTTTGAAATGGGACCACCACGGATACTGGTAGAACACTTTTCAAGAAGAATCAGACAGATTGGTACCAGAATAAAGAAATGCAAGGTGTTCAGACATACAAAAAAAAAAAAAAAAAAAAAATCGTCGTCCCACGACAACCCGAATTGAGTACCTCCTCTTTCGCGCGCCTTCGGCGCGTTGAAGTCGGTCAAAAAACCGATCGGATCGAATATCCTGGCCACCTTGGATAATATAGCTCGTTTAGTATATACAATTTTCTCCGGTGGTTTTATTTTGAAAGAAAATACATCGGTTTTTGGGTCCCACTGCAACCCTAAAATTTTCAGGGAACTGTCGTTCTTATGGGCTAGTTCAACTGATGAGTCGTCCTTAAGCTCGGCGGGAATTACATCTAGTAACTCCTGTGAATTACTCGCCCATTTACTTAGACTGAATCCTCCTCGTTTCATCAAATCAATAACTTGCCTTTGAAGAGTTATGGCACTAAAAATAGTATCGGAACCAGTTACTAAATCATCAATGTAAACATCGCGAGAGAGGACATCTGAAGCTAGAGGAAAATTTGAACCCTCATCATGACACAGCTGCTTGAGTACCCTTAGCGCAATATGCGGCGCACAGCCCAATCCGTATGTAAGTGTTTTAAGTTCGTACAACTGTAGGGATTCATTGGGGTTAAACCGCCAATAAATATGTTGATATGGACGGTCAATAGGATTTACCACTATTTGACTGTACATTTTGACAGCATCTGTGACGAATACAATCTTATGGACTCTAAAATTGATGAGAATGTTCTTCACATCATTCTGCAGGGGTTCTCCAATCAAGAGATGGTCATTTAGAGATCCATTAGTAGTGGTGCACGATGCGTCGAACACGACCCGCAGTTTCAATTTATTGCGATCTTCCTTTGTTACACCATGGTGAGGAATAACGTATTTAGATTGATTAGAAGTCGGCTCCATGTGGTCAAGGTGAACGTATTCCATCATGAATTCAGAATATTGGTTCCTCAAATCTGGATTTCTAAGAAGCTTCAACTCTAAATTATGGAATCTCTTTAGCGAAATAGAAGTGGAAGTTGATAAGTCAGGTTCTTTAAAAGGTAAACGTACAGCGTACCTTCCACACGGTAGGCGATAGTGGGTATTTCTGAAGAATTCTTCGGCTAACACATCA
Organism: Apolygus lucorum; assembly: GCA_009739505.2. Lineage (NCBI taxonomy): Eukaryota > Metazoa > Arthropoda > Insecta > Hemiptera > Miridae > Apolygus > Apolygus lucorum. Next base: position 16,711,891 of record CM019174.2, read on the forward strand.
TCTGGATTTTGAGAATTGACGTCGGGGATGTCCTCTATTGTCGACAATTTTTGTAAATCAAAACTCAAATCATCTCGTCCTCCCATTGAGAACAGGGAGGTGGGATAAGTAATCGGTTGAGGATCGGTGAATTTCCCGATTACAATAAAACCGAAAATAGATGAAAACAGTTTTGGCATATTATCTCCAATACTTTCGATTGATCCTGTGAGTACGTCACTGAATAAGTCCGCCCCAACAAGGAAGTCAATCGACGACGGTTCAAAAAATTTTGGATCGGCGAGTTCGAATGGTAGATATTTTCTCCATATCTTTGGTGGTATTGGTACATTGGGCAAAAATGAAGTAATGTTCTTGATAACAACTGCTTCTGTAACCAAACTGACTCCATTGGAATTCTGGGGTCGTAAGGTACATGACACAATACCCTTCGCGCCGTCATACATTGTACCACCTAGACAAGATATTTTTCGGGAGACCTTTTTCAAGTGTAGTCCAAGACGATTCAAACAGCGTTGTGTTATGTATGAATATTGACTAGCTGAATCAACAACTAAACGTACGCGCTGGAAAATTCCTCTGGAATCCAAAATTTCAGCACAGGCAGTGCCTAATATTACCTGAGTTTCACTAGCGTCATAAGTTGCGAGTGATATGTTCGGGTCAGGATTATTAGTAGAAGTATTGTCGTGATGTTTACTTGAATCCTCACAATTAGAGTTAGAATTCAGAAATTTCAAACACAACATCGAATTATGCCGAAGTTTGCAAAATCTACAATGCCACTTGGATGTGCATTTGGAAGTAGAATGAGTGTCCTGTAAACAGTTTTTGCAACCACGCCAATGAGACAAGAAATTTAAACGTTCCTTCACTGTAGATGAGTGGAACATAGGACAATTGAGAATAGCAGTACAAGTGCCTTTACAAATTACACAATTCGTACCTTTCTCAGTCCTTGCAGAAGCATTAGATAAACTACCTGACGATTTCCTTTCATTTGTTAATAAGGAAGTCTTAGTAAAAGAGTTGAATTTTTTGGACCCATCATATTGTTTGCGGTTACGATAATTGATGACATTAGACGACGAGGAAGTAGATGGTTGCTGAAATGATAAATTGTTTTCTGCTAGTTGCAGCGCAATAGATCGTTCTCGGATGAATTTAGTCAATTTGTCGATGGTAGGAAACTCATTCTGTTTTAATGTTATTTCAAACAATTCTCTTGTTTGTTGATCCAAACATCGAGCAGCTAGATGGAATAGAATAAAGTCGGATTCGTCTGCAACATTCAAGAGTTTGAATGCTGCGATATTATCGGATATGACCGATAAAAAGGATTTAAGAGATGCTACAGTAGCCTTTCCAGGAATTGGCTTGAAAGATAAAATTTGATTTAGGTAAGCGGCCGAAAGCATTCTCATATTATTGAACGAGTCATTGAGGGCAGTCCAGGCCAAATTATAGTTCGCATCTTCAATCGGAAGATGACTAATGACGGAACGTGCATTCCCTGTTACAGAAGACACGAGGTAATGGAATTTCTCCATAGGAGTGATGGAGTCATCCCTGTGCACCATCGATATAAACATATCTCTGAATTTTGGCCAGTGAATCAATTCACCATCAAATTTCGGCAAATTTAACTTGGGCAGATGATTTGAAGGTTTAGAAACAAATGTAGTGGATGTATTTGCAAAGGATGATGGTCCCGGTCCTTGAGAGACACTACCACGTTGAGTACTATCATCATGGGACAATTTTTCTATTTGCACATGACTATACAAATAAAACTTTCGAACATTGTCGAGAATAGTCTGCTCGGCCTCTGATGGGAATTCCGCGGACTTATTCTGTTCTTCGTACAGTTGATCGAGTTCGTCGGTGAGTTCCTCAAACTTGGAATAATATTTTTCTAAAACCCTAAATCGCCCTTTGAAATCGGCAACGACACTGGAGTCCGTCTGACTTTTTAGAGAATACGAGTGAATCGATTGAACTTCCGTCCCGGCTGCTTTCCATTTCTTTTTCAGCAGCTTAACGTGTTGGTCGAAGTCCAGCTTCTTTTCCATCCTCAAAGGAATGCCGCTAATCTGATAATATTACAATGGGCAATAAGTGGCTTGATAGATAGATATCAGTGCTGACCTTTAGGATGGATAGGATAAGCGGAAGCAGATAGGAATGACTATAATCTCGACTAGTTATCCGCCGATTCTCCTTTTCATTTAGGTACCTATACGAATCGATCGAGAAACAGTTATTGAAATTTGCGCTAAATAAAAAACCCTTAGTGGCGGCTAAAAGAATGAAATTTAGCAAACAGGACCGCACGACTTAGACGTCGAGTGGGTTAGTATCAGTTATTTGTACTTCCTGAATACAATGAAATCAATAGGAAATATACCTATAATAGATTTATAGATATAACATGAATATATTCTCTTATTATAAGATAGGTGATATACTATATTCTCAAGTACTACCTATATAGGTATATGTTTGTATATTTCGATGTACCAATAAGTACCTTCAAATTTCAAATTAGTTAAGTATTAGATTGTTTGTGGAAAACTCCGCTAAAACCACGCTCTGCTACCAAAATGATTGATCGCTACAGAAAGAGATTTGCGGTAATTTTCGTGCGCTTCAACTATTCCGACGAACAACTTAAAGAAAAAAATGGTGCGGAGTTTTTGGGGAAAAAAATAAATAAAAATAAAAACGACAAAGTACCTATTGGTATTTTAGAATTGTATTCAGCTTGAAATAGTACACGGTATATAAATTATAAATTCCCTACCTAAGGAGCTCCTTCGCAATAATAATGATAGGTCACTACTTGAAATGGTATATAAATTTGGCGAATAAAATAAATTGTTCTTCGAAGGATCTTCGAGGGATTTTCGGGATTGAAACTCTCATCAAGTGTGTGATGATGTATGAGTAAGATACTACAAATCCTGACCTTAATTTCGGTGGTAGGTAGATGTAGGTCGTGTAGAAGGTGAGATGGACCTCACTCACCAGGATCCGCGTCCAGCCAACAGCAAAATGGCGTAGGTGATGCCAATCCAGAGGCGCGTCCGCCTATTAGGAAGATCAAGTGAATTTTGGGTTTCACCTTTTGAATTCCGGAACAATAACCGACGTTGGAATTGCCGACTATAAATTCCACGGGAGATGGTTTGAGAAAATCAACGAAAGAAAGTATTGGCTGATGAGGCTTTTGGAAAACGGGCAGATGGTGATCAAAGGCAATCGAAGCAGGGACTGAAGTGGGGCGCGTCGCGACGCAACCAGTGACGACGGAGAGGGGCGTCGATCCTCGTTGGCTGCAGGATTGAGGATTAAAAGTTCGGGGATCCAGTTCACCTAGTCACTCCTTCACAGTTCATAGAAACAAAACTACACTAGATAAAATAAAAATAGCTACTGCCTACTTGTTGGCCTAAACAACGGTACTGCAGGCTACTTAGAGATTGCATCAAGCCTCAAAGCACAAATGTGCTATGTCCATCCATCTTCCAGTCTTCCAAGGAAGCGGAAGCTTTGTTTTCACTTTTCAAGGAAGGAAAAAAAAGTTCTCCAAAATCAAAATTTTCACTCGCGTTTTGCGTTTTAGACCTTTCTGAACAATTTTGATTCCGTGTCTGTGTGTCTGTCTGTCTGTCTTTATGACATGGATTTTATATCCATGTAATCGGCATAACTATACGAATTTATTGTCCGATTTCGATGAAATTTTCAGGGATTGTGTGGGTTGGCGTGTGGACGGTCCCCTATGAAAATCATCACCCCCGGACTGATAGTAGCCGATGCGCATGCGTGAACGTGAATTCCTTGTAACAGCCATAACTGCCACATTTTCTACCCGATTTCGATGACATTTTTAGGGATTACGCGGATTAGGTTGTAGATGGTCCCCAATGAAAATCAAGGCCTTAAAATTTACAGTAGCATCTGGGCATGCGCAAACGTAAAATCCTTGTAACAGCCATAACACTTACATTTTTCATCCGAATTTGATGAAATTTTCTAGGATTGTCCAGATTAGCGTGTAGATGGTCCCCTATGAGGGTAGTGGGAGGTACTTAGAGACTGATGTTTTGAGATTAACTACTATTCATCGAATCATCTATATAATCGGGTTATGAATACGAGGAAGCTATGTGCCACACCCACTTGGCAGACGTTTTGGTTTATTATTTTCAATAATGAACCTTTGGAATCGACCAAGAAAAAAAATTTTTTAACACCCCCTCAAAATTTGATGGTTTACGTTTCAAGGTACGTAGAATCCAAAAATCGAATAAAAATTTGGCCGTCCGTCCGCCGTCCGCCGTCCGCCGTACGCGGCACTTTTGCCACTTAGCATTGACCGATTTTGATGAAATTTTGTATGTAGGCTCCAATTGGGATCTAGTTGTGCCCCGAAGATTTTGGTTGATGTAGGTCACTTCTAAGGGTTCCAAAATCAATTTTGAAATTTTGAAAACGCCCTAACTCAAAAAATTTTGATATAAAGGTATTGTTTTTCCTTCAATTTAAGATTCTATAGAATTTTTAGAATTTTTTGAGACCACCCGGAGCTCTGTAAGACAAACCGTTCGCTCACTACGAGCATTTAAAGTTTGGACGTACGATAAATCAGAAACACGAGTGTGAATCGCAAAAGAGGCCTAATCTCCGTTCAAATTAAAGCTGACCGAAAAGCGATCGACGTTTTTCTTCAAGTTGGTTGGTTGGTGGCTTTGCAGACGAGTGATCGATATAGAAAAATAAAAAATAATAAACCATTGTGTAATAATTTGCAGCGTTTTTATTGTCTTTTAATTTCAGAAAAACTCAAATTCATCAAAACTATTATCGACCTTCTTGACGATTATAGTTTGAAAATTTATTGAGGAAATTAAAGAGTCTAGTGTAAATAGCCATTATTTTAGGAAATTAGCACTGGTGACAATTTCATTTGCGTTTTTCTCAAAACTCCGTTTTTGGACATAGCCCCTTTGTGCTTTAAGGTAGGTATCGATATGCAGACAAAAAAAGCTGCTAATTATAACATAACTGTTCATTATTTTCCTGTATGGATCACCCGTCTTCAAACTACAAGGCTTTTCCAATAATATAACCTAACCACCATAATTATGATCATCGTTGTGGGTGCCTTCATCGCGAAATTGGCTCCTTGGTTGCTAAAGAATTAGGGTCCGTCTTTCTTCAAAGATCACATTAATATGATCAGCTGAAATTTGAACGGAGTTTCGGGTAAAATTATGAAGAAAGAACTAACGATCGTTGACGAAAAAAAGAAATGGTTGAAGAAATCAGTTGCAAAAGAAACGTTTTTCTTTCTGGTTATAGCCAACGTTTCAAATTTAAGTAAGAAACTGATGATAGAAAGACCCACCAGTTGTGATGGGCATTTCGGTTAACTATGATGACCGTTACGAAGCGATAACGCAAAGAAACAAGTTCAAAAAGAAAAGGTTTGCTTTTCAGGTAGTACGAGAACGTTTTCGTAATTCGGAGAACGTGGATGCGCAACTTTTTGGCATTTTCATATATTGGATCATAAATATTTCCAACGTTTTAAATTTATATGGTGAAACCAAGCAGATTCAAGTTTTAGAGGTGTCTCGGCAGTGATTTCAGTAAATCAATAAACAAGGTAAATCAATAAATCAATTTCGGTATAGTAATGGGATTGCTTTCGAATATATTGGCCGCAGTTGATAACGAAAGTTGCTAAGTTTCGCTCCTGCGCAAGCATACATTTTCCTTCCGAGTCAACCGAGGTGATTGAAGCATTATTTTCGCTTTTCAAGGTTGAAAAAAAATGTTCTCCAAAATCAAGATTTCCACCCGCGTTTTACGTTTCAGACCTACTTGAACAATTTTGGTTTCGAGTCTGTCCGTCTGTCAAAACAATACGAATTTATTGTTCGATTTCGATGAAATTTTCAGGGATTGTGCGGGTTGGCGTGTAGATGATCCCTTATAATAATCATGGCCCCCAGACTGATAGTACCTAGCCACTGCGCATGCGCAAACGTGAATTTCCTTGTAACAGCCATAACTTCTACATTTCCCATCCGAGTCAGATCACATTTTCAGGGAGCACACTGTTTTGGGTGTAGATTGTCCCCTGTAAAAATCATGGACGCGTATTGTCCTCTATAAGGTACTTTTTTTTTGATAAGATATTTTGAGATTAACTACCTACTATGCATCGGATCATCTATACAATCGGGTTACGGATACGAGAAAGCTATGTGCCACACCCACTTGGCGGACTTTATTTTGTAAATAGTAATTAAAATTAATAATTAAATTTTAATAAAAATTAATTTAATTTAATTAATTAATTAAATTTAAATTAAAAATTAATAATTTGAAAAACTTTTTTGCGTATCCTTTAAAAAACTGTTTTGAACCCATCTCTAAACTGAACCTTCTGCGAAAGTAACAACAACAATACGATGCCACCACTCAAAACCCAATTCTAATGTTATGCTGAAAGATATCCAGCTTCTCCCTTTACAGGGTGTCCAAGAAATATACGGCCAAACTTCAGGGGTGATTTTCTACAAGTAATTTGTAACAAAAATTGCAGCGTAGAATTTTTTTTTTGTTTGCGAGTTATTTTGCTTTTGAGATTTTTTCGTGTGTTCAACCTTGTCTCACTAAAATGACTATAGATCCCTTGATTTTCCTGCAAATACAAATTTGATTACACCGTTGAAAAGAGCATTAAATTTTCCATTACATGAGCTACAACGAAAATTTTTAATCCTGCATCTAGTTAGATTTTTTCTAGTCCAAACCTTAAACGTTGCAATTTCCGAGTTTTTTGACGAAATTCTCAAGAGATTTTTTTCACTCATTTTTTGTAGAGGAAAATCAATGCGGTTTTCTCCAAAAACACACTGAAAATCTCAGATCTTCTACGGTATAATCAAAAAATATTCTACAGTGGAACTTAGGGGAGAAATTTGTGTTTGAACGTGAATTTTTTCAATGAAATCGAAATTTAGACGGGAGGATTTGAGGGATCTCCTCCGCCGCCGCTCCTCTCACTCCATCCAACCCCAAATCCTCCCGTCAATAAGTCGATTTCATTGAAAAAATTCACGTTCAAACACGAATTTCTCCCCAAATTCAATTTTAAAACATTTTTTGATTACACCGTAGGAAATCTGCGATTTTTAGGATGTTTTTACTGAAAACCGCATTGATTTTCCTCTACAAAAAATGGGTGAAAATCTCTTCAGAATTTCTTCAAAAAACTCGAAAGTTGTAAAGTTTTGAGTTTGGACTAGAAAAAAATCTAACTAGATGCAGGGTTGAAAAAATGTGTTGTAGCTCATCTTATGGGGCATTTAATGTTCTTTTCAACGGTGTAATCAGTTTGAATTTTTTTGAATTTTTGAAAAATAAGAGAGCTATAGTCATTTTAGTGAGACAAGGTTCATCATACGAAAAAAATCTAGAAAAGTGAAATAACTCGAAAAAAAGCAGTTAAAAATTTTCACGGGACACTTTCGTTGCAAATTACTTGTAGAATCCACTCCTGAAGTTTGGGCGCGTATTTCTACGACACCCTGTATTTCCCTCTCCATCGACTAACTGGATAGAGTCCTCTCGACCTGACGATATAACTAGACATATTAGACCATAAATATTATCTCTCACCAGCATTCTAGCTCCAAACAATCGGGGTTTAGAAAACACCGGTCAAATCTCGATTAGTAGTAAGTAAAAGTAAAGTAAACAACCATTTCAGGTTGGATTTTCGTCCGACTACTCCATTCCTGGCGTCGCGGACGTCATCAGCTGTCTTCCTAAAGGAAGATCAAAATTTGTTCTGATGATTTCGCTCATGGCTTCCCATTGGCCTCACCGCCATAGGTTGGGTCGAGGGGGAACTGCGACCGGCATACCCGAAAATATGCTCCCAAGGCGAGCCTCGAACTCACGACCCCGCAACAGGTCTGAGTCTCGTCTCCAGAGACACATGCCGGAACTCGCTCGGCCACAGCTGAACCCCATGTTCATTAGTATAGAACAGAATGTGGAACAAAGTGTGAAACGTGCGTTTGCGATAAATCAAGTTTAGCGTTAGCTCAAATTTCATCAAAAATTCACTGAATGCACACAGCGTTCTCCCTCTCAATTGTGACAATTTTGGTTTATTATTTTGAATAATGAACCTCTGAAATCGACGAAGAAAAAAAACTCAACCCCCCACCCCGACAAAATTTGTTTTGTACCGTAGGTACTCGGCACTTTCCATAGTTACCATGGACCGATTTTGATGATATTTGGTATATGGGCTCCATTTGGGGTCTAGTTGTGCCCCGAAGCTTTTGGTTGATGTCAGTCACATCTAAGGATTGAAAAATAAAAATGATGCTGAAATTCTGAAAACTCATCAATTTAAAATGGAATCGAGTTTTTGAGACCACCCAGAGCTTTGTAGGACCAACCGTTCGCTCCACATTAGAACTCAAGGGTTGGAACTATGACTAATCAAAATAGGGCTAATCTCCTTTCTAACTTTAGCTGACCTAAATGCGATCGTTGTTCATTTTTTCGTGTTGTCTTCAGTTTTGCGTCCTTAGCAACCAGTATTCAAATTTCCTAATGAACTCACAATTCTTTATTTCTTCGAATCGAGTGTGAAGCGTTTATTTCTTAAAAACGCTGCAAATCATTGCTCAAAGGTTTATTATTTTCTGTATAGAAAATAATAAATGATAATAATGATAATAATAAATAATAAATAATAAATAATAATGCGCCTTCAGCATTCTCCATTGACCCGCCCTCTCAAATTTCAGCTTCCTGCGTTCAACAGGAGAGGAAATGGCCTTGGAGCTCACTCAGCTGATCAGTTACCACTCAGGCGCCTTCAGCAATCTCCATTGACCCTGCCTCTCAAATTTCAGGTTCCTGCGTTCAACAGGAGAGAAAATGGCCTTGGAGCTCACTCAGCTGATCAGTGACCACTCAGGCACCTTCAGCAATCTCCATTGACCCGCCCTCTAAAATTTCAGCTTCCTGCGTTCAACAGGAGAGGAAATGGCCTTGGAGCTCACTCAGCTGATCAGTGACCATTCAGGCGCCTTCAGCATTCTCAATTGACCCGCCCTCTCAAATTTCAGGTTCCTGCGTTCAACAGGAGAGGAAATGGCCTTGGAGCTCACTCAGCTGATCAGTTGCCACTCAGGCGCCTTCAGTATTCTCCATTGACTTTTGATTATGGAAATTTGATTACTGGTTACGCAGAAGGCAAAACTGTATACAAATCGAAGAAATGAACAGCGATCGCATTTTAGTCAGAAAAAATTTCAACGGAGATTAGACCTCTTTTGCGATTCACACTCATGATTCTGTTTTATCGAAGGAAAACCTTCAAGTACTCGTAGGGACTGAACGGTTTGCCCTACAGAGCTCCGGGTGGTCTCAAAAAATTTTTAAAATTCAGTACTATTTAAAATTAGTGAAAAAACGATACCTTTAATTCGAGAGTTTTCGAGCTAGGGCACTCTTGAAAATTTCAACCCTTAATTTTCACCCCTTAGAAGTGACCTACATCAACCAAAAGCTTCGCGGCACAACTAGACCCCGAATGGAGCCCATATACCAAATTTCATCGAAATCGGTCCATGGTAACTAAGAAAAGTGCCGCGTACGGCGTACGGCGTACGGCGTACGGCGTACGGCGTACGGCGTACGGCGGACGGACGGAAATTTTTTTATTCGATTTTCGTATTCTACGTACCTTGAAACGTAAAACATCAAATTTTGAGGGGGGGTTAAAATTTTTTTTTTCTTGCTCGATTCCAAAGGCTTATTATTGAAAATAATAAACCAAAATTACTAATAATTGCTATGCAGTTGCTACAACCTTAATTCACTGATTACCTTCAATCGTGGTGAACAACCAAAAGCTTCGGGGCACAACTTGTCCCCAACTGAAGCCCATATACCAAATTTCATCAAAAGCGGCAAAAAAGTGCAGCGTACGGCACAAAACAAATTTTGTGGGGGGGGGGACCTTTTTTTTCTTGGTCGATTTCAAAGGTTAATTATTGAAAATAATAAACCAAAATGGTCTCAATTGAGAGGGGGAACGCTGTGTGCATTCAGCGAATTTTTGATGAAATTTGAGCTAACTTTATACTTGATTTGTCTCAACGCATGTTTCACTTTTATAAACCCCAATCGTTGTGGAGCTAATATTTTTATGGTCTAATATGTCTTGTCCAATGTTATAGCGTCAAGTCCTGGAGATAATATATTTTATTTTTATGAGAGGATTCTATCCAGTTAGTCGATGGAGAACGGAAAGGCTTTAGCGATGGGACCCCCCGCCGAAAAACGACAGGAAAAATCGACAGTAAAAAGCGACAGGAAAGTAGCGCTATGATTTATCATATGCTTGACGACAAATATGCTTGACAACCTGATGTTATTATGAATAAGGAGGTATCTTAAATATTACAGTGGAAGAAAGATAAAGAGGGAGAGGGAGCAAAAACCTTTTCAAGGTATGTCACATTTTAGCCATTAGGCTCTAAGCGGAAATCATCCGGGGGTGCAGGGGGCGAAGCCCCCGCCGAGGCGCGCAGCGCCGAGTTTTTTAGCTGCTTTTTTAGGATGTCCCACAGTAAGACTTGGGCGTCCTTATGCGATCGATCTGGGGTGAAGGAAGACAACACTCAACAGAAAAAAAAATAACCACACAGTAATCCGTTTTAGACCATTCTTAATTCAAATCCGCGAAAAAAAACTATAGGTGTATGTCTGTGTGTGTGTGTGTGTGTATGTGTGTATGTGTGTATGTGTGTATGTGTGTGTGTAACAAAATCTTGTGTACTCTGCACAGGCCTTAGTTCTCAACCGATTTTCCTGGTTCTTTTTTTTGTTCGTCGCGGAAAACTATCTAGTTGTGCACTACGTCGCCGGAATTTCGAATTTTGCCTTTTAAGGGTGGGAAAGTGGGGGTTAATGCTCGAAAAACGTGCGTTTTTGGGCATAATCTTGTGTACTCTGCCCAGGCCTTAGTTCTCGAACGATTTTCGTGGTTCTTTTTTCGTTTGACGCGTAATACTATCTAGTTGTGCACTACGGCGCCGGAATTTTGGATTTTGCTTTTTAAGAGGGGGAAAGGGGGGGTTATTGCTTAAAAAACGTGCGTTTGCGTGCATAATCTTGTAAACTCTGCCCAGGCCTCAATTTCCAACCGATTTGCGTGTTTCTTTTTTTGTTTGACTCAAATAACTTCCGAGTTGTACATGATTTTACCAGAGTACAAAAATTCGCAAGGGGAGAGGGTGAGTGGGAGGATAATATTCACAAAATATCCGATTTTTCAATATTTTGGTTCCTTTACTACTAATTGTACCCAAGCTTTGAAATTGAGGAAAAATTCCCATTATACCTCCGAATTTTCATGAATTATTCTCTGTACCACCATGGAACTAATAGTGGTGCCACCATGGTGCCATGATGCCATAAACCGCTTATTTCGTGGTTTTTTTTTGTGTTTCACCTTGAATACGGATGTGAACTTCGACGGACTGCCTACCAAAACTAACAGATGAAAGTTCAATGTTACAACGTATTTCCACTTTGGTGCCAGACTGGCACCATTGTTGGCGTTGGGGAGGTGGGGGGGGGGGGGGGTGAACTCGAATTCGCATGTTGGGTATCGTAGATCATGGATTTTAAAATGCTCTTCAGATTCGAGGCTCCCATGCCGCTAGAAATGTTAAGGTGGATAATGGTGGGGGGGGGGGTCAGTATTTCTTGCCTAAAGTAATAAATAAATTACATCGAGTGAAACAGTTTTATTTCACCTAGAATACGGATGTGAACCTCGACGGACTACCTACTAAAACTAATAGATGAAGGATCAATGTTACGACGTATTTCCGCTTTGGTGCCAGACTGGCACCATTGCTGGCGTTGGGGAGGTGGTGGTGGTGGTGGGGGGGAGGGGGTGAACTCGAATTCGCATGTTGGGTGTCGTAGATCATGGATTTAAAAATGCTCTGCAGATTCGAGGCTCCCATGCCGCTAGAAATGTTATGGTGGATAAAGGTGAGGGGGGGGGGGGGGTCACTATTTCTTGCCTAAAGTAATGAATAAATTACATCGAGTGAAACAGTTTTATCGCTTACCAACTGGTTTAACTGATCTAATGCTTATCCAATGGGACGTCCTCTGGAATGCATGCATTACTAAACAATATGTTTTCGAGTTATTTCACTTTTCTAGATTTTTTTCGTATGATGAACCTTGTCTCACTAAAATGACTATAGCTCTCTTATTTTTCATGAAAATTCAAACAGATTACACCGTTGAAAATAGCATTAAATTTCCAATCAGACGGGCTCTCATCAGAGTTGTTTGACGAAATTCCCAAGAGATTTTCGCCCATTTCCTGTTGAGGAAAATGCGGTTTTCAGCAAAAACATCCCCAAAATCTCAGCTTTCAAACGGTATAATCAAAAAATTTTTTACGATGGAACTTAGGGGGGAAATTAGTGTTTGTTGTTAGTCTCTTATCAATAGGCCTCTGGCCGCTACACCGATTCTGTTATAGTTTTTAATCGGGGACAGAAACTGATACCAGGGATTAACCACTCGAATCCTGAAACCTTTCGAAAACACCATGAGAACATTGTTGTATTTTCCAACTGGTATCCTGTGAGTTCAAACCACTTCAGATTTACTGAATGTTCACAACACTATGTTTCACTCGTCATCATCCCCATCATTATTACCATTAGGCGGCTTACAGCCAACTCCGTTTAATATCGGTGCCTCAATCTGGACTGCCGCCAAAGCAGTTGTTGGGAGAGGCGTGGAACAATATGAGGGAAGGAGATCTCCAGAATCCCGCCCCATTAACCTCTTCTAAGATGCTCAGTATTAGAAGCATCTTGTTGCTTGTGAAATTATTATATCGTTTCCCCATTATGTTTCTGAGGTCGGAATCCCAATATTGCAAATTTACAACGGTGTTTGAAGTTACTATAACGAAAAACGCTGCAAATCATTGCTCAAAGGTTTATTATTTTCTGTATAGATCACCCTTCTGTATAGATCAATGGTTCTCCATCAATAGCACCTACCACCATCTGTATTCTCCCTTGACCTTCCCTCTCAAATTTCAGCTTCCTGCGTTCAATAGGATTGAAAATGGCTTCGGAGCTCACTCAGCTGATCAGTGATCTGAGGAGTGAAGAAGATCTCCTCGAATACTGGAGACGCCTGGAAGAGCACTTCTATTCAATAGGATTGAAAATGGCTTTGGAGCTCACTCAGCTGATCAGTGATCTGAGGAGTGAAGAAGATCTCCTCGAATGCTGGAGACGCCTGGAAGAGCACTTCCATTCAATAGGATTGAAAATGGCTTCTGAGCTCACTCAGCTGGTCAGTGATCTGAAGAGTGAAGGAGCCTTTGAGCAATGATTTGCAGCGTTTTTTACCCACCAACATTTTTTTTACCTACCAGCTAGGTACTACCTACCACACCATACTGGCTTCACACCTTCACAATCAAGTTTATTAGAAAGAACTAAACGCTTCACACTCGATTGGAAAAATAGAAAGCTTCATATGGAAATTTGATTACTGGTTTCGCAGAAGGCAAAACTGTATACAAATCGAAGAAATGAACAGCGATCGCATTTTAGTCCGATAAAATTTGAATGGAAATTAGACCTCTTTTGCGATTCACACTCATGATTCTGTTTTATCGAAGGAAAACCTTCAAGTACTTGTAGGGACCGAACGGTTTGTCATACAGAGCTCCGGGTGGTCTCAAAAATTTTTAAAAATTCAATACTATTTAAAATTGGTGAAAAAACGATACCTTTATTTCGGGAGTTTTCGAGCTAGGGCACTCTTGAAAATTTCAACCCTTAATTTTCACCCCTTAGAAGTGACCTACATCAACCAAAAGCTTCGCGGCACAACAAGACCCCAAATGGAGCCCATATACCAAATTTGAACCAAATCGGTCTAGTGTTGCTAAGAAAAGTGCCGCGTACGGCGTATTCTACGTACCTTGAAACGTAAAACATCAAATTTTGAGGGGGGGTTAAATTTTTTTTCTTGCTCGATTCCAAAGGCTTATTATTGAAAATAATAAACCAAAAAGTGTTTTCACTTTTGGGAGATTACAAAAAATATCTTTACTAGCAAAATTGTAATTCGAATTTCACATTCCTAAACCTTCCTGAACAAATTTGGTTCCTTCCAAGTATGTATGTCTGTGTGTCAGTCTGACTGTCCATCTCTGCAATCCTCCGCAAACTAACAGTCCTAATTCGAATTAATTGACTTTAAGTTCTAAATAATTGATCCGTCGAAATCGATTTAACTTGTAACTTATTATTTTCGTGGAAATAGACAACGTTCTTCCAAACTCCCTTCTTACTAAAATGGTTTTCCACAATCTCGTCGCGAGTGACTTTATTCGGAAGAAACTTGAAACGTGAGTGAAAAATTTGATTTGGAGAACATTTGAACCCGTTTTTGGTTTATTATTTCCAATAATAAACCTTTGGAATCGACCAAGAAAAAAAAATTTTAACACCCCCTCAAAATTTGATGGTTTACGTTTCAAGGTACTCAGAATCCAAAAATCGAATAAAAATTTTGCCGTCCGTCCGCCGTCCGCCGTCCGCCGTACGCCGTACGCCGTACGCGGCACTTTTGCCACTTAGCATTGACCGATTTTGATGAAATTTGGTATGTAGGCTCCATTTGGGGTCTAGTTGTGCCCCGAAGCTTTTGGTTGATGTAGGTCACTTCTAAGGGTTCCAAAATCAATTTTGAAATTTTGAAAACGCCCTAACTCAAAAAATTTTGATATAAAGGTATGGTTTTTCCTTCAATTTAAGATTCTATAGAATTTTTAGAATTTTTTGAGACCACGCGGAGCTCTGTAGGACAAACCGTTCGCTCCCTACAAAAATTTAAGGGTTTTTATTGAAATATATATATATATAAATCAAAACACGAGTGTGAATCGCAAAAGAGGCCTAATCTCCGTTCAAATTAGAGCTGATCAAAATGCGATCAATGGTTGGTGATTTTGATTTTTTTTTCTTGATTTTTTTTGATATTTTTTTTTTCTTCATATTGGATGGTTGGTGATTTTGTAGACGAGTGATCTATATAAAAATAATAAACCATTGTGTAATAATTTGCTTGTGAAATTTGCACTTGTGAAACTTTCGGGAAAACGCGAAAAACTGTCCCAAGTCGTCAAAACGATCAAAACATCCCATTTTTTGAAATATTCCAATACAGTTAAATACTCTACAATCCTCCAGAATGTTTCAGATTTTTTCAACAAGGGGAAGTGTATCAAATTGCAATATGAAATGCTCTCACATACCCCCTTTAAAAAAAATCGATTTTTCAGGACTGAAATCGTTTAAATAAACTGCTTAATTCATTGAATGAAACATATTTTGATGAAAATATGTACATAAAACATCATAACATAAAAGATGTATATGATCAGTTTATTCAAAATTAAAATCCAATCAACCAAAATCAAAATTTCCACTCGCGTTTTACGTTTCAGACCTTCCTGAACAATTTTGGTTCCCTGTTTGTCTGCCATGAAATTCTTTCCACAGCCTTTCTACATTGCTCATCAGAATTTGATGAAATTTTCAGGAATTGTGCGGGTGGGGGTGTAGATGTCCCCTATGAAAATCATTACCCCTGGACTGATAGTAGCCGCTGCACTTGCGCAAACGTGAAATTCTTGCCACGGCCATAACTTCTATATTTCCCATCTGATTTGGATAACATTTTCAGGAATTATGCGAGTTGTGATGATGATGGTCCCCTATGAAAATCATGGCCCCCAAATTTAATGTATCTTATGCGCATGCGTAAACGTGAAATCCTTGTAACAACCATAACTTCTACATTTTGCAACAATATTCAGATATTGTGCAAGGTTGACGTGTAGATGGCTCACATAGCCCCTTTCAAAAGACATCGGAAATTTCAACCTGTTTTTGGTTTATTATTTTCAATAATGAACCTTTGGAATCGACCAAGAAAAAAAAAAAATTTCAACACCCCCTCAAAATTTGATGGTTTACGTTTCAAGGTACGTAGAATCCAAAAATCGAATAAAAATTTGGCCGTCCGTCCGCCGTACGCCGTACGCGGCACTTTTGCCACTTACCATTGACCGATTTTGATGAAATTTGGTATGTAGGCTCCATTTGGGGTCTAGTTGTGCCCCGAAGCTTTTAGTTGATGTAAGTCACTCCTAAGGGTTCCAAAATCAATTTTGAAATTTTGAAAACGCCCTAACTCAAAAAATTTCGATATAAAGGTATTGTTTTTCCTTCAATTTTGGATTCTATAGAATTTTTAGAATTTTTTGAGACCACCCGGAGCTCTGTAGGACAAACCGTTCGCTCCCTACAAAAATTTAAGGGTTTATTTTGAAATATATATATATATAAGTCAAAACACGAGTGTGAATCGCAAAAGAGGCCTAATCTCCGTTCAAATTAGAGCTGACCGAAATGCGATCGATGGTTAGTGATTTTGATTTTTTTTATTTTTATTTTTTATTTTTTTTTAATTTTGGTTTATTATTTTCAATAATAAGCCTTTGGAATCGAGCAAGAAAAAAAAAATTTTAACCCCCCCTCAAAATTTGATGTTTTACGTTTCAAGGTACGTAGAATACGAAAATCGAATAAAAAAATTTCCGTCCGTCCGCCGTACGCCGTACGCCGTACGCCGTACGCCGTACGCCGTACGCCGTACGCCGTACGCCGTACGCCGTACGCGGCACTTTTCTTAGTTACCATGGACCGATTTCGATGAAATTTGGTATATGGGCTCCATTCGGGGTCTAGTTGTGCCGCGAAGCTTTTGGTTGATGTAGGTCACTTCTAAGGGGTGAAAATTAAGGGTTGAAATTTTCAAGAGTGCCCTAGCTCGAAAACTCTCGAATTAAAGGTATCGTTTTTTCACTAATTTTAAATAGTACTGAATTTTAAAAATTTTTTGAGACCACCCGGAGCTCTGTAGGGCAAACCGTTCAGTCCCTACGAGTACTTGAAGGTTTTCCTTCGATAAAACAGAATCATGAGTGTGAATCGCAAAAGAGGTCTAATCTCCGTTGAAATTTTTTCTGACTAAAATGCGATCGCTGTTCATTTCTTCGATTTGTATACAGTTTTGCCTTCTGCGTAACCAGTAATCAAATTTCCATAATCAAAAGTCAATGGAGAATACTGAAGGCGCCTGAGTGGCAACTGATCAGCTGAGTGAGCTCCAAGGCCATTTCCTCTCCTGTTGAACGCAGGAACCTGAAATTTGAGAGGGCGGGTCAATTGAGAATGCTGAAGGCGCCTGAATGGTCACTGATCAGCTGAGTGAGCTCCAAGGCCATTTCCTCTCCTGTTGAACGCAGGAAGCTGAAATTTTAGAGGGCGGGTCAATGGAGATTGCTGAAGGTGCCTGAGTGGTCACTGATCAGCTGAGTGAGCTCCAAGGCCATTTTCTCTCCTGTTGAACGCAGGAACCTGAAATTTGAGAGGCAGGGTCAATGGAGATTGCTGAAGGCGCCTGAGTGGTAACTGATCAGCTGAGTGAGCTCCAAGGCCATTTCCTCTCCTGTTGAACGCAGGAAGCTGAAATTTGAGAGGGCGGGTCAATGGAGAATGCTGAAGGCGCATTATTATTTATTATTTATTATTTATTATTATCATTATTATCATTTATTATTTTCTATACAGAAAATAATAAACCTTTGAGCAATGATTTGCAGCGTTTTTTTTTTCATATTGGATGGTTGGTGATTTTGTAGACGAGTGATCTATATAGAAAAATAATAAACCATTGTGTAATAATTTGCAGCGTTTTCTATGGGAAGCGTCAATGATACGAGGTTCCTTTTAATCGCAATCGATGCAACCGAGTATGGAGACCCAGAAAATAAAAAAAAGTGAAAATGGCCGAAAATGTCACATAGCCCCTTTAAAAAAAAAATGGGTTCATTTTCTTTTCCCAGCCTTGAAAATTGAATATAATGCTTCAACCACCTCGGTTGACTCGGAAGCAAAAGTTAATAAAATCTGGGACATTTTAGCCTCAAGCTTTGATTTATGTGTGTGCTTGATTTTGAACGTGACTTGATGGCTTGAAAAAATGACGGAGTTTCGCACGAATATCGACAATTTATTGCCTTTGTGACTGCATGAAAGCCGGTTCAGACTGAGAAGGCGAGTCCGGGGTATCTTCCTTTTGCCGTGGTAATGCCTACTGAACAGAAACAAGAGACGGTCTCCCCTAATAGGCGGTCAACTGTCGACGATCCGAAACCTGATGGGCCCTTTCAGAAAACGATGGGAGTCGGTATCGATTTCAACACCCGACCCGTCGCCTCGAATGATCCTCTCGATTGCGGGGAGAGACCGTTTTGATCCGTTACAGGGCCTCTCGGCAATTTCAGTTATTCCCTTCAATTTCCACCGCATTTGCTGGATGACGAGCGCGGTTGCCGGATCTACCATCGTGGAAAACCCAAGTAAAGACTAGAGGGATGAATGATCCCTTGAGACTGATGTGGTTCTTTCCAATATCATCTGATCCTCTCAATCACAAAAGCCAGCAATTATGATTTTTTAGGAAGATGAAGGGAAACACATCGATAGATTCATCAGTGCGATTCGGATAAAACAAGTTCCATTGGTGCAGCAAGAGTGAATGAGTGAATTTTCCAACAAATATTTTAACCGGTTTGGAGCCCCCTCAAAATTTGATGTTTTTACGTTTCAAAAGTACCTTTGTAGAATCCGAAAATCGAATTTTAAAAAAATCGTCCGTCCTCCGTCCGCGGCACTTTTTATAGTTCCCATGGACCGATTTTGATGAAATTCGATATGAGGGCTCTATTTGGGGTCTAGTTGTGCTTCGAAGCTTTTGATTGAATTTCGAAAACGCTCTAGCTGATAAACTGTCAAAATAAAGGTATTGTTGTTTCATCCATTTAAAATAGTAGGTACTGAATTTTTAGAATCGAATGAGACCATGCGGAGCTCTGTAGGACCAACCGTTCGGTCCGTACGAGTACTTGAGGGTTGGGCTTACGATAAATCAGAAACACGAGTGTGAATCGCAAAAGAGGCCTAATCTCCGTAGTAGATAGGTAGTACCTAAGGTTGGTAGGTATTGACAATGGCAAAACCATGTTCTTGGCAGACGAGTGATCTACATAGAAATAATAAACCTTTGTGTAGTAATTTGCAGCGTTTTTAAATCGTGGCAAATTTGTTATAATTAATTGAAAAATGTGATAGTAGTTCATTTTGGTTTATTATTTTCAATAATGAACCTTTGGAATCGACCAAAAAAAAATTTTTTTTAACACCCCCTCAAAATTTGATGGTTTACGTTTCAAGGTACGTAGAATCCAAAAATCGAATAAAAATTTGGCCGTCCGTCCGCCGTCCGCCGTACGCCGTCCGCCGTACGCTGTCCGCCGTCCGCCGTACGCGGCACTTTTGCCACTTAGCATTGACCGATTTTGATGAAATTTGGTATGTAGGCTCCATTTGGGGTCTAGTTGTGCCCCGAAGATTTTGGTTGATGTAGGTCACTCCTAAGGGTTCAAATTTGAATTTTTAAATTTTGAAAACGCCCTAACTCGAAAAATTTCGATATAAAGGTATTGTTTTTCCTTCAATTTAAAATTCTATAGAAGTTTTAGAATTTTTTGAGACCACGTGGAGCTCTGTAGGACGAACCGTTCGCTCGCTACGAGAATTTAAAGTTTGGACGTACGAGAAATCAGAAACACGAGTGTGAATCGCAAAAGAGGCCTAATCTCCGTTCAAATTAAAGCTGACCGAAATACGATCGATGTTTTTCTTTATGTTGGATGGTTGGTAGCTTTGCAGACGAGTGATCTATAGAAAAATAATAAACCATTGTGTGGTTTTTATTTGTGTGCTTTATAAACCATAATTTGCAGCGTTTTAAATAGCTTTTTTCGTACGTTGAATTTTAGTGTTATAACTGACGAACTGATGCCGTCAGGTGGGGAGACTTGGGACTTGAGGGGAGAGTTGAGACTTCCCGCAAAAAGTTATGAATAGGGTCACCAGGAGAGCTGATGTCGAGTTAGCGACCTGGTTCTTCTAGATTCAGTACCTTCCCAATGATGCCAGTCACTTCTAAGGGTTGAAATTTTGAAAATGCCCTAGCTGAAAACTGTCAAAATAAAGGTATTGTTGTTTCATCAATTTAAAATTCTATTAAATTTTCAGAATCGAATGAGATTATCCAGAGCTATGTAGGACCAACCGTTCGCTCCCTATGAAAAATCAGAAGCACGAGTGTGAATCGCAAAAGACGCTTAACCTCCGTTAAAATTTGAGCTGACCGAAATGCGATCGTTGTTCGCTTCTTCGAGTTGTACTCAGTTTTGCCAAAACTCCCTATTTCTTCGAATTGAATGTGAAGCGTCCATTTCATCCAAATAGACTTGATTGTGAAGTAGGTATGTAGTAAGTAGTTAGGTAGTACCTAAGGTTGGTAGGTATTGACAATGGCGAAGCCGTGTTCTTTGCAGACGATTGATCTACAAAGAAAAATAATTCACATTTGTGAAATAATTTGTAGCATTTTGATTCTACTACGTAACCAACAAATTTTGAGGGGATTAAAAAAAATGTTCTTGGTCAATTTCAAAGGTTCATTATTGAAAATAATAAACCAAAAGTTGCATGTTCCATCCATCAGCCCTTCAGTGTTTCTTCAATGTCGCAATAATCACTCTGCTGCCATAATAGTTTCCCAGTATTTTTCTTACCTTATTATGTCACAATAATTTTTCAGACCTTAGAATTTTGAAGAAGCCCCTACCTCCTTCTATAAAGTGGCAAGCCGAATCAATAGCAACGAGAGGGCGAAAGAGAAAACTTCAGCTGATAAGCTTCGCACAAACAAGAGCCTCAAGCTATAAGACTTTGTACGCAAACTTACTTTTTTCACTTGAATAAAAAGTCTTTTCAAGTGAAATCCCCGGTTGATCCACTTAGTGACAAAGCTTTGTTCAAGGTGTACGAGGAACTGCGTTGGTTTTATCGATATTAGAGGTCGCCGCGAGGATGAAAAGTGTAAGGAAAAGAGAATTTTCTCGAAGGTAAAAAAAATATAAGGCAGACGGAGCACTTCGAAAATGATATTGTTAGGTAATCAGTTCCGACTCCTGTCTATACCGGGCTGGAGAACATTAAGCTGGAAGAAAAGCTGATTGAATAATGTTCAATATTATTGAATAATATTCAATATTATTGAATAATATTCAATACTATTGAACAATATTCAATATTATTGAAGGGGTTATTGGAGCTAGAAGAAAAACTCGAATGGACAACAACAATTTTTCAATTTTAGAAAACTGGAGGTGGCTCGATTCAGATATAAGTAGTCACTTATGTGTTATTCTGTCTAATAAATACCAGTGTAGTGCATCGTGACAAACGACCCAACGTAGTGGTACCTTACTACTTCCACTCATACCAAACTAGAGAAGGGTATCGCCTCACAAGTTTCGAGTGTCGATATCTTATTTAGCAAATCATCCCTACTTCAATTTATCAAATTTTATAACGAAACTGTAAATCTGTTTAACTTATCGATATCTGTAAACAGTTTAATGAACGTATATAAGAAAATTCTGCGAAAAAAGTCCTACAAAGTAAAATAAATTGTAAACAAGTAAAATAAATAGCACTCCTATAACTAGTGTAATCATTAGTAAGATTTCGTTGCTATTTCTTCTTTACAGTTGATTTATTTATCGATATTTTATTTTTATGACTGCAAGATGTAGAAAATTGTTAAATTGTACGGGAGGGGAGGAAGAGCGGAACACCATAGTCTTATACCTTCCCTGTTTTACTAAATAAATGCCGTCATTCATTCATTAATTCATTCTTAAGTATTGTTTGGCACGAATATCGATATTTCAAAATATCTAGTATCGATATTTCAGTCTCACAAAAAACAACTCATCCAATAACCCCAAAGGAAATATTTTTCTCTACAATGTTAATTCTTTTCTCACTATCAAGTGTCCAAGCTGAGTGTATTCACACAACACACCGTTAATAATTATTGATAATACGAGTAACTATCAGACAAAATGCGGGCTACTTTCTTCGAGGGTCGAGATGCAACTAATTAGTAATAACCCAACTGGATCCCTATCAACTTCATCTTTTCATATTTCAGCCATTACGTTGAATTTCCAGCGAGAACTTCATCAATAACCGACATTTAGAAATATCGAATTCAAACTATCGATGTCCAAAAATTTTGAGTAGTGCAGAATTAATATATTAAGTATTTGTACGAAAGTATCGATATTTTGAAATATCGGGTATCGATACACATCACTACTACCAAGTGGGTGTGGCACACAGCTTCCTCTTATCCATAACAATGACTGGATATGAGACCCTCAGAACTCCAAACTGACCAGCTAAGTTAGAAGAAAATGTAGAATTGTTTATCAAATGAAAATCGAATATTTATGACGTCACAGAGGGCTGGGGGGTCCCGCCCAGCCCACTGTGATGTCATAAACATTCGAAACTTTGGAAAATCGTAGAAAAAGGTCTTGTCACGCTAGAAGGTGTCAAAATTCTCAGAATGAGGTCTAGCTTAGATTAAAAATAACAATAAATAGTTTTTCCGACCCATGCGCACACCCCATTTTCACGTTGGGTATTGCAGATATTGGATTTTAAAATTCTGTTAAAATTCGAGGTTCGCATACTGCTAAAAAAGTTATGATGAATGGGGTCTAAAAAAGATATGGTGCATCCCCAACATATCAACTAAATTACATTGGGTGGAACTAATTTGTGTAGTAGAAAAGTAAATAAAAATTTATGTAAGTAAAATAAATATAAATAAAGTAAATAAATAAAATAAAGTAGATAAAAATTTATGTTTTATCGCTTGCTGATAAAAATTGGACTGATGCTTATCCAATGGGACGTCCAATGGGAATGCATGCATAACTAAACAATATGTTTATTCTGAAGGCTCAAACGTTCTGAGAGAAGCAGTTTTTGTGAAATTTTGTAGTTGATGGGTGGAGGTTATGCAGGAAATTAGCTGTGTAACCGAAAGTTGGTTTTTACCTTGGTTTAGTCTGCCAGTTAGCGGAAGCATTGTTTTCAATTTCAAGGTTGAAAAAAAAGTTCTCCAAAATCAAAATTTTCATTCGCGTTTTATGTTTTTGGTCCTCCATGAACAATTCTGTTATCGTGTCTGTCTGTCTGCCCGTAAGTAGGTCTGAGTGTTCGCAAATCCTAGTAAAGATAAGAACTATACGATGCTACTGTCCGATTTTGACGAAATTTTCAGGGAATGTGCGGGTTGGTGTGAGAATGGTCCCCTAAGAAAATGATCGTCCCCGGACTGATAGGTTCCATATCTTCTACATTTGCCATGCTGATTCGATGAAATTTCCAGAGACTGGAGCAGGTTGGAGCGTAGTGCAAGGTAATTGGAGATAAAAGTTTCAAGATTATCAAATGTACACAAAAGGGTTGTGGATACGAGGAATCTATGCCACACCAATTCGGCAGACGTTTCTTCAATGTATCCCATAATATTTTTACTCACATTTTAATAAACATTTGCAAGTGATTTCTTCCACAAGGTAGAGCAGTTCTGGCTAATAAGAAAGTTAACGTGTGTTAAGGTGTTAACTGTCACCTACAAGATCTACGATTGGAACTTGGACGAGTGAGCGGTACGGGCTAAGATAACCCCTTCAGCCGTAGTATTCATAAAGTTAGAAACCGTTCTTTGAGCAGAATATGTTTCCGACAACGTCAAGAAAACGAACATGCAGTAATAAGTTGAAAATAATACTTTTGAATAATGTTGATCGAAAAGTTAGGTGGAACTTAGAATCGACATTTCTTTCGTATCGAGGAGAAAAGAGAGTTTCAAGTAAGTTTCAACATCATTTTTCGCTGGCGCGTGAATGGAAACGTTGGAAGGTGGAAAAGGTTGGACACACAATTGAACTTACGATAACTTGTTTATTACTTCTTCTTTAAGCTTCAACTGATGGAGCAGTCACTTGGATTACGGTTCCACACTTGTACCTTATGGTACAGAATTTCAACTACAGAATCTGTAGGTATTGACATAATGTAATAACTATTATGAAAAGGTTTGTTTCATGAACCCACATTTATGATCACCCATCTGCTGAGGTCACAGTTTTTTCATTGTTCAGTACTCTTATATCAGTAGACTATAACAATTAGCCTAATATGGTAAAATAAGGTGAGAAGGAGAAAGCCAATCATGTTCTTCAGCCCTTGGCTGCATCCTAGAACTGAGCGGTGGAACATAGATCCACTCATGGAAAAACTCTCAACTCGGGATAAGTAGTAAGTAAGTTATCGAGCCCGGGTATTTGGAAATGTTCAACTCCGATAATGACTGAGAGTATTAAAAGTTTCTAGGCACAACTGGGCCCCGAATGGAGCTAACAAAAAAACAACTACAGCTAAAAATTCCATTCACTTTGGTCAACTTTGAGAGAACAAAATGCGAATTTTTTTCGCATTTTTATTTCATTATAATTAGTTTTATTCGATTTTTGGATTCTAAGTTTCTTGAATCAAAAAACATGCTATTTTGAGGGCGGTTTAATTTTTTCTCTTCCTCGATTTCATAGTTTTATTATTGAAAATCATCATAAAAAACGTCTGCCAAGTGGTTGTGGCACATAGCTTCCTCGTATCCATAAACCGATTGTATAGATGATCCGATGCATAGTAGTTAATCTCAAAACATCAAAACAAGTTAATCTGTAACATCCCTGAAAATTTCATTGAAATCGGACGGAAAATGTAGAAGTTATGACCGTTACAAGGAATTCACGTTTGCGCATGCTACTATCAGTCCTAAGGTGGTGATTTTCATAGGGGATCATCTAAATACTAATCTGTAACATCCCTGAAAATTTCTTTGAAATCGGATAGCAAAAGTAGAAATTATGGACGTTACCAGGAAATTCACGTTTGCGCATGCGCAGTGACTACAATCAGTCCGAAGGTAGTGATCTTCATTGGGGACCATCTACAACCTAATCCGCATAATCCCTGAAAATTTCATATTATTATAACTGACAAATTTACCTGTTAGAAGAACATGATTTTCTCCACCATTTTGCTGATTTTCTGAGTTCTCCATTTTGGTTACGTGTCTGTCTGTTTGTCATGAAATCCTTGTGACGGGAAACACTAAACGTTACGAAGTTATTGATCGATTTCGATGATTTTTTTCAGGGATTGTGCGGGATGAAGTGTAAATGAAAACCTATAAAAACCATCTATCTTTGATCGAGGGCAAGCGCATACGAAACAACCTTGCAACAGACATAACTTCTACATTTTCCTCTCAAATTCGATGAAATTTTCAGAGATTATGCAGGTTGGCGAATTAGAAGGTAATGCAAGGAACTCAAAGAGTGATGCTTTGAAATTAGCTACTATGCATCGGATCATCTTATACAAGCTATGGATACGAGGAAGCTATGTGCCACACACACCTGGGATTTTGCTTCCGAGTCTACCAAGGTAGCGGAAGCTTTGTTTTCACTTTTCAAGGACGAAAAAAAAAGTTCTCCAAAATCAAAATTTTCACTCGCGTTTTGCGTTTTAGACCTTTCTGAACAATTTTGGTTCAGTGTCTGTCTGTCTGTGTGTCTGTCATGAATTCCTTGTAACGCACATAACTATACGAAGTTATTGTCCGATTTCAATGAAATTTTCAGGGATTGTGCGGGTTGGCGTGTAGACGGTCTCCTATGAAAATCATCATCCCCGGACTGATATAAGCGACTGCGCATGCGCAAACGTGAATTCCTTGTAACGGCCATAACTTCCACATTTCCCATCCTATTTCAAGAAAATTTTCAGGGATGTTACAGATTAGTATTTAAATGGTCCTCTATGAATATCACTACCTTCGGACTGATAGTAGTCACTGCGCATGCGCAAACGTGAATTTCCTTGTAACGGCCATAAGTTTCTCCTTTTCTACCCGATTTCGATGAAATTTTCAGGGATTATGCGGATTAGGTTGTAGATGGTCCCCAATGAAGATCATCACCCCCGGACTGATAGTAGCCACTGCGCATGCGCAAACGTGAATTTCCTTGTAACGGCCATAACTTCCACCTTTTCTACCCGATTTCGATGAAATTTTCAGGGATTATGCGGATTAGGTTGTAGATGGTCCCCAATGAAGATAGTACCCCCGGACTGATAGTAGCCGCTGCGCATGCGCAAACCCTGAATCCCTTGTAACATAACTTCTACATTTTCCATCCGATTTCAATGAAACTTCCAGGGATGTTACTGAGTAGTGTTTAGATGGTCCCCTATGAAAATCATAGAGAATGGTTTTTCATAGAGGGATTCATTCATAGAGGGAAGGTCTCCTGTGAGACTCTCAAATCCTATTCATTGCATCACTAGGCCTCAACAGGTCCGAGGTAGAGCATAGAATTATCCCCCAGGGGTCCCGGGTTCGAATCCCAGCCGAGAACTTTCTTTCGTCGTAATCTTCTTCTTTTTTGAAAGATTTACTTACGTCCTTCTTTTTCAATCAGTGTTGAAGCTGGTCCAAAAACGGTAGCCATGCAGATTGGAGTGTAACTACTTCATACCATAATTATAATGCTTTTGCTATGTTACCATAACAACAAGGAAACGAATAAAATCAGACAAACTTTTGAATTGGAAAAAGTTCGATGTTATAATTATTAAATAAGAAATAACGATGTGTCAACCATGAGTCAATTTACGACACTATTTAATTTGAATCATATCAAATCAGCTTCCAGGGAGCGAGTTCACGCTGGCACCAGAAACTGTCTCCCAGGTTCAACCAATTTTGCAGATACAACAGATGGCAAATATTAACAAGAATTAATTAACTCATTGTCAAACACGTTCAAGGATACCCTTGAAAGTATGCCCTGAGACTTATTTCCATTAAATATCAAATGTTTTGATGGATTTAATCAAGATCCACGTTGTGGATACGTCATTATGAAAAAATAAAAAATATTATAAAATGGAAAAATAATAAAATAAAAACCTTTTTAACAAAAAAATGGACCGACCTCGAAAATGATGTCCGTAAACACCAAAAAGGGAAAAATAATAATCTTAGGGAATTCAGTTGGGAAGGTGGGTAGGTAGGTACGGATTGAAGTCGCCGCTGTGCCCATCTGTAGACACAAACATACGCAAGTAGAGAGTAGACATGCGTCGATAGTGCAATACAAAACAGGAATGAGAGTGAGCATCATTGAGGTAATAATATTACATATACAATATATTATATGTGTTCCAAAAGTATTAGGTAGTAGGTCACTACTGTCGTATGAAGGAGGATGAGAGTGTGACGATGTGTGTGAATCCCCGTAAAAAATGTTTGGATTCCAACATACCATCTTTTGATTAGATGATATCTAATTATACCTAATCTATTGATCTAATCTATCTTTGGTTAGATAATATCTATATAATCTAATAGTGTAAGTATTGCATAATGCGTGTAGCATTGTCTAGATCATGATGTGGGTTTGTGATGTGAGTATGGGTACATACTCAAATGATCGGTTAGTATTACAACATGCGTCGAAAGTTCAGTACAAAACCGGAGTAAGGGTAGGTAAGTAAGTAAGTACCTTCTCATGTTGAGTATTAAACCAACTGCCTTTCTTGGTGTCGTGGACGTCTTCAGCTGTTATCACAGGGAATATTCTTACTAACATTCATTCACACTTATTGTCACACTCTCATCCTCCTTCATACGACAGCAGTGACCTACTACCTAATAGTTTTGGAACACATATATTACCTCAATGATGCTCACTCTCATTCCTGTTTTGTATTGCACTATCGACGCATGTCTACTCTCTACTTGCGTATGGTTGTGTCTACAGATGGGCACAGCGGCGACTTCAATCCGCACCTACCTACCCACCTTCCCAACTGAATTCCCTAAGATTATTATTTTTCCCTTTTTGGTGTTTACGGACATCATTTTTGAGGTCGGTCCATTTTTTTGTTAAAAAGGTTTTTATTTTATTATTTTTCCATTTTATAATATTTTTTATTTTTCACTTTTTAGTGGTCCTAAATTTAAATCTGAAATTGATTTACCCGCAGTTTTTCGATCAGTTTTCGTAATATAGATCTATTTCCGTACTGTGAATCATTTCAGTAAGGTGAACCAGAAGCCGCAGGGTGGACCAAATTCTGTAATCCGGATCAGTTTCCATGATGAGATAGATGAGTTTTCGTTTTTGGATCGGTTTCAGGAGGCATTTGGTTCACTTTCCTACTTAGCAATCTACTCTCTTATCTCCTAACTGTTCGACTTCCCTCACATTTGGTAGGTAAGTACTTGGTAGTTCCGACAACACAATTCAACAACTTAA
The DNA here is from genome assembly GCA_009739505.2 of Apolygus lucorum. NCBI lineage: Eukaryota > Metazoa > Arthropoda > Insecta > Hemiptera > Miridae > Apolygus > Apolygus lucorum. Next base: position 16,740,464 of record CM019174.2, read on the forward strand.
CCATGTAATGACATGATTGAAGAGGAAGCTATGTGCTACACCCACTTGGTGGAATACCCTCTCATCACCTGGTTGTACTATATACCTCATATTTGGTACAGCACTATTCAGTTCAGATGATCTCTTATACCATTACTAACCTATATTATGGGTGACGAGGAAGCTATGTGCTACACCCACTTGGTAGAATACCCTCTCATCACCTAGTTGTACTATATACTTATATTTGGTACGGCAATATGCAGTTCTGACGATGTCCTCTACTATTACCTACCTAATCATGTTATCGGTGATGAGAGGGCTACGTGCTACACCCACTTGGTAGAATACCCTCTCATCACCTAGTTGTACTATATACTTATATTTGGTACGGCAATATGCAGTTCTGACGATGTCCTCTACTATTACCTACCTAATCATGTTATCGGTGATGAGGGGGCTACGTGCTACACCCACTTGGTAGAATACCCTCTCATCACCAAATTGTACTACATATCTCATATTTGGTACGGCACTCTGCAGTTCTGACGATCTTCTATACCATTACCTACCCAACTATATTATGAATGACGAGGAAGCTATGTGCTACACCCACTTGGTAGAATGCCTAATAACAGTACTATGATTATCCTTCATATTAAAATTTTGGTAGGAAAACTCACATACTTGAGCATTCATAAATACGTTTAATACGGCTCATGCAGGTTTAGAGCGAATAACCCACCATAATTTCCCCCTTTCTCATCCCAGCAGCACCTTTTAGTTATCGGAACCCCCTCATATAGCATATAATTTTAAAGCTTACAATCAGACCTTTAATTTGACTATACACAAATAGTCCGTCATCGGCTCAGTCGGAAGTCACAGGGCAAGAAGAGTGAATGCGGACCAATATTCGCGAAAACGGGACCACGTTTTTCAACTTCTTTCACAAAGTTTCGATACTTCTAACAAAGCAAAATGAAATCTGTTCGAAACGGGACCACCACGGATGCTGGTAGAACACATTTCAAAAAGAATCAGGCAGATTGATACCAGAATAAAAAAATGCAAGGTGTTCAGACATACAAAAAAAAAATCGTCGTCCCACGACAACCCGAATTGAGTACCTCCTCTTTCGCGCGCCTTCGGCGCGTTGAAGTCGGTCAAAAAGCGTGCCATACTAATCGCTGGCATAACGATAGTTTAATGATTACCAATTTCATTACGTACCTAGAAAATGCGTTTAGTGTAACAGTTCTTCTGCAAACAGGAGTACCTACTCTGCGGTTTTGCCATCGCAACTACTCAATGCCATTTTAGGTACGCGTCGATTTCAAGTAACTCGGCGATGTGAATTCGTGTGTTCTGGAGCATCCCTGGTTAATGCAGTGCTGAGAGATTGATGAAGCATAGCGTCATGCACCGGAGGGCTTTGCGTCGAGGCGAGATTTCAAGCTGATTGAAGGCGTTACCAGAAATGAGCCGAACAGCCGGCGAATCGGAACCTGCTGAATGGAGGAGCATTATCCAGATTGGCGGACGGCCTTCAGTTTAGGCCTCCATCGATGTTCCGAACTCAAAATCAAAAAGGTAATGGAATGTGATGTATAATATGTGTAATATACGGTAAATATGATGATCGAACATAAAGAAGGGACATGAAAATAATTTTGGTTTATTATTTTCAATAATGAATCATTGGAATCGACCAAATAATTTTCTTTTAACCCCCCACAAAATTCGTCAGTTTACGTTTCAAGGTACGTAGAATCCAAAAATCGAATAAAAATTTGGCCGTCCGTCCGCCGTATGCGGCACTATCCTTAGTTACAATAGACCGATTTTCATGAAATTTGGTATATGGGCTCCATTTGGGGTCTAGTTGTGCCCCGAAGCTTTTGGTTGATGTCAATCACTTCTAAGCGTTGAAAAATAGGGGCTGTAATTTTCAAAACTCCCTAGCTCACAAAATTTCAATATAAAGGTAGTGTTTTTGTTTTCTCAATTTAAAATACTAGGTATTGCGTTTTTAGAATCGAATGAGACCACTCTGAGCTTTGTAGGACCAACCGTTAGCTCCCTTCAAGAACTTAAGGGTTGGACGTACGATAAATCGGAAACATGAGTGTGACTCACCAAAGAGGCCTAATCTCCGTTCAAATTTTATCAGACCAAAATGCGATCGCTGTTACCTACCTACAGTAGGTACGTGGTGGGTAGGTAGTATCTGTGGTTGGTAGGTGATAATGGGAAAGACGAGTTCTTTGCAGACGAGTGATCCATATAGAAAAATAATGAACCTTTGTGTAACAATTTGCAGGATTTTTATACTCTGGGCTCAAACGTGATTAAATTGGCGAAAGCGGTTTAGATTGAAAAGTTTAAACTGTTCATGGAAATTTTGATCACTATTGATGACTAGTGGCGCACCTAGACAATTTATGAGCCCAACCGAACTATCCACCCCTGTCTAGTAAAATAGATCGATTGTGCCAGATAAATTTCTTTCGAATTGATTCGAGTTGATTAATTCGAAATGCCCGAGGAGAATCGTTCATTAAAATCATTAGCATCCTCTTTTGGTCGCCTCATCTTTCCATTGCGACGAGCGCTTTTGAAACACTAACAATCTATTAGTTACCTGAACCAGACCCGTAACTAAAACTCCAGTTTTACAGCCTCGTAACCGCAGTCCATCGGCAATTAAGGGGTGAAACGTCGTGGTTTTAGAGAATAATGGTGGTGGAGTAGGGTTGCGCACATCAAGAACTATGAGCTCCAAGTTGAATAGGTGACCTAGGTTAGTAGGATCCACAGAGGGGAATTATAGTCCCATTGGTTGGAATAGAAACATAACAGACTGGGTACATTAGTGAACGGAGTGCAGTCGTAAACATCTGCACTCCAGTATTTCTATTTACTAACCGACTCTCGACGAACATCACTAATGTCTGCGCTTGCGCAAACATGAAATACTTGTGACATAACTTCTACAGCTGTTATTCGAATGCCCAGAGATGGTGTGATTGGAGCTCTATATGGTTTCCTTTCAATTTTATTGCGATCAGATCATCAAATTTGGAAGGTGGTGGTAGGTGCTTGCATCGAATCATTTACACTATCATGTGAGGGGTAGAGGAAGCTATTTGCCACACCCACCTTGCATTCATTCCTCACTAACGGAGATAGGGAAGCTCTGTATTCGTACTGGGGAATGTTAGCTCTCAAATTTTTGAAGAAGTAACGAGTCACCAATAGAAAACTGAAACATCACGACTCGACCGTCGAGCTGCCAGGACACAAAGTTTCCTTCAAACTACAGATGGAGGTGAATTGGCGAAATCAAGCGGTAGCAAAGCCAGTTCAGCATTGGACAGGAAACCTTCAGCAAAGTTACAGGGAGCCTCAAAAATCCCTCCAAATTATTACACAAAGTTTTATTATTTTCTTATACAGGTCACTCGTCTGCAATGAACATTGTCAGTATTTTTTTTACCAATCTACTTGACAATCAAGGTTATTTGGAAGAAATGAACGCTTCACAATCAATTCGAAGAAATAGGGGTTGTTGGTTCCTTGATTAGGAAATTTGAATATTGGTTGCTAAGGACGCAAAACTGAGTACAACTCGAAGAAACGAACAGCAATCGTATTTTGGTCAGTTGAAAAATGAACGGAGATTAGACCTATTTTGCGATTCACACTCGTGTTTCTGATTTATCATGAGTCCAACCCTTAGGTTCTCATATGGAGCGAACGGTTGGTCCTACAGAATTTTGGGTGGTCTCATTCAATTCTAAACATTCAATACTTTTTTAAATTGATGAAAAAGTATACCTTTTTATTGAAAGTTTTTGAGCTTGGGCGTTTTGAAAATTTCAGCCCTTATTTTTCACCATTTACAAGTAAATAATATCAACCAAAAGCTTCGGGGCCCCAAATGGAGCCCATGTACCAAATTTAATCAAAATCGGTCCACGGTAACTAAGGAAAGTGTCGAGTACGGCGGACGGGCGGTTTTTTCCAAATTCGATTTTCGGATTCTACGTACCTTGATACGTATACCAACAAATTTTGTTAATTTTTTTGTCGATTCCAAAGGTTTATTATTGAAAAAAATAAACCAAAAGGAAATTGGCTAGGCAGGCGTGTCAGCGACATTCACCTCGGCCGAATGGGGTGTAAAATACCCGAAACATCCTCACAATTGCTTCCGATTTGCTCATCCTTGGTAAGATCTAGGTGGACTCGTCGTAAAGGATGGCCAGTTTGTCTTGAGCCTAACTTCAACTTAGAACTACGATATGATCGTCCTGAACCTATGGTGATCACATAATGAAGGGTTCCGTTATTGATGTCACGGTGGGCTCTGGCCAGACATCGATGCCACCAAAATTCAGAAATATGATGGATCGTCTGGGTGGTTTCATTCGTTTCTAAAAATTAAACCACATCTTATATTGAGGAAAAAACGTCATGGAAAATCCATTTTATGGGAAATAAATTTCCCTCATCAGCAAACGGTTTTTAATTTTAAATTGCGAGTTTTTCCCCAAAAGGAGCTGGCATACCAAATTTCATCAAAATTGGGCCAAGGGAACTGGGCAAGGTGCCGAGTAGGGCGGACGCACGGAAAAATTTTTATTCAATTTTAGGATTCTACGTAACTTGAAACGTAAACCAACAAATTTTGAGGTGGTGTAAATGGGGTTTCTTTGCTTGATTCCAAAGGTTAATTATTGAAAATAATAAACCAACGTCCACTCGTATTTTGTGTTTGAAATTTTTGAACCACTAGGAGAGCCTATTGTTAGCGCCCATTCTGTGGAAACTTATTCTGTAGGAGCGGTGGTACCATACCCCTTCCCCCAATCACCTCTGCTGAGGGGAGAACACCTGTGTGCCCCCCGCCCCCTCTCTTCTACCTTCGCTCGTACAACCGCAACATCTCTCTCTCTTAACTTTCAGTGTTAAAACCATTTAAAAAATTGTTAAAAATTTACCATGAATCTCTAATTGAGTATTTCATCTTTTCCGCTCATTTAGTTCAGTTTAAATCATAAATGTCGCGATTTCCTTCATTTCCCTCGGGCTTTCACCATTTCACATACCTTTTCCTTCATCAACATCAACATCTTCGTCGTCTAGGAAGCTGTACTACCAGATTCTACGCCCAGGGGCCCCTGAGGTAAGCAGCGCGCTGCCCAAAGGTACGAGTAAATACCATTCTCATTTCCTTTATTCCTATACCTTCAATGTTTAATTTGAAACAACACCTTTTTCTCACGATCCTATCAGCCCTATAGATTTTAAATTCAAACCAAAATACAGTCCACTCAAACCCGCCGCTTCAACTTCTCGTTCTGTGTGTCCTTGTTCTGAATCCTTGTCCCTAATTCTGAAATTCTGTCTAATTTTGAAATAATTTTTATGATTAATATTGATCAGCCTTATTCTACTCCCTCTTAATTTAACACGTGTATTAAGGAAATTAATGACATACTAATCTTAGGATAATGAAATACTACACTGTTCAATGGCTAAACGAAGCCTTATAGAGGTGGTCTTCTTTGAAGCAACGTCTCATTATTCGCCATTCTGAAGTGTCGTTCAACCTGATCATTTACGCCTGAAACCGCTCCAGAGCAACCCTTTCCAAACAAAGCCCGATTGACATCTATCCCTACAACATGGAGGAAATCAGAGTTCCTTAATCTGCCCTCTGAATTGCGTTCGCATCGGACAAACAGCATCTAGTGCGCCGTTTCATGATCTCGCCGCTGAGCGCTGGCTTATATCTGTTTGTCGATATCACGAAGACTACTGAGATAGCGGGTTTGTTTTCACTTTTCGAAGATTGACAACGGTTTATTATTTGTCTATATGGATCACTCGCCTGCGGAAAACACTTTTCTTAACAGGGAATTTATTTTAACAGAAAATACCTACCAATAAAACATTGTTATCCAAAACTTATGGGTGCCCTCATATTCATAACGAAATTTGGTTCTCGGTTGGTAGGGAAGCACAACTGAGTAACATAAAAAAAACGCTGCAAAATATTTAAAAAAGGTTGATTATTTTCTGTGTAGATCACTCGCCGGCAAAGAACACAGCTTTGTCATTGACATTACCTACCAACCGTATTTTCGCTTCACAATCAGGTTTATTTTGAAAAAATAAACGATTCACACTCAATTCGAAGAAAAAAAAAGAGTTGTGGGTGCCTTAATTAGGAAATTTGAGTACTGCTGCTAAGGACGCAAAACTGTGTACAACTCGACGAAACCAACAACGATCGCATTTTGGTCAGCTAAAATTTGAACGGAGATTTTTAGGCTTCTTTTGCTATTTACAATCGTTTTTTTATTTATTGTAACCCTTAAGTTTTCATATTTCAAAATAATTTTTCTGTTGGTTTTTTGTTGAATAATTTTTCCGATCACAGATGATAGGATCATAAATATTCTTACTAAACTAGAAAACAGAAGATAAGAGTAATATGTTTTTACCAGTGGAATTTTTGAAGGAATGCTCATCGTAGGTATACAAATTACAACTATAATTGGTCTCTAATCCTTGCCCAGAACCATTCTTTGAATCTCAACGATTTTGGTTCATGGGTGAGCAACCTACGGATGTCTTACCAATCGAATAAAATGGAAAAACACCACAGTTGATCGTAGGTATTATAGTAAGAACAATTCAACAGAGTCGGATTCTTACGATCTCAATCGTTTGGGTTGAGTAAAAATTGGGATTTTGTTTGTGACTAACTACGCTATAAAAGATGGAAAAGTCATGAGCATGTTTCAGGTTTGGTACTGAATCCATACCGAGTCAATTTCATCGAGCTCCCAGACCATAATTGCAAGGGTACTTACGAAAATGGCAGTGTCATGACCATCCCTGTGTCTTCCATTCTCATAACTAAAGAGCTCCTGAGAACACCATTCTACTTTCTTGAACAAGAGGGTTACTTCATGGGATTCAACGACTTTGATGTCATAAACGATGAAAAAGGAGAATCGCTTGAGTTTGAAGAGGTTCTAACTGCTGATCCTATCTTGTTTTCGAATGGACGATAAGATCGCGATAATCCTACGTCCATCCCCATGGGGGAGAGATTGGATGGATAACTCCAGCCTCTTCTCTCAGAGGAGTTATTATGGAAAAACCAGATCATAACGATGCCCGTGAACTCGAAACTATCTATGCTTTGTGACGACTCACCGACGACCATTGTTTCTATAATGGCCAAATGTTTGACCGCATATTCTTTTATTCATGAAGCGTAAATATTCAGCAACCACATTATTTCAACCACGTCCATTTCAGATCCGTGTTCCCGTCGGAACAATAACAGTTGTCCAAATATGTTCATTCGATTCTTTATAAGTAGAAAAGGGATATTTGGGACAGGTAATTATAACAAACCCCACACTGAGTGACAACCTTGTCTCTACCATCTAATTACATATTGGTACCTATTTCAGTTATCTTCCTCCTCCCTTCTACTGAAATTAATTGTCTCGTTATTTTTTATTGGGCAAAAAAGCTGAGAGAATAAGCAGAACTGAGTTGTCAGTGAGTCGATTGTTATAAACCTGTTGGAAGACATTTATATTAAAACTCTCTCGTTTTCAATTCTCAATAACGGAAGCATTTGAACCCGTTTTTTTAAAAGGGGTTATGTGTCATTTGTGAAACTTTCGGGAAAACGCGAAAAACTGTCCCAAGTCGTCAAAACGATCAAAACATCCAATTTTTTGAAATATTTCAATACAGTTAAATACTCTACAATCCTCCAGAATTTTTCAGATTTTTTCAGCAAGGGGAATGAACAGATTTATTCATTGAATGAAACATATTTTGATGCAAATATGTACATAAAACATCATAACATAAAAGATGTATATGATCAGTTTATTCAAAATTAAAATCCAATCAACCAAAATCAAAATTTCCAGTCGCGTTTTACGTTTCAGACCTTCCTGAACAATTTTGGTTCCGCATTTGTCTGTCTGTCTGTCTGTCATGAAATCCTTTCCACAGCCATAACTTCTACATTCCTCATCCGATTTTGATGAAATTTTCAGGGATTGTGCGGGTGGGGGTGTAGATGTCCCCTATGAAAATCATTACTCCCGGACTGATAGTAGCCGCTGCACATGCGCAAACTTGAAATCCATGCCACGGCCATAACTTATATATTTCCCATCTGATTTGGATAAAATTTTCAGGAATTATGCGAGTTGTGATGATGATGGTCCCCTATGAAAATCATGGCCCCCAAATTGAAAGTATCTTATGCGCATGCTTAAACGTGAAATCCTTGTAACAGCCATAACTTCTACATTTTGCAACAATATTCAGATATTGTGCGGGTTGACGTGTAGATGGTCCCCTATGAGGGTAGTGGAAGAGATTGATATTTTGAGAGTAACAACTATGCATCTGGTCATCTATACAAGGTGTAACGGTTAAGGTCGTACCACCGGCCAGGGTTCGATTCTACAACTAATTTGTGACTTTTTTTGTCTCTTGACTTTTGCTTTCGAGTCTACCAAGGTAGCGGAAGCTTTGTTTTCACTTTTCACGGATGAAAAAAAAAAGTTCTCCAAAATCAAAATTTTCACTCGCGTTTTGCGTTTTAGACCTTTCTGAACAATTTTGGTTCCGTGTCTGTGTGTCTGTGTGTCTGTCTGTCTGTCTATCTGTGTGTCTGTCATGATTTCCTTGTAACGCGCATAACTATACGAAGTTATTGTCCGATTTCGATGAAATTTTCAGGGATTGTGCGGGTTGGTGTGCAGACGGTCCCCTATGAAAATCATCATCCCCGGACTGATAGAAGCGACTGCGCATGCGCAAACGTGAATTCCTTGTAACGGCCATAACTTCTACATTTTCCATCCGATTTCAATGAAAATTTCAGAGATGTTACAGATTAGTATTTAGATGGTCCCCTATGAAAATCATCATCCCCGGACTGATAGAAGCGACTGCGCATGCGCAAACGTGAATTTCCTTGAAACGGCCATAACTTCTACATTTTCCATCCGATTTCAATGAAATTGTCAGGGATTATGCGGATTAGATTGTAAATGGTCCCCTATGAAAATCATCACCCCCGGACTTATAGTAGCCGATGCGCATGCGCGAACGTAAAATCCGTGTAACAGCCGTGCGTACGTCACGACCTCAAATTCTACACTACTTACTGTCTGACGCCCGTAGCACATGTGCAGCGAGTCAATTTGAAACGTAAGAGGTCCCGGGTACGATTCCCAGCCGTGCCAAGAAATTTTTAGATTTTTTGGTAGTGACTCACTTACATTTTTCATCCGAATTTGATGAAATTTTCTAGGATTATCCAGAGTAGCGTGTAGATGGTCCCCTATGAGGGTAGTGAAAGGTACTTAGAGATTGGTTTTTTGAGATTAACTACTATGCATCGGATCATCTATATAATCGGGTTATGGATACGAGGAAGCTATGTGCCACACCCACTTTTTTTTCTTAACCCCTTAAAATCGGACTTTTTCCACTTCTAAGATTTTTTTCGTATTTTCGAACTTACGCCATTAAAACAGCCATAACTCCCTTGTTTTTCAGTCAAAATTCAAATGTAATTATACCGTTGGAAAGAGCGTTAAATTCTCTATCTCCCTAGTGTTAAATTAAACTTTCTAAAGAAGACTAAGATGTTGAAAAATGAGCCCGAATAGTAAAACTTCGAAAATCTCGGAAATTTTTCGTTTTTTCAAACTTTTGTAACACTAACTGAAACTGCCGGTTAAGTTCTCACTGTAACCCTAAAAGTTGACCCAAAATCTCAGCTTTCCAACGGTATGGTCATAAAATTGTTTACAGTGGACTGATCGTGTAAAATCCTCGTTCCCGTGCCAAAACCGTGGATCTTCCAGTGAACATCGACGTTTTTCGCGAAAATAGACATTTTTACCCTAAAATGAGTTGGGCAGCCATCTTTTCGTACTTTTTCTCACTGAGTCAAATGATGACACAAGACTTATCGAAAAAGCAGTCACTGATATCTTGTCCAACTCACTTTTCGAAAATTGTCTTAATTACTCCTGAGACACCACAACTACGTAAAAACCGATTTGTTGGCCCATTAAGCCTATTGTAGACGTAAAATTCGGTTGTTTAGCAGTTGTCATATTAAATTTGGATAAACCGTGGTAGGCTTAATGGATCAACAAAGCGGTTGTCACCTGGCTGGAGAGGCTGGGACTTCTCACCCGTAAGACCAAAGATGATTTGGGGAAATTGACGAAAAAATGAAATAATACTGTATTAGGTAAGTAACTATTTATGAGTAAAATAGTTATAAATAATTAAAAGAGCCTAGAAAAATTCATGACTGCCCAACTCATTTTAGGGTAAAAATGTCTATTTTCGCGAAAAACGTCGATTTTCACTGGAAGATCCACGGTTTTTGGCACGGGAACGAGGATTTTACACGATTAGACCACTGTAAACAATTTTATGACCATACCGTTGGAAAGCTGAGATTTTGGGTCAACTTTTAGGGTTACAGTGAGAACTTAACCGGCAGTTTCAGTTAGTGTTACAAACGTTTGAAAAAACGAAAAAATTTCCGAGATTTTCGAGATTTTACTATTCGGGCTCATTTTTCAACATCTTAGTCTTCTTTAGAAAGTTTTATTTAACACTAAGGAGAGAGAATTTAACGCTCTTTCTGACGGTATAATTACATTTGAATTTTGACTGAAAAACAAGGGAGTTATGGCTGTTTTAATGGCGTAAGGTCGAAAATACGAAAAAATCTTAAAAGTGGAAAAAGTCCGATTTTAAGGGGTTAAGAAAAAAAAGTCAACAGATAAAATAAGTCACAAATTAGTTGTAGAATCGAACCCTGGCCGGTGGTACGACCTTAACCGTTACACCCTGTATAGTCGGGTTATGGATACGAGGAAGCTACGTGCCACACCCACTTGGAATTGTTGTTTTAGTTAGGGCGAGGTGGAGATTCAAAAGGAAGTGATTTCGGTTAATAATTTTCAATAACAAAGCCTAGGAATCGGCCAAGAAACAAAAATTAACCGCCTCCCTTTACCGACATATTAATTATTATAAACCAACCTGACAGTTTATTATTTGACTCTCGAAACTCCTCGTCGACCACATAGCGAGTGAGTAAGTTCTTTTTTGAAAGGGGTTATGTGGCTCACATAGCCCCTTTCAAAAGACATCGGAAATTTTAACCTGTTTTTTTCAATGGGAAGCGTCAATGATACGAGGTTCCTTTTAATCGCAATCGATGCAACCAAGTAGGAATAGAGACCCAGAAAATTAAAACGCTGCAAATCATTGCTCAAAGGTTTATTATTTTCTGTATAAGTTCACCCTTCCGTATAGATCACTGGTTCTCCATCAATAGCACCTACCACCATCTGTATTCTCCCTTGACCTTCCCTCTCAAATTTCAGCTTCCTGCGTTCATTAGGATTGAAAATGACTTCGGAGCTCACTCAGCTGATCAGTGATCTGAAGAGTGAAGAAGATCTCCTCGAATGCTGAAGACGCCTGGAAGAGCACTTCCATTCAATAGGATTGAAAATGGCTTCGGAGCTCACTCATCTGATCAGTGATCTGAGGAGTGAAGAAGAGCTCCTCGAATGCTGGAGACGCCTTGAAGAGCACTTCCATTCAATAGGATTGAAAATGGCTTTGGAGCTCACTCAGCTGATCAGTGATCTGAAGAATGAAGAAGCTTTTGAGCAATGATTTGCAGCGTTTTTTACCCACCAACATTTTTTTTTACCTACCAACTTTTTTTTACCACACCATACTGGCTTCACACCTTCACAATCAAGTTTATTAGAAAGAACTAAACGCTTCACACTCGATTGGAAAAATAGAAAGCTTCATATTGAAATTTGATTACTGGTTACGCAGAAGGCAAAACTGTATACAAATCAAAGAAATGAACAGCGATCGCATTTTAGTCCGATAAAATTTGAATTGAGATTAGACCTCTTTTCGATTCACACTCATGATTCTGTTTTATCGAAGGAAAACCTTCAAGTACTCGTAGGGACCGAACGGTTTGTCCTACAGAGCTCCGGGTGGTTTCAAAAATTTTTTTAAATTCAATACTATTTAAAATTGGTGAAAAAACGATACCTTTATTTCGAGAGTTTTCGAGCTAGGGCACTCTTGAAAATTTCAACCCTTAATTTTCACCCCTTAGAAGTGACCTACATCAACCAAAAGCTTCGCGGCACAACTAGACCCCAAATGGAGCCCATATACCAAATTTGAAGCAAATCGGTCCAGTGTTGCTAAGAAAAGTGCCGCGGACGGCGGACGGCGGACGGGGGACGGCGGACGGACACTGCAAATTTGGATTCTACGCACCTTGAAACGTAAAGTGACAAAGTTTGAGGGGGGGTTATAAAAATTTTTTGCGATACGATCACATAGGCTTATTATTAGAAATAATAAACCAAAAAAAAGTGAAAATGGCCGAAAATGTTACATAGCACCTTAAAAAAAACGGGTTCATTTATAAACTTTTCTAATAGTTTTTAAACGGGTTCATTTATAAACTTTTCTAATAGTTTTTAAAAATAATAACTTATTTCTAACGACCCCTGCAATGGTGTTTAATGTTATCCGTTATGGTGCCTACTAAAGGAATTTCTCCTGACGATCCCGTGCAATGGTTTTTAATGTTTCACCAACTAAAAGAATTGAGCAAAAAATTGTTTTAGTTCGATAACTAGGTTTTATTTTGTTTTTTGAAAGCAACTCATATATCCAGTTGTTGAAGCTATTGCGATGTCCGAGAAAATATTATTACGCGAATATGATCGAGTCATAATTAATTTTATTGTAACTAGGTAAGAAGATTGTTGCAATCAAACTCCCATAACAGTGATAAACCAGAATGAACGTGATCGAACATAATGATGAATTGTGATGTTTTTACGTAGAATTGGTAATAAATTGAACAATGGAAGAAACATTCAATCCTGCAGTGTCGGTAAATTCACAAAAAATACTGCACCGCACGAGATACCCAACATTAAAAAATTTTCTTGAATTTTCCAATATTGGGTAACATTTATTAGAACTTCAAGATTTTGACTGTGACTCAGCAATTACACCTCGTTGAGAGAGCACAGTGTCAAATCTGTCCTCTCCATTATCTAAATTCCAGATTTGAACGTTTAAATATCATAAAAGCCATCCAACCACAAAACCGCAATAAAATGAGAAAATTGTCTCGAGGAAATAAAAATCTTAGAAACCACTTTTTCCCCATTTCAGTTTGAGTGGCGTTTTATGTTGGGATCTAGCGTTACCATGGCAATGAATTTATGTTTCGCAGTTTGTCGTGTAATTGTTAAACAGTAATTATAGCGGATGATGAAAAGTAAGGTTAATTTATAGGAGGATAAAGTCTAGCTTTGGACGCTCTAGATCAAAATCTCTCGATATAAAGATATTGTTTATCCGTCAATTTAAAATAGTATTGAATTTGAACTGAACAGTTCACCCCCTACAAGAAGTTGGGACGAAAATAAAGAAGAAACAAGAGTGTGAATCGGAAACAAATGTTCACTGATGGAAATTGGCCGAATCTCCGTTAAAAATAAAGCTGACCAAAATGCACTTTGGTAAATCATTATAAATTAATAAACCCTTGGAATCGACAAAGAAAGAAATTTTAACCCTTCTCAAAATTAGTTTGTTTACGTCTCAAGGTAGGTACGTAGAATCCGAAAATCGACCATACGCCGTACGCGGCACTTCCCTCAGTTTCCATGAACCGATTTTGATGAAATTTGGTGTATGGGCTCCATTTGGGGTCTAGTTGTGCCCCTTAGCTTTTAGTTGATGACAGTCACTTCTGAGGGGTGAAAAATGAGGGCTTAGATTGAACAACTCTCAATTTAAAGGTATTGTTTCATCACCAATTTAGAATAGTCTTGAATTTTTAGAACCGACTGAAACCACCCAGAGTCCTGTAGGACAAAACCGTTCACTCCCTACAAGGACTTGGTTATAAAGTGAAAACGCTGCAAATTATAACAAAATCGTTTATTATTTTTCTATATAGATCACTCGTCTGCAAAGCCACCAACCATCCAACATGAAGAAAACATCGATCGAATTTCGGTCAGCTATAATTTGAACGGAGATTAGGCCTCTTTTGCGATTCACACTCGTGTTTCTGATGTACCTTCAGTTATTGTTTGTTACTGATGATGACCTAACCGTCGAAATCGATTCAACTTGTAACTCTTTATTTTCGTGGAAATCGACATCGTTCTACTCAACTCCGTTTTCATTAAAATGTTTTTCCAAAATCTCATCGCGAATAATTTTATTCGTGGTTATAAAGTTATAAAGTTCGAATATAAAGCAGAAACACGAGTGTGAATTCGCAAACGAATGTTCACTATATAAAGCCCGAATCTCCGTTCAAAATAAAGCTGATGAAATGCGATATTTCTTCGTTTCTCCTGCTGCAAATATTTCTCGCTCAGTTCCCCGTTTTTAGCATTTCGTGTTATGCGTACTTAGGAACCACGAATCAAATTTCCCAATTAAGGCACCCACAAATCTTTATTTCTTCGGATTCAGCAAAAAGCATTTATTTATTCAAAATAAACTTGATTATGAAGCGAAAATATGGTTGGTAGATCCATACAGACAAATAATAAACCTTTGTGTAATAATTTGGAGCATTTTTTGTTTCATGGAGGCTAAAAGGCTTCGCTAGGAAGGCTAGCGTAGTGTGGAAGCAATAATAATGAAAAAACGCTGCAAATTATTACACAATGGTTTATTATTTTTCTATATAGATCACTCGTCTACGAAATCACCAACCATCCAATATGAAGTGAAAATAAAAAAATAAAAAAATTAAAAAAAAATTAAAAAAATAAAAAAATTAAAAAAAAAATCAAAATTACCAACCATCGATTGCATTTCGGGCAGCTCTAATTTGAACGGAGATTTGGCCTCTTTTGCGATTCACACTCGTGTTTTGATTTATATATATATATTTCAATGTAAACCCTTAAATTTTCGTAGGGAGCGAACGGTTTGTCCTACAGAGCTCCGCGTGGTCTCAAAAAATTCTAAAAATTCTATAGAATCTTAAATTGAAAGAAAAACAATACCTTTATATCAAAATTTTTTGAGTTAGGGCGTTTTCAAAATTTCAAAGTTGATTTTGGAACCCTTAGAAGTGATCTACATCAACCAAAAGCTTCGGGGCACAACTAGACCCCAAATGGAGCCTACATACCAAATTTCACCAAAATCGGTCAATGCTAAGTGGCAAAAGTGCCGCGTACGGCGTACGGCGGACGGACGGCCAAATTTTTATTCGATTTTTGGATTCTACGTACCTTGAAATGTAAACCATCAAATTTGAGGGGGTGTTAAATTTTTTTTTTCCTTGGTCGATTCCAAAGGTTCATTATTGAAAATAATAAACCAAAATTCTGCCAAGTGGGTGTGGCACATAGCTTCCTCGTATTCATAACCCGATTGTATAGAAGATCCTATTCATAGTAGGTAGTTAATCTCAAAACATCAATCTCTCAGTACCTTCCACTACCCTCATAGGGGACCATCCACACGCCAATCTGAACAATCATGAGAAATTTCGTCGAAATCGGATGGAAAATGTAGAAGTTATGGATGTTACTAGGAATTCACGTTTGCGCATGTGCAGAGGCTACTGTCAATTTTGAGGCCTTAATTTTCATAGGAGACCATCTACAACCTTATTTGCATAATTCCTGAAATTTCTTCGAAATCGGATAGAAAATGTGAAAGTTATGGCTATTGCAAGGAATTCACGATTGCGCATGCGCAGCGGCTACTATCAGTTCAGAGGTGATGATTTTCATAGGAGACCATCTTCATCTAAATCAGATGGGAATTGTAGAAGTTATGGCTGTGGCAAGGTTTTCATGACAGACAGACACACAGACGTGGAACCAAAGTCGTTCAGGAAGGTCTAAAACGTAAAACGCGTGTGGAAATTTCGATTTTGGAGAACTTTTTTTCTCGGAATAGCGATGTCTTGTGCAAGGAGTCATGGAAGACACAACGAATTATTATTATATAATTGAATGACGTCAACAAAGGTTTTACTCAGGATATGAAAACCACGAGAGCAACTACGGAATGTGGATTCAGTGGAATGAAGGCCAAGACAAATACTGGAGGTACCTGCTGAGGAAACACGTCGGGAAATGAGTGAGGCGGGAGGTCCCAGGGTGACCATATTAGATTCATTGTCTGAGGAGAGTGTGTCTCACGATATTCTCAACCTGAATTCTTATTAGAATGGTTCACCAATTTAGCACATTAAACAGGGTCTTCCGAAACCAATCAGAAATATTTCAGGAATCGATTCTACAACTAATTTGCAACAACTTTTCCTCTTAGCACTTTTTTACCCTCTCAAAAAAACTGTCTTCACTTTTTTCGTGTTTTTTGACATTGCAGCACTAAAGTGGCCACAACGTCCATTTTCCATGCAAATTCAAGTCTGATCAGTATTGATCAGTATCTTTTTAAAAAATCAAAGAAAAAGTGGCAATAATGTGGGGTAATAAGAGCTAAAAAAAATCGTCGTCCCACGACAACCTGAATTGAGTACCTCCTCTTTCGCGCGCCTTCGGCGCGTTGAAGTCGGCCAGACAGGGAAAAGCTGTTGCATATTAGTAGTAGAACGGATTCCTGAAGTATTGTTGATTGGTTTCGGGACACCCTTTCCATCACGTCAGTCATCATTGCAGTATTATAGGTCTACTCACCACATTGGTAGTCTCAGAAATTGCTAATAAAGACGCTTTTGAACACGATGGGTACTCACGTTTTCAATTATGCAGACAAGACTTATTGTGCTCCCCTGTCCTATGTGGTACTCTCCAGTGCCTAGGATATACGCTGTGGGCACAACCACAATCAGATTGAAGAAATGCGAAAGAGTTCCTCTCCCTGTTGCCACCTGCAACACAGAAGAAAATATGTAATGAAACCTCTTAATTGAAATACTCGTAGTTTGATTCATAAAATACTGTTGACTAATTATTATAGAACGTTCAGAAATATAATTAATACAATAAATATGCCGACTGTTGATTATTTAATAGATAAATAATGTACGTAGAAATGTATTAGACAAGTAGTAGCAGATCTGGGATTTTGGAAGTGTGAAGTTTGGGACGAGTGAAATACCAACTAGGCACCATGATGATCAATTCTAACATCGTCGTTACTCAAAGGTAACTGATTTTTTTAATAATTCCTGCCAGATGAATAACCAAGCACACAGAATTATTCAAAGTGCTTATAGCTGAATTGGTATAACTGTAATTATTTTGTCAGAACTTCAGATGACAGCTGAGACGGCATAGACCGTGTGGGAAGTGTAAGTTCCACGTAGCTTCCTCGTGCTTACCCTTCACGATTTTGTATGGAAAACCAAAGTTTATACAGAGAAATTGAGTTCTGAGAGCATTTAGATTCGCACATGCGCTATAGATACAATAATGATCTGTCTGTAAGAAAATAATAGATGGCCAACTCACACAATCTACGGAAATTCCATCAAAATAAAATGGACATTATTGTAAAAGCTCGGTAGGAAAGGATTCGACGTTTGCGCATGCGAGGGAGGCTTGAGTACAGTAAAAACGCAGCAAATTATTACACAATGGTTTATTATTTTACTATATAGATCTCCCGTCTCCATAACGTACCTAGTTCTAATTTCTAACTAGGCTAGATTCCAACTTCCCTCGTAGGGCTAAACCACAACTACACTCGATGAGCTAGACCTCAAATTCCTTCGGTATTCTAGAACTTAACTTCCCTTGTAGGTCAGCATCCCTGGGTAGGTTAGATCTCAGCTTTCCTCGGTCGGCTAAACCCCAAATTCCCTATTCATTTCAAAAAACACATACATGTTTCTGTTAACTTGAGTGAAGTGGAGGTAAGTTTGTTCAAAAAACATCAAAGTTTCACTATTTCTCACTTAACTGTTAATGTTCATACAAATTGAAGCCAGAATGTGCCTCGTTTTTTCTGAAACGATCCAAAATTTGCATGAAAAATTGAAAAATCCTCGTAAAGAACACAAAACAAACTTTAAACGACTGAAGATACAATCGACGGAATCCTTCCAATTATCTCATTCCAAGTGAAGAGCGAAAGAGCGTAATTGGAAATAGTTTAGCCAAACTGCGCCAATTAAAAATAAACGCCTCTGAGAGTGGAGCTCTTTTAGCAGATTTCACCAAGTTTTCCTCAAGTCATCTTCCTTGTAATGAGGTCAAGCGGAGGGAAGGGATTAATTCCACCCTGGCTTGGAAAAAGGGTCTGAGAACGTCTGGTGTGAACAGGACTTTTCTGATGGGCAGTAAATGTCTCCCAGAGTTTCCTCTCTTGAGACTGATGAATCCGGTTAGAATTTATTCGGAAGCCTCGGAGATCGGATAAAGTCAATCAGAGTCGTAACGACTCCGTCCTACGCTACAACGCGCTTTGTTGAAGGACTTCAATGTTTTGAGCCGAGAAAAGTGAGCTCGACAAATACTCGAAGTAAGCTATGAATCTTCAACCAGTTCAACTGGTCAGTAAGCCGATTCAAATAATTAAGTGAGTAAAACATTGAAGTTTCCTGAACTCACGGTGTGAGCTCTGACTTTGTCTTGCTTTCAATCTCCACATTCAAGGATATTCATGATATAATATAATATATTAACCAAAACTATCCAATGATAGTTATAATATAATATTATGATATTATATTATGAGTGAAATTCCCCGAGTATTCCCGGTTTTCCTGGTAGCTGGCCGCAGCGCCCTGGAAAACTAGAAACCTGTCGCACTCCTAGTCTTCATTAGAACCAAATGAAATAATCCTCCAATCTTGATGAAATTTCCAGGCATTATGTGTAACGTACGTGAATGGAACTATATACAATTTTTCGCCGGCGCACCAAAAGTCCCATTTTGCAAACAAACTGATGATTCTAAAACATTGATCCTGAAAAACTCTTGAGTACGTGTAACATGAGGAGCGCATTGTAATATGAAACTTCAAAATCATAGAAGAACGCCTGCTTCGGTGTATTTTGGATTGCGCTCTTCCTTTGTCTCTCTCCGAACTTTGTGAAGTAACTGAACTGCTGAAAATTGAGTTGAATCATTACGACACAATACAGAGAGACTTCTCAACAGCTTTCCTGGTTGAGCCGGAGAATATCGGACTTGGAGAAAACTTCCTCGTTTTCCACATTTCCCCCCTCCCTCCCATTCAATGGTAAATTATTTTCTCGCCGAAATATTACTCGCAGGAGGTTGTAAGTCAAGACAAGTTATAAGGTTTTCTCTCAGCCCTTCACTCAGGATACGGCGGGCCTAAACACATTTGTTGGCGTAGATTTGGTGGGGACGCGCCGGCGCCGTTTTCCCTGTCAGCCTGATATACGACAACCAATTCCAGTTACGGGGTTCTTGGGAAAAACTCTCAATTTCCATCCAACCTCAACAGCCCCGAGGAAAATCTCGTTGTTACCTTCATCTTCACAATTAAGTTATATATTTTATGAACTCCACTCCCTCACAAAACATCCTAATTAAGATTTGATCTCCAATAAAACAAGTCAGTTTATACCCTATGTTTCTGGCAAATTCTGGGCCACTGTACTGCCAACACACGAACACGAAAATGTCAACGTCCCATGATGGGTGCGATGTTGAATCACATGATGAAGTTATCTGATCACATAACTGGAATAAAATGGATCACGTTTTAAATTTTGGTTGGTAATCTAAATGCAGGAATGGTAGGTAAAGCTCAATATATAGGTATAGAGCCATTAATTTGTTCGTGACGTCATATAACTTATTAAATTAGTACTTGATATGAAGATTAGTTTAATCCTTCCCTCAAAAGATTTATCTGGTAGCACTGACAATGTACACATTTTGGGTTAAAGCTGGGTGACATGCACTTTTTTTCTATGTTTCTTTAGAAGTAATTTGTTGGTTAAAAATAATGACTGGGGCCCTAATAATCAAATTATGGAGATTATTTTATAATTTTCGCGTCCCTGAAACAAAACTATGATATAATCTGATAGGAGATGTAAGGAATGTAATCTGATTAGAAATTCTATCTAACAATTAGTTTGATTAATAGATGAAGTTATAGCTACAATAGTGGCCATTAGCCGTTCTTAACCAAGATAAACTTGTTAAATAAACTTGTTAAAGGTGGTTGATTAAAAAATAAAACAGATTTCTAAAAAATTCTTTTATCCAACACTAATTGAGTAAATTAATAGGTAATTAACAAGCGAGGAATCTTCTTAAATCCATAAGGGACGCTCTCCAAGTGGGTGATTTTCTTTTTTAATGAGTTGACCTCGTAGTGTTTTGATTCTTCTCTTAATACAAGTTCGAGCGCGTCCTTGAAGTTTGTTTATGTTACAATAACTGGTTCGCATAATTTGTCCAAAACCATGTTTTTCATAGATAGAACATAGAACATCTAATCATACCGTACTGTATTTCTTACATCTAATGTCAGATTATATCATAGTTTTGTTACGGGGAGGAGGGAATTATAAAATAATCTTCATTATTTGATTATAAGGGGCTCAGTCACTATTTTTAACCACTAAATTACTTCTACAGGAACATTGTATTAGGTAGGTACAGAAAAAAATGGCGCACGTCACCCAGCTTTAACCCAAAATGTGTACATTGTCAGTGCTACCAGATTTAAACCTTTTGAGGAAAGTATTAAACTAATCTTCATATCAAGTACTAATTTAATACGTTATATGATGTCACGAAAAAATTAATGGCTCTATACCTACCTACTTATTGAGGTTCACGTACCATTCCTGCATTTAGAGTACCAACCAACATATAAAACTTGATACTTTGCATCCCAGTTTTATGGTCAGATAACTTCATCATGTGAACCAATTAAGGGACAAATCAGGGCTACCAAAATCGCACCCTTCATGGAACCTTGACATTTTTGTGTTCGTGTGTTGGCATTATTGTGGGCCCAAGTGTCTCATTCACTACTCCGTGATATTCGCTACGAGGAAGATACATTCCCCCCTTAACTTTGGCAAACGTTTTGTGGAAGTAACATCGAGTATTGAATTATGTACTCCGAATAATTACGATCAATCATTGACTAAATGACAAAATGGCTATCGGATTTCTTCCATTTTCGCTTTTCTGACGGACTCATCTCTGAGCCCAAACAGGTTCCTTCCCGTCCTCATTCCGGATTATTCCGATATTGCGATAAGGAATCTAAAAGACGACTAACAAACTGTTTTGCCAACGCGGCGCCGCACCGCTCTGCCTCATAAACCCTGTTATTTGGGCGAGGAGAAAACTTTTTAAAACGCTACTGTTCTCCGGATGCTAGGAAAGTTTTCTCGAGCCATCAATTTACAGTAGGTAGGAGAAAGCTGGTATTTCCCACTCTTTCCCCAAGCGAGGTTTAACGGACCGAAATAGGGTCATGGGATATGGTCATGGATAACATAGTGAACTTGGTATGATCGACGGGGAAATAGAATCAACGTAATTAACCACCACAATCAGGCTAAAATGGAAATGAGCTTACAAAATGTGTGAGTTAACGAAAAACAATAGAACTATAAATGAAATTGACGAAAACATATTGGTAGTAAAAATGAACGTACTACAAATTTGAGCTAAAAAAGTCTGCCAAGTGGGTGTGAAATGTAGCTTCGTAGTATCTATGAACCGATTGTATAGATTATGCATAGCAGCTAATCAAAACATCAATCTCTAATTACTTTGCACTACCCACTTAGGGGACAATCTACATCCAACCCGCACAATCCCAGAAAAGTTCATTAACTTCGTAAAATTCTGCCCGTGACTCATTCATGGCAAACAGACACGCAAACAAACAAAATTGTCCAGAGAGTGGAAATTTAGATTTTGGAGAACATGTTTGTTTAACAATCCTGTTTTGGATCGGTTGGAGGAAAATCTCCACTTATACATTTTGGTTTATTATTTTCACTAATGAACCTTTGGAATCGACCAAGAAAAACATTTTTTAACAACCCCTCAAAATTTGATGGTTTACTTTTCAAGATACGTAGAATCCAAAAATCGAATAAAAATTTGGCCGTCCGTCCGCCGTCCGCGGCACATTTGCCACTTAGCATTGACCGAATTTGATGAAATTTGGTATGTAGGCTCCATTTGGGGTCTAGTTGTGCCCCGAAGATTTTGGTACTTCTAAGGGTTCCAAAATCAATTTTAAAATTTTGAAAACGCCCTAACTCAAAAAATTTTGATATAAAGGTACTGTTTTTCCTGCTCTGTAGGACAAACCGTTCGCTCACTACGAGAATTTAAAGTTTGAACGTACGATAAATCAGAAACACGAGTGTGAATCGCAAAAGAGGCCTAATCTCCGTTCAAATTAATGCTGACCGAAATGCGATCGATGTTTTTCTTCATGTTGGATGGTTGGTGGCTTTGCAGACGAGTGATCTATATATAAAAATAAAAAATAATAAACCATTGCGTAATAATTTGCAGCGTTTTTTGTATTTGAAGCCCTTGACCAAACGGTTGAACGCGGAAAAAGAGCTATTCACACTCGTGTTTTAGATTTATTGTAAGTTCAACCTTAAGTTCTCATAGGAAGTGAATTTCGTTGGCCTCATTCGATTCTAAATATTCAATGCTATTTTAAATTGATGAAAAAGCAATACCATTAAATCAAACTTATTTTTATTAGGGGCGTTTTCAAAATGTCTACCCTTATTTTTCACTCCTAGGAAGCGATTGATACTAACCGAAAACTTCGCTGCACAACTAGACTCCAAATGGAGCTGGTATCCCAAATTTCATCTAAATTGGTCCAAGGGAAAGGTGCCGAGTAGGGAGGACGTACGGAATAATTTTTATTCGAATTTTTGGATTCTACGTACCATGAAACGTAAAAAATTTTGAGAAGTGTTTAAAAATACTTTTTTTAATTGATTCGAAAGATTCATTATTGAAAATAATAAGATGAAATCAATTTTTATGATCGGAAGTCAAATCAACTTGCTCCGACAACAATCGTGTATTTAGATTTTGAAAGAATGTTCTCTCAAGTGTATATGAAAGTTCTAGAAGAACAGAAACGCAAGTACCATCTCGTTCGTCAAAATAACTTAGGTCATTACGAATACATTAATTTTATATACAGGTAGATACTGCTTTTGGTTTATTATTTTCAATAATGAACCTTTGGAATCGACCAAGAAAAAAAATTTAACACCCCCTCAAAATTTAATGGTTCAAGTTTCAAGGTAAGTAGAATCCAAAAATCAAATAAAACGCTGCAAATTATTACACAATGGTTTATTATTTTTAAACGAGTGATATATATCACTCGTCTACAAAATCACCAACCATCCAATATGAAGAAAAAAAAAATGATAATAAAAATTCAAAAAAAAATTCAAAAAATTAAAAAAAAAAAAAAAATCAAAATCACCGACCATTGATTACATTTCGGTCAGCTCTAATTTGAAAGGAGATTAGGCCTCTTTTGCGATTCAAACTCGTGTTTTGATTTATACATATATATTTCAATAAAAATCCTTAAATTTTTGTAGGGAGCGAACGGTTTGTCCTACAGAGCTCCGGGTGGTCTCAAAAAATTCTAAAAATTCTATAGAATCCAAAATTGAAGGAAAAACAATACCTTTATAACAAAATTTTTTGAGTTAGGGCGTTTTCAAAATTTCAAAATTGATTTTGGAACCCTTAGAAGTGACCTACATCAACCAAAAGCTTCGGGGCACAACTAGACCCCAAATGGAGCCTACATACCAAATTTCATCAAAATCGGTCAACGCTAAGTGGCAAAAGTGCCGCGTACGGCGTACGGACAACTAGCTGAAAAGCCTACAAAAAGTAGGCAAAAACAATTCCTCCGACTCTCTCCTCCACCCACTCACTCCGACTCCTCCCGCCCCCAACTCCGCCCGTCCCCAACTCCTCCGACTCCTCCCGCCCCCAACCCCTCCAGCCGCCAACTCTCCCCACTCCCACGACCCCTTCAACCCCTCCGTGCATACGTACGTACGTACGGTTGGCGTTTTAGCGAATTTTCAAAGAAAATGAAGCTATTGCAATGGCCTCAAAATTTTTAGAATCGACTTTTTCGAAAAATTTTCACACTGAAATCCGTTTTGGAACATTCTGAAACAATCCCTGAAGTTTTTCCAAAAATCATATGTATATATATATATGTGTCATTCCGGACGATAACTTGAGTAATTGTTTAAAAATTTTTTTTAGTTTTTGCCAAAATGTTTGTAACAACAAACCATAGGTCAAGTTCGTTAACCAGCAATTTTGGACAATCCAAAGTGGTCCAAAATTCAAAAAAACTCCAAAAAAATGGGTTTTTCCAGTTTTTTGTGGTTTTTACATTGAAAATCATGGTAATATATGGTATATTCGGATTCAGCACAAAATTTCTGATATGAATGCATTTTTCAAAAATGAAAATTGTCCAAAATTAAGAAAAGTTTGTAGTTATATATATATATATAATGAATACGCGCGTATATTTGTTGTACCCCAGAAATGGAGTAGCCGTGTGGGTACTCTATGAGTTCGTAGAGACGAGTAGAACATGAATATGGACTCCTAACGTCTTCAAAGCATACCCAGCAATATTTTGCAGCGTATTATTAGCGAATTTTCAAAGAAAATGAAGCTATTGCAATGGCCTCAAAATTTTTAGAATCGACTTTTTCGAAAAATGTTCACACTGAAATCCGTTTTGGAACATTCTGAAACAATCCCTGAAGTTTTTCCAAAAATCATATGTATATATATATGTGTCATTCCGGACGATAACTTGAGTAATTGTTTAAAAATTTTTTTTTAGTTTTTGCCAAAATGTTTGTAACAACAAACCATAGGTCAAGTTCGTTAACCAGCAATTTTGGACAATCCAAAGTGGTCCAAAATTCAAAAAAAACTCCAAAAAAATGGGTTTTTCCAGTTTTTTGTGGTTTTTACATTGAAAATCATGGTAATATATGGTATATTCGGATTCAGCACAAAATTTCTGATATGAATGCATTTTTCAAAAATGAAAATTGTCCAAAATTAAGAAAAGTTTGTAGCTATATATATATATAATGAATACGCGCGTATATTTGTTGTACCCAGAAATGGAGTAGCCGTGTGGGTACTCTATGAGTTCGTAGAGACGAGTAGAACATGAATATGGACTCCTAACGTCTTCAAAGCATACCCAGCAATATTTTGCAGCGTATTATTAGCGAATTTTCAAAGAAAATGAAGCTATTGCAATGGCCTCAAAATTTTTAGAATCGACTTTTTCGAAAAATTTTCACACTGAAATCCGTTTTGGAACATTCTGAAACAATCCCTGAAGTTTTTCCAAAAATCATATGTATATATATATGTGTCATTCTGGACGATAACTTGAGTAATTGTTTAAAAATTTTTTTTAGTTTTTGCCAAAATGTTTGTAACAACAAACCATAGGTCAAGTTCGTTAACCAGCAATTTTGGACAATCCAAAGTGGTCCAAAATTCAAAAAAACTCCAAAAAAATGGGTTTTTCCAGTTTTTTGTGGTTTTTACATTGAAAATCATGGTAATATATGGTATATTCGGATTCAGCACAAAATTTCTGATATGAATGCATTTTTCAAAAATGAAAATTGTCCAAAATTAAGAAAAGTTTGTAGCTATATATATATATATAATGAATACGCGCGTATATTTGTTGTACCCAGAAATGGAGTAGCCGTGTGGGTACTCTATGAGTTCGTAGAGACGAGTAGAACATGAATATGGACTCCTAACGTCTTCAAAGCATACCCAGCAATATTTTGCAGCGTATTATTAGCGAATTTTCAAAGAAAATGAAGCTATTGCAATGGCCTCAAAATTTTTAGAATCGACTTTTTCGAAAAATGTTCACACTGAAATCCGTTTTGGAACATTCTGAAACAATCCCTGAAGTTTTTCCAAAAATCATATGTATATATATATGTGTCATTCCGGACGATAACTTGAGTAATTGTTTAAAAATTTTTTTTTAGTTTTTGCCAAAATGTTTGTAACAACAAACCATAGGTCAAGTTCGTTAACCAGCAATTTTGGACAATCCAAAGTGGTCCAAAATTCAAAAAAACTCCAAAAAAATGGGTTTTTTCCAGGTTTTTTGTGGTTTTTACATTGAAAATCATGGTAATATATGGTATATTCGGATTCAGCACAAAATTTCTGATATGAATGCATTTTTCAAAAATGAAAATTGTCCAAAATTAAGAAAAGTTTGTAGCTATATATATATATAATGAATACGCGCGTATATTTGTTGTACCCAGAAATGGAGTAGCCGTGTGGGTACTCTATGAGTTCGTAGAGACGAGTAGAACATGAATATGGACTCCTAACGTCTTCAAAGCATACCCAGCAATATTTTGCAGCGTATTATTAGCGAATTTTCAAAGAAAATGAAGCTATTGCAATGGCCTCAAAATTTTTAGAATCGACTTTTTCGAAAAATGTTCACACTGAAATCCGTTTTGGAACATTCTGAAACAATCCCTGAAGTTTTTCCAAAAATCATATGTATATATATATGTGTCATTCCGGACGATAACTTGAGTAATTGTTTAAAAATTTTTTTTTAGTTTTTGCCAAAATGTTTGTAACAACAAACCATAGGTCAAGTTCGTTAACCAGCAATTTTGGACAATCCAAAGTGGTCCAAAATTCAAAAAAACTCCAAAAAAATGGGTTTTTCCGGTTTTTTGTGGTTTTTACATTGAAAATCATGGTAATATATGGTATATTCGGATTCAGCACAAAATTTCTGATATGAATGCATTTTTCAAAAATGAAAATTGTCCAAAATTAAGAAAAGTTTGTAGCTATATATATATATAATGAATACGCGCGTATATTTGTTGTACCCAGAAATGGAGTAGCCGTGTGGGTACTCTATGAGTTCGTAGAGACGAGTAGAACATGAATATGGACTCCTAACGTCTTCAAAGCATACCCAGCAATATTTTGCAGCGTATTATTAGCGAATTTTCAAAGAAAATGAAGCTATTGCAATGGCCTCAAAATTTTTAGAATCGACTTTTTCGAAAAATTTTCACACTGAAATCCGTTTTGGAACATTCTGAAACAATCCCTGAAGTTTTTCCAAAAATCATATGTATATATATATGTGTCATTCCGGACGATAACTTGAGTAATTGTTTAAAAATTTTTTTTTAGTTTTTGCCAAAATGTTTGTAACAACAAACCATAGGTCAAGTTCGTTAACCAGCAATTTTGGACAATCCAAAGTGGTCCAAAATTCAAAAAAAACTCCAAAAAAATGGGTTTTTCCAGTTTTTTGTGGTTTTTACATTGAAAATCATGGTAATATATGGTATATTCGGATTCAGCACAAAATTTCTGATATGAATGCATTTTTCAAAAATGAAAATTGTCCAAAATTAAGAAAAGTTTGTAGCTATATATATATATAATGAATACGCACGTATATTTGTTGTACCCAGAAATGGAGTAGCCGTGTGGGTACTCTATGAGTTCGTAGAGACGAGTAGAACATGAATATGGACTCCTAACGTCTTCAAAGCATACCCAGCAATATTTTGCAGCGTATTATTAGCGAATTTTCAAAGAAAATGAAGCTATTGCAATGGCCTCAAAATTTTTAGAATCGACTTTTTCGAAAAATAATCACACTGAAATCCGTTTTGGAACATTCTGAAACAATCCCTGAAGTTTTTCCAAAAATCATATGTATATATATATGTGTCATTCCGGACGATAACTTGAGTAATTGTTTAAAAATTTTTTTTTAGTTTTTGCCAAAATGTTTGTAACAACAAACCATAGGTCAAGTTCGTTAACCAGCAATTTTGGACAATCCAAAGTGGTCCAAAATTCAAAAAAACTCCAAAAAAATGGGTTTTTTCCAGTTTTTTGTGGTTTTTACATTGAAAATCATGGTAATATATGGTATATTCGGATTCAGCACAAAATTTCTGATATGAATGCATTTTTCAAAAATGAAAATTGTCCAAAATTAAGAAAAGTTTGTAGCTATATATATATATAATGAATACGCGCGTATATTTGTTGTACCCAGAAATGGAGTAGCCGTGTGGGTACTCTATGAGTTCGTAGAGACGAGTAGAACATGAATATGGACTCCTAACGTCTTCAAAGCATACCCAGCAATATTTTGCAGCGTATTATTAGCGAATTTTCAAAGAAAATGAAGCTATTGCAATGGCCTCAAAATTTTTAGAATCGACTTTTTCGAAAAATAATCACACTGAAATCCGTTTTGGAACATTCTGAAACAATCCCTGAAGTTTTTCCAAAAATCATATGTATATATATATGTGTCATTCCGGACGATAACTTGAGTAATTGTTTAAAAATTTTTTTTTAGTTTTTGCCAAAATGTTTGTAACAACAAACCATAGGTCAAGTTCGTTAACCAGCAATTTTGGACAATCCAAAGTGGTCCAAAATTCAAAAAAACTCCAAAAAAATGGGTTTTTCCGGTTTTTTGTGGTTTTTACATTGAAAATCATGGTAATATATGGTATATTCGGATTCAGCACAAAATTTCTGATATGAATGCATTTTTCAAAAATGAAAATTGTCCAAAATTAAGAAAAGTTTGTAGCTATATATATATATAATGAATACGCGCGTATATTTGTTGTACCCAGAAATGGAGTAGCCGTGTGGGTACTCTATGAGTTCGTAGAGACGAGTAGAACATGAATATGGACTCCTAACGTCTTCAAAGCATACCCAGCAATATTTTGCAGCGTATTATTAGCGAATTTTCAAAGAAAATGAAGCTATTGCAATGGCCTCAAAATTTTTAGAATCGACTTTTTCGAAAAATTTTCACACTGAAATCCGTTTTGGAACATTCTGAAACAATCCCTGAAGTTTTTCCAAAAATCATATGTATATATATATGTGTCATTCCGGACGATAACTTGAGTAATTGTTTAAAAATTTTTTTTTTAGTTTTTGCCAAAATGTTTGTAACAACAAACCATAGGTCAAGTTCGTTAACCAGCAATTTTGGACAATCCAAAGTGGTCCAAAATTCAAAAAAACTCCAAAAAAATGGGTTTTTCCAGTTTTTTGTGGTTTTTACATTGAAAATCATGGTAATATATGGTATATTCGGATTCAGCACAAAATTTCTGATATGAATGCGTTTTTCAAAAATGAAAATTGTCCAAAATTAAGAAAAGTTTGTAGCTATATATATATATAATGAATACGCACGTATATTTGTTGTACCCAGAAATGGAGTAGCCGTGTGGGTACTCTATGAGTTCGTAGAGACGAGTAGAACATGAATATGGACTCCTAACGTCTTCAAAGCATACCCAGCAATATTTTGCAGCGTATTATTAGCGAATTTTCAAAGAAAATGAAGCTATTGCAATGGCCTCAAAATTTTTAGAATCGACTTTTTCGAAAAATTTTCACACTGAAATCCGTTTTGGAACATTCTGAAACAATCCCTGAAGTTTTTCCAAAATCATATGTATATATATATGTGTCATTCCGGACGATAACTTGAGTAATTGTTTAAAAATTTTTTTTTAGTTTTTGCCAAAATGTTTGTAACAACAAACCATAGGTCAAGTTCGTTAACCAGCAATTTTGGACAATCCAAAGTGGTCCAAAATTCAAAAAAACTCCAAAAAAATGGGTTTTTCCAGTTTTTTTGTGGTTTTTACATTGAAAATCATGGTAATATATGGTATATTCGGATTCAGCACAAAATTTCTGATATGAATGCTTTTTTCAAAAATGAAAATTGTCCAAAATTAAGAAAAGTTTGTAGCTATATATATATATAATGAATACGCGCGTATATTTGTTGTACCCAGAAATGGAGTAGCCGTGTGGGTACTCTATGAGTTCGTAGAGACGAGTAGAACATGAATATGGACTCCTAAAGTCTTCAAAGCATACCCAGCAATAATTTGCAGCGTATTATTAGCAAATTTTCATGCGAAAATCATGTCGAAAAAAAAAAAAAAAAAAAAAAGAGTCCTCGTTCAAATATTTTATCGACAACTGCCACCGATAGAAACGTTTAAAACCCAGTGTATTATTGAAAATTGCACGATTTTTTCGTACATATCGCGAATATAACTAAATGTTATCAAATTAATTACTTAGATGCGGTAACGCATGAAGGAGAAAAATGTTTGATAAACAAAAGGTGGCTTATTGTGACGAGGTTGGGAACATACGATCATGAACGCGATCTGTCGCACTCATCTTTAACTACGTCCTGGAGCTTCCACAATCAGAACGCTTCTCGGGCTCCCAGATTCAGCTTTCAGCCCAGTGATTCCACGTCTTCCAGGACGTCGATTATTGGTGTAAAAGTATGTAAAAAAAACATATATACATATATATAAACCAAGAATCGAAAAAAAAACTTTCTACAACAAATTGCAACACCATTGGTCCTTTTCTTAACCACACCTTAAACTGAATGATTTCTTTGAAAATTCGCTCATTAATTCATGCTGCATGAATGGACTTTTTTATATTATTAAATAATGAACCTTTGGAATCGACCAAGAAAAAAAAAAATTTCAACACCCCCTCAAAATTTGATGGTTTACGTTTCAAGGTACGTAGAATCCAAAAATCGAATAAAAATTTGGCCGTCCGTCCGCCGTACGCCGTACGCCGCACAGTGGGGCCGGAGTGGAAAAAACTCCATTTTTGCAAAGTGACTAAAAAAGAATTGTAATGTAGTTTTCTCAAAGTCTATTACCTGTAGAATCAGGGTGTGAAGGACCTTCAATGTTTAAAAATTGTTTTCACTGCTAAATGGGGGCTCAAACCTGATATTTCGAGATTTTAAGCACTTTGAGAGTGGAATTTGAAAATTTCCTAACACGTTCTATGTGTTTTAAAAAATTTAAATAAAATTACATAATGTTGGATACATATATGTAGTATCTCTAAAAAATACTAATTATTTTTTCATAACATTTTAGCTTGAACATTAGCTCCAGATTTGTTTTTCAATAGCGAAATACAACTTTAGAGGAGTGGAAAAACCGAGCTTCGCCTTCCTTCGGTTTGGCTCATTTTTTTTCTTGAAAATCTGACCATAATCAAGAAGCTGTAAAAATTTCATAGCCGTATTTCACCGAATTTAGATGTAGTGGGTTAAAATGTGATTAAAGGTACACCCAGAACGCCGTCTCTGCCGTCACCGCAGCTTCTGAGTAAAACCCTTCTAAAGGTTGTAACTTCTACATTTTCCTCTCGAAATCGATAAAATTTCCAGGGATTGTGAATGTTGACATGTACAATGTCCCCTATGTGGGCTGTTAGCTACAATCACAGAGTAACGGAGTCAAGTTAAGGCTACAATGGTCGGATCATCTATACAATCGGGTTATGGATACTGGGAAGCTATGTGCCACACCCATTTGGCAGACTTTTTTGTTTTATTTTTTATTGGAAAACAGAATGATGTAAATAGCGACGTTTTCGTAAAATATTTCTGCTAAGAGTCAACAAGATTCTGTTTGAACAAACCAGGTTCTTCGGATTGTCATTCGCAGTAGTGTGGTCAGTTCGTACTGTCGTGACATACCGAGAACATGTCATCGTTGAAAATCTCTTATTCGGATTTAGCAAACGTTTAATTTGGATTCGTTCCAATATTCGATCGCTTACTATCCAATTTTCAGAGGTTTTTATCACTCAAAATTTTGTCAAAATTAAATACATAAATATATATTTACACATATATATTTACATATATATATTTACATACTTATATGAAGAAACCTCAATTCAATCATCTTTATCGTATTCTATAACCTCTGAAACGAAGAAAAAAACAAAATAACACACACCCATCGCCTGTAAAACCGCTTTTCTGTTTTTTTTTTCACACGCTTTTCCACTTTGAGTAAAATTATTTTTTTCAAAATTCAAGATTTAGTACTAAAATAATAAATTTAAACGTAAGAAAACACATTTTCTAATGTATTTTCGTATTCGGAATCGAATAAAACCATTCCCAAGACG
The DNA here is from genome assembly GCA_009739505.2 of Apolygus lucorum. Taxonomy (NCBI): domain Eukaryota; kingdom Metazoa; phylum Arthropoda; class Insecta; order Hemiptera; family Miridae; genus Apolygus; species Apolygus lucorum. The sequence continues at coordinate 16,772,678 of CM019174.2, forward strand.
ATACAACAATTCGTTCAAAAGATAATGACTTTTTTCCGCTTTTTGGCCATTTGGCCCCACTGTGAGCCGTACGCCGTACGCGGCACTTTTGCCACTTAGCATTGAACGATTTTGATGAAATTTGGTATGTAGGCTCCATTTGGGGTCTAGTTGTGCCCCGAAGCTTTTGGTTGATGAAGGTCACTTCTAAGGGTTCCAAAATCAATTTTGAAATTTTGAAAACGCCCTAACTCAAAAAATTTTGATATAAAGGTATTGTTTCCCTTCAATTTAAGATTCTATAGAATTTTTAGTATTTTTTGAGATCACGCGGAGCTCTGTAGGACAAACCGTTCGCTCCCTACGAAAATTTAAGGGTTTATATTGAAATATATATATATAAATCAAAACACGAGTGTGAATCGCAAAAGAGGCCTAATCCCCGTTCAAATTAGAGCTGACCAAAATGCAATCATTGGTTGGTGATTTTTATTTATTTTTTTTCTTTTTTCTTCATATTGGATGGTTGGTGATTTTGTAGACGAGTGATCTATATAGAAAAATAATAAACCATTGTGTAATAATTTGCAGCGTTTTAAGTCAATAAACAATAATATTCAATGTTTAGAATCGAATGAGAAAAATCACAGCTCTGACCAACCATTCGCCCCTAAGGACGAAAAATGAAAAAGAAATACGCTTCACATTAAATGTGATGTAAACGAAAAAAGATCGTATTCATCAACTGAAATTTTCAGTTGATGAATACGATCTTTTTCCGTTTATTCGAATAGAGTTCAAAGTTCATTGAGTTATGCTCCTTCAGAAACCAAGAACCAAATTCCTTTATAAAAGCACCCTAAATTATTTATGGTGAACTTCAAAAATAATAAACCGTTGCGTAATCATTTGCAGCGTTAATTGTCTTCTTTGAATTTCATTTTCTTCGATATGCCATGAACCTTAATATTGGAATAAAGAAGAAAGAGGAGAAGAAGAAAGAAACATTCCTGGACGAATTTCACATTGAAGGATAGACAGCACGCGAGCTAATTCACCATCCTCACCGTCCGATGATGCTGAGAAAAATTTTACAAAACAAATTAAATTTGGAAATGGTTGATGAGTTTTCTCTCCATTGTTGGAGTAGTTTTTGCTTCCTCACTACCGAAGGTAGGGAAGCTTTGTATTCGTGAAAGAAGTGAAAAAAAAATGTCCTTCAAAATCAAAATTTCCACTTGCTTTTTGCGTTTTAGAGCTTCCCGAACAATTTTGGTTCCGTGTCTGTCTGTCTGTCGGTCTTTCTGTGGTCAATCCTTGTCCCGGGCAAAACTATACTAACCTGTGGTCCGATTTTGATGAAATTTTCAGGGATTGTGCGGGTTAGGTCCTAGACGGTCCCCTATCAATTTCAGCACCTTCGGACCAATAGGAGCGAGTGCGCATGCGCAAACGTGAATTTCCTGGAACCTCGGTTTCTCGGTTTCTAATGTACCGATTTTGCTCAAATTTGGAGGTTAGTTAGGGACTACCTTCTAAGAGACACCCTATAAGTTTCAATCAAATTGGTCAATCAATAGCCGCTGCGCATGCGCGAACTTTAAATTTATTGTTACAACCCAAACTCCGCAACTATTCAACCAATTTCGATGAAATTTTCAGGGATTGTGTGGGTTAGGTCCTAGACGGTGGACCGCTAAATAAAATTCTACGTTGAAAATACAATAATTTTTAAAATTCTACGTTGAAAATACATAATTTTTTCGCCAACTGATTCTATACGTCCATGTTACAATGAGTGAGGAAGCTATACTGCCCACCCAACTTGGCAGACGTTTTTTTATCTCGCTAATGAACTAAGGTGACCTATCTTTGAGATTCGCCACCGTAGGAGAATACTTCGACTCTAATCATATCCAAGAGAGAACGGCGAAAATTATTCTCGATGAAAGACAATAAAGGCTGAAATACGGATATTATTTTCCTACTCGGTTTTCCATCATGAAAATCGCAATTTTTTCGCAATACTTCCAGTAAATTGCAGTCGATAATGGGAAGGATCGAAAAGGATCTCGCAGTTTCTGCTTCAACCTCATTTTTCCCAAATCTCTTCGACGTCAGTCTTGACCGATTCGCCTTGGAGATTCTCATCAGATGCTTGGATGATCCTGGACGTTTTTCTCATCAGTTGAGAGCAATGCCGGTCATCCTTTCTGGTCCCTATCACCGAACTTAATAGGATAAATCCAGAGCTCCAATATTTTATTTCCCAGGTATCCATTGAGTTGGTCTGCATCCCAACAGGATTTCCGAAAAAAATGGAAGAAGTAACAGAAGGAAGGAGAGATTTCTGGGGAGAAACCCTGTTCAATCAACTTTTGTTAGTGGTTTGTTGTTTATCAACATCGGGCAAGAGAATAAAAGTCAGAACTCACTCATAGAACTCACAGAATTCACTCATTGCATACCGGATCCACACACCCAAAAAAGAGAAAGAGAAGAGGAGGTTTTTGGTCTCTCAGTGTGTCATGGAACGAAGAATTATTTTACAATTTTTGGATGTTTATACCTCGCATTTTTTAAAATTCTGATCACACCCTGCCGAATTCTTTTTGAAATTTGTTCTCCCGGTATCCATGGTGGTCCTTTTTTCAACCGGGTTTCATTTTCCTGTAAAACATCGAGAGAGTGATTGAAAACAGCTGGGAAAGATTTGACATTTTTATTTAAATTGGAGTCTATTGGAGATACCTACTATATGAGGATGAGTTCCCATAACAGGGCGTTGCTTCAGAGGGAGGGGAAGGGGCAATTATAGTGGATCACTCTCATAAAACATTCACAAACCTTATCAACGAACGTATTCCGTTCATGGGCAAGTTATAAGGCACTATATAGTTTTTCTGAAGAAGAAAGCCTTTGGAGTGCTCCTTTCAGTCCAATGAAGCAACCAGAAATGTCGTTTTCAATAAATTGTCCTTAACATTTTGATTCAATCGAATGGAGAAACAAGGATATGAGCATTTCTATTGAGTAAACCAACAGGAAATGACATTTTTTATCAATCTTCCTCAACATTTTGAAAAGGAAAAATAGAACAGGAGACCAACGTGTACTAAGTATTATTAACGTTTTTATGTGATTATGTTTGCTAAGAAACTCTTTTCTTTCTTGGATACCTATTTTTTCTCGTTTGACCATTCCATTCATTCATCTAAACGCTCGTTTACTTTTACTCCGTTTAATGAAACCTTGAGATGTGGTTACTGATTCATCACTCCATATTCGTTCGGACTAACTGGCCACGATGGAATCGGCAGCATGGCAAACAATAGCAAATGGATTGGCTAAGACTGGAGCACCACAAACTCTGGTCAATTAAAGAAGATCCACGACATTGGACTTCTTCAAGTCGAACTAAAGTTCTTGCTGTTGGCTCTATTTCCCACTCGCGTCGAGAAGAAGTGATGTTGACAAGATTGCGAATCGGACATACGCGCCACCTGTGAAATCACAACCAAGACCTCCACCTCCAGACCACTGAGTATTGAAGTAAGTCTGGTATTCTCACTGCTCCAGAATGTCCATCATGCGACTGCCCTCTAACGATTCAACACCTTGTAGAATATCCTTCATTCATCAGCCTGTCCTCAAACCTTCCGAGAAACATTGCTACGCTACTGGGAAATGAGTCAAAACATATCAACGATTTGTTCCTTATCTTGAAACAAGTCGGGAAATACCTACTCCGTGCCGCCTCCGCCTTCGCAGAAGGCGGAAAAATCCGATGTTTTTCTACTCCGTGCAACTTGACGAAGCCATTCTATCCACCCCTTCTAAATGCCATTATTTGGAGATTCCTGTTGTTTCACGTTATTCTAAAGTCTCTTGTTGCCACCGTTAGTAACGATTTGCTTCATCGAACGTGACAGCCATTGCCGCAGAGCAGCACGAAGGCTCTTACGTTAAAAAAAAAGGTTTGTTCATTCTATTCTGTTCATTATGCTCATTCATGTTGGTTCCAGGCCGTGACATCAAAAATGTTTTCTAATTTAATAAATTACGTGTTTTATCTCCGATTTATTTTTGCCTGCTTTTAGAATGCTTTTCAGCTAGTAGGTAAATGATTAAAACCTTCAGAAGGGTTACCTATACATTTTTTTCATAACACAACTCTAAAATGAGCCTACTAGAAAACGTCTGCCAAGTTCGACGGTCAAAAGACGATGACATTTACAGGGTACAATCTCGAGTCTCAACAACACAACCCTTGAAAACCCCATCGAAATCGAATGGGAACTTCAAAGTTATGCTTAATTGGAGTTTCTCGTAAGCGCGTACGCAGTAGCTAAAAATGATCCGATCACGATGAAAATGATAAAAGACGGTCTAGTGGCCCGGTCTAGTGGTTTTACAATGATTTGCGGACACGCAGACCGACTGATAGACCGTCAGACGGACATGAAATAAAAATTGTTCAGGAAGGTCTTCTTGAAACAATAATGGAAATTTTGATTTTGGAGGTAAGCTTTGTTATGGTTTATTATTATCAATCATGAACCTTTGGAATCGACCAAGGAAACATTTTTTTTAACCTCCTTCCCCCTCTCAAAATTTGTTGGTTTACGTTTCATGGTAAGTAGTGTAAGTTTGTGTACCTGTCAAATTGGATACCAGCGATGAGGGGAAAGCTCACCTCTGCTATCAATTCGCAGGTACTGTGTTTTGTCCTAGTGAACTAGGCGTTTGGGTGGTCGGGCTCACCAACAAGGTTAATGAACTCGACAAGCCAAACGATCGCACGAGTTGGGGGTTGTTTTGAAAGAGAATTTTAGCTGAAGGAGAAACAAGGCAAAAAGTCGAAACACAGATAAAATGTAGCAAAAGGTATTTACCTGTGAAGAATTTATAAGGTGAAAATGCGTGGCGAAAATGCGTGGCGACCTTGAGCGTCTCGTGGCGATTTATTCCTGACAGGTAAAAGCCTGAAGGGCTAAATGTAAAACGGATACACAAAAAGTTCCTGCCGTATGGGCTGACGTTGCGGTCCTGAAGGGACGTATCGAAAACCTTGAGGTGTGACGATGCACTTGCCTCTATCTAGAAGTCTGAAAACCAGGTATACTCAGATAAAATTGGTAAACGAAATACAAGAAAATGGCACTTTTATTATTATAAATAGGAACAACTTTTCCACTCCAAGATTCGTGGCGTTTGCTGAAGGCGAAATAAAGTGAGTACGATTGTTTCTTTATACAAGTATGGATATCCTAATTTGTCAATACATTCAATTATTCCTTTTGTGTTTCAGGTTTATTGCGAGGTCAGAATATCAGAGGATCGATCAGAGAATTTACTGGATTAGCAAAGTTCAAAGTGTTCAGGTTAAATTTTGTGGCGAAATGTTACTAAAGTCTTTTGTGAAGTTTTACTCTTATGACTACACGTCACTCCTAAGCATTGGCCAATGTAAAAATAGTATGATTAGTTTGTGCACTCACGTTGGGGCCCATAGGTAACCTTTCGATGAAGTGTGGCGAAGATGGATCCGTGGCGGCTGATGTCCAAATAGGGTCGTACAGCGTGGCGGCGTGGGTAAGATTTGGGGCGGTTAGACGACTCACGGGCGCGGAGCTCACAATGGACGTTAACTTGGCAGAGGTCGGGAGGGGAGTAGTGTCGTCCAGGCCTGACTCGAGGTTCCGTCTTCTCCCCCCTCTGCCCCGCTGGGTGGTGTTGGCGGGGACGGCGGTGATGGTGGGGGAGAAGCTGTTGGCGCTTCTCCAGCCGGAGGGGGAGGACGCGCGAGATGGTATGTGGCATCTTCTGATTGGTCCACGTTGATGTCAACTACGAGTCAGGCCGAAGGGGGTCGTTGGGCTGACCCAGCCCCGCCCTACTGGAGAGGCTTTCCAGTGAGCGGCAGCTCACACCCCCCGTCCCCCTGGGAGCCAGGGTCGTCAAAGACGACACTGGGAATCGCCAGAGGAGCGGAAGGGTGCGCCTTCTTGATGGCCCGCTCGTAGGCGTGGCGACGGCAACCTTGGCATCGGGTGGGGTCCCTCTTGCTGGCGTGGTCTCCAGCGCAGGTTGGTAGAGGTCGACCCTTGCGGTGGTGTGCCTTGAGCCGCTCCCAAAACTCCTTGCAGGCAGGGCAGCGGAACTTGAAGATCTTGCTGACAGCTTTCGTGCATTTGGAGCAAGTGACCTTCTTCCGGCGGGTGAGCTTAATCTTGATCCCGGGTCTTGATGGGAGGGGGCTGCCTGCCTGCATCAGGATTTGTGGTTCCCTGATAGGAGTGGGCAGCGGCTCAGGTGGTGTTTGGCCTACCACCTCTTCATCCCAGTCAGAGTCGGCGAAGATGCCTGTCCGGCTTTGCGTTCGTGGCGGAGGGCTGGATGAGGGAAGAGGGACGCCGCAGTCGGAGAGCTCGGGGGAGTAGGACTTGGAGGAGACGGAGAGTATCATTGCCGATGGAGCTGGGGAAGGGGCCAACTCCCTCACAGCTCCCGCAGACCTCGCCGCAGGTGCCTCTGCTGGTGCCTGTGAGGGTGCCTCAGATGTTTGCATCCGTGCCGCAGGTGGCTCTGCTTCCACCTGTGCCTTGGCCCGCTTCGCATCTGCTATGGCTTCGTTTCGCTCGATGATCAGCGTCCGTCTATCCTCCAGCCATTGCTTCTGCCTACGGAGGAGGGCGTTTCGTTCTTGGGCGATTCGCTGGTAGGCGGGGAGCCACATGGCGACATCGAGGGCAGTCAGGAGCGCCGCGTGCCCAGTTGTTCGAAGTGGTGGCGGGGGTGTCTCCGCACATCATAAAGCGAACATAGTTGGCGAGAGTCTCAAGGGTGGGGAAGGGGTCGCCGATGGGTTCAATGGTTTCGATGTAGCCTTCCGGTCGGTCGTTGAGCCGTTCTCTCTCTTTTTCGCATCGCCTTCGCATGAGGACAACGGCGGGGTCGGGAGTAGAAGGGCCTCCGTCGAGCTCTAGTTCATCGTTAGGTTTTTGTGCCATATCCTACAACAAACAAAACAATATCCTATGTGACATCCTGGCCTAGGAAAAGTGACTTGCTCCAATAGGAATTCTACTTTGGTACTTCAACTTTTCAGGCACGGTCGTAGTAGGACAGTGCAGCCATAAAAGGTAGGCGATCAGAAGGATCAAAGCGAAGTGTAACGACCTGAAGGGTCCAAGTTAAATGTGGCGACCTGAAGGGTCCATGTGAAATGGGGTAACCTGAAGGGTCTGTCAATGTGGTGTATGTGTCCTAGTAGTTTGTCAGTGTGTCTTTTTCCCTAGGTGAAGTAGCCTCTAATCGACGGGTGTGTTCCTTTTTCTGAAGGAGTAACGGCTGGGTGTCTCCTCGACTTCTTCACGAAGTTTCTTGGCCGGTGGATCCTCTTTCGCTTCTTCGAACTCCTCATCGGAAGATTCAATTGGTTCTCCTTCTTCGTTTACCTCTTCTGTACAGCCCACCTTGTGGCGGTCAGCGTTGCGATCGGCGTTGCGATCGGCGTGGCGAGTGGCGTTGCGATCTCCTAGACCGGAAGATCCCGCGTGGTGGTCGGTATGGCGAAGCGGAGTTTCGTGGCGATCAGCCTGGCTCGTTTGAGGGCCGTCAGTCCCGTGGCATATTCCACTTCCTCCCGTTTCACGTTCAGTGGAGCAATCGAAATTGTGATCCGCGTCCACGTCACGATCCAGTTCTGAAGGGAGACTCCGTTGGGTTGATACCTCTCCTCGAGGTGTCCTCGGCGTGTGTTCTTTCGAGCTGGTAGTAGGTACAGGTGCTGGCGCCACGGCTGCCGGTGTCGACCAACCGTAACTTTCATACCATTCTTCTTTGTTTGTTTCAGGTGTCATCGTCGTTTCGAGGGGTACTGGTGTCACAACGTTTCGTGGATTCGGCGGGGAATTGTTTAGATCGATGAACGTTTCGTCCGGTACTCCCAACATGGAAGCTGGTTTTAGGCAATTTATATGCACGGTTTGTCTTCGGATATCTGGTAAGTCTCTAATCTCATAAGTAACGTCGGAATGTTTCTTCAGTATTATCCAAGGACCACTCCATGGGCTCCAAAACTTCTTCACAACTCCGGGTGGCGGTTGCATGTCCTTTAGATATACGGCGTCGCCTCCCTCGAAGGATCTCAGAGTTCGTCGTGAGTTGATTGCTTCGCTACGCCGCCGCCACGCCTCTTGAAGGCATTGGTGTGTGGCGTCGCGTACGATCCTCAGATTTCTCATCATGGTGATTTCATTTCTCTGCAGTGTTTCGTTGGGAATTCGCAATTCACGGCCGAAGGTGAGGAAATTCAGACTGAATCCTGTACTTTTGTGCGGAGTTGAACGATATGCGGCAAGCGCAATGGGGAGCATGCTTTCCCATTCCTTCATCTTCTTGGATATTTTTGCTAAGATGTTGGCTAGCGTTCGGTGGAATCTTTCACAGACTCCGTTACTTTCTGGATGGTAAGCTGTGGTGAAAATTTGCCTTATGCCCCAATTTGTACATAGTTCTCGCGTTGATCCGGCCGTAAAAGCGGTACCACGGTCCGAGACCAACCTTTCGGGAACACCATGTGTCGTGATGTATTTATTCGCAAGATTTTGGGCGACGGTGGCGGCCGTGCAATCTGAAGTAATATACGCCTCCGCGTATTTCGTGAAGTGATCCACTGCGGTTATTATATACTTGGACGTTTTTCCGTTCGATATTGGGCCGACAAAATCTATGCCTACGATTTGTCTGGGACGTTCGGGCAGCAACGGCTTTTGGATGGGGTTCCAAAGTCCGGGCGGTGTGTTTCGTTGTGCGCATGTTTCGCAACGTTGGAGGTTCTCTCGAACGTCTTTCGCAAGTCCGGGCCACGTTCCGAGTTTTCGGACGAGTTTCTCTGTGACTTCAGCTCATGGGTGTCCTGCCCATTCGTTTTTATGACAGCGATCAATCAGCCATTCGCGGAGTGAAGTTGGGATTAGCGGTACCCATTCATGTTTTCCATCTTGTCGGACGCGGGTTTCCCATACGCCGTTTGTGTTGCATAAGTTCTCGTGTTTTCTGTCGAGAACGAGGGCTTGAACCCAGTTGTCCAAATCTTGAGTGGCAATCATGAGTTCTCGCGGAAATTCGAGGGTCACAATCGCAACATCTCCTCTACTTAAACCATCGGCGTGTCCCATTTGTGTGCCGGGCCTATATCAGGGTATGAAAGCGTATTCCGCTAGACGAAGAATCCAATGTCCGATGCGCGAAGTCGGGTCACGAAGATGCATTGCGGCGGTAAGAGCCATGTGGTCGGTCTGAAGTTCGAACGTTTGTCCGAGAAGGTATTCTTGGAAATGTCGGACCGCCCACACAACCGCTAGAAGCTCTCGTTCGGTGACCGAGTACCTGGTTTTGGCCGGGTTCAGTTTGCGACTCGCATAAGCTACGGGCCTCTCTTCCCCATCAAAATTTTGTGAGAGGACGGCTCCCAAGGCGAAGCCGGATGCATCGGTTGCGAGAATAAAAGGTTTCGTCAGGTCAGGGTAAGCAAGGATGGGTTCGCTGGTCAGTTTGTCCTTGAGTTCATCGAACGCCCTTTGTTGTCTCTCAGTCCACCCGAAGGGATTAGTCTTCTTCAATAGCTCGGTCAACGGAACAACGATCTCGGAAAAATTAGGGATAAACCGCCGGTAAAAACTGGCGAGACCCAAAAAGGATTGCAATTTCACCATTGAGGTAGGTATCGGAAATTCCTTAATGGCCCTCGTCTTTTCCGGTTCCGTGAGAATTCCTTCCGTGGTGATGCGATGACCTAAGAATTGTACTTCGTTCTTGAGAAAGTCGCATTTAGCGATATTTACTTGCAATCGAGCTTCTGATAGACGTGTGAAAACCTGGTTGAGCTTCTCGAGATGTTCTTCTCGTGTGGCGGAAAACACAATTATATCGTCCAGATATACAAGACAATTGTTTCCGAGAATACCATCCAGCGCATCATTCATCGCGCGTTGAAATGTGGCGGGTGCGTTCTTCAACCCAAAGGGCATTTTTTCGTACTGAAAATGGCGTCCGAGGACGGAGAAGGCCGTTCTTTCCTTTGAGTCGGCGTGTACCGGAATTTGATGATACCCAGCTATAAGATCGATCGTGGAGAACCATTTGCACTGTCCGAGCATAGCGAGTGTTTCTTGTAGTCGTGGGAGGGGGTATGCATCTCCTTTGGTGATTTTGTTAAGTTGACGGAAGTCGGTACAAAAACGCCAAAGCTGCTTTTCCCCCGGCGGCGTCTTCTTTTTGACTAAGAGGACGGGCGCACACCACGGGCTAGTGGACGGACTAATTACTCCGGACTCGAGCATGTCTTTAAGCTGTGTCTCAACAACTTCTCTAAGGGCGTGAGGAACCGGATAAGGTTTCTGTTGAGTGACGGTGGGTTGAGTAAGAATTATCTCATGGGATACATTTAAATTGCACCCCTCCCCCGTAGGTGGCTTGAATAAGTCCCGGAATGTGCTCAACAAATTCCTCGTAGGTTCTGCGTCCGATGCGTTCAGATGTTGCAACTTGTCGTTGAGAACGGTATCAAATTCGGGTAATGGCGGATCCCATTGGTCAGTGGGGACCTCTTCCCATTCCTCATTTTCTCTGTCGTCTTGCAGGGTATTAATTAACCCCATTTTTTCATCGTTTTGAACAACATTGGTAATGTTTTTCGGGTTTCTGCCAGCGTGTGCTCCTTCGATTTGACGCGTGACGATTTTCCCGATCTGAGTGTCGAATGTTGTTTCAGAGATCTTTTCTTCAGTCGTTTTTATTGGGGTGTTGAGGTCTATTTCCATATTATTTTCAGGTGTGGCGACCACCGTAGCGACGTGGCGATTTGGTGTGGCGACCACTGTATTGTTATGTTGCTGCGATGTGGCGATGGTCATGTTAACAGATCGAACGGGCGTGACGTTGAAGCTCCGAATCACCGTGGCGACTGGTGTGTCGAGATTCCGGATGGCCCTTTCGACAGCTGCCTCGATGTACCGGTTGAGCGATGAGTTTTCCGGTTGGTCGGAACTTGTGTCGGACCACATCGGGTTCGTGTGTTCATGCGTGGCGAGGTCTTCTTCGCCATATGTTGTCACCATGTTCTCAAAATGTACTCTTCTTGGTTCTTCGGGGACCTTTTCGGGGTTTTTAGGCGTCTGTGTATCAATCGGGACTTCGTGGCGATATGCGTGGTCGCACAAGTCGACGGGTGCGTCGATCGGCGTGGTGATACCGCCATACTGTCTACTCCAAAATTTCATGCTTCCGGTTCCGCTGGTGTTTGTGGCAGAAGTGGTCAGCGTACTCGAGGCGTCAGTACGTGCGTGGCGAACAGGCGTCTCATGCTTGTCAACTTGGGGAGTGGCTGTTGCTTCCGGAGAGGTACTAGGGACGGGTGCGCTTGTGTCACAATGTGGTTGTTGACTACCAAGCGTCCCGTTTTCCCGCCAATCCGGCCGCAACACCACCCCCACACTATACGGCTCGTTGAGTAGGTCGACGGGAGTGTACGGTCGTGTTTTCTCTTCCGGTGCGTGAAATTTCATGGTTGGACCCGTGGTAAAAGTAATGGGTACGCGTCTCAACACGTCAAGTCCTAACAAATCGAGTGTGGCGCTTTTTCTCGCGAACACGAGGAATGTGTGTTCGAAAGTGCAACCACCGATCCGCGTGACGAGGCGTTGTTCTCCCGAAAAGTGTAGCGGCATCCCCTCCGCGCCCCACGCGACAGTGCGTGTCGGAAGCAGTTTGATCCTTTTTACGGGAGAAGACAATACCGAAAGTGTGGCGCCGGTATCGACAATCATGTCGTGATCTTCGGGGCTCAGCCCAACGGTTATCTTCATCGTGCACGACATGGGGGCTTCTACGGCGGGGATGTGGTCCTCCTCTACGGGTTTCTTATAGCGTACAACTTCCATTGTGTGTGCTGGTGCCATCACGGGTTGCGATACGGGGAGTAGGCGTTTCTTTTTGTAGCAGTCTTGTTCCAAGTGCTTTCTCATGCCACAAAAATCGCAAAAGATTGTTTTATGCGGACTAAAGGGACAGTTCACGGGAAAGTGTGTTCAATCAGCACAAAACATGCAAGGATAGCGCGGAGTCGGCTTATCCTCGTTTCGTGGTTCACTTTGTTTGTCCCGGCGGTGATCTTCCTCTTTGTGGCGATTGTATTTCTGCGTGTTGTCATCTTTGCGGGGGCATCGTGCGGCGAAGTGATCGTGTCTACCGCAGTTATAGCACCGACGATCATTCGTGACGGCCGCTAGATCCCATCTTTCTTCTAGGTCAGTTGTGTCATCGAGTGTTTCCTCGAGTTCTTCGGCTTTGCTTAGAGCGTCCTGGATGCATCTCGGTCGGTTTGTAATTAAGAGGGCGCTCATGTTCTTCCCCACGCCTCGGATGAAAGCGTCCATTGTATTCTTCTCCACCCAATCATTTCGTTCATAGCGTCGTAGACGCGCTCCTTCTTCCATGACAGCGCAGCGAGCCAAGCCTCTCACGCGGTCTGCGAACTGACGAAGCGTCTCCGTCGGGTTGCGTTTTACTGTCCACAGCAAAGCGGCCGCATGCTGGGGGTTTTCTTTTAGGAACCACCGCAACATGTCCTCCCTGACGGTTTCGTAGACGTTGTCGACATCCATGGCATCATCACGATCGATCAAAAACTGCTTCGCGATTCCGCGTGTTTTTGTGCGCAGTATTCGATAGCGTTGTTGAGAGGTCAAGCCCGCGGTCACTAGATCAAAATTTGCAAAGAACGAAACTACACTGAGTGCGCCTGAAGCGTCTGGGTCCCATGGTTCCAGTTCGAGGAATACCGAGCGCGGTAAGTCCCCGCGTTCACCCTCGTGCGTGGTGGTGTTGTAACGTTGAAGGAGTACATTCATCTCCCTCATCGTTTGCGTCATTACTTCTACTGCTTCGGTACCGACGGAGGAGTGTGTACCTTCTCCTCGGTCGCTGGCTCCCGACAAGTTAAGAGACATTTTGTCGGTTTGCTAGAAAGAAGTTTGGGTGAACGTGTCGGAATTTAACTACTACCACTAGGGCGAAAAAGTCTGTCTGCGTATGTGTCGGTCTTATTGGAGAAAACAGGTTACTACTGGAATCTGGAGAATTTCTCGTGGCGATTGTGGCGATTGTACTGATCGAAATAGGAGGCTGCGTTTATGTCACTTTTCCTATAATTACAATAAACGGATGCACATCCTACCTAACTGTATACCTGGTCAGACTGTGTGTTTCGATTTATTTAAATTTTGATTTTGAATTTTTGACTTTAAATTTTGAACAACTCGTGGCGATACAAAACCTTACTAATTAATTGTGGGTTCGTGTGAGACTCACAACAATCCCGCTTGCTGCCACCAGTTTGTAAGTTTGTGTACCTGTCAAATTGGATACCAGCGATGAGGGGAAAGCTCACCTCTGCTATCAATTCGCAGGTACTTACTGTGTTTTGTCCTAGTGAACTAGGCGTTTGGGTGGTCGGGCTCACCAACAAGGTTAATGAACTCGACAAGCCAAACGATCGCACGAGTTGGGGGTTGTTTTGAAAGAGAATTTTAGCTGAAAGAGAAACAAGGCAAAAAGTCGAAACACAGATAAAATGTAGCAAAAGGTATTTACCTGTGAAGAATTTATAAGGTGAAAATGCGTGGCGAAAATGCGTGGCGACCTTGAGCGTCTCGTGGCGATTTATTCCTGACAGGTAAAAGCCTGAAGGGCTAAATGTAAAACGGATACACAAAAAGTTCCTGCCGTATGGGCTGACGTTGCGGTCCTGAAGGGACGTATCGAAAACCTTGAGGTGTGACAATGCACTTGCCTCTATCTAGAAGTCTGAAAACCAGGTATACTCAGATAAAATTGGTAAACGAAATACAAGAAAATGGCACTTTTATTATTATAAATAGGAACAACTTTTCCACTCAAAGATTCGTGGCGTTTGCTGAAGGCGAAATAAAGTAAGTACGATTGTTTCTTTATACAAGTATGGATTTCCTAATTTGTCAATACATTCAATTATTCCTTTTGTGTTTCAGGTTTATTGCGAGGTCAGAATATCAGAGGATCGATCAGAGAATTTACTGGATTAGCAAAGTTCAAAGTGTTCAGGTTAAATTTCGTGGCGAAATGTTACTAAAGTCTTTTGTGAAGTTTTACTCTTATGACTACACATTACTCCTAAGCATTGGCCAATGTAAAAATAGTATGATTAGTTTGTGCACTCACGTTGGGCCCCGTAGGTAACCTTTCAATGAAGTGTGGCGAAGATGGATCCATGGTGGCTGATGTCCAAATAGGGTCGTACAGCGTGGCGGCGTGGGTAAGATTTGGGGCGGTTAGACGACTCACGGGCGCGGAGCTCACAATGGACGTTAACTTGGCAGAGGTCGGGAGGGGAGTAGTGTCGTCCAGGCCTGACTCGAGGTTCCGTCTTCTCCCCCCTCCACCCTGCTGGGTGGTGTTGGCGGGGACGGCGGTGATGGTGGGGGAGAAGCTGTTGGCGCTTCTCCGGCCGAAGGGGGGAGGACGCGCGAGATGGTATGTGGCGTCTTCTGATTGGTCCATGTTGATGTCAACTACGAGTCAGGCCGAAGGGGGTCGTTGGGCTGACCCAGCCCCGCCCTACTGGAGAGGCTTTCCAGTGAGCGGCAGCTCACACCAGAATTCGAAAATTGAATGAACAATTAGCTACACTATCCTCAGTTCCCATGGAACGATTTGGTTCAAATTTGGTATGTAGGCTCCATTTGGGGTCTAGTTGTGCCGCAAAGCTTTGGTTGATGTCGGTCACTTCTAAGGGGTGAAAAATAAGGGTTGAAATGTTTAAGAGTTCCCTAACACGAAACCTATGGTTGGCAGGTAAAAAAAATATATTGACATTGGCAAAGTTGTGATCTTTGGAGACGAGTGATTTATACAGGAAGATAATAAACCTTTGTGAAATAATTTGCTGCGTTTTATTCTTTAAAAAGGAATACAAGGCTTCCGTAGCCATGATAGAGTCGGAAGCAAAACGACGTTTTCAGTTATATTCCTCAACGTTTCGATTCAATCGAAAAGAAGAGAGCCTTTGAAATGGTCCATTTTTATAGAACGAAAGTAGAATGTACTCAGAATATAAATATATCGATACCTTAAAGCACAAAGGCGCTATGTCCAAAAACGGAGTTTTCAGAAAAACGCAAAAGAAGTTTTCACCAGTGCACAATTCCTAAAACAATGGTTTAACACACTAAACTCTTTAATTCTTCAACAAGTTTCCAAGCTATAATCGTCAAGAAGCTCAATAATAGTTTTGTTGAACTTGAGTTTTTCTTAAATTAAAAAAAAAAAATAAATAAAAAGTTTGGAAGATGGACGGATCTTTGTGCTTTAAGGTGTCGATATGTTTTTCAAGGGTGTACCTTCGATACTACATCGATTGAAACTGTTGGTTGGTTACAAAAGCTTGTCACATCTGAATCAGGCAGAAAAGCGTTCTCCGAATCCTTACCCAATAGGGTGTACGCCTGGGTAAGAAAAACTGTTTATTGTTATTTTTAATCTAAGGTAGACCTCATTCTGAGAATTTTGTTACCAACCGCGACCTTCTAGCGTGTGTAAATCTTTTCCTATGAATTTTTAAAGTTTCGACCGTTTATGACGTCACAGTTGGCTGGGGGGTCCCGCCCAGGCGAGAGAGGCGCGTGACGTCATAAACAGTCGAAACTTTGAAAAATCATAGAAACAGATCTACTCACGCTAGAAGGTCGCGGTTGGTGCCAAAATTGTCAGGATGTAGTCTACTTTCAATTAAAAATCTAAAAAAAAATCAAGGCGCACCCCCCATTGGTATTCACCAATAACCATCCTGGTATTATAAAATGCTGCAAATTAATTATCACTCAATAGTTAATAATTTTTCTCTTTAGATCATCCGCCTGCAAAGCCTTCTTCGAGAAGGACTCATGTTTTATGAAAATGTGCCATCCGATATTTCAGATTCCATTGATTCGTCGGAGCGACGTAAATATATTTCAATTTATACTGAATATGGATGAAAATAAATATACATGTTTGGTCGGCGACAGAGGTAGTGACTGGTGAAAAAAGATGGAGTTGTGCCAATTCCGGTGGCGGATAACAATTCCTTTTCTTATTCATATCGAGAATACTGAGGAAGAATGAAAGGAAGGATATAACGAGAAACAGAAGTGTGTGTACCAGATTCTCGTATTCAAAAGAAGGATCTATCATTAAGAGTGATCCTTAAACAGAACTAGCATGTTACCCGCATCGCTCGAACGCACCGAGGTTCTCCAGTGGCTCGTTAGTGGCTTTTCGCCCTGCCGGTTGCTTCGCTTGTTTTCAAAAGCTTGAAATTGATAAATGGGAAGCCAAAATTCTACTGTTTAGATAAAGAGCAAAAATGAAAGTAGGTATCCTTCTGAACGGCCTGAATTCATATGTCAGCTCTGTTACCTATCTGGTCGCGGAAAGTTATATCTGACGGATAGAATCACGTCATATGGATGCGGGTGATGAAAAGTAAAAAGCTCATGAAGGTTATTGAATAGGAACGTTGAGAATAAAAAAGTCTGCCAAGTGGGTGCGACACATAGCTTCCCCGTATTAATAATAAGCTAATCTCAAGGCAACAAGCTCGACTGCCTTGCACTACCCTCATAAAAAAACGCTGCAAATTATTACACAATGGTTTATTATTTTTCTATTTAGATCACTCGTCTACAAAATCACCAACCATCCAACATGAAGAAAAACATCGATCACATATCGGTCAGCTAAAATTTGAACGGAGATTAAACCTTTTTTTGCAAATCACACTCGTGTTTCTGATTTATCGTAAGTCCAACTGTTAAATTCTCGTAGGGAGCGAACGGTTTGCACTACAGAGCTCCGCGTGGTCTCAAAATTCTAAAAATTCTAAACTATCTTTGACTGATGGAAAAACAATACCTTTATATCAAAATGTTTTGAGTTAGGGCGTTTTCAAAATTTCAAACCTTATTATTCAACCTTAGAAGTGACCTACACCAACCAAAATCTTCGGTGAACAACTAGACCCCAAATGGAGCCCACATACCAAATTTCATCAAAATCGGCCAGTGCTAAGTGGGAAAGTGCCGCGTACGGCGGACGGACGGCCAAATTTTTATTCGATTTTCGGATTGAAAACCACACCAACAAATTTTGAGGGGGTGTTGAAAAATTGTTTTTCTTGGTCGATTCCAAAGGTTCATTATTGAAAATAATGAACCAAAAGGGGGTGGAAAAAGGTAGAAGTTTTAGCTGTTACAAGGTTCATGAGTTTGGCCATGCGCAGAGGGTACGATTACTCCGGGAGTGATGATTTAATTAGGGGATCATCGACACCCCAATCCGCATTATCTCTGGAATTTCAACGAAATTGGACAATAACTTCGCTGTACAGGCGTAGGTATAGTTTTTCTACAAGGATTTCGTGAATAACGCACAAACGCACAGACAGTCACGCAACCAAAATAGCTGTGGAAGGTAACAAAAACTATTCTTTCGCGAAAAATGAAAACAACGCTTCCCCTACCTGGGTTGACTCTGA
Source organism: Apolygus lucorum (assembly GCA_009739505.2). Taxonomy (NCBI): domain Eukaryota; kingdom Metazoa; phylum Arthropoda; class Insecta; order Hemiptera; family Miridae; genus Apolygus; species Apolygus lucorum. The sequence continues at coordinate 16,790,274 of CM019174.2, forward strand.
AGCAATGGGTAACTACCAGGGCATTTTTGAAAATTTCAACCCCACACACCAACCAAATGGAAATGAAGGGCTCATATTGAAATTTGATTACTGGTTGCTAGAAAGCAAAACTGAATACAAATCGAGGCAATGGACAGCGATTGGATTTTATTCAGATAAAATTTGAACGGAGAGTAGACCTATTTTGTGATTCACACTCGTGATTCTGTTTTTTCGAAGGAAAACCCTCTAAGTACTCGTAGCGAGCAAACGTTTGTCATACAGAAATCCGGGTGGTCTCAAAAATATTTAAAAATTTAATACTATTTAAAATTGGTGAAAAAACGATACCTTTATTTCGAGAGTTTTCGAGCTAGGGCACTCTCAGATATTTCAATCCTTAATTTTCACCCCTTAGAAGTGACTGACATCAACCAAAAGCTTCGCGGCACAACTAGACCCCAAATGGAGCCCATATACCAAATTTGAACCAAATCGGTCCGGTGTTGCTAAGAAAAGTGCCGCGTACGGCGGACGGACGGAAAATTATTTATTCGATTTTCGGATTCTACGTTCCTTGAAACTTAAAACAACAAATTTTGAGGGGTGTTAACTTTTTTTCTTGCTCGATTCTAATGGCTTATTATTGAAAATAATAAACCAAAAGCAAGAATGAGTTGTCGTTTAGTGGGTTTATATAATAGACGCATATTTCAAAGCCATTAAAAACCAGCAAGGAGTGCTGGTTATTGGTGGGTTTCTATTGAACAATGCCCGTACTCCTAAAGAACCCTAAAATGCAAAAAAGTCAGTTTCGAATTTTCTGGTGTTCAGGGGGTTTCTGAAATAAGCAATTGATGGCATTATTTAATTAAATAGTATTATAATAAAACTAATACAATTGTAAGTATTCGAGCTATGTCGATCTGAAAATTCATTGCTCATATTCAACTTCTTAGCAGTGACAAACGGCAATACACCAAATGAGAGTTATACCTACACAGAATTCAATAGTAGTGTTTTTATTTTATTTCAATAGTAGATTTTGGATACTCGATACCAAAGGTTCATTACCGAAATTGATAAACCGAAAAGAACTTTCGTAGGAAAAGACACTCGGCCATCAATAAATGGGTCACAACAACAATTATTTTCTCAGTTCATCAATTTCATTTGGTATTATATATTCGTTGTAATCAAAGGCACGACGGTAATCGACTTCATTATAAAAAAATTAATAGCAATAACAGGTTGTAATAATGTACTACTCAGTGTCGTTATGTACCACCGTTCGTCTTCATTAAGGCAATAAGACTTGGGTATCTTATTTTGGATCGCATTTACTTGACGACATTGGTTATGAAATCGGTGGATAAATTATTTTATGGCACTTGTAAGGAGACTCTTATTTATTATGACTTGATGAAATCGGTCTGCAGTTTGTTTCTACAACATCTCAAGAGGAAGAAAATGAGTTTAAATCATTGCATAAACCTCCTAGATATTGTGTTCTCAATACTTGTTACTCTTTTGTACAATAAAAAACTGCATAAAAATGTCAGCTAGAATTGAGTGTGCACTGCGCTTGTTTACAGAGTTGCGCTCAGATTAACTCATCTTCAATGGGGAAATTCCGACGAATTCGTTCCGGAGCTTCGGTGTCGTCGATGAAATAAGGAGTTGTGGGTGCCTTCATTAGGAAATTAGATTACTGGTTGCTGAGGACGCAAAACTGAGTTCAACTCGAAGAAACGAAATTTAGGCCTCTTTTGCTATTCACACTCGTGTTTCTGATAATTGCCAGAGAAATTTCTCGGTTTTGATTATTCCAGCGGCAATTTTTTTATTTTTCCATTCTGTACGCCCATGCACTAATGAATTTCGAAAATCCTTGAACATTTCAAATTTAGGTACAACGTTTAAAGTTTGAGCCCCTTCAATTTAAGGAAATAGTGACCCAGAGCGAGGAACGAACGGCAACTGTAGCGAACAGTTAGTCCTACAGAACTCTGGGTGGTCTCATTCAATTCTTAGAATTCAATAATACTTTTAATTGATGAAAAAAACGCAGCAAATTATAACACAAAGGTTTATTATTTTTGTACATATAGATCACTCGTCTGCAAAGAACTCGGCTTAGCCATTATCACCATCTACCAACCATAGATACTACCTACCAACCACGTACCCACAGCTATCTCATTTTGGTCAGATAAAATTGAGGCCAAAAGGCCTCTTTGGCAATTTAGACTCGTGTTTCTGATTTATCGTAAGTCCAACCCTAAGTTCTCGTAGGGAGCGAACGGTTTGTCCAACAGGGCTCTGTCCGAGTGGTCTCTAAAAATTCTAAAAATTTGATACTACCTTAAATTGATGGAAAAACAATATGTTTATACGAACATTTTTTGAGTTAGAGTGTTTTCAAAATTTTCACCCTTATTTTTCAACCATTAGAAGTGATCTGTAGATGATCTGTGTGATTTTGGTTGATGTATCAACCAAAAGCTTCGCGGCACAACTAGATCCCAAATGGAGCCCATATACCAAATTTCATCAAAATCGATCCATGAAAAGTAAAGAAAGTGTTGTGGTCGACGTACGGACGGACAGACGGATTTTTTCCAATATTTAGTTTCGAATAAGTACCTGATTGAATTATTATTCGAAAACTTGTTATTCGATTTTCGGAATCTACGCACCTTGAATCGTAAAACAACAAATTTTGAGGGGGTGGGGGTTAAATTTTTTTCTTGGTCGATTCCAAAGGTTCATTATTTAAAATAATAAACCAAAAAACGACCGACCTTACTTTAAAACTAGATTTTCCATGTTTCAAAATATGTAAGTAAGTACTTACTATCTGACAATCGGATTTTAAAAAATTAAAAAAAAATTCTGCTTGCCGTACTTGGCACTTTGTTTAACCGGAGTGAAGTTAGCAATATTTACCTAAGCAAAGTTTACCTAACTAAGGATTGAAATCATTGGTTCCACGAAAATTTTTCAGAGTGAGAAAATAGGATTTCCCCCCCCCCCCCATTTATTTGGTGAATTAAGTAGATTGGTGAATGAAAAAACACTTTTAAATGAAAGAGAAATTCATAAGACTTTTATTAGAACGCTCTAGACAAGCACTAACGCTGGAATGTGCGTCTAAAACCAAGCCGACCCAGCTCCAAGAGAAAATAGGGAAAAGTTATCTAGTCTACCATTGGCGGATGATTTCGGAACATTGCACGGAGCGCCAATCAGAAGCTTCGTTTCAATGGTCTTCAACTAGAGTCCCGTTCCAAGGGATGACGAAGCTCTAGGGGGGATGAACTACGAAGGGTTCTTACCTGAGGGGTAGTGCACCCTAGCGGCCCCTTGAACAACTATAAATATGTAAAATTTAGCAATTCCCGAAATATTCATATAATTTTGAATCGTTCAAGTCGTCTGAGAGCACTCAGAACCTACCATTCACCCTCTAGGTAATCTCCCTCTAGGCGAATGGCCGAAAAAGAAACACACATGGAAAAGTACCAACGCTGGTAGTACATGCGACGTGAAATACCTTTGTCTCTTTACACCGAGTAGGTAGGTATTTGCAGCTTAGCTACTGTCTCAATGTCATGAAAAAACATCCGATTTCTCCTCACAATCACCCCCTGATTACCACATTCGATACTAGCGAACAGACATCTTCAGAAAATTAATAGAGAATGATCGAAGAACAATAAATTCATGATAAAATCTCGTAACTAGGAAATGTTACTCAGTCGATTTTCCATCTTCACAAGCAAAAAACCGAAAATTAGCTGGGAAAAATGCTCATAATTTTTTTTTTTTAAATGTGTACCTAACTGAATTTTAAAAGCTGGCAGAAGTTTCAAGAGAATTTGAAAATAGAAAGTGTTGTGGAGTTGTTGTTCCAGTTCGCCGTTGCGTTCGTCAGTCCCCTCCCCCGTAGTCAGTCAATGTCAGTCTTTCCTCCGAGTTATAATGTGATCCGCGGTCCCCGTCTCTTTACCTTGTTTAATAATGTAATTACGCGAATAAACAGTAAGTACGTTGTCAAACCACGTCGTTTTCTTCAACCATTCGCCACAACAAGTTGGCAACGAGGATAAACATTATCACTCAGTGAAAGTTAAGTGAGAATCGTCTCTGTTGTTACCTATCTCGGCGATCTCTCAATTACGCACACCGGGACACTTGTTGCGCTTCGGTACGTATTGTTTACGAGCCCTCCACTCGCCCAAGTCCCAATTTTCGCCATCTGTCACGTCTAATCCGTCGATTTCAAGAATTTTTTCGTCGATAGAGAGAAGACTAGGCGAACAGCGTTGACCGGCGAGTTTGGTCGAGTGATTACAACAGTCCGAATTATTCCCTTCGCCATTACGACGTGACGTCACTCGCAGGGCCTCCGATCGTGTTGCTCCTTTCTAGTCACGCACAGGAACGGTTCGTCACAATTGATGCGTTCGTTGTTCCAAAATAACTGTTTCCTGCTCCATAATAACTGTTTTTGTTCCAAATAACTGGTTTTCTGCTCTGAAATAGCTGTTTCTACCTCAGAATAGTGAGTTTTTATTACGAAAATTTGTTTATTGAACCACTTGGACATTTATTTGGAATTTACTATGGATCCTAAGCAGTTTGAAACTTTTATGAAGGCATTAACCACTGCTCTCTCAGTCAAAACATCTCCAGCTCCTCAGATTACTCCTTTTGAAAATTTTGAAGTGAAGAATGAAAAGTTCTCTTCTTATCTGGAGCGTTTTGGAATTTACTGCGACCTCAAAAATGTCACTGATGAAACAAAGAGGGCTCAGCTTTTGTGTTCTTCGATTGGAAAGGATCACTACAATAATCTTGCTGCACTCTTGGGGCCTGATACACCAATCAAGGACATCGGATACTCGGAACTTATCAAACATTTTGAGAAGATGCTTTGTCCAGTAGTCTCCACAGTAGTCGCTCAACACTACTTCCTTAGCGTCACACAGAAGTCACAGCAATCAATATCGGATTTTGTAGCATCCCTGAAGAGTAATTTGAAGGATTGCGATTTTTATGTGGAGTGTCCATCAGCATCTTGCAAGAGGAAGATTGCAATTGCCGACACCTTCCTTAGGGCTCAATTCATCAGAGGCCTAAGGGATGGTTGGGTGCGTGAGCAGCTTCTCCAGGACTCAACTGTCAGGGATAAGAGTTTTGATGAACTCCTCAAAAGAGCAACCGCCCTGGAAGCCTCTCGTTTTGAATCAGGCCAGCTGAGCAAGCCACCAGAAGTACCAGTGGACACACACAGAGTGGTTAAGCGTGCACAACCTCAGCTTGGAAACCACCGCAATCGTAGGCCACAATTCAAGTCTAGAAACAGCAGCTACCAATCCAGTTCTCAGCTGCGTCATCGTTCTCAGTCTCGTGGTCGTCAAGCTCGGGTCGACTACAGATCTCTGGGTATTGAAGGGCTCTGTCTCAACTGTGGGCGTGCAAACCATAAAGCACGTGAGTGTAGAGTAGTTCGTGAGTCCCTGAAATGTGTGTCTTGTGAGAAAGTTGGACATGTCAGCAAGGTCTGCATCACAACCTTGCTAAAGAAATCAAAGTCACATCCCACTGAGAGGACACATTCTTTGGCCTCCCAGCAGGTGGAAGATGAAGTTCAGCACTCAGAACATACATATGGCATTGTCAGGATTGAAGAGACTGAGGATCTTTATGAGGTTGGTCCGGACACAGACAAGTATGTGGTCACAGTCGCACTCAATGGAAAGCCACAGGCGTTTGAGGTGGATTCTGGAGCCCGTTTTTCCCTGATCTCAGAAACGGACTTCGACAGGCTCGGCTTGAACATGCCAATTCAGCCAACCACTGTTTCATTTCGCTCGTATTCAGACCACATAATCAAGCCAAAGGGGAAAGTAATGCTCTCAGTCACCTACAAAACCAGATCAATGGATGCAGACTTATTTGTGGTTCCAGCAGGGCACGATGCTTTGCTTGGCAGAATGTGGATCAGGGGTCTTGGAATCAATCTTAATGAAATTGATAATCACCATCTCTCGCCTTGCAACCCAGTTCACATCAATTCAGTCACGTCACTTGATGGTATTTTGCAAAAGTACTCATCTATATTCGAAGGGAGAGTGGGGTGTGTACCTAATATAGAAGTCAAACTCCAGCTAAGAGAGGGCGTGAAGCCAGTTTTTGTTCGGGAACGCGATGTTCCGTTTGCATTGCGAGAACGGGTTGAGCAAGAGCTCTCTGCCCTGGAGTCTCAAGGTGTCATCACCCCTGTAGCAACGAGTGACTGGGGTTCACCTCTTGTTGTAATTGCCAAGCCAGACGGAGGAGTCAGACTCTGTGTTGATTATAAGTGTGGAGTCAACCAGAGATTAGTTGCTGCCAACCACCCGATTCGCCGTATTGATGAGGTGCTGCATAGTCTCCGAGGATCGCGGTTCTTTTGCAAGTTGGATCTCCATAAAGCTTATCTCCATCTGAAGGTGGATGAAGAAGGGAGCGTCATTCAAACCATTTCAACTCATAAAGGTACTTTTAGAATGAATCGTCTCAGCTTCGGGATTAAGACTGCTCCGTCAGAATTCAATCGCATTCTGTCCCAGCTTTTAAATGGTCTCCCCAAGGTGGAAGCCTATTTTGATGATATTATTTGCCATGGGGCAACTTTAGAGGAATGCACCAGGAACTTGGTTGCTTGCTTGGAACGGCTTAAGTTGAACGATCTGCACCTGAACAGAGCCAAGTGTTCATTCTTCAGGGAAAGCATAAATTACCTGGGTCATGTTATATCGTTCAATAGGATTGAGAAGTGCCCAACTAAGGTGCAAGCTGTGACTCAGATGCCTCGACCCAAGAATGTGGATGAGCTAAGGCGTTTTCTGGGTCTTGTCACTTACTACGCCAAGTTTATCCCTGACTTCTCTACAAAATCGTATGCGCTCCGCTATTTACTCAGACGTGATGTAAAGTTCCTGTGGTCAGCTGCTGCAGAGGCCTCATTCCTGAATCTTAAGTCGGAACTGTGCAGCAACAGAGTCCTCACTCCTTTTGACCCATCGAAACCAGTGGTTCTCACAACGGATGCTAGCCCTACTGGGATTGCTGCAATTCTTAGCCATGAGATCGATGGGCAGGAGAAGCCGATAGCTTTCGCTTCACGAGCTCTTACCCAGGCTGAATCCAATTATAGCCAGTTGGACAGGGAGGCTCTTGCTATAGTTTTTGCCGCGACACATTTCTTCAACTATGTTTTCGGCAAGCGTTTTGTGCTCGTTACAGACAATGAGCCATTGTCTCGAATTTTCCATCCGGATAGGTCCTTGCCACAAATGACGTCTGCTCGTCTGTTGAGGTATGCCTCTTTTCTCAGTGGCCTAGACTATACCATTCGGTGCAAAAAGGGTAAGGACAACGAAAATGTCGACTGTCTGTCGCGTGCTCCGATCTCTCTAAGCCAGTCACATGGAATTGCCATGGATGATGAAGTAAGTGCCTTGTGCGCTGAGACTCTGTTCCAGATCTCGACCTTGACCATAACAGCTGATACCATCGCTGAAGCAACGGCAAAGGATCTGGAATTGCAAGCGTTGCTGTTTGAGCTCAGGAACAGCCGCAAAGATAGCCCCTTCACAGTTTCATCCAACATGCTCTTCCGTTCGGATCGTGTTGTGGTCCCAAAGGCTCTTCAACCTGCAATTCTGGAGGAGCTACATGCGTCACACATTGGGGTGACTAAGATGAAGCAGTTGGCCAGGAGATATGTCTACTGGGAAGGGCTGGACAAGGATATCGAGCGCCTTGTAAAGGGTTGTGAATCGTGTGCAAAAGTTCGACCTAGCCCACCCAAGGCCATCGTTCATCCGTGGGATCAGCCAGGGGAGAATTGGGAGAGGATCCACATAGATTTTGCGGGTCCTTTGGATGGCCATTTTTTCCTCATGGTCGTGGATGCAAGATCCAAATGGGTAGAAGTGCGCATGCTCCGTGAATCTCCATCTTCTGCATCGACCATATCCCTTTTGGATGACGTTTTCTCGGTCCATGGTTTTCCCTCTTCAATGGTCTCGGATAATGCCGCTATCTTCAAAAGTGAAGAGTTTTTGGCATATTGCAAGCAAAATGGAATCGTCCAAAAGTTTAGTGCTCCTAACCACCCTGCAACCAATGGGCTTGCAGAACGCTCTATTCAGACCCTCAAGCGTCGTCTCAGGGCTGCGGCAGATGATCCGGGCCCTCTCACAACTAAACTTAGGAGCATACTTTTCCGCTACCGTGCCACACCATTGGCGTCGGGTCGGTCGCCGGCGGAACTGTATTTGAAGAGGAGGTTGCGCATTCGCCTGGATGCACTGCTTCCAAACAAGAAGGCGTTAGCTCCTGCAAGCAGGAGTTCGTCACGGGTCCGTTCCCTTCAAGTGGGAGAGAGGGTCCAGGCCAGGATCCATCAAGGTAACCAGGATGTATGGCAGTTTGGTACCATTATCAGGAAGCTTGGCCAGTTTCATTATGTTGTTGAGTTAGACTCAGGTCGCTCCTTGAAACGCCATATCAACCAGCTCTTGGCTTCACTTGTGCCAAGAAGACGTGTAGTTTTTACTGGTGCACACACGCCTCAGCCTGCAAAAGGGATTCCATTTGCTGATGGTTCTTTGGAAATGCATAGCCCAGATGCTCCAGATCCTGCTCAGTCTCCAGGCGTAGCCATGCCAGTCCCACTGACTGGAGGGGTTCCTTCTCAGCCACCTGATCTTCGCAGATCAGCTCGTCAGCGTGCCAGACCAGCCTACCTCAATGATTATGCTACGAACAGAGTTTTATTTAGTGAGGGAGAATGTTGTGGAGTTGTTGTTCCAGTTCGCCGTTGCGTTCGTCAGTCCCCTCCCCCGTAGTCAGTCAATGTCAGTCTTTCCTCCGAGTTATAATGTGATCCGCGGTCCCCGTCTCTTTACCTTGTTTAATAATGTAATTACGCGAATAAACAGTAAGTACGTTGTCAAACCACGTCGTTTTCTTCAACCATTCGCCACAACAGAAAGAATACTGCAAACCTCGTTGGAGGAGGCCGAAAATTGACGGTGGAAAGCGCGAAACATGGTTTGATGCCAAAATGGTTGGAAAAAGGGGGTCCCCCTTTATTTTCAAGTTGGTGGGCCCAAATAGTAATAAGGAAGCGAGATTTTCGTTAGAAGAAAAATAAATTTGTATACCAAATAGTGAGCACCCTCTCTGCTCAGGTAGGTAGGTACTGTAGGCCTGCTACTTGTGGCGATTGTGTCGATGACCACAGAGGTAGCGTCCCGGCTTACTCGTGGCGGTTGTGACGATTGTGGCGACACACCAGTTGTAAGCGGGATTTGCGTTCGACAGGGTTAAGGTTTCGATCCGCGGCGTAATTGGTAGCAGCACGAGGTTGTGACGCCACGTGCCGATCCCAAGTTCACCGAATGACACAAAACCCAACGTGGCGAGCTCAGGTGGGAAGGGGAAGACAAACAAATATCGAAACAATAGTTAAATTTACAAGGGTAGCGTGTGGTATTTACCTGTGACGAGGCGGTGAAGCGGCCAGTCGGATTCCTCGGGATGATGCAATCTGAAATGTTTAGCCTTAAGGGCGTCCTACTGAGAAAATGGCGTCCGCCAAATGCGACGCTGCCGAAGGGGCCTACGAAGGTGTCTGAGGGACGCCTCGGAAAAGATGGCGGAGTGTGACGCGTCACCAAGCTCCGGATTTCACACTGAGGAACCAGGTAAAATGAGAAAAGATATCAAATGCAAAATTACAACAATAAAAGGTAAGTTTATTAAATAATCAAAAGGTTTTCTGACTAGGCACACCGAAGGGTGTGTCGAAAAGAAGCCTGATGGGCGCAACAACACAAGTAAGTATGGCACAAGATTAAAATGTTCAATAGGATGGATTTGCAGATAATATTTCAAATGTACAATTTAATAACTCCAATTTGACTTTGTGTTTCAGGTTTCCAGAGTATATCAGTTCAACGTTCCAGGTTTTCAACAAAGGTGAGTATGGTAAGTATAGGTTAGCTTTATGTTGCAGGTAAGTATTTAGCTTTAAGTTACAACTTTCAATATTACGACTTTTGTCCAAATGTTTCAGAATTACTTCTACGCACTGTCCTAACTGCATTGGCCAATGGTTTAAAGGTAAGTTATAGTTTTCACTCACACGTGTCAGGGCCCTGAGGTATCCTTCCAGGTGTGATGTGGCGGTTGTGGTGGTTGTGGCGACGGACGTCCAGTGAATCCAGGGGATCTTCAACCAGATCAATTCGGCGCGAGACGGCAATTTCGATGGTCAGGGATCTTACGAAAAGCGTCTTGAAAGTATTTGGGGGCGGTTTGACTCTAACAGGCTCAAGTTCACGGGCTGCGGGGCTCACGGTGACTCTTACTGAATATCTGAGGGGGTCTGTCTGTGGAGGGGGGTGCTCGTTGGTTTTGTTCTGGATGGTCCCCCTCCGCTCCCTCGACGGACGGGCGCCTGCCAGGTGGAGACTTCTGATTGGCTCCCCCCGCCGAGGGAGGGACGCTCTGGCTGGAGACGGCGTCTTCATGTTGAGGGGGGGGTGACGTCACCTTTTTGAGCTGACCACGGATCCGAATCTGACAATACTCGCCGCGGGTGGCTATGACAAATTCGGATCGGAAGGGAGTTAACGAATTGGACGGTGTTATGCACAAACCAGCCAAGCGCCAAAATGTCAAAAATCGAGTTTTTGGTATCAATCGATTCGTCTCGACGAGTACTTTCAGATTTTGTGCATTATAACGCTCTCTGTCGACTTCTTGACGAATTATGGTTGATAGACTGTTTGTGCAAAACGTTTTTCGAAGTTCCATAATTTGCACAAACCGGCCAAGCGCCAACCGCCGCCGCTTCTGGCTTTTGGAGCCTCAGTATTAAGCACAAAGCGGCCAAACGACACAATTCCAGTCGCTTGGCCGCTTTGCGAAAAACGTACAAAATCGAGGTTCCTACACCCGAATCCCCTGACAATGTACAAGAAAAAATTTTATTCGAACTTCAACCTGCGCCGTAAGCTTCTCAAAAAAGATACATGTGCCAAATGTGACGCCTTTGCGGTTCAAATGTCATCAAATCCCAACGTGCAAGAAGATAAAGCAAAACATCAAGAGTCAGCAGAGAGTGCTCACGCGCAGCAAAATACTGGTGAAAACACTACCGTATTGACTTACGACATGCAAAAGACGCTGCCGCTTCCAAGGATTTCTTCGAATGTTGCCTACTACTATGCTTTCACAACTGCGGCATCCACGATGGGGGATCAAGTTTAGGTTTTTTCTATGTCTGAGTGGAGGGTGAAGCTGGGAGAGGGGCCCAGGAAGTGGGATCATGTTTGCTAAAGCACATTGCTAACGTCGTTCCCGACACATCTAAAAAATTGATTTTGTGGTCTGACTCCTGCGGGAGCCAAAACAGAAACATAAAAATTGTGCTTCTTTTGAAGAGCGTGCTCGCAACTCATCCCTCCCTTGAGACGATTCACCTAAAATACCTCGTCCCGGGACACACGTTTCTTCCCAATGATGATGATTTTGGCGATGTAGAATGTGCCCTAAAGCTCCACCAGCAGCTTTTCACCCCTGACGAGTACACGAATGTCATGTGGACTAGTCGCCGAAAAAGACAATTTGTGGTCTCAAAGATGGAAAGAACAGATTTCAAATCGAGCAAGAACCTGGAGTTACAGATTGTCAATAGGAAAAAGAACGTGGACGATCTACCCATAAGCTGGCTACAAACTCGAGAGATTTTAATTAAAAAAAAAATAAGAGCCATTTTCATTGTTCATGAGACAAGAATTTAACGAAGACTGGCAAAAAGTTGTTATTAGCAAACAGAGAAGAACTACCAACGGGAGAAGACGGAGAGGAGTAGAGCCATCGGGCCCAGAATTCCGCACTAACCTCGAATAGCTCTGGCCAAAGAGGAAACCGATATCCACTCAAAAACTGGCGGACATTGAGTTTGTTGGAAATGATCCCACCTGAGTATCACTCTTCGTACATGAACCAGCAGGGAAGCCACACTGTGGAGGACGATATAGACGGATTTGATGGAGAACTGGATTTCAAAGTGGAGAACCGAGAAGGCATGTGAAGTACCGAAATTAGGAGGGGAGTGAATATGAGAATTATTGGAGATTTATTTTAGTTCAAGTTACAATTATTTCATTTCAATAAAGAGTTGGTGATCATTTTTTTAAATATTTTTATTTTTATTTTCCTTGAGTTTTTTGATCTAAAGTGCACTAGTTTTGTAGTACGTTCTGCTTTTGCTGTACCCAGTGACGAACGACTAGCTCTTTTTTCCTGCTAAACATCCAACAATTGATTGGCACAAGCCGGCCAAGCGCCGGCGCTTGGCCGGTTTGTGCTGCTTTTTTCGCTTGGCCGGGTTGTGCAAAATGTATTAGTTGATATTTTTGATATGCACAAACCAGGTATGCGACATTACTCAAAAACTATCCAAGTTACTCTAGTTTTGACGTCACCAATAGATTCTGCGCCCCAAAAAACGTGGGATACCGAGTTTTCGTCACTCCAGGTATCACTGGAGAGGCCGTATATTAAAAAAACCGGAAAAATCTTTGATTCGATTTTTCTCGAAAACGATCATTTGGCGCTTGGTCGGTTTGTGTATAACACCGTCCAATTAACCCAGTCTCTTCACTGGAAAGGTTCCCCAGTGAGTGGAGACTCACAGTACCTACCTACTTCGAAAGAGCACCGACATGTTGTCGACCTCACAAATGACCAACTCCAACATTTCCGCCTTTATTCTTGGAAATTCCCCTTTTGGTTTATCATTTTCAATAATGAACCTTTGGAGTCGATCAAGAAAAACAAATTTCAACACCCCCTCAAAATTTGATGGTTTACGTTTCAAGGTACGTAGAATCCAAAAATGCTGCAAATTATTACACAACGGTTTATTATTTTTATATAGATCACTCGTCTACAAAATCACCAACCATCCAATATGAAGAAAAAAATCCAAAAAAAAAAAAAAAAAAAAAATCAAAAAAAATTAAAATCATCAACTATTGATCGCATTTCGGTCAGCTCTAATTTGAACGGAGATTAGGCCTCTTTTGCGATTCACACTCGTGTTTGGATTTATATATATATATATATTTCAATATAAACCCTTAAATTTTCGTAGGGAGCGAACGGTTTGTCCTACAGAGCTCCGCGTGGTCTCAAAAAATTCTAAAAATTCTATAGAATCTTAATTTGAAGGAAAAACAATACCTTTATATCGAAATTTTTTGAGTTAGGGCGTTTTAAAAATTTCAAAATTGATTTTGGAACCCTTAGGAGTGACCTACATCAACCGAAAGCTTCGGGGCACAACTAGACCCCAAATGGAGCCTGCATACCAAATTTCATCAAAATCGGTCAATGCTAAGTGGCAAAAGTGCCGCGTACGGCGTACGGCGGACGGACGGCCAAATTTTTATTCGATTTTTGGATTCTACGTACCTTGAAACGTAAACCATCAAATTTTGAGGGGGTGTTAAAATTTTTTTTTTCTTGGTCGATTCCAAAGGTTCATTATTGAAAATAATAAACCAAAATCGAATAAAAATTTGGCCGTCCGTCCGCCGTACTCGGCACTTTTGCCACTTAGCATTGACCGATTTTGATGAAATTTGGTATGTAGGCTCCTTCTGAGGTCTAGTTGTGCCCCGAATATTTTGGTTGAGGTAGGTCACTTCTAAGGGTTCCAAAATCAATTTTGAAATTTTGAAAACGCCCTAACTCAAAAAATTTTGATATAAAGGTATTATTCTTCCTTCAATTTAAGATTCTATAGAATTTTTAGAGTTTTTTGAAACCACCCGAAGCTCTGTAGGACAAACCGTTCGCTCACTACGAGAATTTAAATTTTGAACGTACGATAAATCAGAAACGCGAGTGTGAATCGCAAAAGAGGCCTATTCTCCGTTCAAATTAAAGCTGACCGAAATGCGATCGATGTTTTTCTTCATGTTGGATGGTTGGTGGCTTTGCAGACGAGTGATCTATATAGAAAAATAAAAAAAATAAACCATTGTGTAATAATTTGCAGCGTTTGTTTTAGGCCTCAGAATTCTTGTATGTATGGTAAGATTTGGAATCGTGGTGACCCTACATTAGAATGGGTTTGATGAGCTAAATACCTACCTGTTGTGAAATTCGGAAGAAGTTGGGTTGGGGATTCGTTGGATGTCTTCGAAGCCTTTGGTCACTTATTACACTTTCACTCCGACCGCTGTTTCGAAAGGCCATGCACAACCCGAAAAGTAAATCGACGGACCTAATCAATAGGAATTTCGCACATGAAAATTCACAGATTCATACTCTGGAAACACAAACCTACCACCCCGACCTACCATTAACATGAAAAGACGGACTGAATGTTGTGGGGTGGTGGTCGGTCGGACGAGAGCTGGACGACAATGCGCATGCGTGGGACAGGTTTCTACGTCAACAACAGCTAAAAGCTCGGTTTCCAGGAAGGACGATCATCCGACCCTCAGAAAGGCTCACAACTCATTTCTTTGGATTGTGGTCGTCTGAAATAAACCTATTAACACTTTCCAATTTTTCAGTTGAAACAAAGCTGTTCACCCTACTTTTATACTACTTTATGTAAAGAATTCAATTCACAAAGAATTCATGCATACCTACAGCATGAGTGAATGAGGGAATTTTTTAAGTAATACAGCTATAGCTAATTATATACTTTACAATTATGGAGGGGTCTGTGAAAAAAAAAATAATAATCTGCAAATTATTCCACAACGGTTTATTATATTCCAATATACCTAGATCACTCGCCTGCAAAGAACACAACTTTGCCATTGACACTACCTACCAACAATAATTTCACTTCACAATCAAGTTTATTTTGAATAAATAAACTCTTCACACTTAATTCGAAGAAAAGAAAGAGTTGTGGGTGCCTTCATGAGGAAATTTGATTACTGGTTGCTAAGAACACAAAACTGAATACAACTCCAAGAAACAAACAGCCATCGCATTTTGGTTAGCTAAAATTTCAATGGAGATTAGATCTCTGTGGTGATTCACACTCGTGTTTCTGATTTATCATAAGTCGTACCCTTAAGTTATCATAGGGACAGAACGTCTGGTCCAACAGAGCTCCGGGTGGTTTCATTCGATTCTAAAAATTCAATAGTAGTGTGAGCCTCCGCTCACTGTGGACCTCTTCCCAGTGACGAGGCTATAATAATTTATTAATTTCCTTCTGACCCGAAGCTGGCATAGTCACCTGCGATCATCATTGTCAAGTTTCGGGTCCGTGGTCAGCTGGAAGGTGACGTCACCCCCCCTCAACGCAAGACGCAGTCTCCAACCAGCGCGTCCCTCCCTCGGCAATGGGAGCCAACCAAGCATCTCCACCTGCAGGCCGCCCATTCGTCGAGGGAGTGGAGGAGGAACCCCCTGAACAAAACCAGCGAGCGGCCCCCCACTCAAGCAGTCCCCTTCAAATCTTTGCAAAGTATAGTCGTTGAGAGCCCAGCAGCCCACGAACTCACTTTTCACCTCCCCAATCGCCACAGTTCTGTAAGACCCTTGGACATCAGAACTGCCGCCCATTATCTTCGCCACAATCACCTGGTGGTACGACCCTACGGACATCCACTTGACGACGCTGCCACAATCGCCACATCACATCCTGGAAGGTTACCTCAGGGCCCTGACATGTGTCGCAACTGCGAGAATTATGGTTTCTAAATTATTCCTAAATTTGTTTGACTACTTCGGTATTTCACTATCCAAATTCACATGGTTTCGGTAAATTTCAGATACATGTGTTAAGAAAAATAAAGTCAATTGTGTCTGAAAACTTCAACGGGATTTTCCTTGATATAATAATTATTATTGTAAAACTAAGATTAGGAAAGAACGATATTTGGAGAAAACAAGATCCACGGATAAAGAATTATTGAGTTACAACAAGTGGTAGCAACAGCGAGGCTACGTAAGATAATTTGATAAAAATGCAGTAAAATCAAGAAACTAACATCACCACGTGATTCAGCGTGAAAAAATACTACAATATCATGTCACACTTAGGTACTTCGTACATGCACATTTTGACACAACCTTGCGGTTGCGCATCTTTGAGCGCGCACTGAGCGGGTTGCGCACAACAAAAAAAAATCGGTTGAGGGGTGAAATGTTCATGAAATTTCACGTAGAATTCGAATCTGCAATAAAAAATGGGGGATCTCATTCGAAAAAACGCTGCAAATTATTACACAATGGTTTATTATTTTTCTATATAGATCACTCGTCTACAAAATCACCAACCATCCAATATGAAGAGAAGGAAAAAAAAAGTCAAAATCACCAACCATCGATCGCATTTCGGTCAGCTCTAATTTGAACGGAGATTAGGCCTCTTTTGCGATTCACACTCGTGTTTTGATTTATATATATATATATTTCAATGTAAACCCTTAAATTTTCGTAGGGAGCGAACGGTTTGTCCTACTGAGCTCCGCGTGGTCTCAAAAAATTCTAAAAATTCTATAGAATCTTAAATTGAAGGAAAAACAATACCTTTATATCGAAATTTTTTGAGTTAGGGCGTTTTCAAAATTTCAAAATTGATTTTGGAACCCTTAGAAGTGACCTACATCAACCAAAAGCTTCGGGGCACAACTAGACCCCAAATGGAGCCTACATACCAAATTTCATCAAAATCGGTCAATGCTAAGTGGCAAAAGTGCCGCGTACGGCGTACGGCGGACGGCGGACGGACGGCCAAATTTTTATTCGATTTTTGGATTCTACGTACCTTGAAACGTAAACCATCAAATTTTGAGGGGGTGTTAAAATTTTTTTTTTCTTGGTCGATTCCAAAGGTTCATTATTGAAAATAATAAACCAAAACGAAGTTGGTGTGTGTTGCGCACGATTGCGCTCGTGCGCAATGCGCACCGTGGTCTTATTTGAGATCCTTGGGAAAAATCATGAAGATTCAAAAAAATAAAAATTTTTTTACCACTACCTGGACGATTTTAGCAGGGGGGGGGGGACGTTTTCGGGGACACCCTGTATACTTACCTTGCGAACTGGAACTTTGAAACTGATCTCACATTTGAAACCTGAAACAGAAAGTTGATTGGAGTTGAAAAACTGTTCTATATTTGTATATAAATTGTCTGTGCCATACTTACCTTGTTTGTTCCGCCCATCAGGCCTTTTCGACACACCATAGATGTGCCTAGTCAGACTGATCTCTTTTTTTATAAATATTGATATTTGTTGTTACCTTGCAGTTGCTTTTTCGAGTTCTACCTGGTTCCTCAGTGTGTCACACGGAGCTGGTGCATCGTCACACTCTGCCACAACTCCCGAGATTCCCTTCAGGAATACTCATAGGCCCTTCCGGCAGGATCACATTTGGTGTTCAGCTTTTCTTCTCTAGGACGCCCTTCAGGCAACACCTTTTCAGTAGTCTTCGCCACGAGCTTCCGGTTGGCCGCTTCACCGTCACGCCACAGGTAATTATCACTCGCTACCCTTGTAATTGTAATTTCACTTTGTTTCGATATTTGTTTGTTTTTCCCCCACCTGAGCTCGGCGCGCTGAGACTTACATAGATCGGAGAACTTGGAATCGGCACGTGGCGTCACAACCTCGGTCCGATCTCAATTTATCCGCGTCGTAAGACCTCAGCGTCGTCAAACAGAAACCTCCGGTTACGACTGGTATTTTGCCCGACACAACAACAGCCGGGGGCCTACAGTAGGTATGTTAAGGTGCCCGTCCACTAGGTCGACAGCGCGGCGCGGCGCGACGCCAAAAAAAATTTCTAGAAATATAATGGGAAATGAATGGCAGCCCGTCCACTGGGTCGACAGCGCGGCGAGGCGCGGCGCGGGTCGAAAATTTTTCGCAATCTGCTGCTCTCCAGACTTCTGAAGCGCGGCTCCGCGCCGCGCCGCGCCGCTCTGTCGACCTAGTGGACGGAGGGCGAAGCGAAAAATTGTCGACCTCGGTCATTTTCGTCAGTGTTCTGCTTTTGTATACGAGGCTTATTCAATGTGTGAAGCTCGAAAAACTTCCCCCTCGACATTCTAAAATACTTTATAAACTTTTGCTCGTCTCTTAGCAAATCTTGGAACTGGTGATTGTGCTCCCCCAGGTCCATCCTCTTTATTGGATGGACTCAAAATCTTCTCCTTTTCCCACCGATTCGGTCCTCTTCTTCTGCTTCCAAAGCTGCAACTAAAACGAACATTTTTTCGTCGTCCGATGAAAACATATTATGTTTGAGGTCAGGAAATATGTTGGGCATAGGTATTATTAATACCTATGCCCGACATTTTCCTGACCTCAAAACTGATGATGGCAACCACTAAAAAGGAGAAAATTTTATTTTAGGGATGCAAAATACTAATCAGATAGGTTGGTAGTTACGTTTTGTCACAAAGGTGTTACAGGACATTGTTTGTTGCAAGTTAGTCAACCACAAAGATTGACACCCTATATATCATCAATCTTTAGTAAAATTAGATCAATTCACAAAAAGCAATGAGAGTTTGGAGGATCAACGAAAATAATATTTTAATTTATAATATATTATAAATAAAATATTATATATTATAATATATTACAAATTTATATTATAAATTGCTCGTCATGTCTCAAACATCCAATGACTTTTGCTCACATCTTTGTTTATCAAAAAACGTCTGCCAAGTTGGTTGGGCAGTATAGCTTCCTCACTCATTGTAACATGGACGTATAGAATCAGTTGGCGAAAAAATTATGATTCAAAGAGTTATTGAATACCAAAATATTGGCGATAATATGCGGGATAGGGTTGCAGGTATTAATGTTTATAATATTTTTATAATTTTTATAAGGTATTATAGTTTATAATATTTTGTATTTTCAACGTAGAATTTTATTTAGCGGTCCACCGTTTAGGACCTAAACCACACAATCCCTGAAAATTTCATCGAAATTGGTTGAATAGTTGCGGAGTTTTGGTTGTAACAATAAATTTAAAGTTCGCGCATGCGCAGCGGCTATTGCTTGACCAATTTGATTGAAACTTATAGGGTGTCTCTTAGAAGTTAGTCCCTAACTAACCTCCAAATTTGAGCAAAATCGGTTCATTAGAAAGGTTCCAGGTTCGAGGTTCCAGGAAATTCACGTTTGCGCATGCGCACTCGCTCCTATTGGTCCGAAGGTGCTGAAATTGATAGGGGACCGTCTAGTACCTAACCCGCACAATCCCTGAAAATTTCATCAAAATCGGACCACAGGTTAGTATAGTTTTGCCCGGGACAAGGATTGACCACAGACAGACCGACAGACAGACAGACCGACAGACAGACAGACCGACAGACAGACAGACCGACAGACAGACAGACCTACAGACAGACAGACAGACAGACAGACAGACACGGAACCAAAATTGTTCGGGAAGCTCTAAAACGCAAAAAGCAAGTGGAAATTTTGATTTTGGAGGACTTTTTTTTTCACTTCTTTCATTAACAATTTATATTTGGAAAAAATACTTCACCGCTACAATTGATGGTATTCTACATAAATATTTACATCACAGTATTGTATCAGCACTTTCAGCACTCAGCAGTCATGTCCATCTGGCTGCTTGGTATCAGGGTCCGAGATCCGACCTCGGACATTGGGGTGAGGGACAAGGTTGAATCACCTTATCCCACAAATGATGGAGGGAGGATTGTGCCTCTTTTGGCTATGCCATCAGTCGACACTTCTCCTCCCCATGGGGTTCGAGTTCAGCTCCAAGTCCCACGGAGCCCACTTGCTCGAGCCGTGGCACGCCGTCGTGTGGCCGTAGCCCTGAATTTAGACCAGATGAATGATCCTCCTGTTAGGACTCGGGTGGTCATCCACTCCAGGATAAACAGTGGGTAACCAGCCCGAATCAGATCCTTCGCTGACTTGCCATGCCATATCCCTCTCCAGGTGATCGTTGCTCCAATCACCTTTAGTTGGTTTCGCTGAATGTTTGCAAGTGCTGCTGCAGCATCTAGTAATGCGTCAACTTCATATTTTCGAATTTTGGAAGCATTGATGTCTGCGAGTGATCTCTGGCCGGAGCCAGAGACCACTGAGACATCAATAATGAAGGCTCCTCTTGGTGTTACCACCAAGAGGTCTGGACGATAACCTCGCTGTTCCAGGTTAAAGTGTGGCTCTAGCCACACTTTAACCAAAATTGTTCGGGAAGCTCTAAAACGCAAAAAGCAAGTGGAAATTTTGATTTTGGAGGACATTTTTTTTTTCACTTCTTTCACGAATACAAAGCTTCCCTACCTTCGGTAGTGAGGAAGCAAAAGGAGGACCTCAACAGCGTATAACCGAAGGTGGGATCAAGTCAAGAACTTAGGGGGTCTCAGTCGGTCGCCGTTCGTTCCTCGTTCCGGATTAGTATTTCTTTGAAGAACCGGCGCTCAAAGTTTAAAAAATTGTTCCTAAATTTGAAATTTTCAAGAATTTTGGTTTATTATTTTCAATAATAAGCCTTTGGAATCGAGCAAGAAAAAAAAAATTTTAACCCCCCCTCAAAATTTGATGTTTTACGTTTCAAGGTACGTAGAATACGAAAATCGAATAAAAAAATTTCCGTCCGTCCGCCGTACGCCGTACGCGGCACTTTTCTTAGCAACACTGGACCGATTTGGTTCAAATTTGGTATATGGGCTCCATTTGGGGTCTAGTTGTGCCGCGAAGCTTTTGGTTGATGTAGGTCACTTCTAAGGGGTGAAAATTAAGGGTTGAAATTTTCAAGAGTGCCCTAGCTCGAAAACTCTCGAAATAAAGGTATCGTTTTTTCACCAATTTTAAATAGTATTGAATTTTTTAAAATTTTTGAGACCACCCGGAGCTCTGTAGGACAAACCGTTCGGTCCCTACGAGTACTTGAAGGTTTTCCTTCGATAAAACAGAATCATGATTGTGAATCGCAAAAGAGGTCTAATCTCCATTCAAATTTTATCGGACTAAAATGCGATCGCTGTTCATTTCTTCGATTTGTATACAGTTTTGCCTTCTGCGTAACCAGTAATCAAATTTCCATATGAAGCTCTCTATTTTTCCAATCGAGTGTGAAGCGTTTAGTTCTTTCTAATAAACTTGATTGTGAAGGTGTGAAGCCAGTATGGTGTGGTAGGTAGTACCTAGCTGGTAGGTAAAAAAATGTTGGTAGGTAAAAAAAATGTTGGTGGGTAAAAACCGCTGCAAATTATTGCTCAAAGGCTCTTCAGATCACTGATCAGCTGAGTGAGCTC
The DNA here is from genome assembly GCA_009739505.2 of Apolygus lucorum. Classification (NCBI taxonomy): domain Eukaryota; kingdom Metazoa; phylum Arthropoda; class Insecta; order Hemiptera; family Miridae; genus Apolygus; species Apolygus lucorum. The sequence goes on from CM019174.2 coordinate 16,811,624, forward strand.
CGAAGCCATTTTCAATCCTTTTGAATGGAAGTGCTCTTCCAGGCGTCTCCAGCATTCGAGGAGATCTTCTTCACTCTTCTAATCACTAATCAGCTGAGTGAGCTCCAAAGCCATTTTCAATCCTATTGAACGCAGGAAGCAGAAATTTGAGAGGGAAGGTCAAGGGAGAATACAGATGGTGGTAGGTGCTATTGATGGAGAACCAGTGATCTATACAGAAGGGTGATCTATACAGAAAATAATAAACCTTTGAGCAATGATTTGCAGCGTTTTTGAACTTTATTAGTGCATTACCAATTGAAAAACTAAAAGATTGCCGCTGGAATCATCAAAATCGAACAATATTGCCGGCAAAATGTGGGAAAAAGCTAACTGGAAACAATACTTGAGGGCTTTTGAAGGGAGATAGTGTATCACAACTGGTTTTACCTTGCTTGAAGAATTCATGTCTTTGCTGTGGCACATAAACTAATATTTGTGAAACATGGGACCTAACTTTCAAAGGTTCAATTTTTCCACAGCAAAATTCTATTTAAACAATCCGAGAAGGAAAGAAAACGCTCGCATACGAGACTGCGACGCACTGGGACATTTTATGTCTACTTTTCTCCGCCCCCCTTTTCCCGTCTACCTACCTATAATAATAATATGCTTTCTCAATAAAATTAGAGTTTGTTGACGTGTAACAAACTCTTACTGCAAATGCTGGTTACAGTTGGTTTTTGAAAGAAATACTAACCCTCAATGAGGAATGAATGGCGACCGAATGAGCCCAACAACCTACTGCTTGAAATACACTTGACGACGTCTGAATGTAAATAATTGGAGGTGGGATTCGCTCACCTGACACTCGTAAGCCCCTTGATCTCTCTTCTGGACGTATTTGATTTGAAGGGTCCAGTCGTCCGATCCCTCTTGGTGAATGACTTGAAACCTCTCGTCGTTCGTGTAGGTGAACATGGCGGACGTCAGGATGTGCCAGTCTCTCCGCCTCACCCACGAAACCTGATCAAAAAAATGAAGAATTATGAAACAAAATAGTGAATTATGTTAAGGTACATACTAATTCCATCCCTCCGGGCGTACATCAGTCTTACACCCGATTTGATGTCTTTATTATTTAATGAATTGTAGCCTCATGAGGGGACCCCCCCCCCCTCCTTACCACTGGGTGGGTTTTTCAGTAAAAGTAATTATTAATGAAATTTAAAAACGTCTGCCGAGTGGGCCTGGCACATAGCTTCCTAGTAACCATAACCCGATTGTACAGATGATCCGATGCGTAGTAGAACACACCAATCAACATCAAACACTCAAAACACCAATCTCTAAGTACCTTTCACTACCCTCATAGGGGACCATCTACATGCCAATCTGAACAATCCTATGAAATTTCGTCGAAATCGGATGGAAAATGTGGATGTTACAGGGAATTCACGTTTGCGCATGCGCAGCGGCTACTATCAGTTCGGGGGTGAAGATTTTCATAGGGGACCCTACACACATCAAACCGTACAATCCCTGAAAATTTCATCGAAATCATATGCGAATTGTAGAAGTTATGGCTGTGGCAAGGATCTAATGGCAGACACTCAAACACACATACAGACAGACACGGAACCAAAATTGTTCACAAAGGTCTGAAACGTAAAACGCGAGTGGAAATTTCGATTATGGAGAACTTTTTTTTTTAACCTTGAAAAGTGAAAACAAAGCTTCCGCACCCTTGGTGGACTCGGAAGCAAAAACATGTAATTTTGTGGTAATAATATTGACTACAGTCCTTGCTACTACGGTTGACAACAACGGTCCTTGCGTCAACGTAATCATGGAAACCTGTTAAACTTGAAACCTATTCATTAATTCTGTGATTCACGCAAATGTTCTCACTCTTGTTCAATTTAAGTTCAATAAAACCAATTAATCTGGTTTTAGAGTATTGTTACTCATACTCCTTCTTAACAATTTGTAACGTAAAAAATGAAGGTCAGGATTCAAATAGCTGTTTGGAAGAGTAAAAGTAATTTTTTTTAATCTTTGTTTAACCCTAGAAGTGTGTGTAAAGTTTACTCAACGCTGGTTAGCTCTTTGTGAAAACTAACCTTCTGCCTGAGCCCTCCTCTTAGCATTTCTCTCCCTGGTTAGTTCTGAATCTGCCTTTGGCCAGATATCATCCAGACATCACTTCTCACGCATAAGTTATGAGAACCCTATGAGTAAAAATCACTCAACTGTACCCTTCCACGTAAATTTCGAGTGTCATTTTTACTCTAAGTATACCCTTGCTTGCCTTTTCAAATAGATCTATCTTATTCAGTAATATCATCCATGCTCCCTTATTGTGTGTGAGATTTACTACGATCAACGCTCTGCTTGTTCTACAGCATGAATAAGCCAATATAAACGCCTACGTTATCTACGCCCACCACTTTTATTAAAGAAACCAAAAGAGAGAACACGACTGCAGCTACTTCGAGTAAGAATTAGAGGGATAACAAACAAAACCGGTTCACATCAAGACCCGACTTTAGGGATGTCAGATTCTTCAAAATGAATGGATTTGAATCGAATCGATCTTTTAGAAAATAATCTAAAAAAATCGATACGATATTTTTAAAGTACCTATCGATTTTTTCAAGAATCAATACTTTTTAAGCAAGTCATACTTGAGTAATTACCAAAAGCTGGAGCTAACTTTTGATCCCTTGGTATGTATAAAAAGTTTACTTAAATTCTATTAATATGAAAGATGCAGATAGTTGGATTTTGAACTTTGTTTTTTGACATCTTATGCCTTTACTTAGGCACATAAACAAAAACGCTGCAAACCATTGCTCAAAGGTTTATTATTTTCTGTATACATCACCCTTCTGTATAGATCACTGGTTCTCCATCAATAGCACCTACCACCATCTGTATTCTCCCTTGACCTTCCCTCTCAAATTTCAGCTTCCTGCGTTCAATAGGATTGAAAATGGCTTCGGAGCTCACTCAGCTGATCAGTGCTCTTCCAGGAGTCTCCAGCATTCGAGAAGATCATCTTCACTCTTCCGATCACTGATCAGCTGAGTGAACTCCGAAGCCATTTTTATTCCTATTGAATGGAAGTGCTCTTCCAGGCGTCTCCAGCATTCGAGGAGATCTTCTTCACTCTTCAGATCACTGATCAGCTGAGTGAGCTCCGAAGCCATTTTTATTCCTATTGAATGGAAGTGCTCTTCCAGGCGTCTCCAGCATTCGAGGAGATCTTCACTCTTCACATCACAGATCAGCTGAGTGAGCTCCGAAGCCATTTTCAATCCTATTGAACGCAGGAAGCCGAAATTTGAGAGGGAAGATCAAGGGAGAATACAGATGGTGGTAGGTGCTATTGATGGAGAACCAGTGATCTATACAGAAGGGTGATCTACACAGAAAATAATAAACCTTTGAGCTATGATTTGCAGCGTTTTTTAGCTACCAACATTTTTTTACCTACCAACCATTGGTAGGTACTACCTACCACACCATACTGCTTCACACCTTCACAATCAAGTTTATTAGAAAGAACTAAACGCTTCACACTCGATTGGAAAAATAGAAAGCTTCATACGGAAATTTGATTATTGGTTACGCAGAAGGCAAAACTGTATACAAATCAAAGAAATGAACAGCGATCGCATTTTAGTCCGATAAAATTTGAACGGCGATTAGACCTCTTTTGCGATTCACACTCATGATTCTTTTTTATCGAAGGAAAACCTTCAAGTACTCGTAGGGACCGAACGGTTTGTCCTACAGAGCTCCGGGTGGTCTCAAAAATTTTTAAAAATTCAATACTATCCTAAATTGGTGAACAATCGATCCCTTTATTTCGAGAGTTTTCGAGCTAGGGCACTCTTGAAAATTTCAACCCTTAATTTTCACCCCTTAGAAGTGACTGACATCAACCAAAAGCTTCGCGGCACAACTAGACCCCAAATGGAGCCCATATACCAAATTTGAACCAAATCCAGTGTTGCTAAGAAAAGTGCCGCGTACGGCGGACGGACGGAAATTTTTTTATTAGATTTTCGTATTCTACGACCCTTGAAACGTAAAACATCAAATTTTGAGGGGGTGTAAAATTTTTTTTTTCTTGCTCGATTCCAAAGGTCTATTATTGAAAATAATAAACCAAAATCAACCACAAAAAGCGTTAAGAAAAGGCGTTAAGTTTGGTTTTCTGATGATTTCCGCTTACAACCGAGTCGTTGCAAAGAAACTTTATCTTCGTCATTCGTGTCCGTGGAAAAATCGTTCACCATTCGTTAGAAAGCCCCAAATTTATGCATAAAATATAAACTGCCAAAACCACTGAAATTATGGAAGAAACTGAGATGTACCCCTTAGTTAAAAGAACTGTAAACAGCATCAAATTTGCTCTTACTGCAAATTTTGCAGTTTACTTACTACTTTATTATTTTTATAGGTAGGTAGCGAAGGTAGTGGGAAGAAGTAAAGACATAAAATGTACCAATGTGTTGCAGTCTCCTATGCGAGCATTTTGTTGAGATTGATTTACAAATAAAAAGGTAGCTAGGTAACGAGTTTCTAATTTTGGTTTATTATTTTCAATAATGAACCTTCGGAATCGACCAAGATAAAAAAAATTTAACCCTCCCCCCCCCCCTCAAATTCGTTTGTTTACGTTTCAAGGTACGTAGAATCCGAAAATCGAATAAAAAATTTTCCGTCCGTCCGCCTTACTTTTCTTAGCGACACTTGACCGATTTGGTTCAAATTTGGTATATGGGCTCCATTTGTGCCGTGAAGCTTTCGGTTGGTGTCAGTCACTTCTAAGGGGTGAAAATTAAGGGTTGAAATTTTCAAGATTTCCCTAGCTCGAAAACTCTCGAAATAAAGGTTTTTTTTCACCAATTTAAGATAATATTGAATTTTAAGAAATTTTAGAGACCACCCGGAGCTCTACAGGACCAACTGTTCGCTCTTTACGAGTTCTTAAGGGTTTTCCTTCGATAAAATAGAACCACGAGTGTGATTCTCCAAAGAGGACTAATCTCCGTTGAATTTTTAGCTAACCAAAACGCGATCACTGTTCGTTTCTTCAAGTTGTATTCAGTTTTGCTTCCGTAGAAAACAGTACCTATTAAATTTCCATATGAAGCTACCCTTAATTTCCACTGGGTTGGTGGTTGGGGTTGAAATTTTCAAAAATGCCCTAGTGGGTACCTATGGTTGGTAGGGAGGGATCTATACAGAAGGGTGATGTACACAGAAAATTATAAACCTTTGGACAATTATTTGCAGCGTTTTTTAATTATAATTTTATCTGAATAATCCAGAAAAACTTAATTGATTGTTCCTGTAATCATCTAAATATCATTGCTTGGTTATCGAAACAAAATAACGCTCGCTTTTGTGTGGAAAGTTTCATTTTGGTTAAGACAAAGTACGTAGCTGATGACCATAACTTCACGAAGAACATAAGTTGAGCTACTAGAGTATAGGTAAAAATAGTCTTGGATGAATGGCAACATTGTATGACTCGGAGACTTGGCACTCCAGCACTTTCCTCAGCTCCTACTCACAGTTTTACAAGTAATTTCCAAGGAAACCCAAGCAAGGTAGACAAGTACCAACCAACAACCAGTCGTCCCAGATGAAGAAACAATACTGGCATTGAAGACATTTATTTTAAACTCTCTAATCCGTCGGGAACTATACTTTGAACCCTGTTTTGTTCTTTTATTCTTCGTCTCCAAGAACTAGGGTTCTCAGGAAGCTCTCCGACCAGCTTTCTCGAGTTCTTAGAAAAGTCTGATGAACATCACATGGACTCAGACTGATGACTTGAAAAAATAGAAAAAGAGAACCGATAGAATATACCTGGACTAGCGCTTTGTTGGCATATCTACCTCAATTGTATGCCTTCCCTCAGGTTTTCCTAATGATTCCCACAAAAAATAAAAACGCTGCAAATTATTACACAATAGTTTATTATTTTTCTACATAAATCATTCGTCTGCAAAGCCACCAACCATCCAACATGAAGAAAAACATCGATCGTATTTTGGTCAGCTATAATTTGAATGGAGATTAGGCCTCTTATGCGATTCACACTCGTGTTTCTGATTTATCGTACGTAAAACCCTTAAATTCTCGTAGGGTGCGAACGGTCTGTCCTACAGGGCTCCGCGTGGTCTCAAAAAATTCTATACTATCTTCAATTGATGGAAAAACAATACCTTTATATCAAAATTTTTTGAGTTAGGGCGTTTTCAAAATTTCAAAATTCATTTTTCGACCGTTAGAAGTGACCTACATCAACCAAAATCTTCGCGGCACAACTAGACCCCAAATGGAGCCTACATACCAAATTTCATCAAAATCGGTCAAGTGGGGAAAGTACGGCGGACGAACGGCCAAATTTGTATTCGATTTTTGGATTCTACGTACCTTGAAAACGTAAACCAACAAATTTTGAGGGGGGGTTAAAAATTTTTTTTATTGGTCGATTCCAAAAGTTCATTATTGAAACTAATAAACCAAAATACCCTTCAGAAAATATTATCAAACATTCTGATACCAATTCTCGGAATCGGATCTGTTTTGACAATTTATGTCACGAAAAAGGTGTACACCTCCTGCGTAAATGGGTGATTCTCACATAAAGCTCAAGCCTAGTGTATCTCGAGGTTTTCTCCATACAAACTAGTCCTATGGTTGCTTTTTTCTTTCCCCTTGTGTTCATCTCACCACTCCCTGCGCTTCTCGCTGAAAAAACAATTTATTTTTGCGGTATGGATGCATTTTTTTGGGTCTTGAAAGACTCAATTCTCATTACCACCGCCTGTAACTATTTTGTTTTACTGATGAAAGTTCTCTCCCAAGCCTTGTAAAATGTCCTTATGTTGAAAAGATTCAGTGAAATTGGAAGCCTACCAACAAATCTCCACAGAAACAGCTTTTTTCTATTTTTAAGTTTACTTGGGGGTTCAACAAGTGATAATGAACTGTGTATCTGAAAAAAGTCTCATTACCGCACAAGAATCAAGATTTTCCCCTCCCATAGCGACCAACAGGGCATTTTGGCAAACTTTCGACGAGAATCGTAGTGGCAATACTGCAGAGCGCCAGGGAACTCGCCACCGCCATTTAGGGGGGCCCCGCCAAGCAGGAGCGGTTGTTTAAGGTCACGTGTCAGGTGCGTATGTTTATTGTCATCATTACCACAGTTCAATGATTCTCCATGGAAGAATACTTCTTCCATGGATTCTCTTTCAATGTTGGTGACTGATTTTTTTAGATCCCATTTTTTTGTAGCCCACTATTTGCCTTCTCAAATGGCGTAGAATGAGGAATATGGTATGTACAGAACGAAAATGGCAAGCTCTCAAATTTGGAATTCTCATTACCACACATCAAACCATCTCATTACCACTAACTTAATAAAGTTCGGTGGTAATGATAATAGGCGTGTGGTTAGTTGAGTGTCTTAAAGATGAAGATGAAGTGTATATTATATTATTTTCTACGTCAGATATCTATTGATTTTAGGTTTTAGGTTAGATTTTAGGTTTTCGAATTCTCATATTATTATCTCCATATTGCCCTAAGCCCTTAGAATAAAAAAAATCTTATCGTTCCCTTAGGTAACCCTCAGAGATGACTCGCCCTACACTTTACAAAGCGGAACAATTGTGTGAACAAAAAAAGGGAGGCTGATCGAAGGCGCAGAGAAGAGAGTATGGTCAAGAGTTTCTTTAAAAATATTTGCCTACTTACTATCCAGTTAATGAAACAAATCTGTGATGTAATTAAGTTAATTGTGTGACGAATATTAACAAAATTGTCAAGTTAATTAATATAAAAAGTTGAAGATTGATATACATTATGTTGTAGACTGATAAGAGTTTTTTGAATGTCATTTGACTGACTGTTTTAGTTTTTTTACAGTTCTTTACCTACTTGGAATACATTGATACCATTCTGATTTTCATTGATTTTAGTTTATTTATTCCCTCCCTATCAATCTATAGAAAAGAGAAAAATGGAGATTTTTCAATATAATCATCTTATCCAAAAAACTGGACAAGCTCATTGCTTGAAAGGTAGAAACAGAATTGTAAAACTAATACCATATTCTCAATACCAACTGCGCTTCTCATTACCACCACTCAAAAAAATTAGCTCTCATTACCGCCGCACTAAAAATTTTCAAAATTGAAATTTGAGACTAAAAACTGTGAATTCAGCTCTATCTTGCGTTACAAATTCTTCTTCAAGTTCCCAGGAAACTTGATGAATTTTTTTAAACAGAATTGTGAAACTAATACGTTGTTCTCAATACTAACGACTTAAAAAAAAAAATCAAGTTCTCATTACCGCCGCACTATTAATTTTCAAAATTGAAATTTGAGACTAAAAACTGTGAATTGAGCTCTGTCTTGCATTACAAATTCTTCTTAACGTTCCCAGGAAACTTCATGAATTTTTTTGAATTTTTTGAAGATGGTTCACTTACTCAAAGTTTGAGCCTGGAAGATTGAGCTTTTTCTGAGAATTACCCAAATAATGATAACCAACTAATTCTTCTTCATGAACTGGGGATAATAGAATAACGTCATGAACTATAAGGATAAGTTGAGCTTGTGTTGGTTGATGACTATAATTTATTTCCCTCAATCAGCTAATGAAAAGAGTCGAACCGATTCTCGAATTTCTGAATCGATTTTCCGAATCTTCAGGGAAAAAAATGATCTAAAAATATCGATAGTTTTTTTCAAAAGAATCCATATTTTTTTGCCATCCTTACTTGACTTCATGCTTGACTTCAGCCATCAACTTTGTGTGAGTTGGTGGCGATATCGCTTCGTAATGAAAACGCTGCTAATTATTTCACAATGGTTTATTATTTTTTATTTTTCTATATAGATCACTCGTCTGCAAAGCCACCAACCATCCAACATGAAGAAAAATCTCGATCGCATTTCGGTCAGCTTTAATTTGAACGGAGATTAGGCCTCTTTTGCGATTCACACTCGTGTTTCTGATTTATCGTACTTCCAAACTTTAAATTCTCGTAGTGAGCGAACGGTTTGTCCTACAGAGCTCCGCATGGTCTCAACAAATTCTAAAAATTCTATAGAATCTTAAATTGAAGGAAAAACAATACCTTTATATCGAAATTTTTTGAGTTAGGGCGTTTTCAAAATTTCAAAATTGATTTTGGAACCCTTAGAAGTGACCTACATCAACCAAAATCTTCGGGGCACAACTAGACCCCAAATGGAGCCTACATACCAAATTTCATCAAAATCGGTCAATGCTAAGTGGCAAAAGTGCCGCGTACGGCGGACGAACGGCCAAATTTTTATTCGATTGTTTAATTCTACGTACCTTGAAACGTAAACCATCAAATTTTGAGGGGGTGTTAAAAATTTTTTTTTCTTGGTCGATTCCAAAGGTTCATTATTGAAAATAATAAACCAAAACATCAGCATACCTAGGTATACGAGAAATGATTTTATCCAATCTAGGCTCTGCTCTCTTCAAAACCCTCGAGCTGCTGATACTCTAGCATCAGGACCCCAAGTATACTGTTCCTTTTTCGTAACATAGTACAGGACCTGTTCGAAATGTAGGTTTCCAGTGTGAAGGGAACATCAATAAAGTACTCCCCAAAGTGCCATAATCAGCTAGTCGATTTGTTAGAGTACTTTATTTTGACTAAACATTGTTGAAGTAAGCTGCTAGTTGCCTTTTCCTTATAAATATTTGCTCTCTTTAATTTTTATTTATGGTGTTGGAAGGAGTTCAGTATCTTCGATAAATTTTCGAGTCATTTAGAAATTCGGAAAGGAATTAATTTTTAGTACCCACGTTGAGCATTGTAATTAACTGATTTTTTTTTTTTTACTTAGGGGAAAAGGGATATTGAAATACTATACTTATGAAATTCGATAGTCTAATAATTTTGGTGTTATTGCCCACTGTGGATTGGAAGTCTGGTTGCATAATTACTATTGTATTCTTGATTCATAATTCATTCAGAATTCATGTTTAATAATACAATAATCCATGATGGAAAACGTGTTTGGTTTCATTTCATCCTTTTAGAATATAAATTAATGAAGAGAAATCCAGTTTTGGACGAACGTGTAAAATTCACTGAACGGTATTCTCATGAATTGGAGAAAATACAATATCCTTCTAGTATAAAATAAACATAAATTGACTATAAAATAATATAACTATATTATAAATTGACTATATAATAAAAAGACTATTAATCGAGTATGAGCTAATGAGCGAATTTTCAAAGAAATCTTCAAAGCTGTGGGTGTGAAAATCGAAATATTAGCTGTATGACAGGGTAATCAGCCTAGTGGGTGTGGCACATAGCACGAATCGTAATTTATGCAATCAACCCATGGTTAAACATATTTAAAAAACTGGAAAATACTCTCCATGTCACTCCATATATATGGAGTGACATGTATGTGATTCCATATTTCTATGAAAATTCGCTCATTAACTCATGCTGCATTAATGTACTTTTTAGTTTTCAGTACTAGGTATCCCTCTGATTAGGAGGATCTCCCATTTTGTACGAACATTCAGTTATGTGTTTCAACCAGGTGCAAAGTAGGGGTGTTTTCACCCGAAACGAGGTTGCTTACCCGAATATCATCGACATCATAATAATTTCAATTCAAACATGAGTAACTGAGCACAAATTGAGTTTTGGTCCTTCCCAGAATTAGCCCAGAATTCGAGGATCAAGCGGAATCGATGCTAATGACCTTAGGTGAAATTTGATTCCATCGAACAGATGAGTTTTAAAATATCAGAGGTAGCCCATTAAGGCTAACGTCGTTTTCCAAGGGTCATTTGCTCCCCCCCCCCATCTAAAAGTGCTGGTTCCTCCATCAGAATAGTTAACTATTCAAATCACGGATGTTCAACTCGTTTTGACTGACTGCAAAATGACTTGGTTAATAAATAAACTGTGTCCTACGCACGCAGAATGGATAATATAGCACGAGTATGAGGAAATATCAAATCCGCACAATTCCTTTCCAAAAGTAGTTGAATACTTCGCCAATTGATGTACTCAAGTGTGCCATCGTCTGAAAAAATGTTGAATTCAATGTTCAAACAAATACTTTATTGTCAATTCTGATAATTTTGGTTAACTAATTGTAACTAGTTGGAATCGAGCAAGAAAAAATTGTAACCCCTCTCGAAATTTGATGGTTTTTGATCAAGATGATCGAGATATTTGCAGAATCCAAAAACGAAGCAAATCATTACGTTTATTATTCTTCTGTATGTATCTGCGAGGAACTTGGCTTTGCCTATTAATTATTAGTAACCTGCCTTTTGACAGGAAAATACCTAGTAGTATAATTTTATAGTGAAACCAAGTACTATCAAGTAGGTACCTAGTAGTCGAGGGACCCTCAGATGGTTCGTAGGCAGCCACGTGTGAGCCGATTAATTTTTCTGTCAACTCTTTAACTATGATTCATAGCTCTGGTAGGTGTCATTCGTTTCTAAAACTTGAACACTATTCTAAATTGATGAAAACTGTAATTATTTATTCATTCACTTATTAAATAAAAAGTTTGAAATCTTTCTAAAAACACCCTAGCTCGAAAACTTGCAGTATTCAGGAATAATTTTTTTAATTTTTATTTATAAAACTGCAAATTATATCAAAAAGGTTTATTATTTCTATGTAGATCACTCAAAGAACACGGCTTTGCTCGCTACCTACTTACTTCACAAACAAGTTTATTTTGAAGAAATAAACGCTTCACACTCCTTTCGAAAAAAATAGGGAGTTGTGTTCATTAGGAAAATTTACTAATTACTGGATGTTTAGGACTCACAACCGAGTACAAGTCCATCAATTTCTTTCCCTAGATGCTCCTGAAACGAACAGCGATCGAGTTTTTGTTAGCTAAAAATTCAACGAAGATTAGACCTCTTTTGTGATTCACCCTCGTGATTCTGTTTTATCGAAGGAAAACCCAAGGGTACTCGTAGGGAGCGAACGGTTTGTCCTGCAGAGCTCTGGGTGGTCTCAAAAATTTTATTAAATTCAATACTATTTAAAATTGGTGAAAAAACGATATCTTTATTTTGAGAGTTTTCGAGCTAGGGCCCAAACCCTTAATTTTCACCTCTAGAAGTGACTGACATCAACCAAAAGCTACGCGGCACAACTAGACCCCAAATGGAGCCCATATACATAAATTTGAACCAAATCGGTCTAGGGTTGATTAGAAAAGTGCCGCGGACGGAAGGAAAATTTCTTATGCGATTTTCGGATTCTACGTACCTTGAAACGTATAACATCAAATTTTGAGGGGGTTTAAAATCTATTTTCTTGCTCGATTCTAATGGCTTATTATTGAAAATAATAAACCAATAATGAATTTTTGTGTACTAATTGGCATTGTTTTTGTTTATGTCAGAATGTTCAAGGAAAACCCTTCTTCTTCTTTAGCAATTCAAAAATATTGTACGGTCTACGTAAAATGTTTAAGAAATGCGCTGGCCCATTTTTATTGCTGTTTATTTAATAGTGGCCCTTGAGTATCCGTAAAAGTTAATTTCTTCAAACTGTCTTGAACATAGTCCAAAATTGCTCAAATTCAGTGGGGATTAGAACATGTTTACTTGATGAACTTCACCAAGTAAGCCAATTTCACCGTTAATGAGGAGATGGATTTAAAGACATCTCCAATATGCGCAAATTTTATATCAGATATTCAACGAGTTAGTGAGGGATTGCATTGATAGGACTTGGTAGGCCTCGTGAGGTTCATTGTGATGGAATCTTGAAGTGAAATGTCGGTAACAAGCCAAACATATATTATTTGCATTCAATTTGAAGGTTGCTTGGAATTGGAATTTTGATGGTTCCCTCATCATCAGAGCATCTTTACAATCGTATTATGGGTCGAGGAAGCCACCCAATTTTCCTTTTAACGTGCAGTCTAGGTACGAACAGATAATCTCAAAACTCATCTGAGAAAAAACCCAACATAACAAGCGATTCTTCCAAGTCTTGACCCCTCTCACTCGACCGTGAAACTTGTTTCACACGAGTCTTGAAAATGTCATGGCGGCTGTGAAACTGCTTTATCGACGATACGCGATAACCTGACGTCAGCAGCTCTCCGATATCCTCGGATTTATATTATATAGGTCTCCCACAGTAAAATTTTTTACTCTGTTCTTTCTCTTTCCCCAAGGTTTAGAAGGAAAGTTGGCGAGGCTTATTTGTTTTCTACGGCTCTCTCCCTCCTCTTCCTGAAAGCCACTCGTTCCGGCTGGTTCTAAAGGCACTTTACACGAGCTTTTGACTTTCCTTCGAAAAATACCTTTCGAGGGGGAGAGAAAATAAACCGGGAGTTTACGACTCAAAAGGGGTTAGCCCACTTCCATCTTGTTACATCGGTGGTGTAACTGCCTCTTCTTAACACACTCCGGTGTCCTTTGTTAACCTGGGAAACGATTGAGCGAATGGACTAACTTTCCGCCGGTGTAAATTACATTACTCTTGTCACAAACATGAATAAAACCCGATTTATCTTATAACTCTCAAATTAATACAAAACGCTTCCCACTCGATTCGAAAGTAGTCTTTTGAAGAAACTCAATTTTAAATGCTTGCATACGAGTCTGCAACACATTGGGACATTTTCATGTCAACCACTACACAACAAGGTAGTGAAGTAAGGTTGTTAGTTCATGTACCCAAGCATCAAAATAAGAAAACAGTTGATTGTTCTCTACGCAACACAGTGAGTCTATTTTATTTATTTATTGGTCGCTTGAGCAAGACTTGCGTAGTTTTCGTGACGATTTTTCAGTTTATGTGCCAATGCAAAGACATGAAAATGTCAAAAAAGTCCATTCAAGCAGCATGAGTAAATGAGCGAATTTTCAAATGAAAAATCTTCAAAGCTATTATAATATAGGTACATAATTTTTTGTGAGAGTATTCAGCCTTGTGGGTGAGCACGAATAGTTAAAATGACACAATCAACCTCTTTGTTAAAAATTTAAAAAAAAAACTCAAAAAATACTCTCCTTGTCACCCCGAATTCACAGAGAGCCTGCACGTAAACTGTTATTGTTTCCCATTTTCAGTATACCATACCAACATATTGTATGCACAGGTGTAATGGGTACCACAACGTGCAAGTACCCACTGCACCGCAAGTTTACTGTTTGGTTTGGTTTAGAGTTTCTTTGGGGTCGAAACGCAAGCATTACGCCTCCCCTGACCAACTCAAATCCAGACTAGGTGGAGTCCCTCGTAAGCTAGAGATCCTCGCAACCACCAAGTCAATCCCAATTTCGCAATTGCATGCGTATGTTTCTTGGATTTTGTATTGCTTCCGAGTCTACCAAGGTAGCGGAAGCTTTGTTTTCACTTTTCAAGGATGAAAAAAAAAGTTGGCCAAAATCAAAATTTCCACTCGCGTTTTACGTTTCAGACGTTTCTGAACAATTTTGGTTCCGTGATTGTGTGTCTGTCCGTCTGTCTGTCATGAATTCCTTGTAACGGGCATAGCTATACGAAGTTATTGTCCGATTTCTATGAAATTTTCAGGGATTGTGAGGGTTGGTGTGTAGACGGTCCCCTATGAAAATCATCATCCCCGGACTGATAGAAGCGACTGCGCATGCGCAAACGTGAATTCCTTGTAACGGCCATAACTTCTACATTTTTCATCCGATTCCAATGAAATTTTCAGGGATGTTACAGATTAGTATTTAGATATTCCCCTATGAAAAACGCCACCTTCGGACTGATAGTAGCCACTGCGCATGCGCAAACGTGAATTTCCTTGTAACAGCCATAACTTCCACATTTTCTACCCGATTTTGATGAAATTTTCAGGGATTATGTGGATTAGGTTGTACATGGTTCCCTATGAAAATCAACATCCCCGGACTGATAGAAGCGACTGCGCTTGCGCAAACGTGAATTCCTTGTAACAGCCATAACTTCCACATTATCAATCCGATTTCAATGAAATTTTCAGGGATGTTACAGAGTAGTATTTAGATGGTCCCCTATGAAAATCACCACCTTCGAACCGATAGTAGCCACTGCGCATGCGCAAACGTGAATTTCCTTGTAACGTCCATCACTTCTACATTTTCCATCCGATTTCAATGAAATTTTCATGGATGTTACAGAGTAGTGTTTAGATGGTCCCCTATGAAAATCGTAGAGAATGGTTTCTCATAGAGGGATGGTCCCCTGTGAGAATCTCAAATCCTTTCATTACACTACTAGGCCTCAATGGCTCCGTGCGAGTTGCGGACAGGGAAAGAAGGGTAGAGGGGCGGTTGTCAACAAAATCGTGCTGTTTGCGGAACGGCCTCGACTTTATGATGGTTCCGTGCGATTTGCGGACATAGTGCGGAGATCACTTACTAGATCGCATGATGACATTACGTAAGCGAGATAATCTCGTCTTCAGTTCAGTCTGTCACGTCTATCAATGGAGGTAACGTCAACATCACGCGGGAAACAAGCCCTTGTCTTTGACGGTTTCCGATACCGGTGTCACCGAAAACTGAAAAATGTACGTCCTGGGTATGTGTCAATGAGCAAATCGGAATGACAGTAGAATATAAAGAAAATGACGAAACGCGACTAGCTTGCCGTATGTGTGCTGCCTTAGCCCTCCTTCCGCCAGACTACATACAACTTGGGTGGTTTTTAATTTTGAATGAAGCACCATCGACAGAAAAAATGAAACTATTTTTGGACTATTTTGAAAAGCAATGGCTGGAAAATGAGAAGCACCCCACCTCATTGTGGAACGTTCACGGTGAGAGACATCGCACCAATAACGCAGTTGAAGGTTGGAACAGGAAGCTGAATTCCATTGTAGGGCTTAAACAGCGGAATGTTTTCGTTTTTCTTTCTAGACTCAAGGCTATGGCTTCCGAGGCTAGCTTCAAGCTGCGCTCTTTTGAGGTAGGAGAGCCAGGCAGTAAGAGGAAGAAGACGTACGTGCACTTGGACGAAAGGATCGACGAAGCTGGCAGAAAATTTACCGAAACCAAAGACCTCTACTCCTACCTCAAAACGTTGGCACGTTTTGGCCCAAATTTTCTTCTTTCATTAGCCCAAAATCTTGAAAATTGATGCGAGTTTTCCTCACACATGACGGCTGAGCTTGATCTTCCGAGCTGACACATTTCTAAACACGCCTGCAACAAGTACTGTTTCGCAATGCAGCCAGTCCTAAGCCTGGAAAAAGTGCGAAGGGAAATGTGTTCTGTCCGCAACCCGCACGACAGATTATCGATCTTCTTCCCACCACTTAAGTTTGTCCGCAAATCGCACGTCCGCAACTCGCACGCTACCGCCTCAATAGCTCAGAGGGTAGCAGGATCGAATTCCAGCCGAGGCTAAGTCCCCCAGGCGAAGCGGGTTCGAATCCCAGCCGAGGCTAAGTAATTTTTTGATCCAATCACATACATCTTTTCACTTAATTTTTCATCCGAATTTGATGAAATTCTCCAGGATTGTCTAGATTAGCGTGTAGATGGTCTCCTATGAGGGTAGTGGAAGGTACTTAGAGATTGGTGTTTTGAGATTAACTACTATGCATCGGATCATCTGTATAATCGGGTTATGGATACGAGGAAGCTATGTGCCACACCCACTTGGCAGACTTTTTTTGCTTTATTGGGTTGAAGATGTTTACTGGACTAAGTGGCTCATGAATATGAGCTGGTCGGAGGTTAAAAAACATTCAAAACAGGGTATGTTATAAAAATATTAGAAGTCGATGTAATCTTCAAAGAGTATTCCCTTTCATAGAGTATTTTTGACAGCATTTTTTGTTGTTTTTTTCGATTTTCTGTATACTGTACCAACATACTGTTAAGTGCCAAGATTCCTCTTGTCTGTTCTACTTTTCTCCACGAAAGGGCCATTTATTTTATAAACTGAGTTATAGACAGAAGTTTATTCACACCATTCCAAAGGTAAGTTAAAATAGCATTATTATCCATATTTACAATCTTATGTCAACTGATCCATACAAGAACGATGCTGCTAAATGTCTAAACCACTCTGGTTCAATGTTCTTTATAGCCCTGAAGATGGTATACAAATAGGTATACCGAAACGAGTGCCTAAACAAGTGTTTTATTCTCCTGACTGAACCTCAAGGACCTCAACCCTTATTTTTGAATCAAGCAGTAGAGAAAAAAGAACTTAATTCTAATAGGTAAACTCTATCGATACTTCATCTCCCTCCCCCCAACATACAGCATTTACAGATTTAATTCAACCTTTTACAGATTTATTTCAACCTTTTCCAGATTTATTTCAACCTTTTACAAATGCATTTAAACCTTTTACACATTCTATTAAACCTTTTACAAATAATTCAATTCAATATTTTACAAATTATATTCAACTCTGCACCAGAGGGGATGGGTATGGAAAGTAGCTGATTGATTAGTACCTAGTAGTAGGCTACACGTAGTTAAGTAGGTAGACATGGACAGCTTGGACATGGAGCAAACTTGGCGGGCTAAGATAAGAAAGTATGATAGAAATGATTTACGGCAAGCGGTGTCGGAGCTCAAAGGAGTGGCACCCAACAACATCAGGGTGATGGCTGCAACCATATCATGGCGCGGGGTGTGGTGCGGGAAAAGTGCCACGGAGTTGCGCGAGTTGGGCATCTCAGTAGGCGTACTCCGTGGTATCACCACCCGTGTCCTGCTCGGCTCATATTTGAACTGGTGGTCGTTTTATAGAGGCACTTCCCTTCATCCCTCTCTCCCACCCCCACCTTCCTCATCTTCCCTCATCCCTAGGGCCGGCGTCGGGTGAGTCCTGGGCGTCCTCACCATTATTTTTTATTTATTTATTGATTTTTATTTATGGCGTGCCCCCTCCGTCTCAAAAGACATTTTTTCTTTGAGGGGAGTTTAAAAAAAAAAAAAATAAAAAAAAAGGTAACGGCTGCAACATCGTCGTGGCGTGGAAAATGGTGCGGGAAAAGTAACACGGAGTTGCGAGAGTTGGGCATCTCAGTAGGTGCACTCAGTGGTATCACCACCCGTGTCCTGCTCGGCTCATATTTCCGGGACCACCCGGAGCTCTGCTGGACAATCCTACGAGTACTTAAGGGTTTTCCTTCGATAAAACAGAATCATGAGTGTGAATCGCAAAAGAGGTCTAATCTCCATTCAAATTTTATCGGACTAAAATGCGATCGCTGGTCATTTCTTCGATGTGTATAAAGTTTTGCCTTCTGCGTAACCAGTAATCAAATTTCCATATGGAGCTTTCTATTTTTCCAATCGAGTGTGAAGCGTTTAGTTCTTTCTAATAAACTTGATTGTGAAGGTGTGAAGGCAGTATGGTGTTGTAGGTAGTAGCTACGAATGGTTGGTAGGTAAAAAAAAAAAAAATTGGTACCTAGGTGAAAAAAAAAATTTATTTCACAAAGGTTTTATAATTTCCTGTATAGATCACTCGTCTGCAAAGATCAAAGCTTTGTCATTGTCACTATTTATTTATTTTTTCCTACCAACCATAGGTACCTACTAGGGCATTTTTGACAATTTCAACCCCAACCACCAACCTAATGGAAATGAAGGGTTGAAATTTTCAAAAATTCCCTAGTAGGTACCTACCTATGGTTGGTAGGTAAAAAAATGACAATGGCAAAACTGTGATTATTGCAGAAGAATGATCTATACCCGAAATTAATAAAATTTTGTGAAAAATTTGCAGCGTTTTAAATGTTCTTTTATTTATAGCGTGACTCTTCCGTCTTTGAGGAGAGTTTATTTAGAAAAAAAAAGGTTGGTACGTACATAGTTCTTACCTACGTGACCTCAGCGCCTTGCCAATTCAATATCTACTGTATGGTCAGAATCGCTTCTGTGTGCAATGCCGACAGTCCCTTAGTTCCAAGCGCTTGGAAGCGATAACTTTCTCATTAGTCGCTCTGTATCGCTGTTTACGATTTTTTTTCTCACGAGATCAGTTGAAGGGTTGGGATGTGTTAAATTTCTGGAGAGTTGAATATAATTTGTAAAAAGTTGGATTGAATTTGTAAAAGGTTGAAATAAATCTGTAAAATTTAATATCTGATACTTACAAATTGAACAAGGAACGATAGATAGACATATAATCCTATAATCAATGAGGCTTGTATCTATAGCATTTAATGCTATAGATACAAGCCTCATTGATTATAGGATTATATGTCTATCTATCGTTCCTTGTTCAATTTGTAAGTATCATTTATCATCCCTAGTCCAGGAATAGATATTCAAACCAAATGTATAGTTTAATAGGGATAGAATACATCGCCAATATAATTAATCTAATTCATTAATTCGATTGTCCAGATCCCCTAGAACAATACTGTTTCAGGGACTTTTTTTTTTATTGATCTCAACTTTTTCGAATACAAAGTACCTCATCTGAGAAAGCAATGGAGCAAAAAACACCTATAAAGTCGAAAACCAATATTCCTGGCCTTGCATTTTTTTGGGGGGGCTGTTCACATTAAAAAGTGGAATCCCATAGAGTTTTTTGAAATTGTGCTGAGATTAACATCTCATAAACTCTGTGAAGTGATTAACATTCCTTGTGATGTGATTTTTCTTATGGAAACAACCATACTGTTCTTTCTGTGATCATGTTTCCCATCTTTTAACTACATTACATTATTAATGGTGAGGAAATCTGAACGCTCGATATGGCAATTAGTTTCTGTGATGCGCGTAATTACGATGTTGTGTTTAAATTGAAGTCGACTTTACGGTGCAAAAACGATGCCAATATATAAATAAGGGAAACAATAATTGTTTCCCTTATTTATTATATATTATTTATTTATTCCCTTATTTATCAATTATTGATAAAACTCACAGCTCGGTTGTTGAGGTTGCGGACCCTGCAGTGAAGGTAGGCGGTGCCGCCCAGCTGTGCTGTCGCATTTGTCACCAAGTTGGCGTCAAACACTGGAAGGTCCTCCGGTGGAGGTGTTGAAGCGGCTTTGTTGTTCTGCTCCCTGATTTTGTTCAAGAGGTCTTCCAGGCTCTCCCTGGAACCCGCGAACCAGTCTGGAACAAAAGGCAGCCACAAAGACATCAAACCAACGGTCGTGGGATGAAAGAAACAAAGGTTTGAAAAAACACGACGAAGGAAAAATACACGGGGAGCTAATTTATTTGCACGGCCGACAAAACCACGTGGTTGTTTTTCTGCGATATTCACCTGTTGAGTGACAATGGAGACTAAGCATGTTGAACTGACAATGGTACAAACAATGTCATCAATAGCGACAGTATTTAGCCCAGTCAAAATGTGTTTTTAACACGAAAGTTTTGGGGGGTTTCTAATTTCTACGGTTCCTAGTGTTTTTTGGGGTGCTGAATCCGAATCTGAGGTACTTGCCAACAAAATTTCATGACGGAACATTGAAAAAAAATTTCAAAATAAGACGAAAAAAGTGATTTTTTGGTGGTTTTTTTTCCTATCACTCAAAAACGACCAACTTTTGGCAGAAAACTATTACATATGCAAAATGAAAGCACGTTACATCTGCTATAAATTTCATTTCGTTTTTTCACAAACCGTTTAGGCCCCAGATCTGGTTAAAAATATACGTATTTTAGCTGTTACCCAAGTCATTCATGAATTACTCATAACTCAGAATCCTGAAAAATTATATTCAAAATTTAAAAATATTGAAGGTAAGAATTCATACCAATAATACTTCTTTGTTTAAGAAAAAACAATAAACAAATAGTAAAAAAGTAGTCGAGTGTAGGTACATCAGCACACACATAATGCGGCACATCTGTTCAGTCATAGATCACCTAAGTACTAGAGATAGCATAATACCGGTTCGGCCGCAACATTAGCCCGGTTGGCAAACCACGTCTTCATTTGATTGCAAATCAAAAAGTATCGCTTCTATCGTTTTCAAACTTTTATCATTTATTCTAAACATCTGTAGTTACATACTGTAAAAATGTGAAAAAGTCAATTTCATAAACAAATAAATAAAAATCATTAAAATAAGATTTCCAAAACTGCAGAATTCGCTACTTTGAAGTACCTTTTCTCTGAAACTATGCAAGCCAGCCAAACTATGTTTTGAAATTTGTAATTAGAATGTGTAAGAAAAGATTGGCTCAATTAGTTTGACGAAAAAAAATCGTGGGGGGGGGGGGGTGAGGAGGGGGCAAGGGACAATAAAATATTCAACGTATAAACGTGTACGCGTCGTACGTGTTTCGTATTCGATTTTTTCAAGAATTCAAACGACCGCATTTCAATTTAAGATAAATATTTCGAAAAAGTAGCCGCGCTAGATTACGTGCGAAGACTACACCTAAAACATGAAAAAAAGTAATTGGATACGTCCAGTAGTTCCCGAGAGTTGTGTACCTGAATGTTGAGAAACGCAACTTTCCAGGGCAGCTGATTTTCTGAAGGCGTGTCATGTATTCGTTTACCAACCTAGCGAGTTTGCGGCTCCACGCTCGCGTCACATTTTTCATCCATTCTGTGTGTAGATATTTATTGCTCTATTCAGTTCCGTTACTTCCTTTCCTATAGTGTTCTTATTTCAAAATCGGTTCGTAACATTGAAGAAGAATAAAGGGATGTTTTGATTTTGAGTAGGTGAAGGTTTTGTTTTGGTTCTTGTGGTTCTGTATTGTGATTCGAGTTTCTGAACGGTTTTTGCTCTCAAGGAGTCTGTGGTCAAAATTACCAAAGAAAATCTTCGTTTGCACCAAGACATTGACGTTTGAGGCTCACGAGGCTATCCTAACACTCTGCGAGAGAAACTTAGGAAAATGCAAGTTGCTTTTGACTTTGGGTTAGTTGTAGCCAGGACATTTCTACTTGAAATACTGCAACGAAACAGAACGAAGGAGATTGAATAAATTCCGTAAAGCAGCTCTAGAGATGAAGAAAAAGGACAGAAGAGATCTAGAGCTATGAGAAGATTAAAAACTCAGTGGCAGCAGGAAGAAGGCGTCACACCATCCTACGCTCCGGGTGGATTCAAACCTACTTTTGGAAGGTTGGAAAAAGGTCCTCCAGTTGGAATTTTGCGATGCTTTTATTAAAAAATGCGCAGAATAAATTTGAAACCCGAAAATCGAAAAAACGTACGTATTTCAGTTTTTGGGTGGAAAAAGGTGATTTTTTTTGGTGACAGTTAAAATACGCATATTTTGAACCAGCGCTGGAGCCTAAACGGTTCTTACAAAAAACGCTTGATATTTCTAGCAAATTTAACGTGCTTACATTATGCATAAATAATTGCTTTCTGTCAAAAGTTGGTCGTATTGCGTCATCGGCAAATAGCCACCAACAAATATCTTTTTTTGGTTTATTATTTTCAATAATAAGCCTTTGGAATCGAGCAAGAAAAAAAAAATTTTAACCCCCCCTCAAAATTTTATGTTTTACGTTTCAAGGTACGTAGAATACGAAAATCGAATAAAAAAATTTCCGTCCGTCCGCCGTACGCCGTACGCCGTACGCGGCACTTTTCTTAGCAACACTGGACCGATTTGGTTCAAATTTGGTATATGGGCTCCATTTGGAGTCTAGTTGTGCCGCGAAGCTTTTGGTTGATGTAGGTCACTTCTAAGGGGTGAAAATTAAGGGTTGAAATTTTCAAGAGTGCCCTAGCTCGAAAACTCTCGAAATAAAGGTATCGTTTTTTCACCAATTTTAAATAGTATTGAATTTTTAAAAATTTTTGAGACCACCCGGAGCTCTGTAGGACAAACCGTTCGGTCCCTACGAGTACTTGAAGGTTTTCCTTCGATAAAACAGAATCATGAGTGTGAATCGCAAAAGAGGTCTAATCTCCATTCAAATTTCATCGGACTAAAATGCGATCGCTGTTCATTTCTTCGATTTGTATACAGTTTTGCCTTCTGCGTAACCAGTAATCAAATTTCCATATGAAGCTTTCTATTTTCCAATCGAGTATGAAGCGTTTAGTTCTTTCTAATAAACTTGATTGTGAAGGTGTGAAGCCAGTATGGTATGGTAGGTAGTACCTAGCTGGTAGGTAAAAAAAAAGTTGGTAGGTAAAAAAAATGTTGGTGGGTAAAAAACGCTGCAAATCATTGCTCAAAGGCTTCTTCACTCTTCAGATCACTGATCAGCTGAGTGAGCTCCGAAGCCATTTTCAATCCTTTTGAATGGATGTGCTCTTCCAGGCGTCTCCAGCATTCGAGGAGATCTTCTTCACTCTTCGGATCACTGATCAGCTGAGTGAGCTCCAAAGCCATTTTTACTCCTATTGAATGGAAGTGCTCTTCCAGGCGTCTCCAGCATTCGAGAAGATCTTCTTCACTCTTCAGATCACTGATCAGCTGAGTGAGCTCCGAAGCCATTTTCAATCCTTTTGAATGGAAGTGCTCTTCCAGGCGTCTCCAGCATTCGAGGAGATCTTCTTCACTCTTCGGATCACTGATCAGCTGAGTGAGCTCCAAAGCCATTTTTACTCCTATTGAATGGAAGTGCTCTTCCAGGCGTCTCCAGCATTCGAGAAGATCTTCTTCACTCTTCAGATCACTGATCAGCTGAGTGAGCTCCAAAACCATTTTTACTCCTATTGAATGGAAGTGCCCTTCCAGGCGTCTCCAGCATTCGAGGAGATCTTCTTCACTCTTCAGATCACTGATCAGCTGAGTGAGCTCCGAAGCCATTTTCAATCCTATTGAACGCAGGAAGCTGAAATTTGAGAGGGAAGGTCAAGGGAGAATACAGATAGTGGTAGGTGCTATTGATGGAGAACCAAAGATCTATACAGAAGGGTGATCTATACAGAAAATAATAAACCTTTGAGCAATGATTTGCAGCGTTTTTTTGCATCTTTTTCAATGTTCCGTCACGAAATTTTGGTGGCAAACCTACGATTTGGATTCAAAAACATGAGGAATCATACAAATCGGAAAAACCCCAAAACTTTCCTGTGAGGGTCCGTTTTGAACACATTTTGACTGGATTAGTTGGGCAAAGTGCATTTTAGATGAAAGATGACAGAAAGACACCTACGAATAAAATCACTCGCGATGAGATTGTGGAAAACCATTTTAATAAAAACGGAGTTGAGTAGAACGTTGTCTATTTCCACGAAAATAATGAGTTACAAGTTAAATCGATTTCGACGGTTAGGTCATCATCAGTAACAAACAATAACTCTATCATATAGATAGAGATATAATCATTATTGTTTGTTACTGATGATGACCTAACCGTCGAAATCGATTTAACTTGTAACTCATTATTTTCGTGGAAATAGACAACGTTCTACTCAACTCCGTTTTTATTGAAAGACACCTAAATAATTACCGGTTCAGTGTTGGATAGAAAGGAGGGGTCTAGGAGGATGTGAAAATTTCCCCTAATATGCATCATTATCACATCACATTTACAAAAATATTTTATAACTAATTCAGAACACGTTTTTCTATCAACGAACACCGTAATTTTAAATTGCACCTTATGAAATACCCTAAAATTGTAATTTACAATTCGAAATGGACCAATTTATTGACGTGAGGTCAAAATCACGAGAAAAAAAAAAATTAAATTTAAATAGGTGCCTAACTCGGAATTTACCTCCAAGTAAAAACGCTGCAAATCATTGCTCAAAGGTTTATTATTTTCTGTATAGATCACCCTTCTGTATAGATCACTGGTTCTCCATCAATAGCACCTACCACCATCTGTCTTCTCCCTTGACCTTCCCTCTCAAATTTCAGCTTCCTGCGTTCAATAGGATTGAAAATGGCTTCGGAGCTCACTCAGCTGATCAGTGAACTGAAGAGTGAAGAAGATCTTCTCGAATGCTGGAGACGCCTGGAAGAGCACTTCCATTCATTAGGATTGAAAATGGCTTCGGAGCTCACTCAGCTGATCAGTGATGTGAGGAGTGAAGAAGATCTCCTCGAATGCTGGAGACGCCTGGAAGAGCGCTTCCATTCAATAGGATTGAAAATGGCTTCGGAGCTCACTCAGCTGATCAGTGATCTGAAGAGTGAAGAAGATCTTCTCGAATGCTGGAGACGCCTGGAAGTGCACTTCCATTCATTAGGATTGAAAATGGCTTCGGAGCTCACTCAGCTGATCAGTGATCTGAGGAGTGAAGAAGCCTTTGAGCAATGATTTGCAGCGTTTTTTACCCACCAACATTTTTTTTTACCAACCAACTTTTTTTTACCTACCAGCTAGGTACTACCTACCACACCATACTGGCTTCACACCTTCACAATCAAGTTTATTAGAAAGAACTAAACGCTTCACGCTCGATTGGAAAAATAGAAAGCTTCATATGGAAATTTGATTACTGGTTACGCAGAAGGCAAAACTTTATACACATCGAAGAAATGACCAGCGATCGCATTTTAGTCCGATAAAATTTGAATGGAGATTAGACCTCTTTTGCGATTCACACTCATGATTCTGTTTTATCGAAGGAAAACCTTCAAGTACTCGTAGGGACCGAACGGTTTGTCCTACAGAGCTCCGGGTGGTCTCAAAAATTTTTAAAAATTCAATACTATTTAAAATTGGTGAAAAAAACAATACCTTTATTTCGAGAGTTTTCGAGCTAGGGCACTCTTGAAAATTTCAACCCTTAATTTTCGCCCCTTAGAAGTGACCTACATCAACCAAAAGCTTCGCGGCACAACTAGACTCCAAATGGAGCCCATATACCAAATTTGAACCAAATCGGTCCAGTGTTGCTAAGAAAAGTGCCGCGTACGGCGGACGGACGGAAATTTTTTTATTCGATTTTCGTATTCTACGTACCTTGAAACGTAAAACATCAAATTTTGAGGGGGGGGGGGTTATTTTTTTTTCTTTCTTGCTCGATTCCAAAGGCTTATTATTGAAAATAATCCCGTGGGTTTATCGTGTGACAGGAGTAGGTAAGGCCATACTGTACGAATCAATTCTACAAATAATTTGCTACAAAAAGTTCCTCTCAGAAATTTTGGTTTATTATTTTCAATAAAATTTTTAATTTTATTGAAAATAATAAACCAAAATTTCTGAGAGGAACTTTTTGTAGCAAATTATTTGTAGAATTGATTCGTACAGTATGGCCTTACCTACTCCTGTCACACGATAAACCCACGGGATTTGTAATTACCACCACTGAAACAATTGTTGCGTTTTTAGGACGTCCCACAGTAAGACTTGGGCGTCCCTATGCGATTGATCTGGGGTAAATTTGGACAACACTCAACAGAAAAAAATAACGACACAGTAATCCGTTTTAGACCATTCTGAATCCAAATACGCGGAAAAAACCATAGGTGAATGTCTGTGTGTGTGTGTGTGACAAAATCTTGTGTCGTCTGCCCAGGCCTTAGTTCTCAATCGATTTTCGTGGTTCTTTCTTTATTCGACACAGAAACCTATCTAGTTGTGCACTACGTAGCCGGAATTTCGAATTTTGCCTTTTAAGGGTGATAGAGGGGGGGGGGGTTAATGCTCATAAACGTGCGTTTGGGGGCATAATCTTCTAAACTCTGTCCAGGCCTCAATTCCCAACCGATGACAACGATGACATGGACGACGGAGGGGGGGAGGGAGAGACCACCATTTCTTGCCTAAAGTACTAAATAAATTACATCGAGTGAAACAGTATTCTATCGCTTACCAACTGGTTTAAATTGATCTAATGCTTATCCAATGGGACGTCCCCAAGAATGCATGCATTATGTAACAATATGTTTACTAATACGGAGAGAAGCGGTGGGGGCAAGGAAACATGACAGTTGAAGAATAATTAGAGTGGCGTCAACGCGATGGAAGTATAAGTGGAATTAATCCGAGATACATAAATTTATTACTCTCTAAACCCCAGATTGAGTCTAATTTCCATCGTGAGCACCTAAGTAATCTGGTAGAGTCCCATTTTCCAGTTTAGAAGATTGGAGTGGATTACGGCGAGGTAATCGTCTTAGAAACTGCTTAGGCCATAATTATTTGAGAGCGTCAACGAGACGACCCACAAATTTCTTTGATGGGATCATTTTCATAAATGTTTAACAGCGCAGTAGTAAACTCTTTACATAATTTGATCTCGTATCTTTCCCTCTCAAATGTTGGGGAAACACGGCGAAGTGAATTTCAAAACACTAGAATGGTTTACAACAAAGGACCTACCAGTTCTCTAGAATACTGCTAGGTTTGTTATTTATGTCGTCTTGATAATCCTTCCCATGGAGGGCGAGGTGCCGATGTTGTTCCACCAAACCTTCCCTTATGTATGTTTGGTAATGTTGTGAGCTAACCCTTATTTGTTACACACCCCTCTCGTTGTAGTTCATCTTAAGATAACTTTAGCAATCGTAGTGGTAGAACGGTAGATTGTATTATACCATATTCTCTCACCATCTGGTCAGTACCCTCATCTCCCATTCCTATACATTTGAGCTACCACAAGCACCCTCATCTATTCAGCATACCACCACAGGACAAGGTGAGGTCGCTATTACCTAACTCCTACTCGTTCTGGAGCGTTTCCCAGTGATCCCTATAAAAATAAATCCTTATAGCATTGATTAATCCAAGTTCGGGATCCTTGTTGTAGTGAACCAGCCTTTACCACCCCTCTCCAGTTGGTACTGCCACCAACAGCTAATTCTTCTCACGTCGTATTTCTTATTGATATCTCAGGGGTATCTGGCTCTGGTCAAAGAAATTGGATCTGGCACTAGCGGAAATCGATGCGGCCAAAATTCAGAAGTATGAAGTTGATGCAATATTAGAGGCTGCAGCAGCACTTGCCAACATACAGTGAAATCAAATAAAGGTGATTGGGGCAACTAGTTCTGGGACAAGGCATGGCAAGTCAGCCAAGGATCTGATTCGGGCTGGTTACCCTCTGTTCATTCAATAGTGGATGACCTCCCGAATCCTGACAGGAGGAACGTTTATCTAGTCTGTATTCCACTCGACGGCGTGCCACGGCTCGAGCAAATGGGCCCCGTGGGACTTGGAGCTGAACTCGAACCCCCTAGGGAGGAGGAGCGTCGGCTGATGGCATAGCTAGAAGAGGCACAATCCTCCCTTCATCATTCCTGCGACAAGGTGATTCAATCTTGTCCCTCAACGTCCGAGGTCGAATCTAGGACCCTGATGGACATGACTGCTGAAATAATACTGTGATGTAAATATTTATGTACAATACCATGGTTGATATAAATTGTTAATTCATTTCTTTCAATAAACCCTCTATTTCGTAATAAAATTGGTTACATTGGTATAATTGGTACAATTGGTTAAATATAGTCTCATAGGGAATAAGTGCTTCTGTTTTGTGCTTACACTGGAGCACTCGTGGGCCCCTTTGATGAAACCTCAGCGAGTGTCTTGTTTAATGCTAATGGCACCCTCGTGTCCTACACGACCACAGAGCTCTCAAGCGGACTTACAATATACTCGTACAAACCAGGACGCTCTCACCTACACCCTTCATACCTGCATTTAATCGGTATTCCTTTATGTATATCTGGATTAATTAATTACGCAAACGGTCCTCAGGATGAGAAATATATCATTAATTTAATTCCGTATAATATGGTCCAGAGCAAATAATGTACTACATAGATGTCCACATGTAGACAACTCTGTTTTCACCTCCTCGATCGAATACAATTATTAGGTAGTTTTGTCTGTAAATTACGTACTCGTACTTAGAGGATCTGACAATCGCTTGAATCGGACCGAAATACCATTAGGTGATACAAAACACATCTATCAAGTGAGTGAGGTACTAAGCCACAAAGCCATTCTGAAGCGTAAGGATAATAAAACATAAATCCTCAAGTACCCTCCAAAGAATCTCAAAACCTGATCGATAGCAGCAACCAGGGATAAATGAAATTCACAGGGGCCCATCTTCACGCCGAACCCTAGGATCCCCGACAATTTCATGGAAATTGGGCTGTATCTTCGAATAGTTTTGCGTGTTAAGAGGACTTGAGGTAAAGACTAACTGATAGACACAAATCTAGACTTATAGATATGAAACTAGGAATGTCTGAGAATTAAAAATTATGATTTTTTTATGCTCAAAATAGGAAAACAGTGTTACCGTTAACTTACGTTCTCGCAGACTCGTAAGCAGTAAAGCTAACGAAAGCAATCCTATGATATGTTTACTGTTAGAACCGCAAAACGTCTGCCAAGTGGGTGTGGCACATAGCTTCCTCGTATCCATAACCCGATTATATAGATTATCCGATGCATAGGGTAAGTTGGGGTATCTGGGCCATGGGGTATTTGGGCCATGTGTCGTTTTGGCGCCCTCAAGTTTGAATTTTTAAAGTTTTCAATGTTGGTACCACTGGCAGACAATGGGAAGTGTCTAGAACAACGACCATTTTGAAGCTCAGTTGCAGTAAGTCTGTCGTGGAGGGCTGTTTCTCGCTCGACAATATCACGGTGAGTACAACGTGTTGAACCATGCTTCTTAGTTCAACTCAAAACCAGAATATGTGACAACAAAAAATATTAAATACGAGAAATTTTATTTTTTGATGCTGCAGTGTTGAAGGGCATCACATACTGAATGTGTGCAACACGTTTCTTTTTTTTCTCTTCAAATTCTTATAATTTATATCTACGCCTGAAGTCTGATTTTCTCGTTTTTCTCAAAAGAAGGTGGCCCAGATACCCTTAATCTGAAAACACCAATCTCTAAGTACCTTTCACTACCCTCATAGGGTACCATCTACACGCTAATCTGGACAATCCTTGAAAATGTCATCAAAATCGGACGAACAATGTAAGTGCGGTAGTGATTGGAATTAAAAAATCTCTATGCAAGACTGGGAGTCGAACCTGGGACTCCTGGGTGTGAGTCCAGTACTTTGCTCACTGATCTACAAAGGGGTTGATTGAATGGCTTTGAGATTCTCACCTCAGACGCAACTGTTACGGCTGTTACAAGGATTTTACGATTGCGCGTGCGCAGAGGCTACTGTAAATTTTAAGGCCTTGATTTTCATTGGGGACCATCTACAACCTACTCCGCGTAATCCCTGAAAATGTCATCGAAATCGGGTAGAAATTGTGGAAGTTATGGCTGTTACAAGCAATTCACGTTCGCGCATGCGCATCGGCTACTATCAGTCCAAAGATGATGATTTTCATAGGGGACCATCTAATCACTAATCTGTAACATCCCTGAGAATTTCATTGAAATCGGATGGAAAATGTAGAAGTTATGGCCGTTACAAAGAATTCACGTTTGTGCATGCGCAGTCGCTTCTATCAGTCCGAGGATGTTGATTTTCATAGGGGACCGTCTACACACCAACCCGCACAATCCCTGAAAATTTCATCGAAATCGGACAATAACTTCGTATAGTTATGCGCGTTACAAGGAATTCATGACAGACAGACAGACACGGAACCAAAATTGTTCAAAAAGGTCTAAAACGCAAAACGCGAGTGAAAATTTTGATTTTGGAGAACTTTTTTTTTCGTCCTTGAAAAATGAAAACAGCTTCCGCTACCTTGGTAGACTCGGAAGCAAAAATAGATATTCCTGGAGTATCTTAAAGAAATAATGATTGAGTGGCATCCTGAGGTACCCAAAGAGACACCATAAAAAATCTAATTTTTCTGCAATTCGTAGATATTTCCAGCCACAACTCATAATATTTTCCCAACATCTTGGGTTTTTTCTTTAGATAAGATTCAAAAAGAAATTCCGCTTAGTTGTTATAATAAGGTATCTGAACGTATTTTCGGAACTTACTTGTGCTGTCCTCCAGTTCATGGTGCAGGTCTCATCTAATCAAGATATGTAATATCTCAAGAATCTTTCTTACACAATCGACAGTAGAAGTATCAAGGTAGCCAACAAGTGAATGATTTTGGCTCAAAGGTGGATAAAAATGTTGCAGAAAGCTTCGAAATTGGACTTTCAAAATGATACCGAAGACAGCAAGGTTGGAAGTTGCAACGTCAAGTCATGTTTCGAATAATGCGCGCGTCTTTAAGGAATACTAGACCACCAGGAAGGAATTGTCTCTAGTCGGGCAGTTTCGGGTTCTGACGTCACATAGTGAGGATTTTCTTTGCTTAGCTGGCAGCCGTTTTGTGTGGTTTAAGCTTTGTTAGTTTTGCAATTTTGAAAAATCATCGAGGAAACGGGTTCCGATTTATTCCATACTGAACATTTTAAGGCCATTTCAATATGTTAATTTTCTCCGAAAAATTCCTCTTAATGATACACATTTTGTATATTGACTGTGAACGTTCCACTCCGTCACAGTCATGGCGTGGAGACAGCTAGGTATGCAAAAATGAAACTCGGGTCTTACAGAGCGAGAGTATTTGAGTTGATCGATCAGCCTTGATATAAAAGTGGGGGTTGATGGATGGCCAGTTCCCGCTATTGTCAACTAAACTCTTGCGTTTCATATGGAAAACCCCGACCGCCATTCGTGTCATGCATTTTGCGACCTTTACGAACCATTTTGCGTTTGAAACATCTCTCACGTTACGAATATTTATACGGATTGATTGCTCTCGATGTTTAGTTGATGTACACCTAATTCGTCCAATCATCTGATTCATGTATATCAACGTAGATATTCAAGAACAGATTAACCGACATTGTGATGATAATGTCAGTTAATCAAGGAAAGTATTCTACAAAAGCTTCCATTCCTCTGATTTCCCTTATTCAACCACTATGTTTATAATAAGATAAGATATATACGATTTTTTTCGTGTGTTTGACTCATATCTACTAAAATTGCCATAACTACCTTAATTTATCGTAAACATGTAAATATAAGGGCACTGGTGGAAAGGGCGTCCTGTGCCTACAAAAAACTATTTTCGGGGTCGTGATGGGTGAAAAATCAAGTCGTAGAGTAATTTTTGTGAAATTGGCAAACTTTCATTTTTTTTCGCGTTCAAACACAAATTTCTCCCCTAAATTCGATTGTAAAATATTTGTTGATTATACCATTGGAAAGCTAAAATCCTTGCCCAGTTTTGGGTGTTGAGTTACGTGGAAAACCATGCGAAAGTAAAACCCTAACTACCAAAAGAAAAAAGAAAAAATGTTGCCAGTTTGCCAAAATTACTTTACGAGTAAATTTGCACCAATCAGGCACCCACAAATAGTTTTTTGTAGGCACTAGAAAGATGGGAAATTTGACGCACTACCCAACGATGCCTTTATTTTCACCGTAAAATTTAAGGTAGTTATGGTAATTATAGTGACATGAGGTCAAAAACACGAAAAAATCTTAAAATGGGAAAAACAAGGGGTTAAAACCAAATTGCTGGGAGACATTTTCTAACTTGAATTAGTCGTAGAATCGACTCTCAAATTTTTCCGGTAGGTACTTAACATGGAACACCCAGTATACTTGTGATTTTTAGAAAAACTCAGGAGTCGATCAAGAATGTTCCAAAACAAATTTCTGTAAAAAAAAAGTCCGTGCTAAAAATTTAAAAAAAAGTTTTTTAAGACGTCCCACAGTAACACTTGGGCGTCCTTATGCGATCGATCTGGGGTAAAGTTGGACAACACTCAACAGAAAAAAAAATAACCACACAGTAATCCGTTTTAGACCATAATGAATCCAAATCCGCGAAAAAAACCATAGGTGTATGTCTGTGTGTGTGTGTGTGTGTGTGTATGTGTGTGTGTAACAAAATCTTGTGTACTCTGCCCAGGCCTTAGTTCTCAAACCGATTTCCCTGGTTATTTTTTGTTCGACGCGGAAAACTATCTGGTTGTGCACTACGTCGCCGGAATTTCGAATTTTGCCTTTTAAGGAGGGGAAAGGGGGGGGGTTAATGCTCAAAAAACGTGTGTTTTTGGGCATAATCTTGTGTACTCTGCCCAGGCCTTAGTTCTCAACCGATTTTCGTGGTTCTTTTTTTCTTCGACGCGGAAAACTATCTAGTTGTACACTACGGCGCCGGAATTTCGAATTTCGCCTTTTAAGGGGGGGAAAGGAGGGGTTAATGCTTAAAAAACGTACGTTTGCGGGCATAATCTTATAAACTCTGCCCAGGCCTCAATTTCCAACCGATTTGTGTGTTTCTTTTTTTGTTTGACTAAAATAACTTCCGAGTTGTACATGATTTCACCAGAGTACCAAAATTTGTAATAGGAGGGGATAGGTGGGAGGATAATATTCACAAAATATCCAATTTTTCAATATTTCGGTTCCTTTACTGCTTACTAATTGTATCTAAGCTTTGAAATTGAGGAAAAATTCTCATTATACCTTAGGATTTGCATGAATTACTTTCTGTACCACCATGGAAATAAAAGTGGTGCCACCATGGTGCCAGGGCACCATAAACCTCATATTTCTTGGGTTTTTTGGTGTTTCACCTTGAATACGGATGTGACATTCGACGGACTGCCTACTAAATCTAATAGATGAAAGTTCAATGTTACGACGTATTTCCGCTTTGGTGCCAGACTGGCACCATTGGTGGTGGTGGTGGTGGTGGGGGAGGGGGGTGCACTCGAATTCGCATGTTGGGTGTCGTAGACCATGGATTTTGAAATGCTCTTCAGATTCTAGGCTATCATGCCGCTAGAACCATTATGGTTTATAATGGTGGGGGGGAGAGATCACTATTTCTTCCCTAAAGTAATAAATAAATTACATCGAGAGAAACAGTCTTATCGCCTAACAACTGGTTAAACTGATCCAATACTTATCCAATGGGACGTCCCCTGGAATGCATGCATTACTAAACAATATGTTTGTAATTGCTTTATTTTATTAATTTTTTTTTGTGGAAATTCGCTAAAAATCCAAAATATTTCTTGAATATCATCAGCTAAGCACTTACCCCACTCCACCTCTTCAGTTACCTGATGAACTTGCCTATCGCATCAGAAACGAATCAGTTTTCTTCAGCTTCTCCGGCGGAAGGTAAATAATTTATGAACTCAACTGTATATTATGGTAGATGTACGGTTGCGTATTAAATCCCCAGAAGCAGCTCCGACCCGTCAGCTCTGGAATAGCATTAATGAAGCCCCCAACATCACCATTGTTTGACTACAACTCACATTTGTTTCTCCAACTTCCCTCCGTTCCGGAGTCGCCCTTAATTTACCGGATTAAGTCAACTCGAAACTTACTTTCCCACGCAACGTTATTTTCTTCTAGTGTGGAGGGTGATGATAAATTATAAAGTTTCAACTCACAGCCGCACGAACTGTTTCTTTCCTCCAATACTACGCATTCAACGCTCGTTTTATGAAGTTTAATTAAATCAATCCAGTTGTGGGCTCCCGCCCACAGGAACGCTACTCCAGTAGGGTGGGGCCGGGTCAACGCCACCGACCCCCTTCGGCCTGACTCGTAGGTGACGTCAACGTGGCCCAATCAGGAGGCGCCAACCAACATCTCGCGCGCCCTCCCCCCTCCGGCCGGAGAAGCGGCAAGAGCTTCTCCCCCACCATCACCGCCGCCCCCGCCAACACCACCTCGCGGGAGGAGGGGGGAGAGAAGACGGAACCTCGGGTCAGGCCTGGACGACACTACTCCCCTCCCAACCACTGCGCAGTTAACTTCCATTGAGAGCTCCGAGCCTGTGAGTTGTGTAACTACCCCAAGCTATCCCCCCAAGCCGCCACGCTGTACTCCCTGCCTTGGACATCAGCCGCCACGGATACCTCTTTGCCACACAATATCGGAAGGATACCTACGGGCCCCAACGTGAGTGCACAAACTAATATTACATTTCATTCCATTGGCCAATGAACTAGGAGTGACGTGTAGTCATAAGATTAAAACCTAATAACATTAACAACATTTCGCCACGAAGCTTATCTGAAATTGAACTTTAGTAGACTTTCTGATTGAACCACTGATTTTCTGACCATGCATTGAACTTGAACACCAAATGATTAATGGATTGTAACGATATATTAGGAAACCATACTGAGTAAAAGTCTGTTCATACTTATCATAAAACGTGCCTTCAGCAAATCGCCACGAACTTTGAAGTTGTCTTTTCATTTAATAAAAGTGCCATATATTTGTATTTTCGTTTACCTTTTGTCAGAGTATACCTGGTTACCAATTTGATAGTTGAGGCTAGTGCATCGCCACACCTCGAGGTTTTGACAAGTCCCTTCAGGACCGCCACGTAAGCCCATCAGGCAGGAACACCTCTGTGTATCCAATTTGCATTTGGCCCTTCAGGCTTTAACTTTCAGCATAAACCGCCACGAGACGCTTCAGGTCGCCACGCAATTTCGCCACGCTTTTTCACCACGCTTTTCGCCACGCATCTTTAAATCTAAATTCTTCACAGGTAAATACCTTTCTTTATAATTTATCTGTGTTTCGACTTTTGTCTTGTTTTCTTTTCAGCCAATATTCATTTTCAAATCAACCCCCCAACAACTCGTGCGATAGCTTGGGCTGTCGAGTTCATTAACCTAGTTGGTGAGCCCGACCACCCAAGCGCCTAGATCCTCTAGGACAAAACACTAAAGATATACCTGCGAGTTGATAGCAGAGGTGAACCTTTCCCTTCGCCACTGGTACCCAAGTTGCCAGGTATATCCGAAGTAACAAACTTACAAACTGGTGGCAGCTAGCGGGATCTTTGTGTGAGTTAGCCTCACACGAACCCACAAATTAAATAGTAAGGTTTTGTATCGCCACGAGTTGTTTTCAAAATTTAGAGTCAAAAATTCAAAATTTAAATAAAGCGAAACACATAGTCTAACCAGGTATACTGTTAGGTAGGATGTGCATCCGTTTATTGTAATTATAGGAAAAGTGACGTAAACGCAGCCTCCTATCTCGATCGCCACGATCGCCACGATCGCCACGATCGCCACGAAAATTCTTCAAAATTCCAGTAGTAACCTGTTTTTCTTCAATAAGACCGACACAGACGCAGACAGATTTTTCACCCTAGTGGTAGTAGTTAAACTCCGACACATTCACCTACACTTCTCTCTAACAAACCGACAAAATGTCTCTAAATTTGTCGGGAGCAAGCGACCGAGGAGAAGGTACACACTCCTCCGTCGGTCCCGAAGCAGTAGAAGCCATGACACAAACGATGAGGGAGATGAATATACTCCTTCAGCGTTATAACACAGCCACACACGAGGGTGAACGCGGGGACTTACCGCGCTCAGTATTTCTAGAACTTGAACCATGGGACCCAGACGCTTCAGGCGCACTTAGTGTAGTTTCGTTCTTTGCGAATTTTGACCTAGTGACCGCGGGCTTAACCTCTCAACAACGTTATCGAATACTGCGCACAAAAACACGCGGGATCGCGAAGCAGTTTTTGATTGACCGTGATGACGCCATGGACGTTGACAACGTCTACGAAATCGTCAGGGAGGACATGTTGCGGTGGTTCCAAAAAGAAAACCCCCAACATGCGGCCGCTTCACTATGGACAGTAAAACGCAACGCGACGGAGACGCTTCGGCAGTTCGCTGACCGCGTGAGAGGCTTGGCGCGCTGCGCTGTGATGGAAGAAGGAGCGCGTCTGCGACGCCATGAACGAAACGATTGGGTGGAGAAGAAGACGATGGACGCTTTCATCCGAGGCGTCGGGAAAAACATGAGTGCCCTCCTAATCACAAACCGACCGAGATGCATCCAAGACGCTCTAAGCAAAGCCGAAGAACTCGAGGAAACCCTCGATGACACGACCGATTTAGATGAAAGATGGGATCTAGCGGCCGTCACGAATGATCGTCGGTGCTACAACTGCGGTAGCCACGATCACTTCGCCGCCCGATGCCCACGCAAAGATGACAACACGCAGAAATATAACCGCCACAAAGAAGAAGATCACCGCCGGGACAAACAAAATGAACCACGAAACGAGGAAAAACCGACTCCGCGCTATCCCTGCATGTTTTGCGCCGATCGAACACACTTTCCCGTGAACTGTCCCTTTAGTCCGCATAAAACAATTTTTTGCGATTTTTGTGGAATGAGAGAGCACTTGGAACAAGATTGCTACAAGAAGAAACGCCTACTCCCTGTATCGCAACCCGTGATGGCACCAGCACACACAATGGAAGTTGTACGCTACAAGAAACCCGCAGAAGAGGACCACATCCCCGCCGTGGAAGCCCCCATGTCACGCACAATGAAGATAACTGTTGGACTAGGCCCCGAAGATCGCGACATGATCGTTGATACCGGCGCCACGCTTTCGGTATTGTCTTCTCCCGTAAAAGGGATCAAACTGCTTCCGACGCGCACTGTCGCGTGGGGCGCGGACGGGATGCCGCTACACTTCGCGGGGGAACAACGCCTCGTCACGCGACTCGGTGGTTGCACTTTCGAACACACCTTCCTCGTGTTCGCGAGAAAAAGCGCCACACTCGATTTGCTAGGACTTGACGTATTGAGACGCGTACCAATTACCTTTACCACGGGCCCAACCATGAAATTTCACGCACTGGAGGAGAAAGCACGACCATATACTCCTGTCGACCTACTCGACGAGCCGTATAGCGTGGGGGTGGTGTTGCGACCGGATTGGCGGGAAAACGGGACGCTTGGTAGTCAACAACCACATTTTGACACAAGCGCACCCATCCCTAGTACCTTTTCGGGAGCAACAGCCACTCCCCAAGTTGACGAACAAGCGACGCCTGTTCGCCACGCGCATACTGACGCCTCGAGCACGCCGACCACGCACGCCACGAACATCAGCGGAACCGGAAGCATGAAGTTTTGGAGTAGGAATTATGGTGGCGTCACCACGCCGATAGACGCACCCGTCAATCTGTATGACCACGCATCTCGCCACGAAATCCCGAATGAAAAACAGACGCCTAGAAATCCCGAAAGAGTCCCTGAAGAACCAAGAAGAGTACGTTTTGAGGACATGGTGACCGTTTATGGTGATGAAGAAACAGCCACGCAAAAACAAGCGACGCCCATTCGGTTCGACGCAAGCTTCGAACAACCTGAAAAATTGTCGCTTGACCAATACATCGATGCCGCTGTCGAAAGGGCCATCCGAAAACTCGACGCGCCCGTCGCCACGATGATACGGAGCTTCAACGCCACGCCCGATCGACACGAAAACATGATCATCGCCACGCCGCAGCGACTCAACGATACCGTGATGGTTACACCACACCAACATGACAACACGGTGGTCGCCACGCCAAATCGCCACGTCGCCACGGTGGTCGCCACGCCCGAAAAAATGGATACAGATCTTGACACACTAATGATGTTGAAAGAAGAAAAGAAAATTGAAAATACACCCGACATGCAGATTGAGAAAATCGTCACGCAGCACCTCAAATCACTGATGCAAATTGAGGGAGCACACGCTGACCGAAGCCCGAAAAACGACGAAAATGTTCAAAACGATGAAAAAATGGGGTTAATTAACACCCTGCAAGATGACAAAGAAAATGAGGAATGGGAAGAGGTCCCCACTGACCAATGGGATCCGCCATTGCCCGAATTTGACACCGTTCTCAATGACAAGTTGAAACATCTGAACGAAACGGACGCAGGACCGACGAGGAATTTGTTGAATACATTCCGGGACTTATTCAAGCCACCTACGGGGGAGGGGTGCAATTTAAATGTATCCCATGAGATAATCCTTACTCAACCCACCGTTACTCAACAAAAACCTTATCCGGTTCCTCACGCCCTTAGAGAAGTTGTTGAGACGCAGCTTAAAGACATGCTCGAGTCTGGAGTAATTAGCCCGTCCACTAGTCCGTGGAGCGCGCCCGTCTTATTAGTCAAGAAAAAGACGCCGCCGGGGGAAAAGCAGCTTTGGCGTTTTTGTACCGACTTCCGTCAACTTAACAAAATTACCAAAGGAGACGCATACCCCCTTCCACGACTACAAGAAACACTCGCCATGCTCGGACAGTGCAAATGGTTCTCTACGATCGATCTTATAGCTGGGTATCATCAAATTCCGGTACATGCCGACTCAAAGGAAAGAACTGCCTTCTCTGTCCTTGGACGCCATTTCCAGTATGAAAAAATGCCCTTCGGGTTGAAGAACGCACCCGCCACGTTTCAACGCGCGATGAATGACGCGCTCGATGGAATTCTCGGAAACAACTGTCTCGTCTATCTCGACGATATAATTGTGTTTTCCGCCACGCGGGAAGAACATCTCGAGAAGCTCAACCAGGTTTTCACACGTCTATCAGAAGCTCGACTACAAGTAAACATCGCTAAATGCGATTTTCTCAAGAACGAAGTGCGATTCCTAGGACACCGCATCACCACGGACGGAATTCTCACGGAACCGGAGAAAACAAGGGCCATTAAGGAGTTTCCGATACCTACCTCAATGGTGAAATTGCAATCCTTTTTGGGCCTAGCCAGTTTTTACCGGAGGTTTATCCCTAAATTCTCTGAGATCGTTGTTCCGTTGACTGAGCTGTTGAAGAAGACTAATCCCTTCGAGTGGACCGAGAGACAACAAAAGGCGTTCGACGAACTCAAGGACAAACTGACCAGCGAACCCATCCTCGCTTACCCCGATCTGACGAAACCTTTTATCCTCGCAACCGATGCATCCGGCTTCGCCTTGGGAGCCGTCCTCTCACAAAATTTTGATGGGGAAGAGAGGCCCGTAGCTTATGCGAGTCGTAAGTTGAACCCGGCCGAAACCAGGTACTCGGTCACCGAACGAGAGCTTTTAGCGGTTGTGTGGGCGGTCCGACATTTCCAGGAATACCTGCTCGGACAAACGTTCGAACTTCAGACCGACCACATGGCTCTTACCGCCGCCATGCATCTTCGTGACCCGACTTCGCGCATCGGACGCTGGATATTACGCCTAGCGGAATACGACTTCATACCCCGATATAGACCAGGCACACAAATGGGACACGCCGACGGTTTAAGTAGATGCGACGTTGCGATTGTAACCCTCGAATTTCCGCGAGAACTCATGATTGCCGCTCAAGATTTGGACAACTGGATTCAAGCCCTCGTTCTCGATAGAAAACACGAGAATTTACGCAACACAAACGG
This sequence comes from Apolygus lucorum, assembly GCA_009739505.2. Lineage (NCBI taxonomy): Eukaryota > Metazoa > Arthropoda > Insecta > Hemiptera > Miridae > Apolygus > Apolygus lucorum. The sequence goes on from CM019174.2 coordinate 16,851,713, forward strand.
CGTATGGGAAACACGCGTCCGTCAAGACGGAAAACACGAATGGGTACCATTAATTCCAACTTCGCTACGAGAATGGCTGATTGATCGTTGTCATAAGAACGAATGGGCAGGACACCCAGGAGCTGAAGTCACAGAAAAACTCGTCCGAAGACTTGGAACGTGGCCCGGACTTGCGAAAGATGTTCGAGAAAATCTTCAACGTTGCGAAACCTGTGCGCGACGAAATACACCATCCGGACTTCGGAATCCTATCCAAAGGCCGTTGCTTCCCGAACGTCCCGGACAGATCGTCGGCATAGATTTCGTCGGCCCCATCTCAAACGGAAACACGACCAAGTATATACTCACCGCTGTGGATCATTTCACGAAATACGCGGAGGCGTATATTACTTCAGATTGCACGGCTGGAACCGTCGCCCGAAATCTTGCGAACAAATACATTCCGACACACGGAGTTCCCGAAAGGTTGGTCTCGGACCGTGGTACCGCTTTTACGGCCGGGTCAACACGAGAACTATGCAAAAATTGGGGTATAAGACAAATTTTTACCACAGCTTATCATCCAGAAAGTAACGGAGTCTGTGAAAGATTCCACCGGACGCTAGCCAACATCTTAGCGAAAATATCCAAGAAGACGAAAGAATGGGAAAGTATGCTCCCCATTGCGCTTGCAGCATATCGCTCGACTCCGCACAAAAGCACGGGATTCAGTCCGAATTTTCTTACCTTCGGTCGCGAATTGCGAATGCCCAACGAAACACTGCAGAGCTTGAAACCCCGTGCCGATGAGACCACCACGATGAGAAATCTGAGGATCGCACGCGACGCCACCCACCAAAGCCTTCAAGAGGCGTGGCGGCGGCGTAGCGAAGCCATCAACTCACGACGAACTCTGAGGTCCTTCGAGGGAGGCGACGCCGTATATCTAAAGGACATGCAACCGCCACCCGGAGTTGTGAAGAAATTTTGGAGCCCATGGAGCGGTCCATGGATAGTACTGAAAAAACATTCCGACGTTACTTATGAAATTAGAGACTTACCGGATATACGAAGACAAACTGTGCACATCAATCGCCTGAAACCAGCTTTCGTGTTGGGAGTACCTGATGAAACGTTCATCGATCCCAACGATTCCCCGTCGAATCCACGAGACGTTGCGACACCAGAACCCCTCGATACGACGATGACACCTGAAACAAACGAAGAAGATTGGTATGAAAATTACGGTTGGTTGACACCGGCAGCCGTGGCGCCAGCACCTGTACCCACTACCAGCTCGAAAGAACACACGCCGAGGACACCTCGAGGAGAGGCGTCGACCCAACATCGTATCCCTTCGGAACTGGATCGTGACATGGACGCGGATCACAATTTCGATCGCTCCACCGAACGTGAAACGGAAAGAAGTGAAATACCTCACGGGACTGACGACCCTCAAACGAGCCGTGCTGATCGCCACGAGACTCCACTCTGCCACACCACACATCATGACGAGTCCGCCGATCGCAACGCCGATCGCAACGCCACTCGCAACGCCGATCGCAACGCTGACCGCCACAAGGTGCGATGTACAGAAGAAGTCAATGAAGACGGAGAGCCAATTGAATCTTCCGATGAAGAGTTCGAAGAAGCGAAGGAAGACCCACCGGCTAAGAGACTTTGTGAAGAAACTGAGGAGACACCTAGTCGTTATCCATTAAGAACAAGGCACAAAACTGTCGACTATAGGCTACTCCACTTAGGGAAAAAGACACACTGACAAACTACTAGGGCACATACACATCACACTGACCGACCCTTCAGGTCCCATTACACTTGGACCCTTCAGGTCACCCCATTTCACTTGGACCCTTCAGGTCACCAAATTTAACTTGGACCCTTCAGGTCGTAACACTTCGCTTTGATCCTTCTGATCGCCTACCTCTTATGGCTACACTGTCCTACTACGGCCGTGCATGAAAAGTTGAAGTACCAACGTAGAATTCCTATTGAAGCAAGTCACTTTTCCTAGGCCAGGATGTCACATAGGGTATTGTTTTGTTTGTTGTAGGATATGGCACATGAGAATGATAATGAGTCAGAGTTGGACGGAGGTCCCATCACGCCCGACCCCGTTGTGGTTCTCATGCGGAAACGCTGCGAGGAAGCAAGAGAGCAGTTGGCCGATCGACCGGAAGGCTTCGTCGAGACCGCGGCACCTATCGGCGACCCATTCCCCACCTTGGAAACCCTGGCCAATTACGTGAGATTCACGATGTGCGGCGATACTCCCGCCGCCCGCCAGACAACCGGGCGTGCGGCGCTTCAAACGGCCCTCGATGTCGCCATGTGGCTCCCGGCCTATCAACGAGTCACCCAGGAACGGAATGCCTTGCTCCGTCGGCAGAAACAGTGGCTCGAAGATAGGCGAGCTCTCATCCTGGAACGCAACGAGGCCATCGCAGAGGCGAAGCGGGCCAAGGCACAGGTGGACGCAGAGCCACCTGCGGCACGGACACGGACATCTGAGGCACCCTCACAGGCAACAGCAGAGGCACCTGCGACGAGGTCTGCAGGAGCTGTGGGGGAGTTGGCCCCTTCCCCAGCTCCATCGGCGATGGTCCTCTCCGTCTCATCGAGGTCTTACTCTCCGGAGCTTCCCGACTGCGGCGTCCCCCTTCCGTCACCAAGCCCTCAGCCACGAACGCGCAGCCGAACTGGAATTTTTGCGGACTCGGACTGGGACGAGGAACAAGCAAGCCAAACACCACCTGAGCCGCTGCCCACTCCGATCAGAGAACCCCAAGTCATATTGCAGGCAGGCAGCCCACCCCCATCAAGACCGGGGTTGAAAGTCAAGATTACGCGGCGCAAGAAGACCACCTGCCCAGTGTGCACCAGACCCGCCCCGAAGATGTTTAAGTTCCGCTGTCCTGCCTGCAAGGAGTTCTGGGAGCGGCTCAAGGCCATGCACCGAAAAGGTCAGGAGCTGCCGACCTGCGCAAAGGACCACTCCAACAGCCGAAATCCCACCCGATGCCGAGGTTGCCGTCGCCACGCCTACGAGCAGGCCATCAAGAAGGCGCGCCCCTCCGAACCCCTAGCCATCCCCAGTGTCGTCTTTGACGACCCTGGCTCCCGGGGGGACGGGGGGTGTGGGCTCCCGCCCACAGGAACACTACTCCAGTAGGGTGGGGCCGGGTCAACGCCACCGACCCCCTTCGGCCTGACTCGTAGGTGACGTCAACGTGGCCCAATCAGGAGGCGCCAACCAACATCTCGCGCGCCCTCCCCCCTCCGGCCGGAGAAGCGGCAAGAGCTTCTCCCCCACCATCACCGCCGCCCCCGCCAACACCACCTCGCGGGAGGAGGGGGGAGAGAAGACGGAACCTCGGGTCAGGCCTGGACGACACTACTCCCCTCCCAACCACTGCGCAGTTAACTTCCATTGAGAGCTCCGAGCCCGTGAGTTGTGTAACTACCCCAAGCTATCCCCCCAAGCCGCCACGCTGTACTCCCTGCCTTGGACATCAGCCGCCACGGATACCTCTTCGCCACACAATATCGGAAGGATACCTACGGGCCCCAACGTGAGTGCACAAACTAATATTACATTTCATTCCATTGGCCAATGAACTAGGAGTGACGTGTAGTCATAAGATTAAAACCTAATAACATTAACAACATTTCGCCACGAAGCTTATCTGAAATTGAACTTTAGTAGACTTTCTGATTGAACCACTGATTTTCTGACCATGCATTGAACTTGAACACCAAATGATTAATGGATTGTAACGATATATTAGGAAACCATACTGAGTAAAAGTCTGTTCATACTTATCATAAAACGTGCCTTCAGCAAATCGCCACGAACTTTGAAGTTGTCTTTTCATTTAATAAAAGTGCCATATATTTGTATTTTCGTTTACCTTTTGTCAGAGTATACCTGGTTACCAATTTGATAGTTGAGGCTAGTGCATCGCCACACCTCGAGGTTTTGACAAGTCCCTTCAGGACCGCCACGTAAGCCCATCAGGCAGGAACACCTCTGTGTATCCAATTTGCATTTGGCCCTTCAGGCTTTAACTTTCAGCATAAACCGCCACGAGACGCTTCAGGTCGCCACGCAATTTCGCCACGCTTTTTCACCACGCTTTTCGCCACGCATCTTTAAATCTAAATTCTTCACAGGTAAATACCTTTCTTTATAATTTATCTGTGTTTCGACTTTTGTCTTGTTTTCTTTTCAGCCAATATTCATTTTCAAATCAACCCCCCAACAACTCGTGCGATAGCTTGGGCTGTCGAGTTCATTAACCTAGTTGGTGAGCCCGACCACCCAAGCGCCTAGATCCTCTAGGACAAAACACTAAAGATATACCTGCGAGTTGATAGCAGAGGTGAACCTTTCCCTTCGCCACTGGTACCCAAGTTGCCAGGTATATCCGAAGTAACAAACTTACACAGTTATTGGGATGAATCTGTCGAAACTACTCAAGAATTAAGCGAAAGTACGAATTCTACATTAGAGAATAAAACGCTGCAAATTATTACACAACGATTTATTATTTTACTGTGTAGATGACTCATCTGAAAAGAACGAGGCTTTCCCACTGATACTACCTACTAGCAATAACATCGCTCTCTCAGAGTTGAGGATGCCTTCATTACGAAATTCGTTCTTGGTTGGTGAGGATCCACTACTGAGTACAATAAGATTTCCTTTTTGAGGAAATTTGAATGAAGATTACTCCTATTTCCTGCAGTGATCAGTCATGTGCGATTCACACTCGTGTTTCTGATTTATTGTAAGGTCAACCCTTGATCGTCCTTATAGAGAAAGAACGGTTTGTACTACGTAGGTCTCATTCGATTCTAAAAATTCAGTACCTACTATTTCATATTGGTGAAAAAACAATACCTTTATCAGAAGTTTTCGAGCTAGTGCAATTAGAGGTTTCTTCCTGCCAGATCGTGGCGCACTCTTGTGCGCACTACTCGGAAGGTAAAGTTCGTGTATGTGCCGCTTCTGTGGTAAGCGCCACAGAACCTCCTTTGAAGTCAGATTGGTAAAATATCCGTCACGTTTCAAACATGGCTGCCTCTTACACATTGCCACCACATTTAAAATTTCTATCTTCCTTAAATTCTCTAAATTTTTTGGATGCGTTTTCGAGCAGCTCACTATGGTTTTATTCCATAAAAATAAACCCTCATTCGAAAAAAAAAATAAAAAAATGTGAGGCAAATTCCCCATTATAACCACTATTTTTCACTCCTTAGAAGTGACTGACAGCATCTGTATCAATGTTCATCATACATTAGGCATTGAATATGCATATTTTGCTTCCGAGTCTAGCGGAAGCTGTTTTCACTTTTCAAGGCTGAAAAAAAGTTCTCCAGAATCTAAATTTCCACTCGCGTTTTACGTTTCATACCTTCCTGAACAATTTTGGTTCCGTTTCTGTCGGTCTGTCTGTCCGTCTGCCTGTCTGCCATGAAATCCTTGTTATGGGCAAAACTATCGAAGTTATTGTTTGATTTCGATGAAATTTTCGAGGGTTGTGCGGGTGGGCTATAGATGGTTCCCTATGAAAAACTTGGCCACCAAACTGATAGCAAACGAAAAATGCTCGAGACCGCTTTTATTCGATTTTGAAGAAATTTTCAGGAACTGTACGAATTGAAGTTTAGGTGGTCCCCTATGAGGGTAGTGAAAGGTACTTGAAGATTGATGTTTTGAGGTCAGCTGCAATGCAACGGATCACCTACACAATTTGGTGGTTGATACGAGGAAGCTATGTGCCACACCCTTTTTGGTTTATTATTTTCAATAATGAACCTTTGAAATCGACCAAGAAAAATTTTATTTACATTTTTTTTAGCCCTACTCAAAATTTGTTGGTTCACGTTTCAAAGTAAGTAATGTAGAATCTAAAAATCTAATTAAAAAACGCTGCAAATCATTGCTCAAAGGTTTATTATTTTCTGTATAGATCACCCTTCTGTATAGATCACTGGTTCTCCATCAATAGCACCTATCACCATCTGTATTCTCCCTTGACCTTCCCTCTCAAATTTCAGCTTCCTGCGTTCAATAGGATTGAAAATGACTTCGGAGCTCACTCAGCTGATCAGTGATCTGAGGAGTGAAGAAGATTTCCTCGAATGCTGGAGACGCCTGGAAGAGCACTTCCATTCAATAGGATTGAAAATGGCTTCGGACCTTACTCAGCTGATCAGTGATCTGAAGAGTGAAGAAGATCTCCTCGAATGCTGAAGACGCCTGGAAGAGCACTTCCATTCAATAGGATTGAAAATGGCTTCGGAGCTCACTTAGCTGATCAGTGATCTGAGGAGTGAAGAAGATCTCCTCGAATGCTGGAGACGCCTGGAAGAGCACTTCCATTCAATAGGATTGAAAATGGCTTCGGAGCTCACTCAGCTGATCAGTGATCTGAAGAGTGAAGAAGCCTTTGAGCAATGATTTGCAGCGTTTTTTACCCACCAACATTTTTCTTACCTACCAACTTTTTTTTACCTACCAGCTAGGTACTACCTACTACACCATACTGGCTTCACACCTTCACAATCAAGTTTATTAGAGAGAACTAAACGCTTCACACTCGATTGGAAAAATAGAAAGCTTCATATGGAAATTTGATTACTGGTTACGCAGAAGGCAAAACTGTATACAAATCGAAGAAATGACCAGTGATCGCATTTTAGTCCGGTTAAATTTGAATGGAGATTAGACCTTTTTTGCGATTCACACTCATGATTCTGTTTTATCGAAGGAAAACCTTCAAGTACTCATAGGAACCGAACGGTTTGTCCTACAAAGTTCCGGGTGGTCTCAAAAATTTTTAAAAATTTAATACTATTTAAAATTGGTGAAAAAACGATACCTTTATTTCGAGAGTTTTCGAGCTAGGGCACTCTTGAAAATTTCAACCCTTAATTTTCACCCCTTAGAAGTGACCTACATCAACCAAAAGCTTCGCGGCACAACTAGACCCCAAATGGAGCCCATATACCAAATTTGAACCAAATCGGTCCAGTGTTGCTAAGAAAAAAAAGTCTGCCAAGTGGGTGTGGCACATAGCTTCCTCGTATCCATAACCCGATTATATAGATGATCCGATGCATAGTAGTTAATCTCAAAACACCAATCTCTAAGTACCTTTCACTACCCTCATAGGGGACTATCTACACGCTAATCTGGACAATCCTAGAAAATTTCATCAAATTCGGACGAAAAATGTTAGTGCGGAAGTGATTGGATCAAAAAATTTCTAGCTTGACTAGGATTCGAACCTGGGACTCCTGATTGGGAGTCCAAAGCATTGCTGACTGAGCTATCAAGGGGATGGATGCATGGGGTTTGAGATCCTCACCTCACACGCCACTGTTACGGCTGTTACAAGGATTTTACGTTTGCGCGTGCGCAGAGGCTACTGTAAATTTTAAGGCCTTGATTTTCATTCTGGACCATCTACAACCTAATCCGCATAATCCCTGAAAATGTCATCGAAATCGGGTAGAAATTGTGGAAGTTACGTCTGTTACAAGCAATTCACGTTCGCGCATGCGCATCGGCTACTATCAATCCGGGGGTGATGATTTTCATAGGGGACCATTTAAACTCAAATTTGTAACATCCCTGAAAATTTCATCGAAATCGGATGGAAAATTTGTAAGTTACGGCCGTTACAAGGAAATTCACTTTTGCACATGCGCAGTCGCTTCTATCAGTCCGAGGATGATGATTTTCATAGGGGACCGTCTACACACCAACCCGCACAATCCCTGAGAATTTCTTCGAAATCGGATGAAAAATGTAGAAGTTATGGCCGTTACAAGGAATTCACGTTTGCGCATGCGCAGTCGCTTCTATCAGTCCGAGGATGATGATTTTCATAGGGGACCGTCTACACACCAACCCGCACAATCCCTGAAAATTTTATTGAAATCGGACAATAACTTCGTATAGTTATGCGCGTTACAAGGAATTCATGACAGACACACAGACACACGGACACACAGACACACAGACACGGAACCAAAATTGTTCAGAAAGGTCTAAAACGCAAAACGCGAGTGAAAATTTTGATTTTGGAGAACTGTTTTTTTTCGTCCTTGAAAAGTGAAAACAAAGCTTCCGCTACCTTGGTAGACTCGGAAGCAATAGCGAGGTAAAAACAGTAATAGGATCGACATTTGTCCGACAGTTCAACACGTACTTATCACACCCCAACACCATAATATGGTGTTGGGGTGTGATAAGTACGTGTCTGAATATTATTCGACGGATTCCCAATCAACTATTAAGTCAACAAACTGGAAGTCGACTCAAAAGAAGAAGACCCATCGACCTACTTGATGAGAACTAATCACTCTACTCCTCAACACCAACCTACCTAGTGATGGACCCTAGAAACCCCGCTTTTCTCTGAACCTATATTGTTATTTATTTATTCATTTTTATTATCTTTATTGTTGTTTAACTAATATAATCTAGTCTGCACATAAAAATTAGAAGGGACTGCCGCAGGGCAACTACCCTTACCCTACGGCGTACGGCGGACGGACGGAAATTTTTTTATTCGATTTTCGTATTCTACGTAGGTACCTTGAAACGTAAAACATCAAATTTTGAGGGGGGTTAAAATATTTTTTTTCTTGCTCGATTCCAAAGGCTTATTATTGAAAATAATAAACCAAAAATCCGTCCGTCCGCCTCACTTGTTTTAGCAACCCTGGACCGATTTGGTTGAAATTTGGTATGTGGGCTCCATTTGGGATCTAGTTGTGCCTCGAAGCTTTTGGTTGATGTCAGTCTCATCTAAGGAGTGAAAATTAAGGGTTAAATTTTCAAGAGTGCCCTAGCTCGAAAACTCTTGATTTAATGGTATTGTTTTTTCACCAATTTGAAATAGTATTGAATTTTTAAACTTTTTCGAGACCACCCGGAGCTCTTTTATAGGATAAACCGTTCGCTCCCTACGAGTACTTAAGGGTTGAACTTACGATCAATCAAATCGCGAGTGAGAATTACCAAAGAGGTCTAATCTCCGTAGAAATTGTAAATACAATACCCGAGGTAAATACAAAGCTTCGAGGCACAACTAGACCCCAAATGGAGCCCACATACCAAATTTCAACCAAATCGGTCCAGGGTTGCTAAAAAAAAATAGCGAGGTAAAAACAGTAATAGGATCGACATTTGTCCGACAGTTTAACACGTACTTATCTCACCCCAACACCATATTCGACGGATTCCCAATCAACTATTAAGTCAACAAACTGGAAGTCGACTCAAAAGAAGAAGACCCATCGACCTACTTGATGAGAACTAATCACTCTACTCCTCAACACCAACCTACCTAGTGATGGACCCTAGAAACCCCGCTTTTCTCTGAACCTATATTGTTATTTATTTATTTATTTTTATTATCTTTACTGTTGTTTAACTAATATAATCTAGTCTGCACATAAAAATTAGAAGGGACTGCCGCAGGGCAACTACCCTTACACACGTGCCATTGTATATCTACAGATAAACATATTGTTTAGTAATGCATGCATTCCAGGGGACGTCCCATTGGATAAGCATTAGATCAGTTTAACCAGTTGTTAAGTGATAAAACTGTTTCACTCGATGTAATTTATTTATTACTTAAGGGAAGAAATACTGCCCCCCCCCCACCATTATCCACCTTAACATTTCTAGCGGCATGGGAGCCTCGAATCTGAAGAGCATTTTAAAATCCATGATCTACGATACCCAACATGCGAATTCGAGTTCACCCCTACCCCCCCCCCCCCCCACCTCCCCAACGCCAACAATGGTGCCAGTCTGGCGCCAAAGCGGAAATACGTCGTAACATTGAACTTTCATCTGTTAGTTTTGGTAGGCAGTCCGTCGAAGTTCACATCCGTATTCAAGGTAAAACACACAAAAAAAAAAAAAAAAAAAAAAAAAACACGAAATAAGCGGTTTATGGCATTATGGCACCATGTCCTGGCACCATGGTCGCACCACTATTAGTTCCATGGTGGTTGTAACGTGATAGGAAGAAGAAAGAGAATAGGTACTGGTTAAAACTGGGACCGTAGATCATGGACGTTAACCTATTTCTGGATGTACGTTCCCCTTTCTGAAGTACCTACCACGATACGTAAAAAGCACTGGCGTCCCTATACCTGAAATTCCTATTCACGCTTGAATGATGAAGGAAAGGTTCATGTACAAGTCAGGTGGATTCGGTAGGGCGACAGTAAATAGGTATGTATTGTCCTATAATGGAAATGGCTCAGAATGGGTCAGAAATGTTACACATATGACAAGGCAAAGATGTGAGAAGATCCGAGTTAGCATAAATGAGACATTCACCACAATATAGGACGAAATGTAATTTGAGAGATAGACTCACGATTAGGTTGCGGCTCTGAGAACACAATGCCTCCAGAGGGGGGTGACGGGTCCCGCGGTACCTGTCCCCCCCCCCCTTCCTCCTTCATCAAGGAAGTCGGAATGGAAGGGTTATCAGGTGAACCTCAGACTCTCGATAAGTTATCGCTGGGATCCGTCACAGTCCACCCCCGCGAGAAAATTAGAAAATTTCGCGAAATTTGAAAATTTTACGTTTGTCTGGTTGGTGAATGTCTCTATCTCCAGCTGTATTACAATATGGTGTCACATTGATTTGAGCCATTGAAGATTACATCGTTATATTTGGGTTGTAATATTTTTTTCTGTGGGCTAGCGCTTTCTGTAAGTTGTTATACGCCTGGCTCCATACCTCTAGGAGGGGGGTGGGAGGGTTGGTTACCTCTGGTATGTCCCAAGCCAGACTTAGTGGACTAGCCAGTTTTCTTCCCAAGAATACCTCAGCTGGGGTGAAACCAGTACTCTCGTGCCAGGTCGTGTTCATTGCCAGCTGTGTGTACTCTAAATTTTTGTCCCAATTTTGATTGTTTTCTGCGTGGTAACACGTTAGAATTTGTTTCAGGAATTTAATTTGCCTCTCACTGTGATTTGGATTTGGGTAAAAGGCGTGTAGTGGTATTATTTGCATGCCATGTTCGAGGACGAAGGTGTTAAATTTCTGAGATCGAAATGTTGAGGCGTTGTCGGTGCACAGATTCCGCCAGTACCCAACTTTCGAAAAAATGTTGGTATGCAAGGCTTTTATTATCGCTTCCGAAGTATGCTGTCTCATGGGAATCAGGTATGTAAATTTTGAGAAAGCGTCTATGGCTAGCAAAATAAATTTATGTTGTCTGGCGGTGCGTGGTAGAGGACCAACAACGTCTATAAACAACACTTCGCCCGGTTTGTCTGTCGTCCTTGCTGACATCTCCCCGTAGGTATTTTGGGTCGGTTTCGATCGTGCACAAGTGATACAATCGGCTACCATTTTCCGGATTATTGTGGATAATCCCGGACGGTAAAATTGTTGCTGTATTTTGTGAAGAGTTTTGGCAAAACCCGTGTGGTTCCCTAGGACTGATCCGTGATGGAACTTAAAGATGGTAGATATTAACAGCTCGGGTAAATAAGCCCGTTTGTTTCCTTTTGTATCAGTGTGATACAAAATGTTGTGTTGAATGTGATAAGTAGGTACGCTTGTGCCCTGTTGGATTTGCCGTTTGATGTTGGCGATCGTTTGGTCTTCATCCTGATAAATTCGGAGGTCTTTGAACGCTTGCGGGAAGTTCCCCAGTACGAGCGTTTCTCCGATTGAGTGAGTGGGTGTGGGAGGTGTTTTGACGTATGTCAAGGTCACTTCGTTAGGTGTTGTTCTCCGTTGATCGCAAGTTCTTTCATTCATGTTGGTGAACGGGCGATATGGAGGGGGTCCCGTGACAGACGTTGGCCAGTCCTCAGGTGTTTTCTGAATGACGTGAACCTGTTCTGCCGGGTTTGTTTTTGTTTGGATACCCTGTGTTAGTTGTGGGCGCCAAGAGTGATCCGCGAAGTCCCCCAATTGGTCTAGTGGAATTTCCAGCGGTACCGTACTATTTCTTGATAAATAATCTGCTAAGCTATTCTTTTTTCCTTCTATATGATACAACGTATAGGAGAACTGGTTAAGTTGTTCTCGCCAGCGCGCAATGCGCGCAGAAGGGGCTGTCAGCTTCGCTACGGAAGCAATAGCTTTTGCATCTGTGTGTATGTAACAGTGCGAATGTCCTATATGAGATTTTGAAAACCTGTGCAAGCCGTACAGGAGAGCTCCGTACTCCAATTCAAAGGCACTGTAGCGCGTTTCGCGCGGAGCTAGCTTTCTCCCCGCGTAAGCTATAGCATGATATTGTCTGTCCTGTTGTTGACACAGGACTACACCTATGGCCTTGGCGCTGGCATCGCAAAATAGGTGGAAAGGCTGGTCATAATTAGGGAGTCTTAGGGTTGGTTTCCTTAGTAACCTTTGTCGGAGTGCTTCAAAGGATTGTTGGCACTCCGTTGTCCACTGAAACTGTTTATTTTTTTTTTTTTATTTTATTTTTTTTTATTTTATTTATTTTTTTTTTTATTAGGAAAAAAATGAGCTGTGGGGGCAGCAAAAGGATATTTTATTTAATTAGGGGGCTGTTGCGGCGCCCTGCGCTACTTGGGTCTGGGGGTGGCGCTCCGCCGCCGTCGCCGCCCGCCTCCTCCTGCTGCATCTCCTCTTCACCGTCCTCTTGCTCGAGGGCCTCCTCCAACTCCTTCATGGCCTCGGCTTCCGTCTGCGCTGTTTCCATCTCGTCGGGTGGTATATGTAAAGATAGAGAGGGGTCGGTGGTTAATTTGTTTTCTTGTTTGTTTGCCTTGTTTTATTGGCGGTTTTATTCTTAATTCTTTTTCTTTGTTTTTTGTTTTTGGTTTTTTATTATTATAATTGATAACTGTAAAATTATTATTATTGTTGTAATTATTATTATTAATTTTATTTATTTTATTTGTATTGTTGTTATTAATTTATTATTAATTAATTTGGAGAATTGTTAATTGCGATATACTTTGAGTTGGCTAATGTGTCTCGTCTTGACGTCTGTGGCGTCGTCAACATTGACTAGTTCGTATGTTACCGGGGACAGGATCTTGGTGACTCGATACGGTGGGGAATATCTATACGAAAGTTTCGTGGTGATCTTTCGTATAGCACTGCTGAGAATGTACGTTTTAAGCAGGACCACGTCCCCAACGGCTAAGGTTAGTGGAGTGTGACGTTGGTCGTAATCAGATAGTCTTGTCTGAACAAGATGCTTTTTAGAGCTGATTACGAGGTTCGAGACCGGTTCGAGTCTGCTACCATGTAACGTGATAGGAAGAAGAAAGAGAATAGGTACTGGTTAAAACTGGGACCGTAGATCATGGACGTTAACCTATTTCTGGATGTACGTTCCCCTTTCTGAAGTACCTACCACGATACGTAAAAAGCACTGGCGTCCCTATACCTGAAATTCCTATTCACGCTTGAATGATGAAGGAAAGGTTCATGTACAAGTCAGGTGGATTCGGTAGGGCGACAGTAAATAGGTATGTATTGTCCTATAATGGAAATGGCTCAGAATGGGTCAGAAATGTTACACATATGACAAGGCAAAGATGTGAGAAGATCCGAGTTAGCATAAATGAGACATTCACCACAATATAGGACGAAATGTAATTTGAGAGATAGACTCACGATTAGGTTGCGGCTCTGAGAACACAATGCCTCCAGAGGGGGGTGACGGGTCCCGCGGTACCTGTCCCCCCCCCCTTCCTCCTTCATCAAGGAAGTCGGAATGGAAGGGTTATCAGGTGAACCTCAGACTCTCGATAAGTTATCGCTGGGATCCGTCACATGGTACAGAGAATAATTCATGGAAATCCGGAGGTATAACGAGAATTTTTCCTCAATTTCAAAGCTTGGGTACAATTAGTAAGCAGTAAAGGAACCAAAATATTGAAAAATCGGATATTTTGTGAATATTATCCCCCCACTCACCCCCTCCTCTTGCGAATTTTGGTACTCTGGTAAAATCATGTACAACTCGGAAGTTATTTGGGTCAAACAAAAAAAGAAACACGCAAATCGGTTGGAAATTGAGGCCTGGGCAGAGTTTACAAGATTATGCACGCAAACGCACGTTTTTTAAGCATTAACCCCCCCTTTCCCCCTCTTAAAAAGCAAAATCCAAAATTCCGGCGCCGTAGTGCACAACTAGATAGTATTTCGCGTCAAACGAAAAAACGCTGCAAATCATTGCTCAAAGGTTTATTATTTTCTGTATAGATCACCCTTCTGTATAGATCACTGGTTCTCCATCAATAGCACCTACCACCATCTGTATTCTCCCTTGACCTTCCCTCTCAAATTTCAGCTTCCTCCGTTCAATAGGATTGAAAATGGCTTCGGAGCTCACTCAGCTGATCAGTGATCTGAAGAGTGAAGAAGATCTCCTCGAATGCTGAAGACGCCTGGAAGAGCACTTCCATTCAATAGGATTGAAAATGGCTTCGGAGCTCACTCAGCTGATCAGTGATCTGAGGAGTGAAGAAGATCTCCTCGAATGCTGGAGACGCCTGGAAGAGCACTTCTATTCAATAGGATTGAAAATGGCTTTGGAGCTCACTCAGCTGATCAGTGATCTGAAGAGTGAAGAAGATTTCCTCAAATGCTGGAGACGCCTGGAAGAGCACTTCCATTCAATAGGATTGAAAATGGCTTCGGAGCTCACTCAGCTGATCAGTGATCTGAAGAGTGAAGAAGCCTTTGAGCAATGATTTGCAGCGTTTTTTACCTACCAACTTTTTGCTTCCTCACTACCGAAGGTAGAGAAGCTTTGTATTCGTGAAAGGAGTGAAAAAAAAACTCGGCGCTTTGCGCCTCGGCGGGGGGCTCCGCCCCCCTGCACCCCCCGGTTTATTTCTTTTTCCATACTCTGTATGAAATCATAGGAACACAGAATGTGTTTTTGCGATGCTAGTCATCCGTTAAATAAAAAACAACAATAATAAATGTGGAGTCTTTGGCAATAATAAAATAAATAATAGTTAGACATTTAATTTGGTCTAAAACCCTATAAATGTTATATAAATAAATATGTAACTACAAGAAAAATACTATATAAATTGAGAGCTTTCCAACGAATGGTGAACAATTTCTGTGCAATGAACACTGCGGGAGTTCTATTTCCTTACCAACGGCTTGGTTGCACGTGAAAATCATTACAAAACGTCTGCCAAGTTGGGTGGGCAGTATAGCTTCCTCACTCATTGTAACATGGACGTATAGAATCAGTTGGCGAAAAACAGGAGAGGAAATGGCCTTGGAGCTCACTCAGCTGATCAGTGACCACTCAGGCATCTTCAGCATTCTCCATTGACCCTGCCTCTCAAATTTCAGCTTCCTGCGTTCAACAGGAGAGAAAATGGCCTTGGAGCTCACTCAGCTGATCCGAAGGTGCTGAAATTTATAGGGGACCGTCTAGGACCTAACCCGCACAATCCCTGAAAATTTCATCAAAATCGGACCACAGGTTAGTATAGTTTTGCCCGGGACAAGGATTGACCACAGACAGACAGACAGACCGACAGACAGACAGACAGACAGACACGGAACCAAAATTGTTCGGGAAGCTCTAAAACGCAAAAAGCAAGTGGAAATTTTGATTTTGGAGGACATTTTTTTTTTTCACTTCTTTCACGAATACAAAGCTTCCCTACCTTCGGTAGTGAGGAAGCAAAAGGCGCGTAACGGTTTTTTCTGTCGCTTTTTCGTGACGATTTTTTTTCGGTAGGTCATCGCAAAAACACATTCTGTGTTAAAATGTCCTCCAAAATCAAAATTTCCACTTGCTTTTTGCGTTTTAGAGCTTCCCGAACAATTTTGGTTCCGTGTCTGTCTGTCTGTCGGTCTGTCTGTCTGTCGGTCTGTCTGTCTGTCGGTCTGTCTGTGGTCAATCCTTGTCCCGGGCAAAACTATACTAACCTGTGGTCCGATTTTGATGAAATTATCAGGGATTGTGCGGGTTAGGTCCTAGACGGTCCCCCATAAATTTCAGCACCTTCGGACCAATAGGAGCGAGTGCGCATGCGCAAACGTGAATTTCCTGGAACCTCGGTTTCTCGGTTTCTAATGAACCGATTTTGCTCAAATTTGGAGGTTAGTTAGGGACTAACTTCTAAGAGACACCCTATAAGTTTCAATAAAATTGGTCAAGCAATAGTCGCTGCGCATGCAATGGAGAATGCTGAAGGCGCCTGAGTGATCACTGATCAGCTGAGTGAGCTCCAAGGCCATTTTCTCTCCTGTTGAACGCAGGAAGCTGAAATTTGAGAGGCATGGTCAATGGAGAATGCTGAAGGTGCCTGAGTGGTCACTGATCAGCTGAGTGAGCTCCAAGGCCATTTCCTCTCCTGTTGAACGCAGGAACCTGAAATTTGAGAGGGCGGGTCAATGGAGAATGCTGAAGGCGCCTGAGTGGTCACTGATCAGCTGAGTGAGCTCCAAGGCCATTGTCTCTCCTGTTGAACGCAGGAAGCTGGAATTTGAGAGGCAGGGTCAATGGAGAATGCTGAAGGTGCCTGAGTGGTCACTGATCAGCTGAGTGAGCTCCAAGGCCATTTCCTCTCCTGTTGAACGCAGGAACCTGAAATTTGAGAGGGCGGGTCAATGGAGAATGCTGAAGGTGCCTGAGTGGTCACTGATCAGCTGAGTGGGCTTAAATATTACAGTGGAAGAAAGATAAAGAGGGAGAGGGAGCAAAAACCTTTTCAAGGTATGTCACATTTTAGCCATTAGGCTCTAAGCGGAAATCATCCGGGGGTGCAGGGGGCGAAGCCCCCGCCGAGGCGCGCAGCGCCGAGTTTTCGCCAGCTGATTCTATACGTCCATGTTACAATGAGTGAGGAAGCTATACTGCCCACCCAACTTGGCAGACGTTTTTTTACCTACCAGCTAGGTACTACCTACCACACCATACTGGCTTCACACCTTCACAATCAAGTTTATCTGAAAGAACTAAACGCTTCACACTCGATTCGAAAAATAGAAAGCTTCATATGGAAATTTGATTACTGGTTACGCAGAAGGCAAAACTGTATACAAATCGAAGAAATGAACAGCGATCGCATTTTAGTCAGATAAAATTTGAACGGCGATTAGACCTCTTTTGCGATTCACACTCATGATTCTGTTTTATCGAAGGAAAACCTTCAAATACTCGTAGGGACCGAACGGTTTGTCCTACAGAGCTCCGGGTGGTCTCAAAAATTTTTAAAAATTCTGTACTATTTAAAATTGGTGAAAAAACGATACCTTTATTTCGAGAGTTTTCGAGCTAGGGCACTCTTGAAAATTTCAACCCTTAATTTTCACCCCTTAGAAGTGACCTACATCAACCAAAAGCTTCGCGGCACAACTAGACCCCAAATGGAGCCCATATACCAAATTTGAACCAAATCGGTCCAGTGTTGCTAAGAAAAGTGCCGCGTACGGCGGATGGCGGAAGGCGGACGGCGTACGGCGTACGGCGGACGGACGGAAATTTTTTTATTCGATTTCCGGATTCTACGTACCTTGAAACGTAAAACATCAAACTTTGAGTGGGGGTTAAAATTTTTTTTTCTTGCTCGATTCCAAAGGCTTATTATTGAAAATAATAAACCAAAAGAACCAGGAAAATCGGTTGAGAACTAAGGCCTGTGCAGAGTACACAAGATTTTGTTACACACACACACATACACACACACACACACCTACACACACACACACACACAGACATACACCCATGGTTTTTTTCGCGGATTTGGATTCAGAATGGTCTAAAACGGATTACTGTGTGGTTATTTTTTTTCTGTTGAGTGTTGTCCAACTTTACCCCAGATCGATCGCATAAGGACGCCCAAGTCTTACTGTGGGACGTCCTAAAAACTGTAACTAACAAAACTAGAAAGTAATATTATTTACTAAAAAGTTGTTCATTATTAATAAATAAAAAAAGAAATTCTAGCTAACTAAAAATACTAAAATGCGATCACTATTCGTTTCTTCGAGTTGTATTCATTCCCTATTTTTCGAACCTCGTGAGAAGCGATTATTTCTTTCAAATAAACTTGATTTTGAAGGTGTGAAGGCAGTATTTGTAGTAGGCACCTATGGTTGGTAGGAAAAAAGTCACATTTGGTAGGTAGGTAGTGGCAATGGCAAAGCTGTGTTCTTTCCAGACGAGTGATCTATACAGGAAAATAATTAACCTTTGAGAAATAATTTGCAGCGCTTTATAATTATTTATTGGCTTCAGGACTAAACTCATGCAGCTCAACTTAAAATCCTATAGAAAGTTTTTGGGCGTGAAAACATTTGTGCAAACCACGGGTTCGATTGGAGTTGGGGAAACATATTTTTATATTAAAATCCAGCATGAT
Organism: Apolygus lucorum; assembly: GCA_009739505.2. Lineage (NCBI taxonomy): Eukaryota > Metazoa > Arthropoda > Insecta > Hemiptera > Miridae > Apolygus > Apolygus lucorum. The sequence goes on from CM019174.2 coordinate 16,870,098, forward strand.
AATTTGAGTGTTTTTAGCTCAACTATATTTCTGTTGAATCTTCAACCACCCGTCAGAAGCAGGGAACTCACGGAGTTCCACTATCCACCATCGTGTTGCCATAGATGTTACGGCGACCTCTAATCCAGATGAAGCTAGTTGATGTACCAGCTAGCTTTAGTTTATTCGTTTTTCGCATTCCACCTACTTTCAAGCATAAACCATCAAATTTTGAGGGGGTTTCAACTTCTTTTCTTGCTTTAAATAAATTAAACCAACGGTGTAGAATCGTCGGTAAATTAAAACCTCAATAGGCACTAATTCTCATTACTTATTACGACTGCTATTATTACGACTGATTTTGATACAAAAATCTACCAACAGGACCGAAATATTACACGACATCGCAGCAATTGATTCGTATCATTTCGTATTGATAGTCTTTCTGCAAAGCTCTCTCAGACCGTCATTCTCTTTTAATCAATAACTTCGTCGTAAACCATTGAAATCAACCAACCAATGGTGTGTTTCATATTACACCACGTAATAAATACTTGATGCCATCTTCAAGTGACAAGACAATAATTGTCTTATATTTTAATTATATTTGTATTATATTATAATGGGGAATTTGCGTCAATTTTGGATTCTGGAATTTCAAGTCAAATCCTATAATAGAGCCCTAGAGTAACGTTTAACACCAGGAATACCCTAGGGAAAAATTTATCGTAGAAGAAAATGCCTAAACAAGTGAAGTCAAAAAACACTGCGAAGATCGAGGAAACTACGTCACACCCCAGGGTTCTCACGCTAAACTGTGCTCTGGCGAAGCGTAAAAGGATGTTTAAGGATGATTTAAAATGAATGATAAAGATGATTTAAGGATGATTTCGGCAAATAGTGTCAAATAATCTCAACAGGTAGAGTCGTAGGCGCCCTCGTGACCTCATGAAACGATCCACTCAAATAATGTGATTCAAATATCAAAACTAACTGATATAGAAACTAAATAAGAGAGGTTGAAGACTTATAATCCTTGATAACTTCGATCAGGTAAGCTAGTTCTATCATGTGGGCTATCAAGGCCCCTTCACACTAGCCACATAAATATTGCTAGAATTGGGAAAAGTTGGTCTAGAAAAGTCGCCCAGCAGACTCAAGGCAAAATTTATTGACGCAACTATTCCATATTGCGAGCAACATTTCTTGCCGGAGGTTGCTCAATAAAGATTGCTCCATAAAAATTGCTCAATTTTTACGTTTACACTTGAGAGGGAGATTTGAAAACAGTTGCTCTCGAAATCAAACAGCTCGGTTCTGAGGTGTACTGCGTTAATAAAGTCCAAAACAACTTCATTCAACCAACTGTTTATTTTTATACAACTGATTTGACCGATTGTTTTGACCAACACAATAAAACTATATAACGTTCACATACCAAATGAAAAAGCTGGCGCAGAATCCTGTGATTCACACCTTCTATTCCAAAGGGTATGGAAGGGAGGGTAGAGAGGTATAATATACCTAATATTCATAGTTCATAGGATATATTATATCCTATGAACTGTGAATTTATAGAAACCACGACGTGCAGAACCGTGATTCACACTTTCTATTGGAAATTACGATCGATTATGCATCGATCTATTAAACGTCTGCCAAGTGGGTGTGGCACATAGCTTCCTCGTATCCATAACCCGATTATATAGATGATCAGATGCATAGTTGTTAATCTCAAAACATCAATCTCTAAGTACCTTTCACTACCCTCAAAGGGGACCATCTACACGCTAATCTGGACAATCCTAGAAAATTTCATCAAATTCGGATGAAAAATTAAGTGAGTAGATGCATGTGATTGGATCAAAAAAATACTTAGCCTCGGCTGGGATTCGAACCCGCGACCCCTGGGGGACTGTTGAAGTTACGGCTGTTACAAGTAATTCACGTTTGCGCATGCGCAGTCGCTTCTATCCGTCCGGGGATGATGATTTTCATAGGGGACTATCTACAACCTAATCCACATAATCCCTGAAAATTTCATCGAAATCGGGTAGAAAATGTGGAAGTTATGGCCGTTACAAGGAAATTCACGTTTGCGCATGCGCAGTGGCTACTATCAGTCCGGAGGTGGTGATTTTCATAGGGGATCATCTAATCACTACTCTGTAACATCCCTGAATATTTCATAGAAATCGGATGGAAAATGTAGAAGTTATGGCCGTTACAAGGAATTCACGTTTGCGCATGCGCAGTCGCTTCTATCAGTCCGGGGATGATGATTTTCATGGGGGACCGTCTACACACCGACCCGCACAATCCCTGAAAATTTCATAGAAATCGGACAATAACTTCGTATAGTTATGCGCGTTACAAGGAATTCATGACAGACACACAGACAGACAGACACCCAGACAGACAGACAGACACGGAACCAAAATTGTTCAGAAAGGTCTAAAACGCAAAACGCGAGTGGAAATTTTGATTTTGGAGCACTTTTTTTTCGTCCTTGAAAAGTGAAAACAAAGCTTCCGCTACCTTGGTAGACTCGGAAGCAATTTCAGACTCGATTATACCGACATAGTAAGTTCTTTTCTACCAAAAAGGCTCCCCCCCCCCCCAATTCGAAGGGCTTAATCAGAGGATGAATGAACAAGATGAACCAAAACGAAATTTCTCCATTCTCTTCGTCATTTAGGTTTATTTTTTTCAATAATGAAACTTTGGAGTCGACCAAGAACAAATTTTTGTTAACCCCCCCAAAATTTGTTGATTTACGTTTCAAGGTACGTAGAATCCGAAAATCGAATAAAAATTTGGCCGTCCGCCGTACGCGGCACTTTCCTCAGTTACCATTTACCGATTTTGATGAAATTTGGTATGTGGGCTCCATTTGGGGTCTAGTTGTGCCCCGAAAATTTTGGTTGTTGTAGGTCACTTCTAAGGGTTGCAAATTAAGGGTTGAAATTTTGAAAAGCCATAACTCAAACAATTTCGATATAAAGGTATTGTTTTTCCATCAATTTAAGGCGTTGTTTGTCGTTGTCGTTGTTTGGCGGTGGACTTTGAACCTACTTCTGCGGGGGTCGTGGGTTCAAGGCTCATCGCCGGCTGCGTGCGTTTTTCGGGTCTCCCCCCCCCCCCTCGACACAACCCAGGGCGGTGAGGCAATGGGAATCCATGAGCGAAATCATCAGAACAAATTCTGATCTTCCCTTTGGGAGACAGCTGATGACGTCCGAGACGCCGGGAATGACAGTCGGACGAAAATCCAACCTGAAATGGTTGTTTACTTTGTTCATTTGACTTTTAATTCTCGAGTAGCTGGATGGTTCTTCATAGGGGACTTGTGACGCCTTACTTCATCCGCATGAAGCTTAAGAACTATACAGGACTATTTACCAGAAGGTACCTCCTCGTGACACCAACACAACCATCTGGTTTCGTCTAAGTGTGAATAACGATGGCAAATTGAATGAAATGTACCGATATACTGATCAAATGATACATCGTCTGTGATACAAATATACCTCCGATACATCGGGAAATCTACTTGAAAAAAAAGATTGAGTTTTCTAAAAACGCCACTGAATTTCAACTTATCTGGCAGGTTTATATTGTGGAAAAAGCCAAACTGAAATAAGGAGGCAATTAGAGACTTGAAAATAGGGCGAATCAACCAAAAATTGGCATTTGGAAGGGATTTTTTTTCGGCAGGCAGGTGAGAAAATCTTTAAGATCCACAGGTGGAGTTGGATCTCGTAAGATACCTTGAAGGATCCGCGACTTTAGGGTTATGTGGGATTCAAACCCACTAAAAATAGGTAATTATTTACATTAAAAACAACGGGTTTTAAAACTGCACTTTGGAAATTTAAAAAAATATACTTGAATATCTAAAAAAAAAACAGCATTTTAAAAACTATGATCTACGAGCTTGTGTGAACTACGAGCATGTGTGAAATCGGGGCATCTGAAGCAACATTAAGGTATTAAGAAGGTGTAGAAAGAAAGTTATTGGTTGAATCTCAAAGAAAAACGTAAATTTCAAGATAAAAGGAACAGTAGAAAAAACTACATTTTCTGTCTCTTAATCTCCCGAATCCTTTATAATTTCCCATATTTTGCCCCCATGGCATTATTCCATCTCTCTCTTCTTTTCCTTAGGAAAGACCTTCACCCCAACTTGCAATTCCCATTGAAAACACAAACGGTGGATACAGCTTTCGTACGAGTACGCAACCACGAGAGACATTTTATGTCTTTGCGCCCCCTTTCCCCTTCATATAAAACCTCGTATTGTACTTTTGTTTGTGGAAATTTGATTGTGCTCGTTGATGGTTGCGATGTAATGTACGTAAACATTCATTTAAACAATCACGCTCATGCCGCAGCTTGTTGGCCACGCACAACGGAATGTTTTACGTAATACGATAGGGCAATTTAAATGAATCGAATGTAGCTTCCTGCGTTCAACAGGAGAGAAAAAGGCTTTGGAGCTCACTCAGGTGATCAGTGCACAATCAGGCGCCTTCAGCATTCTCCATTGACCCTGCCTCTCAAATGTCAGCTTCCTACGTTCAACAGGAGAGGAAATGGACTTGGAGCTCACTCAGCTGATCAGTGACCACTCAGGCGCCTTCAGCATTCTCCATTGACCCTGCCTCTCAAATGTCAGCTTCCTACGTTCAACAGGAGAGGAAATGGCCTTGGAGCTCACTCAGCTGATCAGTGACCACTCAGGCGCCTTCAGCATTCTCCATTGACCCTGCCTCTCAAATGTCAGCTTCCTACGTTCAACAGGAGAGGAAATGGCCTTGGAGCTCACTCAGCTGATCAGTGACCACTCAGGCGCCTTCAGCATTCTCCATTGACCCTGCCTCTCAAATGTCAGCTTCCTACGTTCAACAGGAGAGGAAATGGCCTTGGAGCTCACTCAGCTGATCAGTGACCACTCAGGCGCCTTCAGCATTCTCCATTGACCCTGCCTCTCAAATGTCAGCTTCCTACGTTCAACAGGAGAGGAAATGGCCTTGGAGCTCACTCAGCTGATCAGTGACCACTCAGGCGCCTTCAGCATTCTCCATTGACCCTGCCTCTCAAATGTCAGCTTCCTGCGTTCAACAGGAGAGGAAATGGCCTTGGAGCTCACTCAGCTGATCAGTGACCACTCAGGCGCCTTCAGCATTCTCCATTGCCCTGCCTCCGTAACGCTGTTGGATGAAGATACCTATTTTCCTCTCACGATCATGTTGACATCTCATTTGTTGCTCACATCATACTCGTATGTGAGTGCGCATAATTCATGCGCATAATTCAGCTTTCCGTACAGGTGCATTCATATTAGGGACCGTGTACCATGATTAATAAATTGAGAGCTTTCCAATGAGTGGTGAACGATTTTTGTGGGGTGGAAAATGAGGAAGTTAGTTTTCCCTAGGAACGATTGGTTGTACGTGAAAATCATCAGAAAATTTCCGCGTGACGCTCCCCTCGTGACAGTGCCCCGTTACAATGCCCGCGTGACAGTGCCCCGTTACAATGCCCGCGTGACGATTTTTCATTTATGTGCCATAGTAAAGACATAAAATGTCAAAAACATAACGAAGCAAGTAGGTGAACTGAAACGTTACTCACATCATTTTGGAATTCTATCGATATTATTGACAAAACGGAAGACCTACTTGGAGAAACCGGTTGAAGAAAGTATTAACCTACATATAAAATTTACTGGATATGAATTATTATCGGAATTTATAGTATGGAACAACTGAAAATCGAAGAAATAAAGAGCTGTGGGTGCCTTCGTTACGAAATTTGATTGCTGGTTTGTTAAAAACGGCGGGTATTAGGCCTCTTTTGCGATTCTTTATCGTAAGTCCAACCCTTAAGTTCTCGTAGAGAGCGAACGGTTGGTGCTATAAAGCTCTGGGTGGTCTCATTCGATTCTGAAAATCCAATAATATTTTAAATTGTTGAAAAAATACCTTTATATCGTATTTTAAAAATACCATTATATCGTATTTTAATCTCAGTCGATTCAAAAAATTGAATTCTTTTTTAAATCGGTGAAAAAAACAATACCTCTATTTTGAAAGTTTTAGAGCTAGGGCACTTTTGAAAATATTACAACCGCTATTTTACAAAATTAAAACAAAAGCTATTACAATACAAATTACTATTATATGACTATTACAAATCATAGTCATGGTGGCTGAACTATAATTTCTACTGGAATTTTTGGTTTTAGGGTACCTAGGTATTTTGAATAACTTTGCTTCCGAATCTACTAAGGTACCGGAAGTATTGTTTTCACTTTTCAAGGTTAAAAATTAAAATTTCCTCCAAAATAAATTCTCTTTCCGCGTATTATGTTTTGGACCTTTCTGAACAATTTTAGTCTATCAAACCCAGGAATGGAGTGTGCGCAAGGGTCGGAAAAACTGTTTATTGTTATTTTAAATCTAAACTAGACCTCATTCTGAGAATTTTGACACCAACCGCGACCTTCTATTGTGAGAACACATTTTTCTATGATTTTTCAAAGTTTCGAATGTCTATGACGTCACGCGCCACTCCGGACCCCCCAGCCCACTGTGACGTCATAAACATTCGAAACTTTGAAAAACCATATTAAAAGGTGTCCTCACGCTAGAAGGTCGCGGTTGGTGTCAAAATTGTCAGGATGAGGTATACTCTCGATTAAAAATTTTGAAAAAAGCAGGGGCACCCCCCATTATGGACCGGTTTTACAAATTCAAATTTAGCTTTCAAGAAGCTATTTTACGATAAATTTCTTGTCTACTACAATAGGTACTACAGAATCATTCATCAAATTATTCAATTTAAAAAAAAATTTCTTTGTCGAATTTTTTCAGTTTTTGTGAAATTTCAACTTTGGTGCAGTTTAAAACGATGTGAATTCTTCAAATTCAAATGTTCACTCGAATTTAATGTTTAAGTCGTTTCAATAATTATCTGTCTTTTCTGATGGCGGTCAATTTTTCAATAGGCAGAACTTCAAAATAATTATCTAATTTTTACAAATTGTTAGAATTTTAGCCGTTGAAACTTTAAGTTTATTTTCACAAACATTGTTCGTTTTAGAGAATTTTTAATGATTTGTCTCTGGAAATTATGGACTGGTTTTGATGGAAATTCATAATTTCACTTGGATTTTGCGTTTCAGACGTTTTTGACCGACTTCAACGCGCCGAAGGTGCGCGAAAGAGGAGGTACTCAATTCGGGTTTTTTTTTTGTATGTCTGAACACCTTGCATTTCTTTATTCTGGTACCAATCTGTCTGATTCTTTTTGAAAGTAGTTCCACCAGTATCCGTGGTGGTCCCATTTCAAACAGATTTCATTTTGCTCTGTTAAAAGTATCGAAAATTTGTGAAAGAAGTTGAAAAACGTGGTTCCCGTTTTCGGGAATATTGGTCCGCATTCACTCTTCTTGCCCTGTGACTTCCGACTGAGTCGATGGAGGACCACTTGTGTATAGTCAAATTGAAGGTCTGATTGTAAGCTTTAAAATGATATGCTATATGAGGGGGGTTCCGATAACTAAAAGGTGCTGCGGGGGATGGGAAACGGGGAAATTATAGTGGGTTATTCGCTCAGACCTGCATGAGCCATATTAAACGTGTTTATGAATGCTCGAGTATGTGAGTTTTCCTACCAAATATGAAGGATAATCATAGTACTGTTAGTTAGGTATTCAACCAAGTGGCTGTAGCACATAGCTCCCTCATCACTAATAACATGATAGGGTAGGTAATAGTAAAGGAGATCGTCTGAACTGCATAGTGCCCTACCATAGTATAGTAAGATACAGAGAGATATAGTCCAGTTGGGTGATGAGTGAGTATTCTACCAAGTGGGAGTAGCACATAGCTCCATCGTCATTTATAATATAGTTGGGTATCTCATGGTATAGAAGATTGTCGGAATTGAATAGTGCCGTACCAAATATGAGGTATATAGTAGAACTAGGTGATGGGAGGGTATTCTACCAAGTGGCTGTTGCACATAGCTTCCTCGTCATTTATAATATAGTTGGGTATCTCATGGTATCGAAGATTGTCGGAATTGAATAGTGCCGTACCAAATATGAGGTATATAGTAAAACTAGGTGATGGGAGGGTATTCTACCAAGTGGCTGTTGCACATAGCTTCCTCGTCATTTATAATATAGTTGGGTATCTCATGGTATAGGAGATTGTCGGAATTGAATAGTGCCGTACCAAATATGAGATATGTAGTACAATTTGGTGATGAAAGGGTATTCAACCAAGTGGGTATAGCACATAGCTTCCTCATCACTAATAACATGATTGGGTAGGTAATAGTAAAGGAGATCGTCAGAACTGCATATGCCGTACCGAATATGAGGTATATGGTAAAACTAGGTGATGAGAGGGTATTCTACAAAGTGGCTGTAGCACATAGCTCCCTCATCACTAATAACATGATTGGGTAGATAATAGTAAAGGAGATCGTCCGAACTGCATAATGCCCTACCATAGTATAGTAAGATACAGAGAGATATAGTCCAGTTGGGTGATGAGTGGGTATTCTACCAAGTGGGAGTAGCACATAGCTCCATCGTCACTTATAATATAGTTGGGTATCTCATGGTATAGAAGATTGTCGGAATTGAATAGTGCCGTACCAAATATGAGGTATATAGTAAAACTAGGTGATGGGAGGGTATTCTACCAAGTGGCTGTTGCACATAGCTTCCTCGTCATTTATAATATAGTTGGGTATCCCATGGTATCGAAGATTGTCGGAATTGAATAGTGCCGTACCAAATATGAGGTATATAGTACAATTTGGTGATGAAAGGGTATTCAACCAAGTGGGTATAGCACATAGCTTCCTCATCACTAATAACATGATTGGGTAGGTAATAGTAAAGGAGATCGTCAGAACTGCATAGTGCCGTACCAAATATGAGGTATATGGTAAAACTAGGTGATGAGAGGGTATTATACCAAGTGGCTGTAGCACATAGCTCCCTCGTCATTTATAATAAAGTTGGGTTTCTAATGGTATAGGAGATCGATCTAGGAAATAGATCTACGTTCCGAAAACTGATCGAAAAACTGCGGGTAAATTAATTTCAAATTTATATTGAGGACCACTAAAAAGTGAAAAATAAAAAATAATATAAAATGGAAAAATAATAAAATAAAAACCTTTTTAGCAAAAAAATGGACCGACCTCAAAAATAATGTCCGTTAACACCAAAAATGGAAAAATAATAATCTCAGCGAAAACATACTTATGTAGTAGGTTGTTGAACATAGATACCTATCTAGTCAACAGATGGTATGTTGGAATACCAACACTTATTTGTAGTGTGATTCACACTTATTGTCACACTCATATCCTCCATCATATGATAGCAGTGACATACTACCGTATGCGTAGGTAGGTACGCATTGAAGTCGCCGTCGTGCCCATCTGTAGACACAAACGTCTTCTAGATCTTCTACTTACCAACAAATTACTCTTTTTCGCAAATATACATACCTCCAATACTACAAACATGCTTCCACACCGAGCGTGAATGAAAATTCAGTTCGTTCAAGAATGTGGGAAGTTTTGAACGTTAATTAGGTAACAACGCTTCTGAAGGTATGTAGCTACATTAAAATATAATAATAATGTATGTCCTCCAATATAATAAACAGTCTCATATAATAATAAAGTCTCAAAATACTCGTCACAACTATTCCTAGGGAGGTTCACACTTACTATCATACTCATATGGCAGAAGAGATTTATAAGGAACCTGATAGTTTGGGGACACATTTTAACTCAATGGTACATTCTCTTGTAATGCTAACCAGATCATCGAAGGAAGGTGCTTAGTTTGTGTCTACAGATGGGCACGACGGCGACTTCAATGCGTACCTACCTACGCATACGGTAGTATGTCACTGCTATCATATGATGGAGGATATGAGTGTGACAATAAGTGTGAATCACACTACAAATAAGTGTTGGTATTCCAACATACCATCTGTTGACTAGATAGGTATCTATGTTCAACAACCTACTACATAAGTATGTTTTCGCTGAGATTATTATTTTTCCATTTTTGGTGTTAACGGACATTATTTTTTCATTCATTCCTTGCCCATTTGTGGTCAATCTCGACTCCTATATCATCAAATTTTTCGGAATTGAAGGAAGTTGCGTTCAACCTCAAACACCAAAATATAAACAGAACAAAAAGTGTAATATATGGCGTATTTATAAACAATGTGAGCCCGAGCGAAGTACCGGAGATAGCTGGTCTCAAGGCGGTCTGAACTCTGGTGACGTCATATTTCCCCCACCCGGCAGCGTGAGCACTCCTCCTCTCCTCTACTCACCTTGGGTTTGCAGATTGAAAGAATGCGGATGGTTTGGTGACGTGGCTATGTGTATTACAATCCCAAAAACATCGTCCTTCTTCTACCTGGCACTCAAGCCAGGGAAAATGAGACCGAGGGTTGTTGAACCGAGTGATGATGAAGTGAAAGGATTGATTTATTACAGGCAAAACAAAACAAATACAGAACACTAATAAAAAATAAAACAGGTTCCTTACCCTTGGGAAAGTCTTATCAATTAAGAGAATGTACATTCATTCATTCAAAATAAGATCGTGCTTCCAGTACCTAAAGGATGATGCTTCTTTCAAATTTTAAAGGCCATTGAAGGGTAAACAGAAGGGCAAGTGAACTCACACTCGAGATAAAAATCCTTCCTAACAATAATTGTTAGGAATTATTGCTGAGTGGAGGGGCTCTCTACCTTATGACTCGAGTTGCTCGATCCCTGGATTACGATTACTAAGGCTTGGCTCTTTCCTAGCCTGAATCAACAGGCTACCTAAGATTTTACATACCCTTCGGGAAATTGGCCGACCATATTCTTTCTATCTGCGAACTGTATCTATGGTTGAAAGGTGGTAACAATGGCAAAGCTGTGTTCTTTGCAGATGAGTGATCTATATAGAAAACTCATTGGTTTACTCGAGAGAAACTAAACCCCCTGCTCCTCCCACCCCTTGCTCCTCCTGCCCCCTGCTCCTCCCACCCCTTGCTCCTCCCGCCCACTGCTCCTCCCAATCGGTGGCTACAGCTTTCATACAAGTAGGCAACCACGAGAGACATTTTATGTCTTTGCGCCCCCTTTCCCCTTCATATTTCCCCTTCGCGTAACGCTCCCCTCATAACGCTCCCCGCGTGACGATTTTTGACATTTTATGTCTTTACTATGGCACATAATGAAAAATCGTCACGCGGGGAGCGTCACGCGGAAATTTCCGATGATTTTCGCTTACATAAAATGTCTCTCGTGGTTGCGTACTTGTACGACGCAGGGAGCGTTACGCGGGGAGTGTTACGCGGAAATTTCTGATGATTTTCGCTTACATAAAATGTCTCTCGTGGTTGCGTACTTGTACGAAAGCTGTAGCCACTGATCGGGAGGAGCAGTGGGCGGGAGGAGCAAGGGGTGGGAGGAGCAGGGGGCGGGAGGAGCAGGGGTTTTCATTTATGTGCCATAGTAAAGACATAAAATGTCAAAAATAATAAACGTTTGTGTAATAATTTGCAGCGTATTTTGTACGTTTCGACCGAGCTGACAATATTAGGAGGTGCAATTAACATTTTGTTGATGTCAATTAGTTTATTGATCTAAGGCGCGTGAAATACTTATCGGTACTTACAGAAGTTACAAACTTTTATTCAGTTGACTTTGTCATTTTATTTCCTCTAAACATCCCCTTCGGCGTTTTTCCTGCTTTTTTTGCTTTTTCTACGTTTTTCGTCGCCCAAAGCGCGGGCTCCTCCGAGTCCTGTGAGGACACTCCCCACGCCGTAGCCTCCTCCGACGTAGCCTCCTCCGGTGTTGGCGGGGTACGCGCCACTCTGGCTGCTGTACTGGTTCGCCGCAGAGCCTGTGTCTCCGTATCCATAGGCGTTTCCTGAGTCGTAGTTGCTGTTGACGATCTGAGTGTTACCACGGCGGTACTGCTTGCTGTAGCCGTACTTGTTCACATACTGGGACTGGGCGCCGGTCGACGACGAGTATGGCACCAAAGTCGTGCAGGGCCAGGCTCCGGAGCAGACGTTGTTCCACGTGCGCGGCTGCTGGTACCTGACGATGATGTCTTGAGGGATGGGGATGATGGACGTGCCACCGCTGACAGAGCCGCACCAGCCCAACAGCTTCCTGACGACACTCAACGAGTCGCTGAGGTCAGCAACCACATCGTAGGCGATCCGACCAACAACTTGATGGCTGATGAATCCATTCAAGTTTTCTGCAAATTTATAACCCAAGCATTAAAAAACGCCTACCAAGTGGATGTGGCACATAGCTTCCTCGACTCCACAACCCGAGTAGATGATCTGATGCATGATAGCTGATCTCAAAACACCGATATCTAAGTACCTTGCACTACCATCATAGGGGACCATCTACACGTCAACCCGCACTAACCCTGGGAATTTTTTCAAAATCGGAAGGACATTTATAGGTTATGGCATTTATATGGCTTTTATGTTTGCGCATGGGCAGCGGCTACCATCGATCTGGGAGCGATGATTATCATAGGGGACCAACTACACGTCAACCCACACTAACCCTGAAAATAGCAACCAATGGCAATGGCAATGCCGTGTTCTTTGCACTTTGAAAATTTCAAATCCATAACAAGTGCATGGGTATAGAGATTATAAAAAAATTATGACCATCACCCGCTTTAGCCGTCTGAAGTTTGACGTCCCCCTAGAACGGACAACCTAAAATGTACTCAATCAGTTCAAATTACCTACAGGACTTAGAAGTTCTGTGAATAGAAACAATGAAAGTATTTTAAAGCAACTGTCCGAATTTAGTTATTTTGGTGTATAAAAGAATTTTGGTGTTCCAAAGAACCAAAAAATGAAGAACAATCTTGACATCATTCAATTATCCCCATTTTTATTACTGATGGAAGGTTCATTAAGAAAAATTAGTTGGTTGTTATTTACGCAGTAATGTGCACACAGCATTTTCGTTACAAAATTTTCAAGAAAAAGAAAAAAACCGCTTGCTTGCGAGACTGCTATACATTGGGTCATTTTATGCCTCACTTTCTGAGACCATCATCCAATTCATAGGGGACCATCCTCTATATATCTACAAACATAATATGTTTGTAGATATATAGATAAACAATATGTAGATAAAGATATGTAGATAAACAATATTATTGTTTAGTAATGCATGCATTCCAAGGGGACGTCCCATTGGATAAGCATTAAGTCAATTTAAACCAATTGGTAAGCGAAAAAACTTTTTTCACTCGATGTAATTTATTAAGTATTTTAGGCAAGAAATAGGTAGTGGTGCTCTCCCCCCCTCAACATTATCCACCATAACATCTCTAGCGGCATGGGAGCCTCGCATTTGAATAGCATTTTGAAATCCATGATTTACGATACCCAACGTGGGAATTCGAGGCCTGGGCAGAGTACACAAGATTATGCCCCAAAACGCACGTTTTTTGAGCATTAACCCCCCCTTTCACCCCATTAAATCGCAAAATTCGAAATTCCGGCGACATAGTGCACAACTAGATAGAGTTCCGCGACGAACAAAAAACTTCTGCCAAGTGGGTGTGGCACATAGCTTCCTCGTATCCATAACCCGATTGTATAGATGATCCGATGCATAGTAGTTAATCTCAAAACACCAATCTGTAAGTACCTTGCACTGCCCTCATAGGGGACCATCTAAACGCTAATCTGGACAGTCCTAGGAAATTTCATCAAATTCGGATGGAAAATAAAAATGTTATGGCTGTTACAAGAATTTTACGTTTGCGTATGCGCAGAGGCTTCGGTAAATTTAAAGACCTTGATTTTCATTGGGGACCATCTACAACCTAATCCGCATAATCCCTGAAAATGTCATCGAAAATGGGTAGAAAATGTGGAAGTTATGGCCGTTACAGGGAACTCACGTTTGCGCATGCGCAGTGGCTACTGTCATTCCGAAGGTGGTGATTTTCATAGGGGACCATCTAAATACTAATCTGTAATATCCCTGAAAATTTCATTAAAATCGGATGGAAAATGTGGAAGTTATGACTGTTACAAGGAATTCACGTTTGCGCATGCGCAGTGACTACTATCAGTCCGAAGGTGATGATTTTCATAGGGGACCATCTAAATACTAATCTGTAACATCCCTGAAAATTTCATTAAAATCGGATGGAAAATGTGGAAGTTATGGCCGTTACAAGGAATTCACGTTTGCGCATGCGCAGTCGCTTCTATCAGTCCGAGGATGGTGATTTTCAAAGGGGACCGTCTACACACCAACCCACACAATCCCTGAAAATTTCATAGAAATCGGATGGAAAATGTGGAAGTTATGGCCGTTACAAGGAATTCACGTTTGCGCATGCGCAGTCGCTTCTATCAGTCCGAGGATGATGATTTTCAAAGGGGACCGTCCACACGCCAACCCACACAATCCCTGAAAATTTCATAGAAATCGGACATTAACTTCGTATAGTTATGCGCGTTACAAGGAATTCATGACAGACACACAGACACACAGACACTGAACCAAAATTGTTCAGAAAGGTCTAAAACGCAAAACGCGAGTGAAAATTATGATTTTGGAGAACTTTTTTTTTCGTCCTTGAAAAGTGAAAACAAAGCTTCCGCTACCTTGGTAGACTCGGAAGCAAAAAGAATCACGAAATCGGTTGAGAACTAAGGCCTGAGCAGACGACACAATATTTTGTCACACACAGACATACACCTGTGGTTTTTCTCGCGGATTAGGATTCAGAATGGTCTAAAACGGATTAGTGTGTGTTAATTTTTGCTTCCGAGTCTACCAAGGTAGCGGAAGCTTTGTTTTCACTTTTCAAGGACGAAAAAAAAATGTTTTCCAAAATCAAAATTTTCACTTGCGTTTTGCGTTTTAGATCTTTCTGAACAATTTTGGTTCCGTGTCTGTCTGTCTGTGTGTTTGTCATGAATTCCTTGTAACGCGCATAACTATACGAAGTTATTGTCCGATTTCTATGAAATTTTCAGGGATTGTGCGGGTTGGTGTGTAGACGGTCCCCTATGAAACTCATCATCCCCAGACTGATAGAAGCGACTGCGCATGCGCAAACGTGAATTCCTTGTAACGGCCATAACTTCTGCATTTTCCATCCGATTTCAATGAAATTTTCAGGGATGTTACAGATTAGTATTTAAATGGTCCCCTATGAAAATCACTACCTTCGGATTGATAGTAGCCACTGCGCATGCGCAAACGTGAATTCCTTGTAACAGCCATAACTTCCACATTTTGTACCCGATTTCGATGACATTTTCAGAGATTATGCGGATTAGGTTGTAGATGGTCCCCTATGAAAATCACCGCCTTCGGACTGATAGTAGCCACTGCGCATGCGCAAACGTGAATGTCCTTGTAACGGCCATAACTTCTACATTTTCCATCCGATTTCAATGAAATTTTCAGGGATGTCACAGAGTAGTGTTTAGATGGTCCCCTATGAAAATCATAGAGAATGGTCTTTCATAGAGCGATTCATTCATAGAGGGATGGTCCCTGTGAGAATCTCAAATCCTATTCATTGCATCACTAGGCCTCAATAGTTCAGAGGGTAGAGCATACAACTGTCCCCCAGGGGTCTTGGGTTTGAATGCCAGCCGAGGCTGAGTATTTTTATGATCCAATCACATACATCTACTCACTTAATTTTTCATCCGAATTTGATGAAATTTTCTAGGATTGTCCAGATTAGCGTGTAGATGGTCCCCTATGAGGGTAGTGGAAGGTACTTAGAGATTGGTGTTTTGAGATTAACTACTATGCATCGGATCATCTATATAGTCGGGTTATGGATACGAGGAAGCTATGTGCCACACCCACTTGGCATTTTCTGTTGAGTGTTGTCCAACTTCACCCCAGATCAATCGCATAGGGACGCCCAAGTCTTACTGTGGGACGTCCTAAAAACGCCAGACCAGTCAGCGCCCCCCCCCCCCCCTCGTGGAGGCTCCCGCTCACCCAACCATAACGCATTTTCTTAACGTTGTAGCATGGAACATTCTTTAGCCTTGACCTAACTGACAAAAAGTGCTAAGTTTTTCGGGAACGGTAACTACGAACGCTATCGAGTCGGGGAATTTTGCTTAGTCTATGATACGGAACTAAGGATCGTGTAACCTACGCGACAGTTCCATTAAGGGTAGTCGTGAGTCATCATAAGCGCTAATAAATTCTGCGCGAACTCTTACATACCAGTCTTACTCTAGCCGTCAGGTGAAGAGTTTTCTTTCAAACGGGCTTATATCCACTTGGAATGTTTAGTAGGAAATTGAGGAAAACTAATTTCATGACGAAGGAAGTTGTCTAGGATTCCCAAATTTTCCAAATTGTTTGTTCATAAAACTTTTGATTGTAAGACCAAATTTCGAAATTTTGGCATGCGTTATGAGGAAGACACGGCCATTTCTTATTTGGATAAAAAACCATTTGATGAAAAACGATAGATAAGAGCCACTTTCAAAAATGTGAGTTTTTGGTTGAGAGAAGAAGTCTCATTTCCATTTTCTTTTATTTGTTTACCTATTATTCTCAATAATGAACCTTCGGAATCGAGAAAGGGAAAATATTCTAACCCCTCTCAAAATTTGATGGTTTACGTTTCAAGGTACGTAACGTCAAAAGAATTATAAAATGCGTAAAGCCGCCAAAAAATCAGTTTCTAACGATAATAGTGAGCATAAACGTGTCAAAACTGCAACGTCTTCCAAATAAAAACACTGCAAATTATTACACAATGGTTTATTATTTTTCTATATAAATCACTTGTCTGCAAAGCCACCAACCATCCAACTTGAAGGAAAAACATCGATCGCATTTCGGTCAGCTAAACTTTGAACGGAGATTAGGCCTCTTTGGCGATTCACACTCGTGTTTCTGATTTATCGTACGTCCAACCCTTAAATTCTGTTAGGGAGCGAACGGTCTGGCCTACAGAGCTCCGCGTGGTCTCAAAAAATTCTAAAAATTCTATAGAATCTTAAATTGTAGGAAAAACAATACCTTTATGTCAAAATTTTTTGAGTTAGGGCGTTTTCAAAATTTCAAAATTTGATTTTTGGATTCTACGTACCTTGAAACGTAAACCATCAAAATCTGAGGGGGTGTTAAAAAAAAATTTTTTCTTTGTCGATTCCAAAGGTTCATTATTGAAAATAATAAACCAAAATTGAATTAAACAGATCAAGAAAGCGCGGCTGAAGCATGTTCCATGTGTCTTGAAATTTAGCCGTAGGCTCTAAGCGAAGGGCCGAGTTTTTAGGACCTCCCACAGTAAGACTTGGGCGTCCTTATGCGATCGATCTGGGGTGAAGGAGGACAACACTCAACAGAAGAAAAAAAATAACCACACAGTAATCTGTTTTAGACCATTCTGAATCCAAATCCGCGAAGAAAAAACTATAGGTGTATGTCTGTGTGTGTGTGTGTGTGTGTGTGTGTGTGTGTGTGACAAAATCTTGTGTCGTCTGCCCAGGCCTTAGTTTTCAACCGATTTGCGTGTGTCTTTTTTGCTTGACTCAAATAACTCCCGAGTTGTACATGATTTCACCAGAGTATCAAAATTCGCAAGGGGAGGGGGCGAGTGGGGGAAATATTTTTCACAAAATATCCGAATTTTCAATATTTTGTTCCTTTACTGCTTACTAACTGTACCCAAGCTTTGAAATTGGGGAAAAATTCTCACTATACCTCCGGATTTTCATGAATTATTCTCTGTACCACCATGGAACTAATAGTGGTGCCACCATGGTGCCAGGACACCATAAACCGCTCATTTCGTGTTTTTTTTTGTTTCACCTTGAATACGGATGTGAACCTCGATGGACCGCCTACTAAAACTAATAGATGAAAGTTCAACGTTACGACGTATTTCCGTTTTGGTGCCAGACTGGCATCATTGGTGGTACTGGCGAGGGGGGGGGGGGAGGTGAACTCGAAGTCGCATGTTGGGTATCGTAGGTCATGGATTTTAAAATGCTCTTCAGATTCGAGGCTCCCATGCCGCTAGAAATGTTATGGTGGATAATTTGGGGGGGGGGGGCGGGGGTCACTATTTCTTGGCTAAAGTAATAAATATGTAGCCGCCCCCAGATAGTCTAGACCTATCCCGAGTAGGGATCTCCATGCCAAGCACCCTGGGAGAAGAGTGGTGAGGACCCTGGGTTCTCCCTAGATACTTCTTCATTCGTTAGTCGGGTTCAGGACGAGCCAGTGAACTGACCGCAAGGGGAGTTTGACGGTCTAGAGCTATGTAATCGATTTATAATCCGTTTTGAACCAAGTTATTGTTGAATACAGTTGTTTCTTTATACGCGAGTGATTTATGATCCTGACAATCAACTGGAAGGAGAGGTATCCCATCTCCATCATCAGAAGTGGGATTCGATCTCAAGAGCTTCACAACAGACAAATGCAGCTATTTCTTCCGTCAAGTTCGACGAAAAGGTATGAGGAAAATCATTACAATCGTGAATTATTTCAAGATGAATCTCAACCCCAAAATATTGGATCGTGGGAAGAAGTATCTACGGTCCTCACCACACTTCTTCCAGGGTGCTTGGCATGGAGATCCCTACTCGGGATAGGTCTAGACTATTTCGTCGTCTAAGTTCTAACATTGTGCATCTCAACTTTTATCATTTTACAGGACGAGCAAAAAACTGATTTCCTCTTAATCCTTAACCATTGTAATACTTCTGGAAGCTGTTCAATCTAAATCTCCGGAGCTATGTTCGTCTTAATTAGTTGAAAATCCCGAACAATGGAATTAACAAAATTTCGTTGATATGCACAAGGTTGCTGTAATTTTTTTCCTGAGATGTTGACTAGGTATTGGATTTAATTTTTGTTTAATTCTAGGATTAAAATTCTCGCAAGGTATTTAAAATGCTGAAGTAAAGGGTCAGAATGTCACTAAAAAGGGCCGTTTGATAGAAATTTTGCAATATAAAATGAAATTTTTGTTAATTGAAAATAGTTGCTACAATGCACTGTTTCATTGCAAAACAAAATTCAAACTTTAGGAAATTAAAATCTTTCAATATGAAGAAGACTCACAGCACTTATTTTTATTGGATGGGCAATCTCAATAAAGATTATTTCCTTTTCTCTTTATCAAAAATTTGAAGTATTATCACTTGTTACACAAGAGTTTAAAAAAGTAAAATTGTTGGTAAAAAAAGAAAAAATGTCAGCTTGAGAGGAAACAAAAAATTGTTTTTGACATCTTAGGAACTTTCAGTCTTTCCTTCTCCTTTTCAGGAACTTTCAGACTTTTTTAAAACATAATATACATCATGATACATCATGGCACATCTAACTTACGCCTACTTTTCAGGAGAGCAAAAAAACCGATTTGATCGGAAACATTTAGTTTTTATCATTTTTTATTCATCGGTCTATCTTTGTTTACAATGTACTAACTTGAATTGCATTCAATAGTACTGTAAATATTAAGTCAACAAATCTCGTAGATGTCGTGCTGTTGAAATTTTTCCTTTCACTTGTGCTATGATGTTCCACATTTTCTCTGTTGTTTCGTGGTGAAATGGCAATGCTTTTTAGATGCCTGGCTGTGATATAGGTGACTACTGATGAAATGTATCCTTCTCCAAGTGAAAGTACGAATATACGAGAATTAAAAAAGTGAGAAATCATTGCAATATTCTGAAGTTGTGATATTAAAAAATTTCTACCAAGAGGTGTGGCATAAAGATTAATTGTATCCATAACCCGCTCGTATTTATGATACATTGTAGCCAATCTCAAAACATCAATCACTCAAATCATCAATCACCTTGCACTACCCTCATAGGGGACCATCTACACGCCAACCCGCACAATCCCTGAAAATGTTATCAAAATAGGGTAGAAAATGTAGAAGTTATGGCTGTGACAAGGAATATCGTAGCGGCTACTATCAACGCGATGATTTTCTAGGGGACGATCTGCACCCCAATCCGCACAATCCCTGAAAATTTCATCGAAATCGGACAATAACTTCGTTTAGTTTCATGACAGACAGACACGGAGACAAAATTGTCCAGGAAGGTCTAAAACGTAAAACGCAAGTGGAAATTCTGATTTTGGAGAACTTTTTTTAAAATTTAAAAGTGAAAACAATGATTCTGCTACCTTGGTAGAATGGTAGCAAAATGAAATAGGTATTATGGAGAAGTCACAATTTTAATGCAACTTTATATTCACAAGAAAGTAAGGAAATTTCAAGGTTTCATTTTTTGCGAGATTGTGAACTACAAATAAATCACGTTCTTAGTTTTCCCAAGGCATAACCTCAAGTCAAGAACCAAGATCACCTAGTGTCACATTAGGAACACTTACAGGGATATTGAAATTTTTCTAGAAGGTAGGTAATGAATCTTTCATTATTGCTTTACTGTAGGCCACTCTGGGTGGAGACTCCATGTTGCATATGGGAACAGCTGAGAAGAACAATGTTGTCCTGACGTTTAGAGATAGCCAATGTTGACAAAATAATTTTTTGCGGCGATCCTATTGGCCAAACACCAAAACTAATGTTTCCATGGTATCGGGCGCGAAAATTCGTTTCCAATTATGTACATAAGTCATTTTTGATAAAAATTGAGATGCACAATGTTAGAACTTAAGCGACGATTTGGGGGCGGCTACAAATAAATTACATCGAGTGAAACAGTATTCTATCGCTTACCAACTGGTTAAACTGATCTAATGCTTATCCAATGGGACGTCCCTTGGAATGCATGCATTGCTAAACAATATATTTTGACGCTTTTTTCGTTTGTGTGCTAAAGCAAAGACATAAAATGTCAATAAGAAGAAAGGCACGAGAAACGTGGAAATTGAATGATTATTTCCTGAGAAAAATGGGAAAAACTGACCAGCTGTGAGAAGGCTGGTGGATGGGGGGGGGGCTGAGGGTGGTGGGGGCGATTTGCCTCCTTCAGACGTTGGTGGGGGGGCGCCTGTTCGAATGAGATTAGACTAAAGGCTGGACCCAACATGCCCGAGCCGAGCCCGCACCGAGCCCGACCCGCGACATGGCCGTGTGTACGTTACGGAGTAGGGAGGCCTCACATTTCCGAGTCAGGACCGAGCGCGGTCAGTAACGATTTGAAACTCAAGTCGTAATGTTGGCGAATTTTAAAAACAGTTGCGGAAGCTTTGTTTTGTGATGTACCTTCAACGAAATCGAGGATGTAATAACTTATGTTTGCCAGGGGGAGGGGGGGTGGAGGAGGGCCACTTTGGCCATAATCCCTTCCTGGTTTTGTAAACAAATTCGTGCAATCAATCATCTTTGTGCCAAATTTTAGGGAGCTCAGGAACAGCCTCTCTGGCTCTCATACCCTCTAACTCATTATTAGCAAAAATTCAGTTGTTGATATGTCCAGCATTCCATGACATTTTCATTAGTGCGCTGTTGTCGCGAATACGATTTTAGAACTTTCAGTGGCCAATATCAGAGCGCAGGTCGATAGTTGAAATCCAATGTATGTATAGGATTTCCAAGTATAATTCGGAATTTTTCAGACCAATTTTTCTAAATTTCCAAACCATTTTCAGAATTTTTCAAACCATATTCAGATTGTCCAATCCAGTTTCAGAACTTTCCAATTCAATTTCAGAACTTTCCAAATCAAATACAAAATTTTCCAAGTGCAATTCAGATTTTTCCAAAACAATTTCAGAATTTTCCATTTCAATTTCAGAATGTGATCAATGTTTGTGTGCGGTAATATATAGCATTTCCAAGTCAAATTAATCCTTTTCCAACCCAAATTAATCCTTTTACAAACAAAATCAATCTTTTTCCAAACCAAATTAATCTTTTTCCAATCGAAACTAATCCTTTTCCGCGATTGCGAACCTCCTCAATTAACTTTTCCAGGTCCATTGCTATCAGAGGCACGTCCGTGCAAAACTAAACAAAAGTAGTTTGAGACGGTGCGGGCTCGTGTGGGACAGAGTTGTTAAAATAGGAATTGCAATTCCCATTACCAATTCCAATTACTTTCGGAACAAAGTAATTGCCATTCCCATTACCCATTCCTGTAATGGGAATGGAATTTTCAATTACTTTTTCCAATTCCTAGTAATGGTAATGGTTTTTCCAATTCCCCATTACTCCTAGTTGGAAAAGTAATGGGTTCTTCCAATTACCCATTACAGGTAATGGGGAAACCAATTCCCCATTACCATCGTTCAATCAGTGAGTTGACCATCCTCCAATTCATAAGGGACCATCCTCCAATGGTGGGACGGTCCCCTATGATTCGGGAGGGTGGTCCCCAACGAAATGGATGGTGGGATGGCCCCCTATGAATTGGGAGGGTGGTCCCCAAGGAATTTAGGAATGGTCCCCCTTGAATAGGAGGATGGTCCCCAACGAAATGGATGGTGGGATGGCCCCCTATGAATTGGAGGGTGGTCCCCTATGAATTGGAAGATGGTCCCTTATGAATTGGAGGATGGTCCCCATCGAAATGGATGGTGGGATGGCACTCTATAAATTGGGAGGGTGGCCCCAAGGAATTTGGGAACGGTCCCCTATGAATTGGAGGATGGCCCCCTATGAATTGGAGGGTGGTCCCCTATGAATTGGAGGGTGGTCCCCTATGAATTGGAAGATGGTCCCTTATGAATTGGAGGATGGTCCCCAATGAATTGGATGGTGGTCCCCTATGAATTGGAGGGTGGTTCCCTATGAATTGGAGGACGGCCCCCAATGAATTGGATGGTGGGATGGCCCTCTATGAATTGGAGGGTGGTCCCCTATGAATTGGAGGGTGGTCCCTTATGAATTGGAGGATGGTCCCTTATGAATTGGAGGATGGTCCCTTATGAATTGGAGGATGGTCAACTCACTGATTGAACGATGGTAATGGGGAATTGGTTTCCCCATTACCCATTACTCTTCCTGTGATGGGTAATTGGAAGGACCCATTACTTTTCCAACTACGAGTAATGGGGAATTGGAAAAACCATTACCATTACTAGGAATTGGAAAAAGTAATTGAAAATTCCATTCCCATTACAGGAATGGGTAATGGGAATGGCAATTACTTTGGATTAAGGTGTCTCTTAAAACCCTAGTTATTGGTTTTATGTGTACATAATCATAATCACTTGACTCATTCCATTTCTTATAAGAAAAGTAATTTTGAAAAGTAATCATTACTTTACAACTCTGGTGTCGGAGGGACGGTGCGGAAGAGTGGGGACTTCCCCGAAAGATTTCCCATGATTACTTCCTATCCGTGTGTCGTCTAGGGATGGGTATCGTTATAAAAGTATCGATATTTTGTATCGATACTGTATCGTATCCGAGTATCGATATCCCAAGTATCGTTGGGCATGAGTATCGATATTTTAAAATATCGAGTATCGATACTTTAGTGTCACAAACTATCAATATTATCCAATATTCCAATATTCCAATATAGAAAAATAATTTATTTCAACAATTTTTACTCATTTTGGTTTATTATTTCTAATAATAAGCCTATGTGATCGTATCGCAAAAAATTTTTATAACCCCCCCTCAAACTTTGTCACTTTACGTTTCAAGGTGCGTAGAATCCAAATTTGCCAAATTTGCCAAATGTCCGTCCGCCGTCCGCCGTTCGCCGTCCGGGCCATAAAAGGCCTTAGAATCGGTCTAAAAAACCCGATCTTTCGCACATAGACTCCATTTGGGGTCTAGTTGGTCCTAACGTCGAACTATTCCGATCGCTTAATTCGTATAGAAGTTATGGGCAAATAACCGGCCAAAAAAGAGGTTTTTGCTTAAATATGCGTGGGGTGACATTTTCCAAGTATTTTTCTTCATGTTGGATGGTTGGTGGCTTTATAGACGATTGTATAGAAAAATAATAAACCATTAAAAACCAATAAACCATAAACATAATAAACGTACGATAAATCAGAAACACGAGTGTGAATCGCAAAAGAGGTCTAATCTCCGTGGCTTTATAGACGATTATATAGGAAAATAATAAACCATTAAAATAATAATAATAAATAATAAAATAATAAACCATAAAAATAATAATCGTGCGATAAATCAGAAACACGAGTGTGAATCGCAAAAGAGGCCTAATCTCCGTTCAAATTAAAGCTGACCGAAATGCCATCGATGTTTCTCTTCATGTTGGATGGTCGGTGGCTTTATAGACGATTATATAGAAAAATAATAAACCATTGTGTAATAATTTGCAGCGTTTTTCACTATCAAGAGTCCAAGCAGGGCGATTTTCTCAATGATTTAAACGTTATTTGGGCAACCAAAGAGTACTGACCCAAAAGCCTCTCTAATTTCTTCATTTTTTAAACATTATGTTGAATTTTCTGCGAGAGCTGTATCGATATTCGATATTTAGAAATATCGAAGCCAAAGTATCGATATCCAAAAATATCGGATAGTGCAGTATCGATATAAAATATCGAGTATCGATACCCATCCCTAGTGTCGTCCGTCACTCGGACGTCGCACGGTGCGGGCTCGGCTCGGGCATGTGGGGTCCAGCCTTAACCCGTGACCGACTAAGACCTCTCGGGCCTGGACAAGTACTCACCGATGGCTGTGCTGATGTCCGTCACCAGCGTCATACCGGTCCTCAACGACAGTTCAATGAGGTTGGCAGGGATGGACACCGCCGTGGACACCAGCCGCCCCGGGACGTTAATGGCGACGCGGCCGATCGTCTGGATGAACTCCTCGACCCTCGACAGCACCGACCTCGAGTACGAGATGTGCTGAATGAACGGCTGAGGGTAGTCGCAGCTGTCGCACTGGATGTTGGTCGTGCACAGCGACGCTCCGCATTGGTACACGGAAGAGGAGGCGCTCGGGACGACGCCGTAACCTGCGTACCCGCCGTAACCCCCGTACCCGCCGTAGCCGCCGCCTCCAAATATGGCGCCTTCCACTGCCGCACTGACGAGCAAGATTGACAGAAAAGATCCCGCGATCATCTTCAGCACCTGTGGATTTCTGATCTCCATCACACCCTCATCCCATCTTAAATACGAATTCGAATTTTTACGACCCCCAAGATTTACAAAAAAACCGACCAATTATTAGTTTTAGTACTATTGTCGTTTAATGGAGCAGGTCAACTAGCGATTTACGGATGATAAATTGCCGGCTCTCCAGTAATGATCACGTGAGATCAAGCGAAAGAGGAACAATTGAAAACCTAGCAGAATTAACATCTGCAGTAATTTATGTTCAGAAACAACAAACCGACATTCTTATATAATGAAATCGTCGATGATAATTTCATTAGGTGGTATCAAATATACGACAAAGAGAGAATTTTGAGTTTCATCGGGACGACGTAAGTTGATTCCGTTCCTCAAATGAGTCTGCGACAAAAGGCAATGAAATTCAAGAGAAATCATAAGCGGAACAAACGTGAAGCCGCCACACTCACAGCATCGCCGGGAGAAAAGCGTCCTGTCGGCCTCCGGAGAAGCTTTTGGTTTATTATTTTCAATAATGAACCTTTGGAATCGACCAAGAAAAAAAAAATTTTAACACCCCCTCAAAATTTGATGGTTTACGTTTCAAGGTACGTAGAATCCAAAAACGCTGCAAATTATTACACAATGGTTTATTATTTTTCTATATAGATCACTCGTCTACAAAATCACCAACCATCCAATAAGAAGAAAAAAGAAAAAAATCAAAATCACCAACTATTGATCGCATTTTGGTCAGCTCTAATTTGAACGGAGATTAGGCTTCTTTTGCGATTCACACTCGTGTTTTGATTTATTTATATATATATATATTTCAATATAAACCCTTAAATTTTCGTAGGGAGCGAACGGTTTGTCCTAAAGAGCTCCACGTAGTCTCAAAAAATTCTAAAAATTCTATAGAATCTTAAACTGAAGGAAAAACAATACCTTTATATCAAAATTTTTTGAGTTAGGGCGTTTTCAAAATTTCAAAATTGATTTTGGAACCCTTAGAAATGACCAACATCAACCAAAAGCTTCGGGACACAACTAGACCCCAAATGGAGCCTACAAACCAAATTTCATCAAAATCGGTCAATGCTAAGTGGCAAAAATGCCGCGTACGGCGGACGGACGGCCAAATTTTTATTCGATTTTTGGATTCTACGTACCTTGAAACGTAAACAATCAAATTTTGAGGGGGTGTTAAAATTTTTTTTTTTCTTGGTCGATTCCAAAGGTTCATTATTGAAAATGATAAACCAAAATCGAATAAAAATTCGGCCGTCCGTCCGCCGTACGCGGCATTTTTGCCACTTAGCATTGACCGATTTTGATGAAATTTGGTATGTAGACTTCATTTGGGGTCTAGTTGTGCCCCGAAGCTTTTGGTTGATGTAGGTCACTTCTAAGGGTTCCAAAATCAATTTTGAAATTTTGAAAACGCCCTAACTCAAAAAATTTTGATATAAAGGTATTGTTTTTCCTTCAATTAAAGATTCTATAGAAGTTTTAGAATTTTTTGAGACCACGTGGAGCTCTGTAGGACAAACCGTTCGCTCGCTACGAAAATTTAAGGGTTTATATTGAAATATATATATCGCACATCCGGAGTAAGACTGGTATAAGTCAAAAAACCCAACTGATGGGAAATCGCATTTAAAGATTTTCGACTTCTTTGTTGTTCTATAACAGTCATCTGAACGAATTTTTTTAATATCTCAAGGGTCTACGGCACTCATATACTATTTAACTATCATGTGCTATACCAAAATTGCTTCGTTACCTCTTCATTTGCGACCAGCATGCTTAAATTGATCAAATTCCTATGATGTACCACTATTACCCCAAGAAATGGTGGAACATCTCAAAATAAACCAGAGTTGTAATTCTAAAAGTGGAACCAATACATGACCTTTCGGATCAAAAGTGGTACATCTCATATTATACCAACGTTACAACTGCAGACCAAAGAGAAATTCCATTTTGTTTTGGAGAAATACTGGTGCATCTCAAAATAAACCAGTATTGCAATGTAATTGTAATTTAAAACTAGATCAACCACTCTAATTATTGTTGGATCAAAAGCGGTACATCTGATATATACCAGTATTACACATACCTTGAGTTCATCACACTTCGGCGTCTGGCGCATAACTGAAGTGATCCAGTCTTGCTCCGACGCCATGGTAGAAGAATGGCTCAGAACCATACTGGTTTATCTGCTCTCTAGCGGCCAATAACTAAGTTATCGTTAAACCCGTTCTACCCCCGTGTAGAGCTCGACGAGAGCTATCTGGTGGAATATATAACTCAAAACCGCCAATTTCGGACTTATACCAGTCTTACTCCGGATGTGCGATATATATAAATCAAAACACGAATGTGAATCGCAAAAGAGGCCTAATCTCCGTTAAAATTAGAGCTGATCGAAATGCGATCGATGGTTGGTGATTTTGATATTTTTTTAAATTTTCTTTATTATTATTTTTTCCTTCATATTGGATGGTTGGTGATTTTGGTTTATTATTTTCAATAATGAACCTTTGGAATCGACCAAGAAAAAAAAAAATTAACACCCCCTCAAAATTTGATGGTTTACATTTCAAGGTAGGTACGTAGAATCCAAAAATCGAATAAAACGCTGCAAATTATTACACAATGGTTTATTATTTTTCTATATAGATCACTCGTCTACAAAATCACCAACCATCCAATATGAAGGAAAAAAAATAAAAAAATAGAATAAAAAAAATAAAAATTTTTTTTTTTTTTAAAAATCAAAATCACCAACCATCGATCGCATTTCGATCAGCTCTAATTTGAACGGAGATTAGGCCTCTTTTGCGATTCACACTCGTGCTTCGATTGATATATATATATATATATTTCAATATAAACCTTTAAATTTTCTTAGGGAGCGAACGGTTTGTCCTACAGAGCTCCGCGTGGTCTCAAAAAATTCTAAAAATTCTATAGAATCTCAAATTGAAGGAAAAACAATACCTTTATAT
This sequence comes from Apolygus lucorum, assembly GCA_009739505.2. NCBI lineage: Eukaryota > Metazoa > Arthropoda > Insecta > Hemiptera > Miridae > Apolygus > Apolygus lucorum. The sequence continues at coordinate 16,898,189 of CM019174.2, forward strand.
CAACATTTTTTGAGTTAGGGCGTTTTCAAAATTTCAAAATTGATTTTGGAACCCTTAGAAATGACCTACATCAACCAAAAGCTTCGGGACACAACTAGACCCCAAATGGAGCCTACAAACCAAATTTCATCAAAATCGGTCAATGCTAAGTGGCAAAAATGCCGCGTACGGCGGACGGACGGCCAAATTTTTATTCGATTTTTGGATTCTACGTACCTTGAAACGTAAACAATCAAATTTTGAGGGGGTGTTAAAATTTTTTTTTTCTTGGTCGATTCCAAAGGTTCATTATTGAAAATGATAAACCAAAATCGAATAAAAATTCGGCCGTCCGTCCGCCGTACGCGGCATTTTTGCCACTTAGCATTGACCGATTTTGATGAAATTTGGTATGTAGGCTTCATTTGGGGTCTAGTTGTGCCCCGAAGCTTTTGGTTGATGTAGGTCACTTCTAAGGGTTCCAAAATCAATTTTGAAATTTTGAAAACGCCCTAACTCAAAAAATTTTGATATAAAGGTATTGTTTTTCCTTCAATTAAAGATTCTATAGAAGTTTTAGAATTTTTTGAGACCACGTGGAGCTCTGTAGGACAAACCGTTCGCTCGCTACGAAAATTTAAGGGTTTATATTGAAATATATATATATATAAATCAAAACACGAATGTGAATCGCAAAAGAGGCCTAATCTCCGTTAAAATTAGAGCTGATCGAAATGCGATCGATGGTTGGTGATTTTGATTTTTTTTTAAATTTTCTTTATTATTATTTTTTCCTTCATATTGGATGGTTGGTGATTTTGGTTTATTATTTTCAATAATGAACCTTTGGAATCGACCAAGAAAAAAAAAAAATTAACACCCCCTCAAAATTTGATGGTTTACATTTCAAGGTAGGTACGTAGAATCCAAAAATCGAATAAAACGCTGCAAATTATTACACAATGGTTTATTATTTTTCTATATAGATCACTCGTCTACAAAATCACCAACCATCCAATATGAAGGAAAAAAAAATAAAAAAATAAAATTAAAAAAATAAAAATTTTTTTTTTTTTTAAAAATCAAAATCACCAACCATCGATCGCATTTCGATCAGCTCTAATTTGAACGGAGATTAGGCCTCTTTTGCGATTCACACTCGTGCTTCGATTGATATATATATATATATTTCAATATAAACCTTTAAATTTTCTTAGGGAGCGAACGGTTTGTCCTACAGAGCTCCGCGTGGTCTCAAAAAATTCTAAAAATTCTATAGAATCTCAAATTGAAGGAAAAACAATACCTTTATATCTACATTTTTTGAGTTAGGGCGTTTTCAAAATTTCAAAATTGATTTTGGAACCCTTAGAAGTGACCTACATCAACCAAAAGCTTCGGGGCACAACTAGACCCCAAATGGAGCCTACCTACCAAATTTCATCAAAATCGGTCAATGCTAAGTGGCAAAAGTGCCGCGTACGGCGGACGGCGGACGGACGGCCAAATTTTTATTCGATTTTTGGATTCTACGTACCTTGAAACGTAAACCATCAAATTTTGAGGGGGTGTTAAAATTTTTTTTTCTTGGTCGATTGCAAAGGTTCATTATTGAAAATAATAAACCAAAATTTGGCCGTCCGTCCGCCGTCCGCCGTACGCCGTCCGCCGTACGCGGCACTTTTGCCACATAGCATTGACCGATTTTGATGAAATTTGGTATGTAGGCTCCATTTGGGGTCTAGTTGTGCCCCGAAGCTTTTGGTTGATGTAGGTCACTTCTAAGGGTTCCAAAATCAATTTTGAAATTTTGAAAACGCCCTAACTCAAAAAATTGTGATATAAAGGTATTGTTTTTCCTTCAATTTAAGATTCTATAGAATTTTTAGAATTTTTTGAGACCACGCGGAGCTCTGTAGGACAAACCGTTCGCTCCCTACGAAAATTTAAGGGTTTATATTGAAATATATATATATATAAATCAAAACACGAATCGCAAAAGAGGCCTAATCTCCGTTCAAATTAGAGCTGACCAAAATGCGATCGATGGTTAGTGATTTTAATTTTTATTTTTTTTTTTTTATTTTTTTTCCCTTCATATTGGATGGTTGGTGATTTTGTAGACGAGTGATCTATATAGAAAAATAATAAACCATTGCGTAATAATTTGCAGCGTTTGTAGACGAGTGATCTGCAGGGTGTCCAAGTAACTACTAGTAACTAGTTGTAGAATCTATTCCTGAAGTTATTCACCCATATAATAACCATACAGTTACACCCTGTATAAACTTCCCAGCTATGCGAAAATCCACTCGTTTAGCTCGCACAATTATTTAGGTACCTACTCAGAATTTTCATATTTATATTATTTAAATGAAACATTCATTCTTCTGTGCAACGTTAGAAAAATGAATAGATATATACAAAGGTATTAAAAAATATCAAGTATGAACATATTAAAAAAAGAAACGTTGATTATTTAGTCTTTTTATTCAATATTATTATTAAAAAAAGGTTTTTTAATTATGATTGAATAACATAAATATCCCACTTGAGTAACTATGTAATGAAAATTCATTTATCAATCAATTCATTTTCATAGTATATGATGAATATCACTCAATAAAATTGCTTATTCAGTATAACTTGGTAGGTAGATGTGGAAGTGAAATCGCAAGCAATGTTACTGATCTATTCCTTGGGGGTCAAGGAGGGTCGGATTGAAGGGGAGGGTAACAAGGGTCGCTAGGCAACCAACCTCATACTCCATTTGCTAGCAACCAATGAGTGTGCGTTATTTTTCATTTACCCTTTCCGTCTCCAATTGTCCAAGAATCGGATTTCTAACCAATCATTCATCAATTATTAATGACAATGAATATGCAAGCTATCTCATTTTTTACTCAACACCTTTAATAGCCCGAATTCTGCGATTTCATGATTAAAATAATTATAGTATGGTAAAAACTCAATGGTGGAAACCGAGATCTACTTATTCTGGATACATTCCCGTATTATAATTGAAAAAAATCTTTCGTGGAGGATGAGAAACTTTGGGAAAACTTTTGAATGCGACGCTAGCGCTATCTCCTAAAAGAGAATCAAACTAGAGGGGTGTCCCCTTCAGCCTTAATTTCTTCAATACATTTTCAAGCTATAATCGTCAAAAAAGGTCATAATAGTTTGTTGAATTTGAGTTTTTCTGAAATTAAAAGAAAATGAAAAATGTGGAAGATGGATGGACATAGCGCCTTTGTGCTTTAAGGCATCGATATTGTCTGCCACAGAAACACACAAAATAGGCTCAGAATAGTATCATTGAAACGATATATCGCCACGATAGCCTCAAAATAGTATCAATATTTAATGTGAGTTTGGAAGGAATTTAAACCCGTTTCCCCGAACTTACCAGAAGAGGGAGACATGCAAAATATTAATTGTGATGGTGACATCAGTCACGTGCTAACGGTTTTTTTTCTAATAATAAATAGTATTTACTGTATTGTAACTGATTTATTACTTGATCATTTCGATTTCTAGTGGAAGAAAAAACTCATTTCATTGAACCTGAGATTTGTTGCAAATAAAAATTGGAATTGAAATAAAATGAAATAATTATTCGTTTTTATTAAATTTTAAATGATTGGCTTTTATAACATTTTGAATTATTGTTTTTTAGAAAATATAATGTATTTTTCTAATTAACAGGGTTTTTATTGGGAGTAGAAAATCATTGGTGGCTAAATTTGAAATATCGGTGGTATCGAAACTTTGAGCCGATATAATCGAAGTATCGATATTTTATAATATCGGTATCGAAAAGAAATCGGGTATCGATACTTCCTAAGAAATATAGTATCGTAAGGAGTATCAAAACTTTGGAGTATCGTGCCGTCCCTAATAAGAATATCATTTGTGCCTTTCATTCAATCAGAACTGATAGGACACAAACACCATACTTTTGAATCTTCAAGAGAGATAAAGAATAATTTGGTCAATGAAGTGGACCTGGACGACCTGTAGGAAGGATAGACAAGCAGTGACGTTCAGTTGAGGGACCAGGTTTCGTTTTTTCACCTACTTAAAAGAACTCTTTTTCATTTTTTTGAAAACGGATCAACTGCCAACTATTTTTGAGAATCGACAGGTTTAAAAAAATTCGGAGGGAGAGAAATAACAATTTTGACTAGATATCAAATTTGAAATACGCGGAAAAGGTGAAGTGAACCTGGTTGTGATCAACCTTCCTTATTCTTCTTCACTTTCTATCATTTTCGCATATTCGATGTTGGGGGGTTGCTTTTTACTTTGTTTAAAATAATTTTGTGAAATTAGAAAAAAAATGCTCTTATGAAAATCACGTTTTTGAACCTTCTTGCCCCAGCTTACTTGTAAAGGTTGAAGATATCGTGTTCTCCTTATTCTTCCTCGAAAATGATAGAGGGTCTGTTCGGGGAGGGAGTCTGAAACCAGTTCGGAGCCAAACCGGAACTGAAAAGGGGAGGGGATAGAGGCGAATGGACTCCTCCTGGGCTCCTCCAAACCGTTCAGGACTGCCTCTCCGAACAGACCAATAGTTGAACTCCACTCTAGCCGGATGGTTTCTCAAAGTGTCAACTTAAAGGAATAAAATCGAAAAAATTCTGAAGAAAACGGATATTTGGAAAAATTATAGCCAAACTATGAATTAATATTTCAAAATTCCATCCCATTATAGTGAAGACGACTATAATTTACTACCTACTGGAATGGACTGAACTGTGTTCAAGATCCAGGGCATAAAAATGGGTCCGCCAATCCACTTTAGTAATGTGGTTCTTAAAATTTTTTAAAAAATTATAAATAATTTGTTTCATGATTGGTTATAATGATTAGACAAACACATACATTAGGTCCAAACCTATAAAATTAGTAGGTACATTTGAAAAAGATCTGTGAACCTGTTATGACTATGGGTGTAGAACGGTGAACTACATAATCAATTACACTGAAAATCATAGGTAATAAACACAAGATACTAACCTGGGTCAGCCAGACCTGTCGTTTCGAGGAGAATGTAGTCGAATTTTCCTCTTTTCGTCATCAAATTTTCAATAGCCTTGACTCCATTGTCCCTGAAAATCATTGCCAATTAGTTCTGAAAAGAGAGACATATAGTACTTCTAATGTCGCTTTTAGCAGTACATTATTGAGAATTAGTCGATTCTTTTAAAAGAGAGATTACATATGTAAGCACTTAGGCGAATCAGGTTCACTTCTCTGGTCACAGATGCGTCCGCAATGAAAGGAAAAGCTACCCTAGGGATCAAAGGCCCAAATTACAGCATAACTAAACTCCTAGGAACCAAAGCGACCATTTATCAATCAAGCTGGAAACCATCTCGCACCAGTCCAATGGGGTATTTCAGTCAATTTTTTTAATTTTTTTTTTTTTTCAAAAGAGTATGGCTCAGGAATAACGGTAATTGGGTCTGTTCGTCGAGAAAATGTTTTTAAAAAATTAGAGAAGCTAAGGAAAGTTGAAGATTTGAATGGTGTGACGTAGCTAGCCAATCGTGACGTAGCTAGCCAACTGTCTTTGAAAAAAGTATCCATGCACAGAAACCCTTGGAGGACGTCTTGGATACTACAAAATATTACTCACACACGCGCGCGGCGTAGTCCACGACGTAGTCCTTGCCTAGTGTGTGTGCATTTATAGCGGCCCGCCTTTTTCAAACGTGTCTTCTCTTTAATTAATTTTTCTACCACATGTTATAGTATCATTGGGCTAAAAGTTGGAGTGTATAGGTTTTCAAGGGTGCTGAATCCAAATTTGAGGTCAAAAATCTGAATTTCCGACCCACCGAAATACCCCATTTACCTGCATAGTTGTTCAAAATTTAAAATTTCACTCACGTCTTTTCATAACTGCCTAACAACGTCCTCTCTCATACGAGACTCCCGGTGAGACAGTGGAGGATGCTGAGAGTAAATTGTCTCTTTCCGTATTGAATGTATTAAAATATAAATTACATATATTGATTTATTGATATATTGATTAATCATGTTCAAATTCGTATCCATAAGGTGATTTCACGAAACTCACTTGACTGAACAGCATAGACAAACCATTTCTAAGCTCTAGCCACTCTTCGTAGAGCTTCCCATTGTCCCCTACCGACATGCTCTTTTCCATTGCACTGCCTGTAGAAAATAATTAAATTTATATTAGTCAATCATTAAAAAAATAAGTGAGTACCTAATTAAACATATTGTTTAGTAATGCATGCATTCCAGGGGACGTCCCATTGGATAAGCATTAGATCAGTTTAACCAGTTGGTAAGCGATAAAACTGTTTCACTCGATGTAATTTATTTATTACTTTTGGTAAGAAATAGGGACCCCCCCCCCCCCCCCCCCCCCACCATTATCCACATAACATTCTAGCGGCGTGGGAGCCTCGAATCTGAAGAGCATTTTGAAATCCATGATCTACAACACCCAACATGCGAATTCGAGTTCACCCCCCCCCCCACCACCACCAATGGTGCCAGTCTGGCACCAAAGGAAATACGTCTTAACATTGAACTTTCATCTATTAGTTAGATTAGTTAATAGGCAGTCCGTCAAGGTTCAAATCCGTATTCAAGGTGAACACAAAAAATAACCCACGAAATATGCGGTTTATAAACCATAAATGGTGTCGTGGCATCATGGTGGCACCACTAAAAGTTCCTTGGTGGTACAGAGAATAATTCATGAAAATCCGAAGCTATAATGAGGATTTGGTCCTCAATTTCAAAGCTTGAGTACAATTAGTAAGCAGTAAAGGAAACCGAAATATTGAAAAATCGGATATTTTGTGAATATTATCCCCACTCACCCCCTCCCCTTGCGAATTTTGGTACTCTGGTGAAATCATGTACAAATCGGGAGTTATTTGAGTCAAACAAAAAAAATAAACACGCAAATTGGCTGAACTAATTGAGGCCTGGGCAGATTTTTCCAAGAATTACGCCCGCAAACGCACGTTTTTTAAGCTCTTTCCCCCCCCCCCCTTAAAAAACAAAAGTCAAAATTCCGGCACCGTAGTGCAAACTAGATGTTTTCCGCGTCGAACAAAAAAAGAACCACAAAAATCGGTTTGAGAACTAAGGCCTGGGCAGACGACCACAAGATTATGCCAAAAACGCACGTTTTTTTGAGCATTAGCCCCCCCCCCTTTCCCCCATAAAAGGCAAAAATTCGAAATTTCAGCGACGTATAGTGCACAACTAGATAGTTTTTCCGCGACAAACAAAAAAAGAACCAGAAAATCGGTTGAGAACTAATGCCTGTGCAGAGAACACAAGATTTTGTTACACACACACATACACCACACCACTACACACACACACACACACACACACACACACACACACACACACAGACATACACCTATGGTTTCATTTTTTTTTGCGGATTTGGATTCAGAATGGTCTAAAACGGATTAGTGTGCGGTTATTTTTTTTTCTGTTGAGTGTTGTCCAACTCACCCCAGATTGATCGCATAAGGACGCCCAAGTCTTACTGTGGGACGTCCATAAAATAGAAATAGATAAAAACATATTGTTTAGTAATGCATGCATTCCAGGGGACGTCCCATTGGATAAGTATTGGATCAGTTTAACCAGTTGGTAAGCGATAAAACTGTTTCACTCGATGTAATTTATTTATTACTTTAGGCAAGAAATACTGACACCCCCCCCCCCCAACATTATCCACCTTAACATTTCTAGCGGCATGCGAGCCTCGAATCTGAAGAGCATTTTAAAATCCATGATCTACGATACCCAACATGCGAATTCGAGTTCATCCCCCCACCACCAATGGTGCCAGTCTGGCACCAAAGCGGAAAATACGTCGAAACCTTGAACTTTCATCTATTAGTTTTAGTAGGCAGTCCGAAAAAGTTCACATCTGTATTCAAGGTGAAACACACAAAAAAAAAAAACACGAAATATGCGGTTTATGGTGCCTGGCACCATGGTGGCACCACTATTAGTTCCATGGTGGTACAGAGAATAATTCATGAAAATCCGGAGGTATAATGAGAATTTTTCCTCAATTTCAAAGCTTGGGTACAATTAGTAAGCAGTAAAGGAACCGAAATATTGAAAAATCGGATATTTTGTGAATATTATCCCCCACTCACCCCCTCCCCTTGCGAATTTTGGTACTCTGGTGAAATCAAGTACAACTCGGAAGTTATTTGAGTCAAACAAAAAAGAACACGCAAATCGGTTGGAAATTGAGGCCTGGGCAGTGTTTACAAGATTACTGCCCGCAAACACACGTTTTTCAGCATTAACCCCCCCCTTTCCCCCCCTTAAAAAGCAAAATTCAAAATTCCGGCGCCCGTAGTGCACAACAAGATAGTATTCCGCGTCGAACAAAAAAAGAACCATGAATATCTGTTAAGAACTAAGGCCTGGGCAGAGTACACAAGATTATGCCCAAAAACGCACGTTTTTCGAGCATTAACCCCCCCTTTCCTCCCCTTAAAAGGCAAAATTCGAAATTCCGGCGCCGTAGTGCACAACTAGATAGTTTTTCCGCGATGAACAAAAAAAGAACCACGAAAATCGGTTGAGAACTAAGGCCTGGGGAGAGTACACAAGATTTTGTTACACACACACATACACACACACATACACACACACACAGACATACACCTATAGTTTTTTTTAAACGGATTTGGATTCAGAATGGTCTAAAACGGATTACTGTGTGGTTATTTTTTTTTTCTGTTGAGTGTTGTCCAACTTTACCCAAGATCGATCACATAAGGACGCCCAAGTCTTACTGTGGGACGTCCTAAAATATTTAAAAAATACGAAAAAGAAGGAAAAAAGGGAAGGAGAATATAGATTGAAAATTTAAGAAATATCCAAAAATCTTTTCTAAACAAATTTTGGAAGCAATGCAAATTTCATTTTTTGCTCAAAAATGAATGAAACTTCATGTAAAACAGAAGTGTCGAAGGAGGGGCAAACAAATCGCCGCAACAACCCCTGCAATGTGGAGCACGAAGAAGAAGATGATAAGAAGCCTTTTCTTATCATCCCCGCTCCCCTCCCACCTCTAATAAACAAACGTATGCAGATGGAGGGAATCGAAAATCTGGCGCCTTTTTAGGAGTACCTTCCGTAGAGAATCATCCCATGTTGATTTCCGGATCAAAAAATGTGAATAAGTTCGAATTTCTTCGGTTTTTTGAGGTCAAAATCGCGTATATCTCGGCTTTTCCGCGTCTGTTTTGGTGAAACCATATAATTAGGTAATTGCTGTCGAAAATGACCTATCAAGTTCAAGTTCTGCACGAAGGATACTCGCGATTGATCGAAGAAGTTTTCGAGGCGAATTGCACCTGCACGCTTATCACCGGACCAAACAATATAATTGTGGACACGATGACGCCTTGGGACGGAAATTTCATACTCAAGAAATTGGAAGAAACGGGACTAACGCCAGATAAAATCAACTTCGTCATAAGTACTCATGGACACTCCGATCACGTCGGTAAGGTCACGTTTCAGTAGTAAAACTCTTTTCCATAATCTTATTGAGTTCACCAAACACTTACTGTTTTATTTGACGATGTAATGTCGATATAAAGCTACGTGAATACGTGGCGTTTTTGTGGTTATTTCTTGATATAAAGTGTTGCCTCATCAACCTTGAATTGACAAGGTTATAATCGTTAAGGTGTTCACTACCATGACGACTGGCTGATAGACACAGGTTTATGATTTGCAAAACTTTTCTCAAATCATTACAAAGTATGTTGGGCACTCATAAATGGAATCTTGAAAGGGTGTTTCTTTGAGAAACGGAATTGAAGAAGAGAAAATAGAGTATGCAAATTTCAAAACCAGAGACTTGAAAATAAAGCTCTATAGAGGAGATAGTATAGAGGAGGTATAGTATAGAGGAGCGCTGCGCTCTCTCGGTTCTGCCTCCCGAATAAATCAGTATTTATCATATTTTTGAATAGTTATCGGTCTGAAAGTGATATTCAACTCATCTCCTGGTGTATCTAAAGGTGATCATTGAAAAACATAATGGTAAAAACAGTTTTTCATTCAACACAGAATTACGAAATGGTAAAAATCGTTTTTTTTTACTATTTCGTTTTTTCAACCCAAAAGAATATACTCCTGCTATGTCCATCGAACTCTAGTTGTTTTTATATCCCAGAGTTGCATTTATCAGTGGCGAGGAGGATGGTACAAAAATTTGAGAATTTTGATATTGAAATGATGAATAATATTATGAATGAATATTATTCACATTGAAATGGAAAAGTCTGAATTTGATTTGGAAAAGTCTCAATTTGGGTTGGAATATTCTGAATTTAACCCCAAGCCACTGTAGCCATTAACTGGGACCAGAGGAGTGCTCAGTCATTTTATACAAGATTTTAAAAAAGTACACAAAGGGTAGGCGACAAGAAAGGGACTCATATTAACCCCTGAGCGGGTTGGGGGATAGAGAGGAGGGTGAGATCTTGTATGGAGGTAGTATCTAGGAGGGAACTGTGAATAACAGCCTTCAAAATAGCCACTGTGAATCACAGTATTCTAATAATGGCCAAGGGAGCGCCGCGCTCCAGCGTCTACCACTGAAGGGTTAATGGTTTTTTCGGCTTTTGATTAAAATGAGGCCACCCGGAGCTCTGTTGCGAACAAATTTATCAGCTACACGGAGCTTGTTAGCCAAAAACAAAAAAGTGCTGGTAGGACGAGTCGTACCATTGGTCGTGAGATAGCATTGTCACGAGCGTACTGAAAATGTAGGTAGCTGGACTCATAAAGGGATCAACATTTTCACTCATATTAACATTAATTCAGCAAATATTTTGAATTATTATTATTATTAAGCATTCTTTGCTCCATCCGTAACTAGAGGAAGTATAATTAACTTAATTTCAATGAATTAATTTATTCTATTATCACTCTCTGAAACGTAGAATGGCAGAGTGAACATAGTTGCTGTAAAAGAGGAGAGGCTAGCCCCCAGAAAGTATTGTCGGGTTTCAGCGCTACCTACCGCAAACCATTATCAAGCAAACTATTATCCTTTTTCAGCTCGATGTGAGCGTGGTCAAGCGGCATTTCTGAAAAGTAAGCATACCTCGATTTTACCACCTCGGTTTTACCACTCTCTAATTTCTAAGTTTGGCGGCTTTACTGCCCTGCCTTTTTAAATTGCGAGGAAAAGGAACTTGATATTGCATTTTTGTGCTGTTCTTCTTTGCTACATTGTAATCTTGGGATAACTGCAAGTTAGAGGAGCGACGGTAATGCGGTCACGAGCGTGATCACCTGATAAGATATCATAAATGGTAGTTCGTTGAAGTGGCAGTAGGTAGCGCTGAAACCCGACAACACTTTCTGGGGCTAGACTCTCCTCTGTAAAAGGAGACAGTAGCGCTCGAATGGAAGCTTGAAGAACTATCATTATGGTTTCAACTAAAACTTCCTGTGAAAATACTGAAATGATTCTCGAAGTTTCCATCGTCTTTCCAGGTAACAACAACTTATTCCTAAGTGCCCGCCACATCGTAGGCCGATGCATCTCCTACCGGAACACCTATTTTGATGAGCCCTTCAGCCGCGGGGACGAATACGTCATTGACGACGACCTGCGCGTTCTTGCGACGCCCGGCCACACTCTCGCTTGTGTCTCTGTCATCGTTAGGTGAGGATATTCAATTTTAACTACATCTTTTCCGAGTCAAATTCCAGATTTATCTAATGAAATTCAAGGTGTTTAAGAAATGAAAATCAATCATTTGATATTTTTCCAACTGAATGCAAGGTTTTCCATTGCAAGTTGAAGATTTTTAGTATCAAATTAAAGGTTTTCTATTTACAATTAAACATGGAACATTAAAAATTAAGCTTCTTCAAGAACTTGAATTGCCAGTGTTTTGTGCGATAAAACCTATTGTATAAGGTGAAACCTAATTTTGGTTATCCAAAATCCGAACGGAAGGAAGGCAGAGAAGACGTTTTCCAAAGTCAAGTTATTTGCCAGAAATCTTCTAAGCGAACGGCATGATGAGCTCAGTTTGTGGACGTAATAAGTTGAAGTATGGAAGAATGGTCTTTTCGGAGAAGCAGTCCGGAACCAGTTCAGAACCAAACTGGAACAGGAAAGGGGAGGGGGTAGAGGCGCTTGGACTCCTCCGGGGCTCCTCCAAGCCCCTCTGAACCCGTTCAGGACTGCTTCTCTGAACAAACCTCAAAATAGCGGTTGGATTTGGATGGTTGATGGTGGCCGACATCAATTTCTGTGGATTGTAACGTAGGGTTGAAATATTGATAATATCGATTGCACTCAATGTTTTTGATATATCGATGATTTGGTTCGAAATTATTGATTTGTCGAGAAATGGTCTGATAAAATCGTTTGATAAATTTGAACTACCAACTAGGTATTGCAAGAAAACCAGAAACAAATCCCAACTTCAGGCCAGAGGGGGAAATTCACTTGGAATTAGAAGAAGTTTTCATTCATCGTTCTATGTAAAAAGATTATTAAGATTTTTTAAAATCATGTTAGAATGAAACATTCTTGGCTAATAAATGGAGGTTGAGCAGCTTCTTCAGGTTGTTGTCTCTCTTGATTCTATTTTTGAGAAGTATTAAATTTCCCGCTTGCAAAAAATATCGATGTTTTACCTTACAATGCGACATCGATGCCCCATCCTTATTGTAGTGACATATTTGAACGTGTAAATGGTGTCTTATCTAGTATGTACTACTTGTCACTTAAGAGAACCCAGCACTGAAAAAAATGAAAAATTTTTCGATTTTTTGTTTTTGACATTAATAAATTCTTTATTGAAAAACGCACAAAATGGTGTATTATTTTTGAATTTTTTTCAATTAGAACAAGTAGAAAAATGCTCTTGAAGTTGGGGAGGCAACGAACCACGAGAGAAAAAAAAACGGGCGAAAAATCGAACTAACAATACCAAAACCGCGAATCAGATGATAAACCTGATTGAAATTAACCTTCTTCCTTAGTTTTCTTCACTTTCTATCATTTTTTGCATGTCTTTGGGAGTTACTTTTTACTTTGTTTGAAATGCTTTTGTGAAGTTCTCAGAAAAAGTGCTCTCCTGTAAAATCACGTTTTTGGACCTTTTTGCCCCTGTTTCTCTGTAATGGGTGAAGTTGTCCTGTTTCTCCGATTTTTCCTCGAAACTACTATAGTTGAACTCTACTTTAGTCGGATGGTTTCTCAAAATTTCAACTGTAAGGTTTAAAAATAATTTTTTGAATTTGAAAAAATTCAGACAAAAAATCGGAATTTTGAAAAAATCATACCTAAGCTATAAATTGATATTTTCAAAATCCATCCGACTAAAGTGAAGACGACTATAAGCACTACCTACTGGAAAAAATTTCATGTCAGTAGACTGAACCGTGTTCTAGATCCAGGGGCACAAAAATTGGTCTACCGACCCCCTTTAGCACTTACGGCTGAGTTCCCTTAACTGGAAAGCGTGTTTTTTTTGTTATATGATTTCGGGTATTAAAGATGAATTTTCGAAACGCCAAATTGCTTTTAACAGAGTTTATTGTACTCTATCGTAGTTTGACATTGATCGTTACATTACCCTTCAGTTCTATAACTCAAAATAAACGTTTCGCAGTCGTGTTTCAGATATTTTGACTTGAAAAGTTTGTAACATGGTCGTGACTTGTAGTTTTTTGAGATATGTCAGATTGATCAGACCTGTATGTTTTGTATGAACTAAAATTTTTCCCGAATCAAGGGGAGATTGGCAGGTTGTGTAGAAATGTTTTGAACGAGTTCTACATCCTGACACTCTGCCATTTACCTTCTTTCAAGTTCGCCATTGCTTATTTTGTGACCTTGAAAGTGTTCCTCGTATGATGAAGGTTGAGGCACACTTTTTGGAAATTCTGGTGTCGGAAATTCTGGTTTTGACCTCAAATTTGGATTCAGCACCATTGAAAACCTCTACAGGGTGTCCCATATGTTATCCACCAAACTTCGTGAGTAGTTTCTACAACTAATTTGCAACAAAAAGTGTCTCATAGCAATTTTCTTTTAACCCCCTTAAAATCCAACTTTTTTGACTTTTAAGATTTTTTCGTGTTTTCGACCTTACACCATTCAAACGGTCGTAGCTCCCTTAAATTAGACTCAAAAATTAAAAATAAGGATATCGTTGGAAAGAGCGTGAAATTTCTCAATACATGAGCCGTTGACCAGTCGAGAAAAAACAAAACGCTAGAGTAGTATTTTTCCTCAAACCTCTAACTTGAAAAATAGTCAATTTCTGTTTTCGGTGAAAACGTTGATGATTTTTCCTAATTGAAACGAAGTATTTGCCAGGGGGGCTCAAAAGCTTAAAAACTGCTCCATTTCATCAGCTTTCCAACGATCGCCCAATTTTTAGCTTTACTGTGAAATTTGAGGGATAAAATGGTGTTTCAATGCGAAAAAACGTGTATTTTTTTCAACGAAATCGACGGTTTGACGTGGGGACGTGGTGCTTGGGAGGAGGGGCGGCGGAGCAGACCCCGGATTCCTCCCGTCCAACCGTCAATTTCGTTGAAAAAAATGCACGTTTTTTTTTGCATGGAAACACCATTTTCTCCCTCTAATTCCACAGTGAAACTAAAAATTGGGTGACTGTTGAAAAGCTGATGAAATGGAGAAGTTTTTAAGCTTTTGAGCCTCTCTGGCAAATACCTTGTTTCCATGGGGAAAAATCATCAACATTTTTGAAAAAAAAAAAAACAAAAAATTGACAAATTTTAAAGTGCGAGGTAAAAAACTACTCTAGCGATCAGTTTTTCTCAATTTGTCAACGGTTCATCTATTGAGAAATTTCACGTTCTTTCCAACGGTATCCTTATTTTTAATTTTTGAGTGCAATTTAAGGGAGTTATGACCGTTTTAAAGGTGTAAGGTCGAAAACACGAAAAAAATCTTAAAAGTCAAAAAATTCGGATTTTAAGGGGGGTTAAAAAAATTGCCAAGAGATATTTTTTGTTGCAAATTAGTTGTAGAATCGACCCCCAAAGTTTGGTGGATAACATATGGGACACCCTGTACACTCCAACTTTTTGCCTAATGTTACAATAACATGTGGCACAAAAATTAATTAAAGAGATCACACGTTTGAAAAAAAGGCGGGCCTCCGTGAATGCACTCACACTTACTCCACGGGCGTGTGTGTGTAGTATTTTGTAGTATCCAAGAGATTCTCATTTCGGATGTTACTCTATCGTTCATTCGTAAGGAAAGGGCTTTATCTCTTCTCTGTGCATGGATCCTTTCTTTAAAGATTGTTTTTTCAAGGCGAGCAACTTAACACGTCACACAACTTGCTACATCACTAACTTCCACCATCGTTCAAATCTTCAACTTTTATTAGCTTCCTTAATTTCTTCTAAACATTTTCTCGACGAACAGACCCAATTACGAGTACCTTTATTATCGTACCTTTATTCCAGAGCCATACTTTTGAAGAAAAGAAATTTTAAAAATTGACTGAAATGCCCCTTTGTTAGGTGCTGTCACCTGAAGGGCTGTTAACAGGGACAGCTGTTGATTATTTCGTGTCTTTCCGTTCCACAGGACAGCCGATGGCATCGTCGCCATCGCGGGAGACCTCTTCGAGAAGTACGAAGACGTCTATAATGAGTATGTATGGCTCGGAGCGGGCAGCGAGAATCCGGATCTCCAAAGGCAGAGCCGCGCCCGCGTCATACAGCTGGCCGACTACATAATTCCAGGACACGGTCCCCGGTTTAAGGTTACCAAAGAAATGAAAGAAACCTTCAAACACATACCTAATCCACCGAGTACCCCATGAATGTAGTGATTTTCGTTTTGAATTAGACCAACACTACGCTAAGTGTTGAAACTCGAAGTTTTCCTACAAATTACTCGAAAATATCTTATAATTGTGGTATTTTGTGTAAACACGAGGGTAGGAAATAGAATACATACTACTCCAGTTTATCTTAGTTTGTGTTAGGTACTATGCGATAGTGTTGCACTCCAGTGATATTTTTCTTTAATCACTGTTCGGCAATATTTATACTTTTGATGGATAACAATTATAACAAGGACGACATTTTGAATGCTGGATTGTGCTTAAAACGTCATGAATAAAACGAATTGTGTGTAGTCTGTTGTCCGCCATCATTCTCTAGGCACTTCTAATGTTCAAACAAGACAATACCCACTAATAAACTAGAGAGTTAATTATTATTGTTAATATTAATATTATTTTTACACGTAACTAAGCTTACAAATTCCACTTGACTTGAAGTACAAACATATTCATTACGTGTACCTGACACTCACTCAAACATGGAAAATTCAGAAAATTTGGTACTAAAATTTCCGTTTTTAATGAACGAACTTCATCAACTCTCAGTGCTTCTATAAATCACTGTTTTTTCCTTATAGTTTGTTCGTGTTCGAACATGTTGCCAATATCTCGCATACTGATAGTGCAGTATAGTGTCTAGCTGGCTTAGTTGTAGGGGGATATAAACGTTTTAGCTATCCAGTAACTAATGATGTTTGAGAGAAGGCCAGGAACTCTTGCTAGGATGAGCTTTGAGGAAGCTAACCAACAAGAACGGGGGAGATGTTCGTTTGGGTCCTAAAGCGGTAGACACTTATTAGGGCATGATATTATAGCATCTATCCGTGAACTACATTTCTCTTATACAATGCCAATCTTGGTATTACAAAATGACGACTTGAAGTACAAACTTATTCTTTACGTGTACCTGACACTAACAAAGAAAAGTTCAAAATTAGTTATTAAAATTTTCATCTTTGAAGGGCAAACTTTATCAATATTTTTCCTTACAGTTTTTTGTGTTTGAATATCTTTTCAATACCTCGCATAGTAGTTTGTATGGTTTAGAGTCTAGTTAACTTGTCTACAAAGAGAAAAGAGTTTCAGCTTTCCAGTAACTTATGTTGTTCAAGGGGGAAGGGACCTGAGAACTCTTGCTACAGCGAGCATCGAGAAAGCTAACCAACAAGAGTGGGAAGATGTGTGTTTGGGTCCAAAGCGCTAGGCATTACAGCACCCATGAAAACAATAATAACAATAGCATCCATCTTGGTATTACCAAATGACAACTTGAACTACGAACATATTCTTTTCGAGTAACCAGCAGCCGTTAGCTGGCTAATGAACCAGTTCCCACCCTTGGGCGGTATATAATTTTTCAAGTTGAGCTGTTGGTGAACCGTGCTTCACTGAACGTGGTGAGGCAATAAATAGCCATGAGTGAAATCATCAGAACCAATTCTGATCTTCCCTTTGGACGACAGCTGATGACGTCCACGATGCCAGGCATGGCACTTGGGCGAAAATTCAACCTGACATGGTTGTTTACTTTTTTTTTACTATTCTTTGCGTGTACCTGACGCTTGAACAAAGAAAAATTTTAGTTTTTAAAGAGAAAACTTCATCAACTCCGAGTGTTTTCACAAATTATTGTTCATATCCTTGTAGTTTGTTCGTTTTTAAACAATATCTCGTCAATACCAAGCATGCTAGATTGTTTAGAGTAGCTGGCTCGTAGCGAGAGAAGAATTTTAGGTATCCTGTAACTTTTGTTGTTTGAGGTAGCCTATGAAATCATGCTAGAACAAGCATTGAACCAACAAAAGTAGGGGAGATGTTTGGTAGGAACCAAAAGCTCTAGACTCAAAAATAGCACACATGAAGACAACAGAGTTCCTAGTGGGTTTGATTTGGCTTCAATACGGCGTGATGTATTACACACACACACTCTCAATCCGGCACCATATTGTGATAAGAACGCGTCTTATCTGATCCAGTGCCGTAATATTACAGCAGATTACGTCACTCAGAGGCAATCTGGCGCACCGTACTGAAAACATGGCGGACGATCAAGTTCTGGTGCTGTATCTAAGCTAAATCGACCCTACTAGGAACTCTCTAATATCAATATCATCAATTTTTTGTGAGTTGAATCATGTGATTGCCAATGGTTATTCATAGGAATGTGCCTTCCAAACGATAGAGTTGATATGGCAGACATTTAAGTGACTGAAAGTCGCTTATTGCAGAGATATTAAGAGAGTTTTTGGTGCCCAAATCTGACGGGCCTTGTTAGGAGGAGACTAGCGTGAGCAACAGAGGATGCTACCCAGTTGAAGGAGGAAGCCCGTTGACTATTGACAGGGGAGGGGCGCTTGTGAAGGGGGGCCTCTAGAAACGAGTGACTGTCTGGGGGAACCCTTTCGTCGTTGCCGGCTGATGTCAGGAGGCAAATTCATCGTCACCCGCAAACTCCGAGCTTTGTGAAGAGGTTCCACGGGCCCGTTAATGGTTGCCAAAAACTCTCTATTGATTTGAGGAATCCACATAATGAAAATTACTATTCAAAATTCAGAAGGTTTTCATATTTATGTTTTTGACGTTTCCCTGACCCAAAACCTGCCTATCTGCATACATTTATACTCTAATAGGTATAAATTAGCTAAAATTGTCTATTATAAATACATTTTGTGCAGTGTGTACAAATTTGTAAGTATTTAATGGAAATCTTGATTAGAAAATAAAGCTTTCGAATTATGCATTATACTTTGAACTATCTCTTCCTCCTGGCTTATTGAATTAAACCTACTCAATGTATTATTTCAAATACGTACATAATTAAAGAACTGTTAGCGAAACTGCTACATTAATTTAAATTTCTTGATTTATTTACGAAAATTGAATTGAACGTGATGAAGGCCAAGTGTTAAATCTACTGATGATATAGTAGAGGTGTGTCGGTACAGCTGTACCGGGACTGTGGAACCGAGTATCAGGTAGGAACGGTTCCACGCAGTGACAAAAACTCGACCCTTACCGGTCCAGTTCCACGGACTGATAAGATATCTTGAAATGGCTCTGGACCGGGAAGAGAATCTTTTCCATTGGTCCAGTTCCATCCTCACCAATCAGAATGATCTGATCAATCATCTCATCAATCTGATCATTCTGATTGGTGAGGATGGAACTGGACCGGTAAGGATGGAACCGGACCGATAAGATATCATAGAGAATGGTTCAATGGCTCTGGACCGGGGAGGGTTTTGGACCAGTAAGCATGGATCTTGTTCTCAGTTCTGTTCCATGTTATACCTGGAAGCCCCCTTACTACTTCCATGGACTGAGAATGGTTCATGGAATGGCTCTTGAGCGGGAAGAATCATGTGATAGATCAAGAATCTATTTGATCCATTTCTCTATGGGTTATCAATCAAGGTGCGTAATCTTGACGATTTATGTATGGTCAGATGGAATGACAATAGCATAGTGTCTGTGGCATCAAACTGCCATGGTGTGATGCGGATCCATAAGGTTGAGAGAATTGGTTTCGTCAACTAAAAGAAACAGAAAATGACGGTGGATTGTCCAAATGTCATTCAGCAATACAACAGTTTCATGGGCCGCGTGGATCTGTATGACGAGAACATTGGATCTTTGAGAGTCACTCATAATGGAAAAAAATGGTGGTACCTAGTGTCTCAATTTGGAATCGGCGCTGCCTGCAAAAATGCGTGGCAGCTTTATAAAGCCACCTCCAAGTTAGCATTCACATACTGTGAGTTCAGGAGAGATGAGGTACATTACATCGTCACCCATAAAGTTCCTGCTAAAAAACCGTGAAGTTTGTCTTCGATCCACCGGATGAAGAGGAGGTACCACAGTAAGACCTAAAACACGAAAAAGTTCCCTGCTAGCAAAGGAGATTTAGGGTTTGTTCGGTGAGGCAGTCCCGGGCAGTCCAGGGCTGACCACGCCCACTTTTGGCCGTTCGGAGAGGACCAGTGTAGTCCCGGACGAGAGATTTGCCGTTCGGAGAGGCAGTCCAGGGTCGTCCGAACTTACTCCAGATTTCAGCGAGAGTAAAGTGTCTGGCGCATGCGCATTGCACTTTTTTCTCCCGCTCCTCACCTCTCGGGTTCCTCCGCTCCTCATCTTTCGAGAATTCAGAAGTTTTTTGATAATCCAATTATGATGTCGGCTGATTCTTCTGATTGCGAAAGTGACGTGATGAGTGAGGTTTATTTTTTTGGACGATGATGTCGAAGACATTTTCATAATCGAATTGATTTATCGGAGATTGAGGCTGAAGAACCAAAGCTACATTCAACAAGTTGTGTTGGAATTTGATGATCAACACTTCGTAGAGTAGCTGGTACGAACACTCCCTCGATTTTTCTGCTCAAGCAGGTTTGTCATCTTTCCTACTGTCGATACATACTTACATCAAACTATAAAAATATTCATTCTGTTCTTCATTATTTCATAATATTGTCCACTTATAGGTCCATACGGAAAGCTGAGTGCCCAACATCGGAGTTCTGATATTTTTGTGGCCTACCTACCTACTGTCGGCACCAAACTGCGTCGTTCTGGAATGTTGCTGACCGCTTCGACCTAAATATCTCTTAGCACATGTGGAATAAGAAAAGTGGAATTGAAAACTAGTATTGTAAAGTAACAGTAATTATATTAACCTCTATTCATAAAACAATTAAAGACCCGGAACTTTGAAATTGAGTATGAGTAGCTTGGGAAATACGATTTTGGTAATGAAGCATAAATCTGTATATACGTTCAATTTATTTTCGTAATTTCGTTACCATTGTTCTGTCTCTATTTGAAATTATACCCATCGGTCAAGTCGAAAGCGTTTTACTTTCATTTTTCTTTAAATACAAGCGTCTTGTCGAAAATGGCCTTCCCTTTTGTATGACTCTACCTGTACCTACTCTTAAGAAAGCTTCACTTGGTAAAAAGGGTGGTTTAAGACACCTCTTCGAAGAATTGGTAGCAGTGGAATCATCTCATCAATTCACAGTAAGTAATTTTGTACTACTTGTGTAAAAATTCGTTAATTCGTAACCCATAACTTCAGCTCGCAACTTAACTTCAATTTAAAGTAGTTTTACGAAGCTCCAGTCGCAGTTTCCATTTGGGGGAATAGGAAACTTTAGAAATAGGCAAATTTGGAAATAGGCAGCTAACCTCATTTTAGAAGCATTTATTATTCCTATACAAAAAGGAGTAAAATCAAGTATTAATAAATACGTCTATAAATTAATAAATCTTAAAATAAAATCGCAATAAATTTCACATCTCTCTGGCATGGATATTTTATACGTATGAAATATCCATGCTTCCAGTGCTGTCCCGTGTGCGTTCGGACAACACCGAATCTCGGACAGTCCAGGGCGACTCTGTGACGTCACGAGTCCTGGACTGCTCCAGTCCTGGACCGTCCAGGACTGCCTGACCGAACGAACCCTTAGATAAATGCCACAAGAACGCCAGGTTCATGGGTAAAGGCTGTGAGGGTGGTCTACACATCCATGACCACCATATTTCAATTTAAAATTTTTATAACATACCTTCCAGAACTGTCCCATCGTTCATTTTTTAAATTATCATCGCAGTTTTCCATTCGAATAAAGCGTTTTCCAACTAATTTTTGTGGTACTATTCCATACATGTAGTAGAGCCCTCTTAGTTGCGCTATTGCCCAATGCACCCTACAGGGTGCGGCCCTATAGCAAATAATCAGCAGCAGCAGAAATAGCGAAAACTGTGTGTATGCTTCAACTAAAGACCAACTAACACAAAAAAGAGAAAAAAATTCAAATTTTGACGGTAGGTCCCTTTTGGGCGCTGGAGGGTTAAGTGAGAGGAAGGGCCTTGCCTTAGCACTTGTCATTTCAGGTAAGTCTAGTACCTTGAGTGTAGGTGAGTATAAGAGATGGTGTGTTTAGCAGTTCCAGAGAGAGGAGGACCCACACTGTCAAGCGTTAGATAGCCTGTCATTCAGTGTATCACAGCAAATGTAATGGAACTCCACTCCTAAGTATAGACAATTTCAGTTGGAGTATTTTCTTGCTTAAGATCAAAGCTAGTACGACCTATCGCTATCACTTGAACGATGACACAGTAAGATACCAAAATCACAGAAAATGGACTCGATCAATTGACTTTTCCCTAGGAACGTTGTCAAGCCACAAAAATCCGACATTATTTTTAAATCATAAACAATTTAAGGGAAAAATGGTTACAACATCTTCTTTTTATTACCTTCACCAAACTCGTTGAGAATCACCGCGATCCTCTTGTTATGCTGTTCAGTCAGGATGTAGTTGAGCAACGTCGTCTTCCCTGCCCCAAGATGACCGGTAATCAGAGTCACAGGCACGTTCACTATATTCCCATCGACCAAATCCGGAACCTCATCATCTGACGACAAACCATCTTCCATCGCAGACATCTTAATTTTTTGTTGTTTTTTATTCCAACAAATTTTACGGATGAAATAAGCACCAACAATTTTAGGAACGCTTCGACGTAAACAAAGGAAAATCACCAACGTCATAACCTGATTTTCGTGAAACCTCAGTTGTTCGCATGGTGCTTGAATCGTCTTTGTGTAGAATTTCATGATGGAATAATGATTTAATTTATTCATAACATATCAAAAAATTTGTCGTGTAGTTTATTCGAGGATTTATGCGTTTTTTTTGGGTTATCATGGAAATATTTTGTGGTACAGGATATAGATTGTAGCGCTCCTATCTTTCTGAGCGGTGGTTTTTACAACTAGAATGAAACTCGTCAGATGTACTCCATGCTCTGAGGTTCCATGGAACGGAAGTTGACAGCGACCTGTTTCTAAACGGAATCGCGTAGAATCTCCAGCATGACCGGATATTGATCTTTCAAAGGGAAAAGAAGGGGTGGGCTCGTAGTAACGCAAGACAGTAGTGATACCTACCGGCAGACTGAAGTACTAACCAGTTTTCTCTCGCAGTTGTAGACAACTCCGTGTAGTGTAGTGAACCCTTTTAGTTGACTTCCATCCGATCTTTTTCATTCCCTCTTTTTTTTGTCGCGGTTTCACCCGTTCCGCAACTATTCGGACTTAATCCTTCAGTTATCAAGGTAAATCATCTCAATTTCGCCCTGGGAATTCAACCTGTTTCACTTTTCCTCGCCTTTCCCGTTGTACATTGTACCTGCCCAGAAGGTAGACCATCTGTTCGAAAATATCCGCGAAAAATATATTGGATCTTTAATAATTTGATCCCTCAACCGCCTAACTTGTTCTAACATTGAGAAAAACCCCGATTTTCTGGTCTTGCTCCGTCTGCATTCCCCGAGTACCTGTGTGATACCGGCTGATAACAACCTGTATTGATTTTTTTGCGTTGTTGAATTTCGACGCCAAAATGACCATTAAGAATTGCATTAACATTATTTTCATGAACTAACAATTCATCATGAGTATAATATAGCGTCTTTACCGGAACTAAATGAATTCCTGATCCTTCCACAGTTGGGAAGTCATTCTGATAAGAAATGTCAAGTGATGATAAGAGTGACGTTATCAATGTTCACACGCGACTAATGACTTCACGTACAAGAGACGGGTGGGTATCTATCTAAAATCATTCTTGATTTAATTCACGTTAAAAGCTCATGTTAGGTACTAATTTAGGTACCTAGGTATACCTATCTGCAAAGTTTGGTTGAACTCACTTACCAATTACCCAAATTACCTACACATTATTACTCGAATCTAAATGAAAGATGAATATGTCTGCACTAAATAGATTCAATATACGTCCTAAGAGTGTACTTGTACCGACAATTTGCGTCCACTTAATTTGTTATTCTTTGCGAGTAGGTACTTAGTTGGGTATTTTATTTCAATTCAGCTTTTATATAAGCAGGTACCTACCCAGGTACATTTTTGGCAATTACAATTTCCGACTCTTTAAAATGGCCCATGAAATCCAAAATTTCATTCGTGCAGAATGAGCAAATTTTCTACAATTTCATTTTTTACTGCAAAAACCTAAAAGAAGCTAAGTACTTGTCTCCCCGACCTCTTAGAATACCCACGCGTATTTTTTTCGATTTCCAGCATAACATACTGCATGCACAGGGTGTGATTTAAATTTTTTGGTAGTTCATATTCATGCCCTACTCGCCTCTACGAACTCGAATAAAATTGTTGATACATACAAAAAATAAACGCAGGTTTTCATTATCAAAGATCAATTCTACAAGGTTTTTCCTACTAAAAGTGCCTCCTAAGAATTTTGTTTAAACCCCTTGTTTTTCCAAGTTTTCTTCAATTTTAAGATTTTTTCGGGGTTTTGACTTTATTTTATTAAAACTGCGATAACTCCTGTTATTTACCCAGTAATTACCAGGGCAAACTCTATTTATTATTTATTTTTATTTATAACTCTAGTTACCTATTGTTTGTTACTGATGATTACCTAACCGTCCAAGACAACGTTCTTCTCAACTCCGTTTTTTATTAAAGTGGATTTCCACAATCTCATCGCGAGTGATTTTATTCGTATCAGTAAATACAAATTTGAAGATATCTTTGGAAAGAGCGTTTTAAAAGCCAAGTTTTAAAATCTCTCGAAATTTGACTTTTTTTAATCCAAGTTTTCACTTTGAATTTTCTCCTGGAAAACGCTTTTATTTTGATGGCTTTTTTTGTGGAAATACCATGCCCAAATTGTCAGCTTTCCAAAGGTCTACTATGGTTTCGGCTTACTATGAAATTTGAGAACGGAAAAGGAATTTGAATGGGAAAAAAACGTGTTGTTTCCACAAAAATTGAGCGTTTTTTTACCTTTCAAGGGTTATCTGGTGAATTGCTATTACTTATAGGATGTCCCGAAACCAACCAGAAATACTTCATGAATCGATTTCACTTTTCAACTTCCACTTTCAATAATTTAAAAATCGAGTCCAACAACTATCCCTACTTACAATGCACAGTTTTGACATGGATATGTCTAAGTTCTGGGGGTCATTCTAAAATTTTCGACACACAAAACAATGCAACGTTTTTTTTCTGATGCTGTTGAACGCAGGAAGCTGCAATTTGAGAGGCAGGGTCAATCGATACATACTTCTATACATCATCAAAGTTGATGATCACTGATCAGCTGAGTGAGCTCCGAGGCCATTTCCTCTCCTGTTGAACGCAGGATCCTGAAATTTGAGAGGGCGGGTCAATGGAGAATGCTGGAGGCGCCTTTGTGGTCACTGATCAGCTGAGTGAGCTCATCATTTAAATTGCCATCATAAGACATATCCATGTACAGATGTATCTGCATGCAGTGTAGATACTTAGTATTTAATTTGAAACTGTAAAAAAAACCTCAAATTTTGCTGAAATAATACGTTTATTTTGCATTTTTGGTTTTAAATTTCATAGTAATTTAATTAAATTTTTATTTTCAAATCTAATTTATTTTATCGTAATTAAATTTGTGAATTCTGGGTAGTTTCTACCTGTTCAATAGTTTATAGTTATAGTTCATAGTATAGTAGTAGTTTATAGTTATAGTTCAATAGTTTATAGTAAATAATTTCACCTGGAACAACAGATTTACCTACGTGCTAATTAATTGCATTTTGTAACTTCAACAAAATGTTCACCTTTCTGATTTTGGATAGGTAGGTACTCTTCAATTTTATGGCAGGATTTCAAAGGTAGGAGAGGCAATCTGGGTAACCTACCTAGTGTTTTGTACCCTCACGTTCCTTAGTACCTCAGTCATGTTACTTCCACCTTTTTTAAGCGCCATGAAATTGTAAAAGATGAAGACGCAACGGGGCTCTGGTAGAGCGGATGATGAGGCTTAGCGGGCATACTAATCTCCCGCTTTACCAAACCGGAATCCGGTTGTCCGGATGTGAATGGAGATATGACAGCAGCCCTCCCGAATGCTAAAAATCTCGACTCAAAGTACCTACCCGTTCATGGGTACCAGATAAGACCTTGTCTAGTACCTATCCATCCAGTACGTATCCACCCGAAACCAAACAGCAAATAGGAATCGATTCTACTACGAATTTTCAACAAATTTTCTCTCACAGCACCTTATTTTTGTACTCCGCTTAAAATGCCACTTTTTCACTTCGAATTTTTTTTTTAATCGTGTTTTCGACCTTGCAGCACAAAAATGGTCGTAACTCCTTCATTTTTCATGCAAATTCAAATATGATCACACAGGAAGAGCGTTAAATTTTCTATATGATGAGGTCTTGAGTGAAGAAAAATTGTACTCAAGGGTAATCCTACCACCTCAAACTTGGAAATCGTTGATTTTTGTTTCTTTTAACTCTTTTGGTAATTTTCCCCCCTGTAAAACACGGTCTTCTTCAGGGGCCTTCATTTTTCAGGTTTACGTTCGCATTTAATGGAGGAAAAACGTTCAATTTCAGCGAAAATTGAGTGCTTTTTCACCTTATTACGAGTAAAAAAAAAAAAAAAAATTGTATGCTGAGTAAAACAAAGTGCTAAAAGAAATTGCTGAGTAATTTTTTGCAAATTATGTCGTTTTAGAATAATTCTTGCTGGTTGGTTTCGGGATACTCTGTATAATTGTTGTTATTCAAATATACAGGGTGTCCAAGTAACTACGCTCCCCCCACTTATTTTCTCTAATAGTGTAAGAAAAAAAATCGGATTAACACTATTCTTCATAATTTTTTGCGTAGAATTCAAAAATGACAAAATTGCGCAGTGCGCAATCGCGCAACCATGCGCAATCATGATCAACTTTGTTTTTTCAAATGAGAACCACCATTTTTTATTGCAGATTCGGATTCTACGTCAAATTTTATGAACATTTTACTTCGACAACTTTTTTTTTTGGACGCGCGCAGCCCGCTCAGCGAGAGCTCAAAGATGCGCAACCCAGGGATTGCGCCAAAGTTCAGATGAAGGTAGACCTCAAGTCCGGCACATCACTTAGCACTGTTTTTCCACGCTAAATCGCGTGGTGGTGTCCTTTTCTTGGTTTGATTTCATTTTACCGTATCTACAGCCGAAAAAGTCACTTTTTGAGGAGGAAATCATCGACTTTCTTATAAAGGGTAATAAATCATCCTAATAAAATGTAATAAAATTACATTTTTAAAATTGTAAAATAACGGGAAACTTCTACATAATTATCACAAAATTTTGCAAAATTATTTTCAGTCTTCTAAAAACATGATTGGATGAACAATGATTGAAACAATTAAGCGATAAACTCTTAATAAAACTCTTAATAAATTAAGAACTCTTAAATAAACTCTTAATAAATAATAACTCTTAATGTAAAGTGTATTGTCTACCTGCACAAAGAAGTAATAATTCGAGAAGAAAACAATACTCCGAAAAAAATCCACGGAAAATCGACGATTTCCTCCTCAAAAAGTGACTTTTTCGGCTGTAGATACGGTAAAATGAAATCAAACCAAGAAAAGGACACCACCACGCGATTTAGCGTGGAAAAACAGTGCTAAGTGATGTGCCGGACTTGAGGTTTACCTTCATCTCAACTATGGCGCAATCCCTGGGTTGCGCATCTTTGAGCTCTCGCTGAGCGGGCTGCGCGCGTCCAAAAACAAAAGTTGTCGAAGTAAAATGTTCATAAAATTTGACGTAGAATCCGAATCTGCAATAAAAAATGGGGGTTCTCATTTGAAAAAACCAAGTTGATCATGATTGCGCATGGTTGCGCGACAGCGCACTGCGCAATTTTGTCATTTTTGAATTCTACGCAAAAAATTATGAAGAATAGCGTTAACCCGATTTTTTTTCTTACACTATTAGAGAAAATAAGTGGGGGGAGCGTAGTTACTTGGACACCCTGTATACGTATCCTCTAATCTTCCACCCAAAATATCGATATTTTGATGGCTCCCACCGTATGAACCTATTCGCGACCATGTTACTGCCTATTCGAGTAAGAATGACAAGAAACACGACAGCGAATCTTTAACGGTTTCAAGTTCTGTTATTCTTATGGTTTATTATTTTCAATCATAAGCCTTTGGAATCGAGCAAGAAAAAACAAATTTTAACCCCCCCCCCCCCTCAAAGTTTGATGTTTTACGTTTCAAGGTACGTAGAACGTCTGCCAAGTGGGTGTGGCACATAGCTTCCTCGTATCCATAACCCGATTATATAGATGATCCGATGCATAGTAGTTAATTTCAAAACACCAATCTCTAAGTACCTTTCAGTACTCTCATAGGGGACCATCTACACTCTAATCTGGACAATCCTAGAAAATTTCATCAAATTCGGATGAAAAATGTAAATGTTATGGCTGTTACAAGGATTGTACGTATGCGCATGCGCAGAGGCTTCTGTAAATTTTAAGGCCTTGATTTTCATTGGGGACCATCTACAAAATAATCCGCTTAATCCCTACAAATGTCATTGAAATCGGGTAGAAAATGTGGAAGTTATGGCTGTTACAAGGAATTCACGTTTGCGCATGCGCAGTGGCTACTATCAGTTCGAAGGTGATGATTTTCATAGGAGACCATCTAAATAATAATCTGAAACATCCCTGAAAATTTCAGCGAAATCGGATGGTAAATGTAGAAGTTATGGTCGTTACAAGGAATTCACGTTTGCGCATGCGCAGAGGCTTCTGTAAATTTTAAGGCCTTGATTTTCATTGGGGACCATTTAAATACTAATTTGTAACATCCCTGAAAATTTCATCAAAATCGGATGGTAAATGTAGAAGTTATGGCCATTACAAGGAATTCACGTTTGCGCATGCGCAGTCGCTTCTATCAGTCCGAGGGTGATGATTTTCATAGGAGACCATCTAAATACTAATTTGAAACATCCCTGAAAATTTCATCGAAATCGGATGGTAAATATAGAAGTTATGGCCGTTACAAGGAATTCACGTTTGCGCATGCCCAGTCGCTTCTATCAGTCCGAGGATGATGATTTTCATAGGGGACCATCTAAATACTAATTTGAAACATCCCTGAAAATTTCATCGAAATCGGATGGTAAATATAGAAGTTATGGTCGTTACAAGGAATTCACGTTTGCGCATGCGCAGTAGCTACTATCAATCCGGGGATGATGATTTTCATAGGGGACCATCTACAACCTAATCCACATAATCCTTGAGAATTTCATCGAAAGCGAGTTGGAAATGTGGAAGTTATGGCCGTTACAAGGAAATTCACGTTTGCGCATGCGCAGTAGCTACTATCAATCCGAAGGTGGTGATTTTCATAGGAGACCATTCAAATACTAATCTGTAACATTCCTGAAAATTTCATCGAAATCGGATGGTAAATATAGAAGTTATGGCCGTTACAAGGAATTCACGTTTGCGCATGCGCAGTTGCTTCTATCAGTCCGAGGGTGATGATTTTCATAGGGGACCGTCTACACACCAACCCGCACAATCCCTGAAAATTTCATCGAAATCGGACAATAACTTCGTATAGTTATGCGCGTTACAAGGAATTCATGACAGACACACAGACAGACAGACGACAGACAGACAGACAGACAGACACGGAACCAAAATTGTTCAGAAAGGTCTAAAACGCAAAACGCGAGTGGAAATTTTGATTTTGGAGAACTTTTTTTTTCGTCCTTGAAAAGTGAAAACAAAGCTTCCGCTACCTTGGTAGACTCGGAAATTGGAAAGGGAAGGTCAAGGGAAAATACGGATGGTGGTAGGTGCTATTGATGGAGAACCAGTGATCTTTACAGAAGGGTGATCTATACAGAAAATAATAAACCTTTGGGCAATGATTTGCAGCGTTTTTGAATTACGATGCAGACAAAATGGCCGCAAGGTTACTTTTAATGTCAATTCCTCAAAAAAGATTTACGTCCCTGTTACTGCCTACTTTAAGTAAATTTTGCAGCAAACACGACTGTTATTCTTCATTAGTTTTTGACCAACAAATTACTTCATCCACTACCTACTTCTTAGTACCTTTCACAACACTACAAACCATTTAAAAAACAAACCAAAATGTTGAAAATATACCGTTTTTAGTCAAATTTTCAGAAAATTCTATTTTTAGTTCTATTTTTGGCGCAAATGATATCTTATGGACAAGTTCGTCCATTTTAGGGCCTGTATTGATGGGGAATTTAACGCCTTTTCCTACGATTTTCCCAGAGAAATTTGAGGGGGTTTTGAATGCTATAAAAGTGGAGAACAAAAAATCTTATTCTTGACTAAGTTTTCAACCTATTTCTCGACAGTAGTTTATAGGTATTCCTCATTTCGGATGGTAGACTTGTACTTGATAAATTGATGGATAATAATCAACAACATTTATTATACAGGGTGTCTACACTTAAGGTTTTTCATGTAAAACACACGTTTTTTGACATTCAAACTTCATTTACTTTTCCAATTCGAATCTTAAAAAGAAAAATTGATATACCGTTGAAAAGCTGACAATTTGAGCATGTTTTCTCCGAAGAGCACCCATCGAAATGGGCAAAGATTCACAGTAAAAACTTTGGTCGAAGAAAGTCAAGTTTCAAAAAAATTTTAAAGTTTGCTTTTTGACTTGATTTTTTGAAACTATTTTAATTTTGAATTTTTTTTTGCTGAAAGATTTTGATTTTGCACTAGGTAGCTTGGGAATTTAACGCTCTTTCTAACGGTTTAGTCACATTTGAATTTTCAGGAGAAATAAGGAAGTTATGACCATATCAGTCCCGTTAAGTCGAAAACGAGAAAAAAACTTCAAAGTGAAAAAAAAGGAATTTTGATTGGTTTAAAAGAAAATTGCTAAGAGACATTTGTTGTTGGAAATGCCTTGTAGAATCGAACCCTGAAGTTATGCCCATCTTAAGTGTAGACACCCTGTATACGTCATCGCGAGACGAAATATTGGGAAAGACCCTCTCCTTGTACTTCATCAATACATGGTAATTTTCTAGTTAATCGTACACAATTTAAGTGGATTGCTTCGAAGTTCTACAATTTAATATACTATTTCGTCTCATTGTGTATTAATAAGGTCTGTTTCCTCTTCTAGCTCCCCAACTGCCGGTTAGAAAACCTTGTGTTTATAAAACGGGCTGTATTTCTCTTCTTACCGACGTGTCACTCCCATAACAATAGATATAGAAACCACAACTTGATGTTGACAAATTATCACGTCCGTAAACAACGTATTTCCACTCGTTACGAGAAAGAGAGTGTGTAAAAGGGAAAATAGAGCCCCTTCGAAGTCTTTGAACTCGTTTCCACCATATGTGCCATGACTTAATAGAAGTACTTTATTTTAAAAAAAAACCGCTGTCTAGAGTTGTTGTTCGAACCTGTTTTGATGACATTTGTGATCTCCGAAAGAATCTGATTGAATTTTTTGATGGGCAATGATTATTCCAAACGAATCACTGTTGTTTCGATTTCATTAACTGGCTAACTCTCGTTATTTTGGTTTATTATTTTCAATAATGAACCTTTGGAATCGACCATGAAATTTTTTTTTAAAAACCCCCTCAAAATTTGATGGTTTACGTTTCAAGGTACCTACGTAGAATCCAAAAATCGAATAAAATTTGGCCGTCCGTCCGCCGTACGTGGCACTTTTGCCAATTAGCATTGACCGATTTTGATGAAATTTGGTTTGTAGGCTCCATTTGGGGTCTAGTTGTGCCCCGAAGATTTTGGATGTAGGTCACTTCAAAGGGTTCAAAAATAAATTTTGAAGTTTTGAAAACGCCCTAACTCAAAAAATGTTGATATAGAGGTATTGTTTTTCCTTACATTTAAGATTTTATAGATTTTTTAGAATTTTTTGAGACCACGCGGAGCTCTGTAGGACAAACCGTTCGCTCCCTACGAGAATTTAAGGGTTTTACGTACGATAAATCAGAAACACGAGTGTGAATCGCAAAAGAGGCCTAATCTCCGTTCAAATTAAAGCTGACAGAAATGCGATCGATGTTTTTCTTCATGTTGGATGGTTGGTGGCTTTGCAGACGAGTGGTCTATATAGAAAAATAATAAACCATTGTGTAATAATTTGCAGCGTTTTGGCTTAACTGTAATTATTTGTAAGAAATGATTTTCACTCGGGGTGTGTTAAACTAAAATATAGTGTTTTAGAATGATAATATTTCATCAATTGTTATTCGATTTCCAATCCAGCTTGAAAATGAGGGCACTTCGTGAAGATATAAGAATCATCTTCTTATATCTTCGTTGAGGTTTCTCTCTTTTCGGAGCAACACCACCAATGCCGAGTCGTATCATAGAAATAGGTATAAATCCTCTCGGGTGAATTCCCATCTTTTCTTATCCTCCTGCTCACAAAGAGAGTCCTACCTGTATACAATGCTCTTTCATCACTTTACTCAGAATTGACTTACCTCTCACAGATGAGTATATACCTACCACCTTACTAAGCTAAATTTTAAAAGCTAGAGCTAAATCAGATCGTGTATGGGTGTTTTAGAAACAGCAGGTGCTACGACGATGATTTTTTTTCGGTAATTAACCGAATAATGCCCATCATTCTAGTCAGTTTTGCCCAATACAATAATATGAGATTTTTCCGATTTCGAACTATTGTAAACATGGAAAACTTAGCGTGGCGTCAATTAAACTCATATGGAACTAAAAGATGGGGTAAAAAGCTATGTATCAAGGAGAACCTCTGTAACCAAATTGAAAACACTTTAAATTACTTAATGGATTACGCATTTCCACATTTTCCACCGACTTGCTCCACAAATACAAATCCTTCCTACCTGAGTGAGAGAAGAAGTTTCGTGGTTTCTCTAGATTTCGTTCAAAATACGAATATTTTGTTACTGCTATAAACGGACAGGATAATAATTCTCTCGCGTAAATGTGACTCGAGTTGACTGAACTTTCAATGTGTTTGCTGGGAAGTTATTCTCACCAAGTTTACTTTTCATCCCCTCGCAGACGAAAAAAAAAATATATTTTTCGAGTCGGAAACTAAACCGCAGTTGAAGAATAACTCACCACGTGCGTTTTATTCATAAAGTCTCATTTTTACGATAGGAAACTACAAGGGTCGACGGTACCTACGTGCTTGGCGGGATATCCGCGCCTCGATATAAAAATCAGACGGCTGACGAAACGAACTCCACGTGCACGGAATCATGCTATTACAGAAGTTTCTTGGAGTTTTGGCATCTGGTTTTAATAAGTTGAAGGATGGGGAACAACTTCACAGGAAACCAAGTTCCAATAAAATTGTATTGTTGATTCCAAGTTCATAAACCTCATGATTACTTCTGGATGTGGATTAATTGGAATTTTCTCAAAATAGATTTTGTTTTGGATTGCACAGAGATGGGGGTTTTGTAAATGAAATTCCCACTATGTAAAGCAACAAAACTTTGGTCCGGATGATAAACCATCCGCGACCTACCTATATGCCTCAGTAGGTAGTTACATTTGAACCCGGTTTTTTTGAAAGGGGTTATGTCATTTGTGAAACTTTCGGGAAAACGCAAAAAACTGTCCCAAGTCGTCAAAACGATCAAAACATCCCATTTTTTGAAATATTCCAGTACAGTTGAATACTCTACAGTCCTCCAGAACGTTTCAGATTTTTTCAGCAAGGGGAAGTGTATCAAATTGCAATTTGAAATGCTCTCACATACCCCCTTTAAAAAAAATCGATTTTTCAGGACTGAAATCATTTAAATAAACAGGTTTATTCATTGAATGAAACATATTTTGATGAAAATATGTACATAAAACATCATAACATAAAATATGTGTATGATCAGTTTATTATTTGGCCAACATGAAATGCTAAAAATGTTCTTCAGGAATGTAATTCTTCAACCTCTCCTGGTAAGCTAACGGAAATGAATGGGTTGATGGGAGTTCGGCAATTCACAGAATGGACTTTTGAGCATTGCTGTAGGTCATAACAATTTTGGGGAGGATTTTTGGGGTGAAAGATATGTAGCCGATCTACTAAGCGCACTTTTCTTTTGATGAGAGCGGAATCACGATAGCACGGGAGAAATCTATGCCTCTCACATGAAAAAATTGTTCGCTTTTGTCGAATTTTGCTTCCGAGTCTACCAAGGTAGCGCACGCTTTGTTTTCACCTTTCAAGATCGAAAAAAATGTTCTCCAAAATCAAAATTTCCACTCGCGTTTTACGTTTCAGACCTTCCTGGACAATTTTGGTTCCGTGTTTGTCTGTATGTCTGTCATGAAATCCTTACCACAGCCATAACTTCTACATTTCTCATCCTATTTTGATGAAATTTTCAGGGATTGTGCGGGTGGGGGTGTAGATGGTCCCCTATGAGAATCATTACCCCCGGACCGCTGCACATTCGCAAACGTGAAATCCTCGCCACGGCCATAACTTCAATATTTCCCATCTGATTTGATAAAATTTTCAGGAATAATGCGAGTTGGGATGATGATGGTCCCCTATGAAAATCATGGTCCCCAAATTGAAAATATCTTATGCGCATGCGTAAACGTGAAATCCTTGTAACAGCCATAACTTCTACATTTTAAAACAATATTCAGATATTGTGCGGGTTGACGTGTAGATGGTCCCCTATGAGGGTAGTGGAAGGTACTTAGAAATTGACATTTTGAGAGTAACTACTATGCATCTGGTCATCTATACAGTCGGGTTATGGATACGAGGGAGCTACGTGCCGAACCCACTTGAAATTGTTTTCTTAGTTAGGGCGAGGTGGAGATTCAAAAGGAAGTGATTTCGGTTAATCATTTTCAATAAAAAAGCTTAGGAATCGACCAAGAATCAAAATTTAACCCCCCTCCCTTTAACGACATATTAATTAATATAAACCAACCTGGCAGTTCATTATTTGAGTCTCGAAACTCCAGGTCGACCACATAGCGAGTGAGTAAGTTTTTCTTTTGAAAGGGGTTATGTGGCTCACATAGCCCCTTTCAAAAGACATCGGAAATTTCAACCTGTTTTTTCTATGAGAAGCGTCAATGATACGAGGTTCCTTTTAATCGCAATCGATGCAACCAAGTATGGGGACCCAGAAAATAAAAAAAAAGTGAAAATGGCCGAAAATGTCACATAGCCCCTTTAAAAAAAACGGGTTCATTTGGTGCCTTTATTTGGTTAATCAAGTCTTAATAAATAAGGATCGAATTCCCTTCTAGGGTTTTATTACTTACATTTTTAAGACGCGTCTTGAATTCCGATATGGGTACCTAATTAAAGAAGTGAATATTCAGACCGAATGTTGGAATGCTGCCTCATGCGCTTGTTGTCTGGTGATCTTCGCCTTGATCCTCCTGAAACTTGAGGTGCTGCTTAGGAACCAGAACCTGCAACGGAGATAATGTAGGTCGTGAGGATGGGAAAGCGGGAGGGGAAAGCTTGCTTGGAATTATCGACAAAATTAATTTTTTTTTTATATATATTTATTTGGTTGCGTCACAATGTACATCACGTAACATATAACCAATTATTTTTGTAAGATTATAAAATAACAAGTAAAGTCAAGTAAAATCAAATCAAATTCTATAACCATGAAAGTGAATTATTATAGCACTATTCCCGAATTTTTCATGAAATTCTCTAGTTTTTTGTGGTCACTGCTGTTGGCATTTTGCAAAAAATCCTGTAGGTTGCTCGTTCCAAACTGGTTCATTACACTTCTTTCCTCTTCGAACAGCGGACAGTGTTTCAGCTTGTGGACCACATTCTCCACTTGGTCTTGACAAAATTCACAGTCTGGTGTATCACAGAGCTTAATGAGGTACCGACTGCGGTTTATCTGTCCATGTCCGCACCGAACTCTCACGAGCTGGACCATATCCTTGCGTGGTAATTCCAGGAGTAATAATTTAGGTTTTTTCCGCACCCAGGGCATAATTTCATAATGATAAGTACCTTTCTCCAAGGAATAAGTGTCGTACCAGAGTTGCCATTCCAGTTGCGCAATTTGTTATATGGTCTGTAGTGAGTCTGGAAGTGGGATATGTGCGGCAATCCGTCTACTATCTTCTGACACACCTTGTTTGGCTGCATGGTCTGCTCGATCATTTCCATGGAGTGATATGTGCGAGGGGATCCATTGTATGGTAACATTTTCTGACGCGTTCTGTATAAAGTTGGCAACATCGTACGCAATATAGTTGGATAATTTCCCATGATGGAAAACTGAAAGTTGCTGACATGCTACCTTTGAGTCTGTGAGGATCACAACTCGTTGTCCCATTCGTCCTATAGTTATCCTTTCCAGTGCTACTTTTATGGTCAGCATCTCAGCACTACTGATTTGAAACGACGATGGCAAGTTGTAGGATTGAGATTCGTTGGCATCAGCGTCATAGATACCAATCCCCACTCCAGTGTCTCCCTTCGACGCGTCGGTGTACATTTTATGGTGAGTAGCGTATGTTCCCACCAGCAACTCCTTAGTAAGTATGGCTAGCTCTCTCGATGGGATATTACGTTTACTGTCAGATATTCCTGGGACAGAACACTTAACTTCTAATTTTACCAGTGAGACTGGAACATTTAAAGAGTACGCTAGCGGAAGAGTTGAAACGTGAAGCGTCCCTTCGAAATGTCTCGTTTGAAGGGTCATATTTAATTTGAATGGAGTGGGCTTCTGTAGTAACAGGCTCAGATCGTGGTAGTCCACCAGGTATCTATTCCATGGCTGGGATTGGTCTGCAAGTGCTTTAATATATTCTCTCCTGTACAGTTTGTTACGTCGAACACAAAGCGTTGGTTCTCCTGCTTCACCAAGGAGTGCGTTTATAGGTGTCGTCCTAAATGCTCCTAGAGACAAACGCATTGCTGAGTTGAGAACTACATTGTATTTTTGTAAAGTTTTAGGCGCTGCTAAGTACAGACAAAATTGATTGAGGTGCTGCTTAGCAACTAGAACCTGCAATGGAGATATATGTATGCCATGAGGATGATTGGTTGAGTAGGCTGAGTCGTGCGGCTCTCAGATGGGATTAGGTGTGTTACTTATGCCAAGTGAGACGGGACTTCATTCGGTGCCGGACTTCACTTGCTGGGATTCTGAGGGCCCAAAGCTTTCCGCAAATAGGAGGCTATCCAGAAGAGACTGGTGACCGGGGAGAGGGTTCAGCGGAGAGATTGAGTAGCAGTAGCAATCCAGCAAAATCATGATTGCTTCACTTCATTGGTATCAGTGACGAATGGTCCTTGGAACCCTGAGTACACTACTTATCTTCCAACACTTGTTGACAGTAGGCTTAACACACAACTTATGGCCTTCTCTATAAATTAGGAAATTGAAAATACGGAGTTACAAATTTCACGTATTAGATATTATAGGCTATCTCGAACGACATTACCTCGGTAATTTACCTCATTTTTATGTCCAATTACTCAACTAGCCTTCATCATGTCATGCACTATTTGAATAACAATTTCATCTGTTACAATTACCAATTTTATTTCATGTCAACCACATTCGTTCAGAAAGTAGGTATATTGACAACTGAAACTGTCAGAATTAGCATTGGCGTTCATAGATTGTGAAGGAGAACGCCAAGACGTTTAGGAGTCGAACGCCTCCGCAAGGTCAACTAGTACGTAGCACGCGTCACAATCGTTTAGTTGCTGT
Source organism: Apolygus lucorum (assembly GCA_009739505.2). Classification (NCBI taxonomy): domain Eukaryota; kingdom Metazoa; phylum Arthropoda; class Insecta; order Hemiptera; family Miridae; genus Apolygus; species Apolygus lucorum. The sequence goes on from CM019174.2 coordinate 16,935,695, forward strand.
CCCTTGAATTCATAAAACACCAGCTATGGTTTTCTCTTTCTGCTTCGAACGTTCGACATTAGATTTTCTCAACACGTTTTGTTGTTCTCTTGACGCCACCTTCTTAAAGGAAATAAAAAGATGGACGAAGAATACAATGTCGGCTATTTGAAGGTTTATTGTTGTATTTTTTCGAAGGAACCTACTAAAAAATAACTTGTGTTACCAAAGCAAATTTGCTACATATTAGAAAATATTGAGCTACCATATCATGAGTTGTGCTTACAATTAAAAAAGTCTGGATCTTAGAGACTCATCACTCATTGTTGCAGTAGCTTGTCATACCTCTAGTACATTTTGGTTCTTTTAATTATTTGATACTGAGTAATGAAGGATGAATTCTCTCCAAATTTTTAAAATCTGAACAAAAACATTCATGGCATGGTATCTACGGCGCATCAACCTAATCCTCTGTCTCTATTCAGGCTGGTATTTCAGTAAAATTAAGGACGATTTTCCACACAAAAAATTTAAAAACCTTAAAACATGTTTTTTGACCCTATTTTTTGAAATTTTTACCCCCTTTAGAGTTGTTAATCCTGGCTAAAGAACTCGTCTTTTCATTAGTTAATATGAACATTTTGGCAAAAACTTGAAAATCTTGCTAAATATTTGCGCAAGTTATCAGTGGATTTTAGTGAAAAAAAAGTCAAAATTTTCCATTCTAAACTGTTTGAGTCTGCAAATAGCTTCAATACGCTAAAATACCTCGATTTTAGAGCAGAAAAAAAAGGTCGGTCTATAAATGACGGTTATCCAACTTGACTTTAAAAATAAGTTATTACCGTAATACTCCAACTAATAGTTATTTTCTTTACACTCGAAAAATAACAAATATTTCCAAGCCCTGGTTGAAATTATCGATTCGAGTATAATATAAAAAACAGACAAACGTAGAATTTGATACATCGCACTCCTCGTTGATAACTAGAAACTCTGAAAGGCAACTCCATCTCAAAATCAATTCAGTTTTTTCGTTAGATTGCAAGCAAAGTGAAGAAAAACAGGTCTGAAACGAAAATTGCAAATAACGATTTTGTTTTTGGAAGACCGGTAATTAAATTAACAGTATCCTCACTAAAAAATTCCATATCATTAAAACCATATCGTCGACTAATGCTAATCATTTTTAAAAGGTCTGGAAAAAAAACGCAAGCCACCCACAGCGTTCCGGTCGTAAAAAGAACTGAGTTCCTCCCAGGGATTTTCAAATCATTCTGAGAGAATAGAACGTCAAAATACTTCGGTCCCCCAGTTAAAAAAGGCCATTCACCTTATCGGAAGGTGTTCAATTATTCGTTCGAACGGGATTGAACATGGTAGGTATCGTTTTTCATTCGATTACTAGACAATGGAAAATATCGAAGATGGTATACAAGGTCGTATAAAAGAGAGAATTTCGTTGGTATACATCTAGCGTCAGGTGATCGCACGGTGCTCGAAATAATTTTTGGACGATAATATCGCATTTTGGTTTATTATTTTCAATAATGAACCTTTGGAATCGACCAAGAAAAAAAAATTTTAACACCCCCTCAAAATTTGATGGTTTACGTTTCAAGGTACGTAGAATCCAAAAATCGAATAAAAATTTGGCCGTCCGTCCGCCGTACGCGGTACTTTTGCCACTTAGCATTCACCGATTTTGATGAAATTTGGTATGTAGGCTCCATTTGGGGTCTAGTTGTGCCCCGAAGCTTTTGGTTGATGTAGGTCACTTCTAAGGGTTCCAAAATCAATTTTGAAATTTTGAAAACGCCCTAACTCAAAAAATTTCTATATAAAGGTATTGTTTTTCCTTCAATTTAAGATTCTATAGAATTTTTAGAATTTTTTGAGACCACCCGGAGCTCTGTAGGACAAACTGTTCGCTCACTACGAGAATTTAAAGTTTGGACGTACGATAAATCAGAAACACGAGTGTGAATCGCAAAAGAGGCCTAATCTCCGTTCAAATTAAAGCTGACCGAAATGCGATCGATATTTTTCTTCATGTTGGATGGTTGGTGGCTTTGCAGACGAGTGATCTATATAGAAAAATAAAAAATAATAAACCATTGTGTATTAATTTGCAGCGTTTTCATTATTGAAGGAAACTAGGGGGTATCCATCGTTTTACCATCAACTCTGATCGTATATATACATCGTATATATATATCGTATATATATATTATATATAGGGTGTCCCAAACTTGAATAATTTGCAACAGCTTTTGAGTTATTACCTAGTACCTAAAGTTTTCCAAAAACTCCACCCTACCTGATTTTTAAAAAAATGTCTCGCGTGTTCGATCTTAGTTTGTAAAAATGGCCATATCTTCCTTAGGTTACCGGTATGCTGAGGAAGTAACTTTATGAACATATGAGAGTAGGTAGTAACATTATGAGAACTCAAAACTGGATGTTTTGAATCGAAAATCGTCAATAAAGAAGATAAGGAAGAAAAAACATAGGTACTATATAAGATTTTCTATTTAAAAACGCTTGCATACGAGTCTGCAACGCATTGGGACATTTTCATGTCTTTACCTATTGCTTTTTACCTCACTATAGGATTTTATAACCCACCCTCCGTTGTTGTCAGAATATGAAACGAATCATTAACATAATACTATCTAAGTCGAATACTATTATAGGTGGCACTGTCTTCTTACTACGAAAGAGTGTAGATATATTATGTTACAAATTGACACAATTTCGTGATGTTTTTTGTTGCTATGTGCCAGGGTAAACTGCAGAGGCTACATACCAAATCTCAACTACCAACAGTTAATAGGAGAGGTAGGTACCATGTAAAGAGGTAGGTACTACGAAAGAGTGTAGATATATTATGTTACAAATTGACACAATTATTAATATTAAGAGGTAGGTACCTAATTTCAATAAAATAGACGATTCCGGATCAATTATCTTCTACACTCACGATCATTAGTTTGTAAACAAAATATGAGAACAGTTATGCCCATAGCTCCGCTATTCGTATAGTCACTATGTTATGGAGAACATGAAAATGTTCGTTAAATCGAGAGCTTTCCAACGAGTGGTGAACGATTTTTGTGGGTTAAAAAGTGTAGAAAAGGAACAAACCTAACAACGGGGTCGTTGTAAGCGGAAATCATTATAAAAGCAATGTAACACAATTTCGTGACAGTTTTTTGTGCTATGTGCCAGGGCAAAGACATGAAAATGTCAAAACACTCAAAATGTATACAACCCCTCACCCGTAGCCACCATAACACTTCTAGTGACATCAGGGTCCCGAATTTGAACAGCATTTTGAAATCCATGATCTACGATACTCAACATGCTAATTCGAGTCTCCCCTCCTGGGAAGTATTGTGTCGAAACAAAAATCGGTTGAGAATTGAGGACTAGGCAGAATATGCTCGAAAACACAAGTTTTTTTCAACTTCTATCCCCCCCCCCCTTTCCCTCTTTTAAAAGCAAAATTCCAGCGTCATAGTGAACAACTAGATAGATTTCCGCGTCGAAAAAAAAAGAACCACGCAAATCGGTTGGAAACTAAGGCCTGGGCAGATCACAAGATCTCTGCCCTCCTTAGTAAAAACGTCCTATGTCCATTTTTCAAGTTTCGAGAAAATCGCGTTTTAGTTTCGGCTTCTGCGCCACCCAAACCATTGAAGCTTGAGATTTCGTTTTTTGACCATCACCTCTCAAATCTATTCCCCTGTTTTGCCAGTGTATAAACAAATCTTGAAAACTCGTTGCCTGGCATGTATTAGGTCATTTATGGTAAAAATTTGGACATAGAACGTTTTAGCCTTGTACCCATGGACATAGGACAGCTTGTAACAGTGTGATGCTAGCTTAAAATGTCTTATGTCCATTGAGTTTCGAGTATTATTTCAAAAATTTAGTTCAAACTCAAGGTTTTTGGCGACAATCAATTTCTTTGAAGGATCTACCAAGGAGAGGAAGAGGAATCTACCATATCACGTGAAGGTGATATGCGAGTTACTTACCGTAGGAAGGATTTTGAGGTTATCCATTAAAAATATGTACGTACTAGTAACCTGCTGCAGCTCTTGATCTATTAATTATAACTGGATAGATGAATATGAGATGAAGGTAACCTGAAGATTAAATAATTTTAGTCGCTTGTATCAGGTACATTTTTAATAGCGTAATAGGTAACATCTTTGGTACTTATAAATCAAGTAATATTATAAGTATAATATGCATAAGAAATCCAAAACCATTCATAATTCCGAAAAGGTTGGTATGAAAAAATGAAGAGAAAATATTTGGTTCACTAGCGAATTTCAAGAAAAAGATTCCTCCTACATTTACTACCACAACTTATTGGTTAAAGTTAAAGTTACTCAAGTTAGTTACAAGTTACTAAGCAGTACTAACTGTACCAATTGAAAATGAAAGTTGTAAATTAGGAACTTGAAGTTACAATATTGCAAATAGAGAGTGTACGTATCAAAAGTTGTACAGTCTTCAAGTTACAGGTCAAATATTGTTGAGTCCACCACCGACGAAAACACTTTTTTTAATTTTTTTTTTAAATAACCGAGGAAAAGTTTAGGCCTTGAGAGTTGTGTGTAGATCAACTTTTCTAATGCTGTGTACTAAGCTAAAACGTCTTATGTCCCTGATTTTCCTCTCTATAGGACGTTTAAGCCTAGTAGGACTTAATTAGGACGTTTTAGCCTAGGATGGGTACGTGAAACTTGATAAATGGACATAGGACAAATCGATTATTGAAGCCTTTTCTGTGGACATAGGGCGTTCTAGCTTAGCTCAAAAGGTGCGCCTGATCGAGAGCTACAACACGGTGTCCTCTTCTCAAAAAGTGCAAAAATGGACATAGGACGTTCTTACTAAGGAGGGCAGATCTTGTTGCATACACACACAGACATATACCTATGGTTTTCCTCGCAGATTTGGATCGTAAACAGATTTGTAAGTGGTTTTTTGTTTTTTCCGTTGAGTGTTGTCCTTCTTTACGCCAGATTAATTGAATAAGGACGCCCAAGTCTTACTGTGGAATGTCCTAAAATGCCAAAAACTAATATGTTTCAGTATTCCACGACCAATTTTCTCATTTTAATCACTTCTAGCTAAAATTCGGGGAAAGAATTGGGCATAAACGTAACAAAATTACAAAAACTAATATTAAACTGACCAGTTTCATAATCAGTAGGGGTACTTCGTAGATGAATGATGGGAGGAACTGAAAATGTAGCTCTAGCAGTACCTGAAAACATTTCTCTAAATCACAACACGACCAGTGGGCTCCAAAACAAGGCCCCTCTTTCCTCATCTCGCCCACTAATGTCCTCAGAGAAGAGAAGGCTCCTTGGGACCCGATCTCTTCTCAATGGGCCCAAACTTTAATATCCTCTTGAAAACACATCTCTTATGAATGAACCAGATGGCGTGGAACCAGGGGCAGGTACTTCTGCCCACGTTATCCCAAGGTAGGTAGGTATCTCACAGTCACAGGACGCGAGTAGGCGCTAGCGTGGGTTCCGTGGGCGACAGCGTTTTCTCCCTTTAAAAAATCTGATCGAGGTGCTCACAATTTCGTTACCTATCTATTCTCCACTCTTATAATTACAACGTTCTGCAGTAAATTAGAGTTTTACGTCAAAAAACGATTAAACCAACCTCCAATTCATTAAGTTTTTACCTCACCGTATCTCCCACACACTCAGGTGGTATGGCGAATTCCATGAAAAAAATAACCCCCCATTTTCCTCAAACGCACCAAAAAAACCCGTTAAACTTTCCCGAAGCTGGGAAAACATCCGTTTTTATCCTGTTTTATAAAAGTTAGAAGCGTTATCGTGGAGGCTCTCAACGAGAACTCCCTCATTCAAATCGTTTTATCACCACAATCGCTTGGGCTAATATTTGTCCATTACAACGGACCCCCGTCATCGGTCCCTCCAGGAACCGGACCAGATGCGCCAGTGACGGGACACGCTTTTTTTTCCTCTTTTGGACATTTTTTTAATAACCTCCCACCACTACTCGGATACGTGTAAAAAACCTTTTATGTGGTAGATGGAAATACGTATAATCTTATCTTCGTTGTCATGAGCCGGAGCAGAGACAGGATATCCTTTGTTGCCATATTTTTTCCATTCGGAAGAAATAACTGGATTTGGATTCTGGTGATTCACTTATCATATCTTCTTTATGAATCCTCAGTATGAAAGGTAACCTTACAACAAAGAAGTTACCACTTAAAAAGTAACCTACTTACCAAAATGTTCTTTATAATTATTGTATTTTAGAAGGGTTAAAAATTAAATTTTCCTGTCTGTTGTACTACGGAGTTTCACCGGACATGGTTAAAGCACTGTACAGGTATCTTCTTCTTCTTCTTTCTTGGCACTACGGTCCTTGGAGGACTATATTCTCAACTATATCCTTCCAGTCCTACAGGTATCTTCCTCGCTGAATAGCAGCAGTATGGTTGGTTAAATCGCATCAATTAAGTCAGTTATTATTAATATTATTAGTAAAGCAAGAAATTAAGGAAAAAATGTCCCATCTCAAGGAAGCAAATAAAAAATCTTGGCTCTTCGCTGGATAGGTACGTTATCATATCCATGTTTATAGTAAGCCCATATCAAACGTAGTCATAACCACCAGTAACTCGTCGAAAACGGAAAAAAAGGTGTCGTGAAAGCACTTGACCTAGTAGGATACAAGGGGTTAAGAAAGCCGCAAAAAGGTCAGCCTAAGGAGCCTTTCAAAAGAAGCCCCCTCGAGTCAAGTAGGAAAGTAACTCAACACTGGCTAATTGGCGACCCCATCGTGACGCACTTCAAGTGCTATAAGACCCTATCATAGGGGTGAAGTAGAGTAGGTGTATAATTATAACTGGCGATAAACGACGTAAGAAATTTGTAGCGTTTTTAGGTACTGCAGTCGTAACTATGCCTCTATGGGACCAAAAATGTCTTAATTTATTTTTGGTGGGGGCAAGTTTCCTGAGTAGCCTAGTACCGAAAATGTGTAATAAGTAGGGACGGCACGATACTCCAAAGTATCGATACTTCTTCCGATACGATATTTCTCAGGAAGTATCGATACTCGATATCTTTTCGATAACGATATTATAAAATATCGATACTTCGATAATATCGGCTCAAAGTATCGATACTATCGATACTCCAAATTAACCCACATATGATTTCGCAAACCAAATAAAAACTCCATTAATCAAGAATTATAAATGTATTAATAAAAGTCAATAATTTAAAATGTTGTTAAAGTCAGTGGTAATTTAAAATGTTATGAAAGTCAGTAATTTAAAATTTAATAAAAGTGAATGATCATTTCATTTTATATTTATTCCAATTCTTATTCCCAAGAATTCTCCGTTCAATGAAATGATTCACCATCCACTACAAATGGAAAGGATGAAGTAATAAATCAGTTACACTACAAATTAATAATATTTATTATCGAATCATAAAAAACAAAAATTTGGCGTGAAGTAAGTTTTGACTTGAATTTTTTAAAAAGTAAATAAAAAAAATTGTTGTGAATCGGAAAGTAAAACAATGGTCACAAGGAACTCGAACTGTCCAAGAAACCCAGAGAAATGAAAACCCATGAACTTAGTTTCCTAGGAATGTGAAAACCGCAAAAAATGCGATTTTACAGGGTTACTGTGGAAAGTTTTTGAATATCGATGAAGGATATCAAAGAATCTAAGCACCCAAGAACCGAACAATACTCACACTGACACACAGACAAACATTAAAAAATAGAAAGAAACCAAAACAACCTACCTATATTCACTCTGCAATACTACTTGGGTGCTTATATTCTTATTAGTTTTTTAGATGATGAAGTTTGTGTTTAATCTTGGTGGTTCATATTCTTTTTAATGGTTTTTAATGAAAATTAATTATTAAGTAATAATGTTTTTTGACAAAATTTTTTTTTTTTGACTGGTTGGTTATACTAACTGTGATTTTATGTTAGAGTTTAATTTTGTAGTCTTCAATTATTTGTTTTTTCTTGTAGGCTTGAGAAAGGGGCCATAGTTTGCCCCGAAAGCGCTAGCCAAATAAATGTTGAAATGAGTATATTGACGTCCTCTGCTTCCTCTCCACAACAACCAAGAAAATATTAATTTTCTTCAGTCCACCAAAGTAAAAAAAGGGAAACCCTGGATGGCAGAACGAATTGAGGAATGTACAATCAGATTGAGCCATTGAGTTGACTTCTGTTCAACCTAGGTCGCTGAAATTTGCTACCTACTCTCGAGAACCGTTGGAATTGATTGAGAGGAAATTAAGTTACAGAGAGTGAACTCCCAATCTCATTTGAAAAATCATTCAAAAGTAGAGCATTTAGTTAATCATAGTAATAAAAATGTTATATTCGGAATCAGCGCATAATATCTGATAAAAATATCATTTCAGAAATCAAAAGTTATCCAAAAATGGTTGAAAATATGAATTGGGGATGAGCGATGCGTATATTCGTTGTACTCAAAAACGTAATAATTTAATAAAAGCCTCGAGAGTACTCTATGAGTCCATCGAGACCAGGAAAGTATGTTTTGTAATTTTTGAAGTTAAAAATGGAAACTTTGAAAATTTCCTCATTCAGCACGAATGGGATTTTTTGATTTAAAAAAATATTAACCACGAGCTCTGTTTCCCTCCCTGGCTTGCAAATAGGCAGTTGGTTGTGTTAATGATAAGGCGACCTTCCTTTCGTAAATTTTCACTAATTCACACGTAGAAACTCGCAAAAACACGTACATGAAGACAATGGAGTTGTCGCCTTGGTGTCGAGACTAATCAGAGCCATAAACCAAACAGACGTAACACCCTAAAAATGTCATATTGCCCCATTTTCTTCGTAAAATTTTCATCTTATAAATTACCTATAAGTAGGATAAAGTAGCCCTACTAAGGGTAAGTTATCTGTTGCTCCTGATTATGTTATCTAGTACACCCAATTTGATAATTAAATAGTTGGGTATTAAATTATTACTAATATTGTAATCGTTCAATATGTAACCAAACAGAAAATTCAAGAAATATTACTTCAATTTTAATAGTTTTTTGTTTTTTATTTATTATAGTACTATGAGTCAATTTAAAATTTTACTTAATATAATATTTTTGACGAGTTTTCTGCCATACCAGGAAAGACTCCACTAGAAAAATGCAGTTCTAATCTATTTATATCTTCTAATCAGTTTCAGTTTAATTCAGTTCTAATCTATCTATAAATAGATTAGAACTGCATTTTTCTAGTCGAGTCTTTCCTGGTATGGCAGAAAACTCGTCAAAAATATTAGATTAAGTAAAGAAAATAATTAAGAAAGAAATTAAGAATGAAATTTCTTCGATTTTCGTAGCCGTCGAAGTGATAAACTTCCATATTATATTGCCTTTAGACCAGTTAATTTGTCGATGATTGCCCCAACTTGGCAGAAAGTACGTTGAAAATGGTGTTTTTTGGCCGGAATTTAGTAAAATGGGTTTCGAACTCCTCATACCCCAGAAGTTTCATATCGACTCCACTCCGATCGTCAAAGTGAAGTACCAAAATTACTTCAAGCTTGATTTTATCGACCACTTTCTTAAAATATGAACATCAGAGCCATAAACCAAACAGACGTAACACCCTTAAAATGTCATATTGCCCCATTTTCTTCGTAAAATTTTCATCTTATAAATTACCTATAAGTAGGGTAAAGTAGCCCTACTTATAAGCCCTAAGTTATCTGTTGCTCCTGATTATGTTATCTAGTACACCCAATTTGATGATTAAATAGTTGGGTATTAAATTATTACTAATATTTTACTCGTTTAATATGTAACCAAACATGAAAATTCAAGAAATATTACTTCAATTTTAATAGTTTTCTGTTTTTTTATTTATTATAGTACTATGAGTCAATTTTAAATTTTACTTAATCTAATATTTTTGACGAGTTTCCTGCCATACCAGGTAAGACTCGACTAGAAAAATGCAGTTCTAATCTATTTCTTTGATTTTCGTAGCCGTCGAAGTGATAAACTTCCATATGATTCTGCCTTTAGACCAGTTAATGTGTCGATGTTTGCCCCAACTTGGTAGAAAATACGTCGAAAATGGTGTTTTTCGACCGGAATTTAGTAAAATAGGTGTCGACCTCCTCATACTCCACAAGTTTCATGTCGACCCCATTCCGAACGTCAAAGAGAAATACCAAAATTACTTCAAGCTTGATTTTATCGACCACTTTCTTAAAATATGTACATTTTAGGAGTGAGAAAGTCGGACATGGACTAGCAAAAAGAAAAAATGATTTGCCAAAATCTCAAATTGGTATGCCATAAGTTCAAATTGAGTGGCGAAAAATTCGAAGTGATGTATGCCAAAGGTTGGGGGGGGGGGGGGGGCTTGTAGGGTCAATCTTTTCTATTAATTTATGATGAAATTCGGTCGCCTTGAAACTATGGAGATATTGACGTAAAAAAGGGACTCAGTTTGGTTACCCAAAAAGTGGCTTGGTGTACCCTCGTAAGCTGCTAAAACTTATAAAACAGTGAAAATAACGAACCGGACTACTCAGAGCAATGCCCCGAAGTGTTGAGAAAAAGCCCGATCGAATTAAGCACCTACAAGTAACAATTACGTCCCAGACGACCCGAAAACTTGTTTTTTAAACGACCCATTTCGAACCGTTAGGTAGTTTTTGCCCAATACCTACTTATAGCTAGGGGGAGTAGGTTGAAAATTTTATATTTCTGGCTCTCATTCCTGTCGGTATCCACTTCCTTACATGTAAAACATGAACTGGTAGATGATTGGTAGATATATTTTGTATCGGTGGATATCCTCAGGTATCAAGCAATTTCATCATTTCCATAATTGGGCTATTATTACAACCATTCACAAAAGTTTTGTTGTTAATGCTCTCTTTCCTCTCGGAAAACCCGCCTTTTCAAGTTATTGAAATTTGAAAAATTTGGTTCTAGTAATGGCCCTATTTAGGGACTTGTGCTCAAAGCAGGATCAACCACTTCTATACGACCTGGAAAAATATGAAAACGAATTTTCAAAGTAAACAATTCACTCGAAAATATTCAAAAACGTCTGCCAAGTGGGTGTGGCACATAGATTCCTCGTATCCATAACCCGATTATATAGATGATCCGATGCATAGTAGTTAATCTCAAAACACCAATATCTAAGTACCTTCCACTACCCTCATAGGGGACCATCTACACGCTTATCTGGAAAATCCTAGAAAATTTCATCAAATTCGGATGAAAAATTAAGTGAGTAGATGTATGTGATTGGATCAAAAAAATTCTTAGCCTCTGCTGGGATTCGAACCCGCGACCCCTAGGGGACAGTTGAAGTTATGGCTGTTACAAGGAATTCACGTTTGCGCATGCGCAGTCGCTTCTATCAGTCAGGGGATGATGATTTTCATAGTGGACTATCTTCAACCTAATCCAAATAATCCCTGAAACTTTCATCGAAATCGGGTGAAAAATGTGGAAGTTATGGCCGTTACAAGGAAATTCACGTTTGCGCATGCACAGTGGCTACTATCAGCCCGAAGGTGATGATTTTCATAAGGGACCATCTACATACTAATCTGTAACATCCCTGAAAGTTTCATTGAAATTGGATGGAAAATGTACAAGTTATGGCCGTTACAAGGAATTCACGTTTGCGCATGCGCAGTCGCTTCTATCAGTCCGAGGATGATGATTTTCATAGGGGACCGTCTACACACCAACTCGCACAATCCCTGAAAATTTCATCGAAATCGGACATTAACTTCGTATAGTTATGCGCGTTACAAGGAATTCGTGACAGACAGACACACAGACAGACAGACACGGAACCAAAATTGTTCAGAAAGGTCTAAAACGCAAAACGCGAGTGGAAATTTTGATTTTGGAGAACTTTTTTTTTTCGTCCTTGAAAAGTGAAAACAAAGCTTCCGCTACCTTGGTAGACTCGGAAGCAAAATGGTGTTAGTACCTAGAGGATTTTAATTGCCATTAGACTGGTTTTCAATTATTTTTCGAACACAATTCGAATTTTAAAAGGACTTTGACTGATTATAAACGTAGTAATTTCGTTACGCTATGGATCATAAATTTACATTGAAAAACACCCTCTTAACTTTGGAAACAAACTAGGAATATTTGCAAATCAATATGTTCTATAGGTGCCGACTTACCTGTTTCAAAAAGTGCTTAAATTCTTTGAAAAAGTTCTTTCCAAATTTCCTATTGCGTTACTGAAACTTATCCATTAAAATTAAGTTTTGAAGTTCGCTCAATCCCATTTTAACGTCAAAATATCGAAATTTAAGAACAAGGTTTTGCAGTAAGCTCAGAACTCCTAGTTTTAGTGAAGATCGATTCAAGTGATCTTGATTTTGTGCGCAGTTTGTCAAAAACGGATCACATTTGAAATTTTCGGTCATTCTGGTGAGAATTGAAAATAATTTTTCCTTCGATCGACTAAAAAAGCTTAATTTTCTTCGAAATTCGCTTAAAATAAGACTGATTTTTCGCTAGCGATCTCTTCGAGGTATCATTCAGAGTGAAATCGGTTAGTTTTTTTTTTCGAAGTTTCGGGCAGACTATCGTTCCGTCGAGACGGTAGTGACCTCAGAATTCTATTTCGAGTTTGGCACTATATTGGGAGGGAAAACCACATCTTAGGCCCATTGAGTCATAGGCCTTACCTGGTATACTCAGAGAGGGTATTTTCTCTTGTGGTTGTTCTGTGGCTAGAATGGAACCACCTCTGTGAAATGGACAATTAAGTAGGTAGTGCAGTACATCAATATTTAGGTAGGTAGTTCAGTACATGAATATTTAGTTCAGAATAATTATGAAAAATCACAAAAATTCTCCTTTTTTTTCGAAAAGTTACAAATTTCTAACAAGAACAATGTGATGTTTCCACTTAGCGTAGGAAGGTACATACTCGTAGGTACTAAAGAGAACGGCCTTATGGAAAAAATACGAGTAAATTCAGTTTTGGTTTATTATTTTCAATAATGAACCTTTGGAATCGACCAAGAAAAAAGAAATTTTAACACCCCCTCAAAATTTGATGGTTTACGTTTCAAGGTACGTAGAATCCAAAAATCGAATAAAAATTTGGCCGTCCGTCCGCCGTACGCCGTACGCGGCACTTTTGCCACTTAGCATTGACCGATTTTGATGAAATTTGGTATGTAGGCTCCATTTGGGGTCTAGTTGTGCCCCGAAGCTTTTGTTTGATGTAGGTCACTCCTAAGGGTTCCAAAATCAATTTTGAAATTTTGAAAACGCCCTAACTCAAAAAATTTTGATATAAAGGTATTATTTTTCCTTCAATTTAAGATTCTATAGAATTTTTAGAATTTTTTGAGACCACGCGGAGCTCTGTAGGACAAACCGTTCGCTTCCTACGAAAAGTGTTTATTTTGAAATATATATATATATATAAATCAAAACACGAGTGTGAATCGCAAAGGAGGCCTAATCTCCGTTCAAATTAGAGCTGATCGAAATGTAATCAATAGTTGGTGATTTTGATTTTTTTTTAAATTTTTTTTTGATTTTTTTTTGATTTTTTTTTTTTCTTTCATATTGGATGGTTGGTGATTTGTTAGACGAGTGATCTATATAGAAAAATAATAAACCATTGTGTAATAATTTGCAGCGTTTTTTTGTAGTGCTAAAATCCGAAACAGACCACCAAATTAACCCTAATTTTCGATTTTTCTCAAAAACTTGATGAAGACCAAATAACTGATTGTTGAAATTAGGAGGTACTCTATTCATAGTAAAACCTTTACTGGGTAGTTAAGGCGTTTTTTAAAACATCACTCACGAATTCGCCTTGAAACTCAAGAGTTCAGACGGAGGTCAACGCTATCAATTTATATCAATGCATTCCAATCGTGGGAGCCGTTCATTTTCACACATCCGCTGATTCTTTCTTTGAATCTGAGTTACTTGCTGCTCATTGATATCTCAAATGTAGAAACTGTAATTATTTCTCCAATTTAAGTACTCGTGCGCTAACAAAACGTTTACAATGCTAAGTTTTGTTGAAATTTCTGAACGTTCTGAATGAAATTTCCTTCGAAAATACTCTTAGTGCGCAAAGTAAAAACGTTGTGAGGATGTTCTTATGCAATCTTTTGATGTTTTAATTTGGATTTGTCTCTTTCCAAGTCGGGTGTTTTTTCTTCCTCCAACTTTTTTTCACTTGAATGTTGATAGCTTCCAAACATCCCACCTACAATTCTTTACAGAAAACATTGAACGAATGTTAAACTCAACGGTTTTTGACTTTTCATGTCTTTGCTTTGGCACATGAACTGAAAAATCGTCACGAAAATTTGCTCATGCAACCAATAAACTGTTCAATTTTTCATTTTCTTTGATAGTTTGTCTTTGATGTTTTGAGATTTTCATGTCTTTGCTTTGGCTCATGAACTGAAAAATCCTCATGAAAATTTGCTCATGCGACCAATAAACTGTTCAATTTTTCATTTTCTTTGATAGTTTGTCTTTGATGTTTTGAGATTTTCATGTCTTTGCTTTGGCTCATGAACTGAAAAATCCTCATGAAAATTTGCTCATGCGACCAATAAACTGTTCAATTTTTCATTTTCTTTGATAGTTTGTCTTTGATGTTTTGACATTTTCATGTCTTTGCTTTGGCTCATGAACTGAAAAATCCTCATGAAAATTTGCTCATGCGACCAATAAACTGTTCAATTTTGACGTGATAACGTCTTATAAATTGGTTTACCGGGAGACACTTCAAGAAACTGCGTTACGCTCCGCTCACGGAGGGGGTGCAGCTCGGCGCTCCCTAAAGGCGGGCGGCCCCTCCCCTTCCCCGGCGCTCACAAAAGCGGGAGCGCCCCGCCCCCCTTCCCTGGCACTCACTCCCCCCCCCCCCACCCATGGGAAATACCTACTACCTACGGGAAATACCTACTCTGTGCAACTTGACAAAGAATTTTATTTTATCCTTCTTCCTACTATACGAATGAATATTAACATTAAAATTATTTTACCACTCAAAGTCGTTGTCACGTAAAACTTTCGCCCGTATACCGACTTTACAGGCAACAACACAGGGTTTTTTATTAAATTTTCGTATTCTACGTACCTTGAAACGTAAAACATCAAATTTTGAGGAGGGGGTTAAAAATGTTTTTTTCATTTTCTTTGATAGTTTGTCTTTGATGTTTTGACATTTTCATGTCTTTGCTTTGGCACATGAACTGAAAAATCGTCACGAAAACTTGCTCATGCGACCAATAAATAAAATAGACTCACTGTGTTGCGTAGAGAACAATTAATTGTTTTCTTATTTTGATGCTTGGGTACATGAACTAACAACCTTACTTCACTACCTTGTTGTGGAGTGGTTGACATGAAAATGTCCCAATGTGTTGCAGACTCATATGCAAGCATTTATAATCTAACTTTATACGTATGAATGTTTCTTCATGTTTGAAAAGGTACATAACTTTGCCCTTGTATACTATGAGATTGACGGATAAATAGAAAAGTGTTTTATTCGTATATATAGTATACATCTCAGCTCAAAATGATATACAGGGTGTCTCCGAAAACGTCCCCCCCCCCTGACATATAATAAATCACTTATAACACGTATAAATCACTTCTAAGGGGTGAAAATTAAGGGTTGAAATTTTCAAAAGTGCTAGCTCGAAAACTCTCGAAATAAACGTATCGTTTTTTACCAATTTTAAATAGTATTGAATTTTTAGAATTTTTTGAGACCACCCGGAGCTCTGTAGGACAAGCCGTTCGCTCCCTACGAGTACTTACGGGGTTCCCTTCGATAAAACAGAATCACTTTCTGAGCAACCTTCTGTATAGATCCCTCCCTACCAACCATAGGTACCTACTGCCTACTAGGGTATTTTTGAAAATTTCAACACTTCATTTCCATTTGGTTGGTGGTTGGGGATGAAATTTTCAAAAATGCCCTATGTAGTAGGTACCTATGGTTGGTAGGGCGGGATGTATACAGAAAATAATAAACCTTTGAGCAATGATTGCAGCGTTTTTGGACTTTTTTAGAAATTTGGACCACTTTGGATTGTCCAAAATTTCTAGCTAACGAACTTGACCTTTTGTTTGTTGTTACGAACACCGTTCAAGTTCAGTTGTTCGATCGTTTCAGAATGTTCTAAATCGGATTTCAGTGTAAAATTTTTTCGAAAAACTCCATTCTAAAAATTTTAAAGCCATTGCAATAGCTTATTTTTCATCTATAATTTGATCAAAATGCAGTAAAATTAAGAAACTAACATCACCACGTGATTTAACGTAAAAAATACTAAAATATCATGTGTCACACTTGGGTACTTTGTAAATGCACATTTTGACGCTACCTCGCAGTGGGGAATTTGCCTCACATTTTTTTTTTTTCGAATGAGGGTTTATTTTATGGAATAAAACCATAGTGAGCTGCTCGAAAACGCATCCAAAAAATTTAGAGAATTTAAGGAAGATGGAAATTTTAAATGTGGTGGCAATGAGTAAGAGGCAGCCATGTTTGAAACGTAATGGATATTCTACCAATCTGACTTCAAAGGAGGTTCTGTGGCGCTTACCACAGAAGCGGAACATACACGAACTTTTAGCTTACAAGTAGTGCGCACAAGAGTGCGCCGCGAACTGGCAGGAAGAACCCAGACACAAAAGTGACCAAAAGAAACAATATTACTCACTTTTTTACAATACGAATCTACCTACTAGTTTATCAAGCATTATTAGTCTTCATCTTCTCTTATTTAGTTTCAAGATTTGAATCACATTATTCGAGTAGCCATTTCACTGGATCGTTTTGTGTGGCGGTGCTAGAACTCTGTCTGTTGTCGGAGTTGTTTTCGCGTCGTTTTTTTTTTTTCGTATGACGTCAACAATATTCCTCGATTTTCGCGGTGTTTTCTAACAGAGGCTTCACTTGTTTAGGCATTTTCTCCTACAGTAATTTTTTCCCCTTGGTTATTCCTAGTGTTAAACGTTATTCTAGGGCCCTATTATAGGATTTGACTTGAAATTCCAGAATCTAAAATTGAGGCAAATTCCCCGTTGCGCATCTTTGAGTGTGAGCTGAGCGAGTTGCGCGCGATAAAAAAAACGTCTGCCAAGTTGGGTGGGCAGTATAGCTTCCTCACTCATTGTAACATGGACGTACAGAATCAGTTGGCGAGAAAATTATGATTCAAAGAGTTATTGAATACCAAAATATTAGCGGTCCACCGTCTAGGACCTAACCCACACAATCCCTGAAAATTTCATCGAAATTGGTTGAATAGTTGCGGAGTTTTGGTTGTAACAATAAATTTAAAGTTCGCGCATGCGCAGCGGCTATTGCTTGACCAATTTGATTGAAACTTATAGGGTGTCTCTTAGGAGTTAGTACCTAACTAACCTCCAAATTTGAGCAAAATCGGTTCATTAGAAACCGAGAAACCGAGGTTCCAGGAAATTCACGTTTGCGCATGCGCACTCGCTCCTATTGGTGCGAAGGTGCTGAAATTTATAGGGGACCGTCTAGGATCTAACCCGCACAATCCCTGAAAATTTCATCAAAATCGGACCACAGGTTGGTATAGTTTTGCCCGGGACAAGGATTGACCACAGACAGACCGACAGACAGACAGACCGACAGACAGACAGACACGGAACCAAAATTGTTCGGGAAGCTCTAAAACGCAAAAAGCAAGTGGAAATTTTGATTTTGGAGGACATTTTTTTTTTCACTTCTTTCACGAATACAAAGCTTCCCTACCTTCGGTAGTGAGGAAGCAAAAGGGAGGGGTGAAATTTTAATGAAATTTCACGAAGAATCCGAATCTGCAATAAAAAATGGGGGGGCCTTTGAAAAAACGAAATTGGTGTCCGTTGCGCACGATTGCGCTCGTGGTCATATCTGAGATCCTTGGGGAAAATTACGAAGATTCCAACAAAAAAAAATTGGTTTTTTACCACTATCTGGAAGATTTTAGCAGGGAGGGGAACGGAATATGATAAGAAGTATTTTGCGAAATTGGCTTAAAGATAGGCCTAAAGACATAAAATACCCATTGACAGCACATGAGATCCTGAACACAGATTTCCGTGATGGTAACTCATACTCCGAATTTTCTAAAAATATAATATATTTTTAGAAAATTCGGAGTATGAACATATTATGTTCATCTTCCGGGCTCAAAGCACGAGTTGAAGTAAATTAGTAAAATGTACTCCGTTTCTATCCCAGGGCTGATGGTCAAAAAATCGAAAACAGAAGATTTTGGAGCACTTTCCCACGAGAGAACCATGTGAAATCCAAAATGCCACCTCACCTTTCGCAAATATTTATTCATTATATTTTAATTATTTTTTCTAATTTACAGGAAGCACTGAAATGGACGTGGCCACGGCAGGTGTTGTTGACGACCCGGAAGCCCTCCTCAACGCCTGGCTTGGTGAACTTGACAATCTTACCCTGGTATGTCAAATTCGCAACTATTTACTCACCGTAAAATGTAAGGATTAAATTATATGTGCGAAGAAACTGCGAATTAGGAATATTGCATGCTTGAATTTGTCTTTTCTGTTCTCAAAATTTTCTTTTAGCACCAAAAAGAGAGTTTTTAGAGAGTCAACTTGAATGTAAATGCATGATGTCATAAGTTGACAAATTTCTCTCACTCATTCAGAAGATTCATCTCGGAGTTTCCCTGCTGTAGAATTTAAGGATCAACTTACCTGTGTGTAAAAACTGCAACTCTCAATGGGTTATGTTCTCTCATCCATAGAAAAGTGATACAAAGCTGTTTCCAGAGGTTCACCTGTGATGCAAGTAACCGTCTCTAGGCGCCCCATGACAAATGTAAGCCCCAGTAAGTAGTAACCAACCTCTCGCTCAATTGTTTCCTTAGCCTCAACTTTCCCCTAATTTACATCCCGTTTTTATCGGAATTTCGTCTTAGCCCTATTTCCATCATAAAGGAATACCCACCTACCACTCTTCACTTCTGCCTCCCCCTTCACAATAATTAGAGGACCGATATCTTTTATTCAATAGGCACTGGTACGCTCCTTGCGGGGACACTTGAGATTTGTCTGTCGAATTGAACCGCGGCGTCTCTATTGATTTCGGATAATTTGAAGCTATCTAACCGAGAATCTAGTTCAATCTATCGAGCTCAACCTTATCATTTATTGCCCATCTGTTTTATTGCGGCTAATAATTTCATCGTCAACATTACTACTGTGTGGTTGTAAACATCAAAGCCGATATAAACCTTCTGGGTGACACGAAAGCAGGTCTGTAAAACTGATGGAATCGATGTTTGTTACTTCCGATCGTAAGTTTTAATGAAAAAATTCAACTCGAGAGTTTTTTTTGGTGGAATTTATCAAGAGGTGTGGTTACTTTTTACAGTCCACAAAAAATTGGATCGTACCGTTGGAAAGCTTATTAATGATCCTTGAAGAGGTACAAGTTGGTGCAGAAATAACTAACTCATTTTGAAAGACGGTAATAAATCCAATGTCTAGAAAATTTTCGAAGACATCTTCAAGGCTATGTTTCCACCCTCGATCGAAGACTCGATAGACATGACACCTTCAAATGCTTATTTTCATCTTCAAAACACCGAAAAACACAAGAAAGAAGGTCGATATTATCGAAACTTGTTAGTTCACACGAGAGACAAGACATCTTCAAAGCCTTATTTCCACCTTCAAAACACGAGAAAGAAGCTCAAAATCATCGAAACTTGTTAGACATGACATCTTCAAAACCTTGTGAACTAACAAGTTTCGATGATTTTGAGCTTCTTTCTCGTGTTTTTCGCTGTTTTGAAGGTGGAAATAAGCCTTTGAAGATATCTTGTCTCTCGTGTGATCTAACAAGTTTCGATGATTTCGAGCTTTCTTCTCGTGTTTTCAAGGTGGAAATTAGCCTTGTTGTTGTCTCGTCTCTCGAGTAAACCAACTTGATTTGACGATTTCTTCCTCTTTTCTCCAGTTTTTCAGTCAATCGAAGGTGAAAACAAGGTTTTGAAGTTGTCTTGAAATCATCAACTAGTTTTGATGATTTCGACCTTTTTTATCGACTTTTTCAGTAAAGTGGGGTTGAAAACAACATGAATTTTCACGTTCTTGGCGGTTCAAGTTTTAATTCTGGATTTAAATCATGAAACGAAAGTTTCCTATCATTCAAATTCAACCGAAGGTTTTTCTTATGTTATGAAAATCGCAGTATTTGGATTTACAAGCGTTAATTTTGGGTGTTTGGAAAGCTAAAAACTCCTTCAAATTAGCATATTTTCTGAATTTTTTTTGTTTCTTGCAAAAAAATCGTGAAACACAAAAGAAAAATTGAAATAAAATTTTTAAAACCCACAAATCAGAGATTCGGCATTCGATGCTGACACATGGACGGAGCGGTCTATTCTCTGTGACTGACGTCCACCTATGATGGACACTTTTACAGAGGACTTTTCCTTTCGTTTTACTATAAAACTGTGATATTCCATGGTTGAGAACCAAGTTCAGTCCCACATACTGACATCAACCCATAGTAGACAACATTGTCAAAAACTCTTAAGTTTTCCCTATAATTACCTAGAAACATAGTTTTAATGACATTTTAGTAGTTTTTAAACATCATGTTATTGAAGGAGTTCATTGGGGAGCTGTAGTTATGGTTTTGGCTTCAACGTCGAGTGTTAAATGAACCCCAATCAGAAATAATTCAAAAAATCGAATCCCAGTGTCTTTAAGCCCTAGTTTTTGAGACATCCTACATCATAATTTCATATAAGTTGGCAATTACCTACACGATTAAGAATCTAGAATAACCACCTCAGAAGCCTTCATGTGAAATTTAATGCTGCAGATAGAAGGTAAATTGAAGGTTTTTGAAAATACAACTGAATTTTGTGATAATAAATTATATATTTCTTCGTTTTCATTAACAAAATATCTGTATTTACAATTGTAACAATCGGTAACACGACAAAGTTTATACCTATTTCTTTTTCGATAATGTCCTTTGCTTTTCGGCGTGCTGTACGATTTTTTCTTCTACTGGAAGACCTTTTCTTCGACGCACGCCATTCATGTATTGTAGAGCTTTATTCGCTGTGTCGGCCTTTTCACCGTAGAGAAGGTATTCCTCTTCGGTGCTGGGTGACCAGAAGGGGTCCACTTCTATGACTTCCCAGTGACTGAAAACGAGCTGAGGACTCGCAAGGCCGGAGGTTTGTTTGCGGATTTCTTGGGAGAACTTGAAGCTTTCGATGACAGGGAGGACGGCTTCTACGGTGAAAGATGCGGATCCTTGGGTCATATCTCCATGCAGTATGCGGCCTTGTCTTCGACCGAGAACGGCGTATAATTTCCCCAAAACTTCTGCGTTCGCTTGAATGTTACAAGTGTACATGGCGGCCATAAGGCGCTGCGGTTGAGCTTGGAAGCTCTTCCGGCAAGCTTCCTTCACAGTGGACATGATCTGACCGGAAAATGGCCCGTATGCACCTGTAACCGTGCTGGAACCTTCCGCTATGTCCCACCCCTTCACGATGAACGCCACTCCCATCATGGGTTCTTCACACAGCGGTCCAGCCAGTGTCGCCATTTGGAACCCATTCACAAAACTGCTATCGTACTCCATCAAAGGGCTATTGAAGGAATCCGTATTGTTCCACACATTTCTATCAAAACCTTCGACCTGATTGATCAAAACGTTTGGGCCACATCTTCTTGGTCCAAAACTCCATATTTTATCTATTAAATTTGGGTCACTCCAAATACCTTCACAATCTTTCAAAGCTTCCTTGATCTCCTCCTTGAAAGTTGTCAATTCAGTAATAATTTTTTTGGGAACAACCAAAGCTCCCTTTCGAGCTTCATTAATACTAATCCCATCCACTCTGTCACAAAGAGAAATAGTATCTTTCTTACCCGTTAATTTATCCAGCGCTTTGAGCAAATTTCCATGTTTTTCCAAAATATCGGTAACTTTTGGTGGTAAAGGTGCACACAAAATACGAATGAGGGATTGTTTGTTAGGAGTGTGCATGGAAACGACTCCATCAGTGTCTGTGACGTCATCATCTCTGGTTGGGACTTTCTTAGTTGTCTGTTCTATAGCTTCATTTACCATATCGACCGTTGGAGGTGGCACTATTGATTCTCTGAATGGAATTATGGGCTCTGAAACGTTGAGGTCAACTTTGGCGTAACGCGTTTTCAAGTCGTCCAGACATCTCTCTAAGTGCACTTCGCCTGCCGTAACCAAAACGTGTTCTCCAGTCTCTTGTACGATGACTTGAACGCAGGCATCAGCTTGGTTC
Organism: Apolygus lucorum; assembly: GCA_009739505.2. Classification (NCBI taxonomy): domain Eukaryota; kingdom Metazoa; phylum Arthropoda; class Insecta; order Hemiptera; family Miridae; genus Apolygus; species Apolygus lucorum. The sequence goes on from CM019174.2 coordinate 16,958,109, forward strand.
AAGAGTTTCAACCCTTTCACCAAAGCGGGCATATCCATCGGTCTGACAGGTTCAACGGCCACCCTCAAAATCGGCACTGCCATGAGGTTCATTTCGGAAAACGATGGGCAACATAATTTTGAAGATAACGTAGCGCTTTTCAATACATGCTCTTCCAATCCACCGATCCCAACAACGTTCCCTGCATATGCTTCCGGTATGGATTCCAATTCCCTCCCCATCATCACGTATATGTCTTCTATCGTGGCTTTAGTGGCGTGATGACCTGGTTTGAGATCTTTCAACGTCAGCTCCTCTGAAAATTCCTCTTCATCCAGATAACTCAAAGCAGTCGCTGGATCATGTTTTGGACCCAAAACGTACACTTTACTTCCCTTCCGCAAAGTTCCACTGTACACTCGAGCGAATGCCACGAAAACATCTTCTGATAGTGGAGGACTATCTTCTATCACATCTTGGGCTTCAGGTGGAACTTCTTCTAAAGGGCTACCAGCTTGCTTCGCAGCCAACCTTTGCTTCACCAATTCCCTCTTTTCTGCTATCTCATCCGGAGTCATAACAGCTGGTTTGTTCTGAGGCAATAACTTTCTCTCCATAGGGAACATTTTCGAGACAAACACTATCACCGGAGCGTTATTGTCTGAAGAGCAGTCCATAAACGCTTTTTTCAACGCTTGAGTTTCAGCAGGGTAATTCTCAAACTGCACATTATTCGAGCACATCAATTTTTCAACTTTTTCTTCACTCAGCTGATTAGCAGGAGGCAAAATTTTGCACACCATATTCAAAACCCCATTTGAAACTGGCAACCATTGACTACACACAGCTTGCAGCTGAACTTTTGGATCTGTATGTCTCAAGTCACGAGCAGCAATTTTGACGCCTAAAGTTTCTACCATTTTGGCCAATTTCTCTTTATCTTTTCGAACACATATAGTTTCGTATAAAGCCCAGATATTTTCCAGTACTAGCTGCACAAAAAGAGGCTTTTTCGCTTTTTCCTGCGCGCCTTTTTTGACGGTTTTTGTTTTTGGATTGTAGAAATAGTCGCCCCAAAGAGTTTTTCGTAAGACAGCTTCTTTCAGTCCGAGTTTGGTGGAGTATAGTTTCACGAAATCGTTGACACAGAATCCCCAACCGTCGATGGCTGAGGCAAATATCACATTTCCTTGGTCTGGAGAGAAATACAGCGTTGAGTCGTCCGCTTCCTCTAAACCGTCACCCCAATCGTACACACCTTCTTGGCCATTTTCCACGCTATTCACAACGTTGCTCGCTTTTTCCATGACGTCGCCAGAAAACAGCTGACCCACGATAGCGTTAACTTGCTCCAATACTTGCGTTATGTGGATGTAGGCGTCGAGAGGCGTCAGTTTCATTTCTAGTATCAACCGGTCGATTTTATTCAACACCAAAACAGGCCGAATCGACTCTTGCCAGGCTTGTTTGAGAGCTACTTGAGTCTGCGGGCACACGCCTTCGACCACATCGACGACCACAACTGCGCCATCGCATAACCTAACGGCTGTGGACACTTCCGAAGAAAAGTCCACATGCCCCGGGGAGTCTATCAAGTTCACCAAATACTCCTTTTCTTCGCAAACATGATATAACGTAATAGAGCTACTTTTCATCGTGATACCTCTCTCTTGTTCGTCTTTTCGGCTGTCCATGTACCGCAATTTCCCGGCCATTCGAGGCGATATGATACCGTTGCTTGCCACCAGGGAGTCCGCCAGAGTCGTTTTGCCATGATCGACGTGAGCTACGATGCAAATATTCCTTATATTCTTCGGATTTTCCTGCAATTGGCTCAATTTCTCTGGATTTAGCAGCCTCATTTTGATAAACCTGAAAAAAACAAGAATCATTAGGATCGACCAGAAACAATCGGTAGAATCATAGTAGACCCCTGAAGGGGTACCAACCCATGTTATAGAGTGTACGTTTATCGTAAATTAATTATTTCAATTTTGCTTCCTCACTACCGAAGGTAGGGAAGCTTTGTATTCGTGAAAGAAGTGAAAAAAAAAAATGTCCTCCAAAATCAAAATTTCCACTTGCTTTTTGCGTTTTAGAGCTTCCCGAACAATTTTGGTTCCGTGTCTGTCTGTCTGTGGTCAATCCTTGTCCCGGGCAAAACTATACTAACCTGTGGTCCGATTTTGATGAAATTTTCAGGGATTGTGCGGGTTAGGTCCTAGACGGTCCCCTATCAATTTCAGCACCTTCGGACCAACAGGAGCGAGTGCGCATGCGCAAACGTGAATTTCCTGGAACCTCGGTTTCTAATGATCCGATTTTGCTCAAATTTGGAGGTTAGTTAGGGACTAACTTCTAAGAGACACCCTATAAGTTTCAATCAAATTGGTCAAGCAATAGCCGCTGCGCATGCGCGAACTTGTAGATAATTTTTTTGCCAACTGATTCTATACGTCCATGTTACAATGAGTGAGGAAGCTATACTGCCCACCCAACTTGGCAGACGTTTTCTCCTCATTTTTAGAGCCTTTTGAATGTCTGAAAAATGAACATTAATCACTACCTAATTTGTATTTTAATATTACCAATTATTACTGTTCTTTATGGCGGTATCTTTGAATTGAAAGATTGTAGTGCACAAATAGTATGTGCTATGAACCTATTTCTCATGTTTTAGAGGCCAAATTCAAAGACTAGCGCAGAGAAACTGACCATTCAATAATATTAATTCAATTTATTAACAAAATGGCAATAATATAAAGCCTATATAATATCTGAACGAGTAGGTGTCTACACTTAAGATAGGCATAACTTCAAGGTTCGATTCTACAAGATATTTCCAACAAAAAATGTCTCTTAGAAATTTTCTTGTATCACCATTGGATTCAGCGTAAAAAATTACACAGGAAATGATACCAAAATCGTCAAACCATCCTGAGATCGAGGGACCATAAACCGCTTGAAAAACTGGATTTTCCTGTAAAACACACGTTTTTTTGGCATTCAAACTTAATTTAGTCTTCCAATTTGAATGTTAAAAAGAAAAATTGATATACCGTTGGAAAGCTGATTATTTGAGGATGTTTTTTCTGAAGAGCGCCCATCGAAATAGGCAGGGATTTAGAGTGAAAACTTTGGTCGAAGAAAGTTGAGTTTCCAAAAAATTTTAAAGTTTGCTTTTTGACTTGATTTTTTGAAACTATTTTATAGCTGAAAGATTTTGATTTTGCTCTAGGTATCTTAGGAATTCAACGGTCTTTCTAACGGTGTAGTCAGATTTGAATTTGCATGAGAAATAAGGGAGTTATGACCATATCAGTGCCGTAAGGTCAAAAACGCGGAAAAAAACTTTGAAGTGAAAAAAAAAGGAATTTTGAGTGGGTTAACCCTTAACTGCACCAGCTATCATGTATGATATGGAACTTTAAACGAGGCTCAAGAGCATTCTGGTGGTCTTCTCGAGCTCTTTGTGGTATTTTTACTCTAGTCAACTACCGCTAGATCTCATAAGAATCAAAGAATATCCGTAACCCCTCCTGTAAGGTTATAACCTCTTTCAAATCAGCAGAAATCACGAGTTGACAACACGCGTGAGAAGTGTTGTTTTGCTGTGCCTCTTACAACAACATTTTTGAAGATTTTCGGCTGAAAAAATACTGCGTGCTGTCTCAAGATATGTAGAAATGAAATATGAAAAGAACTAATCGATCAAGTTTCCAGTGTTTATGGAAACTGCGCTTTTGCTTTGATATTTCATATGATAGAACGTGAAGGAGGAGGACCTGGGTGAATTTCATATATGATAGAACTTGGACTTCTCCATTGCATTACCATCTCGTTCAAACGTGATACAAGCCACTTGCTGCACATGATGTTTTTTAAATATAGTTTTATTTTATGTTTTTGATGATTTTATAAATTTAATTTAACGTCAGCATAAATTTCACATTAGGTATCCCTACTATATTTCAGAAATGGTTCCTAACCACTTCACTTATGTGGACAGAGATGGAACCAAAAGAATCTAATTACACAAAACCCCAACCGTATGTACATGCATGTATGTATGCATGTCGCCGATCGCGAGGAGTTAGAGTGGTCGTGGGAGAGTCTGAGGAATCGGAGGGAGTGGGTGGCGGGGAGAGTCGGAGTAATCGTTTTTGCCTGCTTTTAGTAGGCTTTTCAGCTAGTATGGCATAATGATGAACTACAAAAATTCCTTGAAATACCAATTGGAAGAGAAGATGATTTATTAGATGTGGATGAATTGGATTATGATAATGTTGAGTTAGACCAGCCTGATGACTTTTTGACAACCTATTCATTATGGACCCTTCTCTGCCAAATGAATTTCAAGAAATCGTCATGGGGCTGTCAGAAGAAGTGGAGATGTCACATGAAGCCGAAGCCACCTTGTCAAAAATTGTCTACTGATTGTTTAGTCTTCAACTTTTCTTGTCTATAGTCTGGCCAATGATAAGAGGAAAATTTATTGCTGCCTGCAGGCCTTTTTTTAAAATTACATACATACAAATTATCATAATAAATGCTTTGAAAAGATGTCTCATGTATAATATATCACTAGATTTTTGTCCATAATCCTACTAAGTTTCTAAATAGGTGATAGAAACTCCAAATGAGCATTTATGCTTTCTTATAGCATTATAAATGTGATTTTTAAATAGCATTATGCGAGAAAACCTATTCGGTCATACGTATTTCTTTCAACCAGTTTGCTCGCATTATATCACATATGAAATCATCGTCTCGGCTGCTTAACCACGTTCTATCATATATGATAAGGGCATAAATTAGGGATTATCGGTCAAACTATGTAATTTAGGGACTTTTCCTTGTCACTTTCGTTTTCAGGGGGCCAAAGTACATGAAATTCTTTTTTTTTCAAGAAAATCGGAAATTGTGTGCAGTTAAGGGTTAAAAGAAAATTGCTAGGAGACATTTTTTGTTGGAAATATTGTGTAGAAAAAACACCCTGAAGTTATGCCCATCTTGAGTGTAGACACCCTGTATAGGTAAATTTGTTCCTCATTGTGTCATAAATAAGGTACTTTCTACATGAGATGAGAGGTGGATTGACTTGAGTTACTTGCATGAATGAACCGATTGTCGAAAATTCCAAAATATACTAAGTATAATGAGTAAGTCTTACTCATTAGAGGATCGAAGAAAAATCTTAAAATTTACAAAAAATTAAACTAGGAAAAACGGGGTTTTAAGCAAAATTGGCGAGTCATTTTGGTTTATTATTTCTAATAATAAGCCTATGTGATCGTATCGCAAAAAATTTGTATAACTCCCCCTCAAACTTTGTCACTTTACGTTTCAAGGTGCGTAGAATCCAAATTTGCAATGCCCGTCCGCCGTCCGGGCCATAAAAGGCCTTAGAATCGGTCTAAAAAACCCGTTCTTTCGCACATAGACTCCATTCGGGGTCTAGTTGGTCCTAACGTCGAACTATTCCGATCGCTTAATTCGTATAGAAGTTATGGGCAAATAACCGGCCAAAAAAGAGGTTTTTGCTTAAATATGCGTGGGGTGACATTTTCCAAGTATTTTTCTTCATGTTGGATGGCTTTATAGACGATTAAATAGAAAAATAATAAACCATTAAAATGATAAAATAATAAACCTTAAAAATAATAAACGTACGATAAATCAGAAACACGAGTGTGAATCGCAAAAGAGGTCTAATCTCCGGATGGTTGGTGGCTTTATAGACGATTATATAGAAAAATAATAAACCATTGTGTAATAATTTGCAGCGTTTTTGTTGGAAATACCGTGCAGAAACGAACCCTGAAGTTTTGACCAACTCAAGTGACTCCTTGTATACTTCAAACATACAATACACACATTGATTGTAATTCTTTTTCTTCATTCTTCAGGTCAAGTAAGGGAAATTACAATGAAAAACGTAAATTTACTAGCATTTCGAAAATGAGTTTTTGGATATTTCATGTGCATTTTTACTGATTAATTGACGTAAATAGTATCGAAAAATCAAACATTTTTGGATAAACACGTGACAGTATCCGATAGCAACGTCAACAGATGGTCAACTGAGGTATTTGATAAATACAATACTCCACCTGTTGAACAAACACTGAACTAGTTGGGTTTTCGAAATTAAACAATGAATTTCCGGCAATCGTCTCTCGTAATTCGTTGAAATCAGGCTAATTATCACCACCTACGTATGACACAACGAACATGTTTGTGGGTAAACCAGTGAAGTAACCTCAACGTCAACCGTTCAACTTTTAGGTTATTGGTCTTAAATTTTTTCTTGGTCTTCTTGTATTGATTTGAATCTTACCCAAATGACGTAAACAGCAAAATAAAGAGTAATTTGGGCCCAAAACATGAAATTGCAAGGGAGTATAACCGTGTCGCATTGAAGTAACGTTGACGTACATGGCGCAATCAAGTCAACATGCTTTCTGTTTCTACCAACACCGCAACTGTTCATATACTTCCAATTCATGAATGAATTGTGTTGTTTAATCTTCACATTATCACGTACATACCTTCAAAAGTCGATATAAAGAGGGCGATATGAGTCGTTTTGTTTAATACAATATCGAAGATACTTGAACTGAGAACTACGACGTTTCGAGGAACTAACGACTATTTACAATTTCTAAATTAACTTATTTCGTTCGATAATACAGAAAATTACGAGTTATCACGGCGTGCGGAGTTGAAAAACTAGTTATAATCGCAAATTTAGAGCGTATTTTCAATCACATTGCACCACTTCTCCGGCCGTTCGTGGCCCGTCGGTAAGGTTAGGAAATGGAGACTTCCCGGGTGGTTATCCGGAGGATCACAGAGCAAACTGGCGAGGGCGGGGAAGAAGAGCAAGTCGAGAAACGATCGACTGGTCCGGCGATAGCAGCGCTCCCTCAAAGTTGAGCGGTCAAACCATGAACTGTTTCGCCGCCTCTTTGGCGCTCAAATTCGAACTAGCATGCCCGGAATTTGGCGCAGTTTTGAGTTTTAAGTGAGAAAAATAATGCGGGAGATCGAGTTTTTAACGATGTTTCTACGTGTACACACCAAAGTATCTTTCTGTACGTTATTAATCATTAAGTACCTAGGTATTAAAATTGAAAATAATGCGTAATGTTGTCACGAATTATTCAAAACTGAATCAGCCCCTCGAATCAGCGAAAAATTCTCCAATTATTACAAAATAGCTTTTATTTTGTTAATATCTCAATAAAATTAGGGACCTAATTATAGAATTTATTTTTCACTGTATTAATATTGTGATTATTATATTACCTATTTATTTACTATCTGGTAAATATTTTAATCGTATTCGTATTATAATAAATTATTACCCATATAATTTATTTTTATATATATCTGATTAGTTTTCGTCGATTTTTTTTACACAAAAATAATAATAGTAACGTACAGTATGCAATGAGAACCAACTCACAACCAACTTTTTTTGACAATTTAAATTTATGAAATTTTGATCCAAACTACCTTTATAAGTAGGCATGTGTTGGACTATTTATCAATGACATTAAATTCTGAAGGAGTAAAAGACGCACTGAACACCTGAAGCTACAAGATTTTACTTTAAAAACCAATCTTTGTAACTTTGTATTGTACCTGGCAGAATCTAGGCACTGCTGGTGATCCATAATCTCACTCAGCCCAAAACGTCTAAAATGCAAGCTGTACAGATATCTAACTACTAAGCACTTACAACTCTCAGGTAGTGATGTTATTGGCTGTAATATACCTAGTAGATAGGTAGTATTAATGGAAAACCCCTCTGAGCAGACCATTGTGTAATAATTTGTAACGTTTTCCCGAAGAACAACCTACGGAATGGGCAGGTATTCTAAATGTAAACTTCGGCCAGAAAAAATCAAATTTCGATAAATTTAACGACTTTGCTTTTCGACTTGAAGTTAATGATGTTTAATTTTCTAAAAGATTTTTGTTTTGCACAAGATACCTTGGAAATTTAACGATATTTTCCAACGATACCCTCGAATTTTAATTTACTTGGTAAACAAGTTTTGTTACGACAGTTTTAATGACATAATGTCGAAAATACAAAAATCTTGAATAGGAACACTTGGGGTTACAACAAAATTGCTAAGAAAAAATGTTCGTTGGAAATACCTTTAGCCCAGTAAATAGAGGGTTCCGAGCTTGCAAAAAATGGAACAAGAGATATTTTAACCTTGAAAAGGTTTTAGCGATGGGACCCCCCGCCGAAAAACGACAGGAAAAATCGACAGTAAAAAGCGACAGTAAAAATCGACAGTAAATCATTGTCATATTCGTTTTTCTCACCCCAAAATTAGTAAAATTTCACTCATAAAGTGAAGGAAACATTCAAAAAAATTGACGTAAAATTTTGACATTTTCATGTCTTTGCTCTGTCACATGAACTGAAACAACATATCGGAAGATCTATTAGGAAACGCTCGCATACGAGTCTCCAACACATTGAAACATTTTCATGCCCCCCCCCCCCCCCCCCCTCCCCTCCCGAGACATCTGGGAGCTCGATTTTCGACTCAGCTGATCTGGGAGCTCGATTTTCGACTCAGCTGATCTGGGAGCTCGATTTTCGACTCAGCTGATCTGGGAGCTCGATTTTCGACTCAGCTGATCTGGGAGCTCGATTTTCGACTCAGCTGATCTGGGAGCTCGATTTTCGACTCAGCTGATCTGGGAGCTCGATTTTCGACTCAGCTGATCTGGGAGCTCAATTTTCGACTCAGCTGATGATTTTTTTTTATGTGCCATATGAAAGACATGAAAATGTGACAGGAAAGTAGCGCTATGATTTATCATATGCTTGACGACAAATATGCTTGACATCCTCTCCTGTTGAACGCAGGAACCTGAAATTTGAGAGGGCGGGTCAATGGTGAATGCTGAAGGCGCCTGAGTGATCACTGATCAGCTGAGTGAGCTCCAAGGCCATTTTCTCTCCTGTTGAACGCAGGAACCTGAAATTTGAGAGGACGGGTCAATGGGGAATGCTGAAGGCGCCTGAGTGATCACTGATCAGCTGAGTGAGCTCCAAGGCCATTTTTTCTCCTGTTGAACGCAGGAAGCTGAAATTTGAGAGGGCGGGTCAATGGAGAATGCTGAAGGTGCCTGAGTGGTCACTGATCAGCTGATTGAGCTCCAAGGCCATTTCCTCTCCTGTTGAACGCAGGAACCTGAAATTTTAGAGGACGGGTCAATGGAGAATGCTGAAGGCGCCTGAGTGGTCACTGATGAGCTGAGTGAGCTCCAAGGCCATTTCCTCTCCTGTTGAACGCAGGATCCTGAAATTTGAGAGGGCGGGTCAATGGAGAATACTGAAGGCGCCTGAGTGGTCACTGATCAGCTGAGTGAGCTCCAAGGCCATTTTCTCTCCTGTTGAACGCAGGAAGCTGAAATTTGAGAGGCAGGGTCAATGGAGAATGCTGAAGGCGCCTGAGTGGTCACTGATCAGCTGAGTGAGCTCCAAGGCCATTTCCTCTCCTGTTGAACGCAGGAACCTGAAATTTGAGAGGGCGGGTCAATGGAGAATGCTGAAGGCGACTGAGTGATCACTGATCAGCTGAGTGAGCTCCAAGACCATTTTCTCTCCTGTTGAACGCAGGAAGCTGAAATTATAGAGGGCGGGTCAATGGAGAATGCTGAAGGTGCCTGAGTGGTCACTGATGAGCTGAGTGAGCTCCAAGGCCATTATGAATAAGGAGGTATCTTAAATATTACAGTGGAAGAAAGATAAAGAGGGAGAGGGAGCAAAAACCTTTTCAAGGTATGTCACATTTTAGCCATTAGGCTCTAAGCGGAAATCATCCGGGGGTGCAGGGGGCGAAGCCCCCGCCGAGGCGCGCAGCGCCGAGTTTTTCCAGAGTCGTTTGATATAGTGTGAGGATGGAGAAACCAAGTTCGATTTTCGACTCAGCTGATCTGGGAGCTCAATTTTCGACTCAGCTGATGTGGTAATATCAAACTGTAAACTACCTACCTAACTGTAAAGTACCTACCTGTAAAGTACCTAACAACTTCACTTCTGATGGTCATAATCATCATTGTGGCGACTTGGGACAAATTTCGTCGCAACAAATTCCGTCGCATCAAATTTCGTGACGATTTTTTTTTTTATGTGCCATATGAAAGACATGAAAATGTCAAAAGCGACAGGAAAGTAGCGCTATGATTTATCATATGCTTGACGACAAATATGCTTGACATCCTCTCCTGTTGAACGCAGGAACCTGAAATTTGAGAGGACGGGTCAATGGAGAATGCTGAAGGCGCCTGAGTGATCACTGATCAGCTGAGTGAGCTCCAAGGCCATTTTTTCTCCTGTTGAACGCAGGAAGCTGAAATTTGAGAGGGCGGGTCAATGGAGAATGCTGAAGGTGCCTGAGTGGTCACTGATCAGCTGAGTGAGCTCCAAGGCCATTTCCTCTCCTGTTGAACGCAGGAACCTGAAATTTTAGAGGACGGGTCAATGGAGAATGCTGAAGGCGCCTGAGTGGTCACTGATGAGCTGAGTGAGCTCCAAGGCCATTTTCTCTCCTGTTGAACGCAGGAACCTGAAATTTGAGAGGACGGGTCAATGGAGAATGCTGAAGGCGCCTGAGTGATCACTGATCAGTTGAGTGAGCTCCAAGGCCATTTTCTCTCCTGTTGAACGCAGGAACCTGAAATTTGAGAGGACGGGTCAATGGAGAATGCTGAAGGCGCCTGAGTGATCACTGATCAGCTGAGTGAGCTCCAAGGCCATTTTTTCTCCTGTTGAACGCAGGAAGCTGAAATTTGAGAGGGCGGGTCAATGGAGAATGCTGAAGGTGCCTGAGTGGTCACTGATCAGCTGAGTGAGCTCCAAGGCCATTTCCTCTCCTGTTGAACGCAGGAACCTGAAATTTTAGAGAACGGGTCAATGGAGAATGCTGAAGGCGCCTGAGTGGTCACTGATGAGCTGAGTGAGCTCCAAGGCCATTTCCTCTCCTGTTGAACGCAGGATCCTGCAATTTGAGAGGGCGGGTCAATGGAGAATGCTGAAGGTGCCTGAGTGGTCACTGATCAGCTGAGTGAGCTCCAAGGCCATTTCCTCTCCTGTTGAACGCAGGATCCTGAAATTTGAGAGGGCGGGTCAATGGAGAATTCTGAAGGCGCCTGAGTGGTCACTGATCAGCTGAGTGAGCTCCAAGGCCATTTTCTCTCCTGTTGAACGCAGGAAGCTGAAATTTGAGAGGCAGGGTCAATGGAGAATGCTGAAGGCGCCTGAGTGGTCACTGATCAGCTGAGTGAGCTCCAAGGCCATTTCCTCTCCTGTTGAACGCAGGTAGCTGAAATTTGAGAGGGCGGGTCAATGGAGAATGCTGAAGGCGCCTGAGTGGTCACTGATCAGCTGAGTGAGCTCCGAGGCCATTTCCTCTCCTGTTGAACGCAGGATCCTGAAATTTTAGAGGACGGGTCAATGGAGAATGCTGAAGGCGCCTGAGTGGTCACTGATGAGCTGAGTGAGCTCCAAGGCCATTTCCTCTCCTGTTGAACGCAGAATCCTGAAATTTGAGAGGGCGGGTCAATGGAGAATGCTGAAGGCGCCTGAGTGGTCACTGATCAGCTGAGTGAGCTCCAAGGCCATTTCCTCTCCTGTTGAACGCAGGTAGCTGAAATTTTAGAGGACGGGTCAATGGAGAATGCTGAAGGCGCCTGAGTGGTCACTGATCAGCTGAGTGAGCTCCAAGGCCATTTCCTCTCCTGTTGAACGCAGGTAGCTGAAATTTGAGAGGGCGGGTCAATGGAGAATGCTGAAGGCGCCTGAGTGGTCACTGATGAGCTGAGTGAGCTCCAAGGCCATTATGAATAAGGAGGTATCTTAAATATTACAGTGGAAGAAAGATAAAGAGGGAGAGGGAGCAAAAACCTTTTCAAGCTATGTCACATTTTAGCCATTAGGCTCTAAGCGGAAATCATCCGGGGGTGCAGGGGGCGAAGCCCCCGCCTAGGCGCGCAGCGCCGAGTTTTTCCAGAATCGTTTGATATAGTGTGAGGATGGAGAAACCAAGTTTTTGACCTCGAAAGTCCTTGGGAAAACTTTTGGTGGCTAAAAACCACGAAATTTTCGAACTTTTTTCAGTTCAGCATCCTAGCGAAATGTTGACCATATAAATAATGAAAGATCATTGAATTCTGCGTCGAATGAACTGGTCAAACTTCAAATTGAGACTTGTACAACGGTCACAAATGACAGTCAAAAAACATCAATCTTTCCCGAAATCTCTAAAAACCGTGAAACAACATCTTTGAATGTGTTTTATCATTGCAGCATCAATATTAATCGCAACCCCTCTTCCTAAAGGTTGTAGGGCATCTATCAAAGAGTCCAAAAAGCACTAACAATTTGAAATTTGTTCAATTTTTATTTTATCTTTTTGTATATCTCAAAAACCAAATTTTTGGAAATTCAATATTTCAGAAAAATTTAATTTTGAACGATTTCGCGGTGGTGGACTTTTGAGGTCGAAAACTTGGTTTCTCCATCCTCACACTACACCAAACGATCCTAGAAAAAAATATCTCTTGTTCCATTTTTTGCAAGCTCCACCCCACTTTGCACCCTCTATTTACTGGGCTACGAACTTCGAATCGAAAACTGAAGTTTTGACCGACTCGAATGTAGAATTTTAAATATTCCTACATTTTGTTCTTTCACTATTTCTTCAAATTTGTTTGTTATTTCCATACAAAGCCTGAATTATTGACTTGAAGATAAAATCAAATTACTGTGAACTATGTTGAAGGATACCCAGTATTTTACTGTCTAGAGCCTCCACTTAACTCATCAAATAATGATATCGTGAGAGACCGTGTATTTGGATCGTTATCTTCATTGACAAATAAGTCAATATAATGAGGCAATAACATTGTTACGTGCGTGCACTCTCGTCGTTCCTCTTGTATATTCGTTGTTTCAAGGTGTCGTTTGAAAATGTTCCCACTTAGTTCGTACGTGTCCTCAACAAACAAAACTCAACGGATTCATTATACAATTGTGCATCTTTCTTGGGGTTTAACCGTACAAATTTGCTCTCCAGATTTGAACAACATCGAGCTGTCATTATCGTGAGAAATTGATGCGAAAAATATCAATAAACGCTGCGCCTTGTCCATGTTGATGAAATTGATAAGTGGCCGTCTACAAAATTTCATCAAAATTGGACGATGGTTTTGTGTATTTATGACCACGATAAGGGTTGATGATAAACAAGCATGGAAACAAAATGTTAGGTACTATAAAAAAGCTCTGAGATGTTTGAAGAAGTTCTGAAACGCAAATAGGGTGTGCGCCTGGGTAGGAAAAACTGTTTATTGTTATTTTTAATCTAAGGTAGACCTCATTCTGATAAATTTGGTACCAACCGTGACCTTCTAGCGTGTGTAAATCTTTTCCTATGAATTTTTAAAGTTTCGACTGTTTATGACGTCACAGTGGGCTGGGGGGTCCCACCAAGGCGAGAGGGGCGCGTGACGTCATAAACGGTCGACACTTTGAAAAATCATAGAAACAGATCTACTCACGCTAGAAGGTCGCAGTTGGTGCCAAAATTCTCAGGATGTAGTCTACTTTTGATTAAAAATCTTTAAAAAAAATCAAGGCGCACCCCCCATTGCGAGTTGAAGTTTTGATTTTGGGAGACGCATTTCAAAAAATTATGGATCTTAACGAATTTTCAAAAGAATTAATCCGTTAAAATGGCCTTGAATTTTTTAGCATCAGAAACTTTTAGAAAGTTCGTTCTTTGAAATCCGGTATATCGAATTTTTTTGTCAATTTAGTCCTAACAACGTTTTGAGAAATTGAGAAAAAACCGCTGCAAATTATTACTCAAAGGTTTTTTATTTTTCTATATAGATCACTCGTCTGCAAAGAACACGGCTTTGCCATTGTTACCACCACAATGTAGCACATTGTTAACTTGAAGAAAAACATAAGCTAACATTTGAACGGAAATTAGGCCTCTTTTGCGATTCACACTCGTGTTTCTGATTTCTTTCTGAATAGAAAGAGGCCTAATCTCCGTTCAAATGTTAGCTGACCGAAATGCGATCGATTTTTGCTTCCTCACTACCGAAGGTAGGGAAGCTTTGTATTCGTGAAAGAAGTGAGAAAAAAAATGTCCTCCCAAATCAAAATTTCCACTTGCTTTTTGCGTTTTAGAGCTTCCCGAACAATTTTGGTTCCGTGTCTGTCTGTCTGTCGGTCTGTCGGTCTGTCTGTCTGTCTGTGGTCAATCCTTGTCCCGGGCAAAACTATACTAACCTGTGGTCCGATTTTGATGGAATTTTCAGGGATTGTGCGGGTTAGGTCCTAGACGGTCCCCTATAAATTTCAGCACCTTCGGACCAATAGGAGCGAGTGCGCATGCGCAAACGTGAATTTCGACAGGAAAAATCGACAGTAAAAAGCGAGAGGAAAAACGCTTGCATACGAGTCTGCAACACATTGAAACATTTTCATGCTGATCTGGGAGCTCGATTTTCGACTCAGCTGATCTGGGAGCTCGATTTTCGACTCAGCTGATCTGGGAGCTCAATTTTCGACTCAGCTGATCTGGGAGCTCAATTTTCGACTCAGCTGATCTGGGAGCTCAATTTTCGACTCAGCTGATCTGGGAGCTCAATTTTCGACTCAGCTGATCTGGGAGCTCAATTTTCGACTCAGCTGATCTGGTAATATCAAACTGTAAAGTACCTACCTACCTAACAACTTCACTTCTGATGGTCATAATCATCATTGTGGCGACTTGGGACAAATTTCGTCGCATCAAATTTCGTTGCATCAAATTTCGTGACGATTTTTTTTTATGTGCCATATGAAAGACATGAAAATGTCAAAAGCGACAGGAAAGTAGCGCTATGATTTATCATATGCTTGACGACAAATATGCTTGACATCCTCTCCTGTTGAACGCAGGAACCTGAAATTTGAGAGGGCGGGTCAATGGAGAATGCTGAAGGCGCCTGAGAGATCACTGATCAGCTGAGTGAGATCCAAGGCCATTTTCTCTCCTGTTGAACGCAGGAAGCTGAAATTTGAGAGGCAGGGTCAATGGAGAATGCTGAAGGCGCCTGAGAGATCACTGATCAGCTGAGTGAGTTCCAAGGCCATTTTCTCTCCTGTTGAACGCAGGAAGCTGAAATTTGAGAGGCAGGGTCAATGGAGAATGCTGAAGGTTCCTCAGTGGTCACTGATCAGCTGAGTGAGCTCCAAGGCCATTTCCTCTCCTGTTGAACGCAGGAACCTGAAATTTGAGAGGCAGGGTCAATGGAGAATGCTGAAGGTGCCTGAGTGGTCACTGATCAGCTGAGTGAGCTCCAAGGCCATTTCCTCTCCTGTTGAACGCAGGAACCTGAAATTTGAGAGGGCGGGTCAATGGAGAATGCTGAAGGTGCCTGAGTGGTCACTGATCAGCTGAGTAAGCTTAAATATAACAGTGGAAGAAAGATAAAGGGGGAGAGGGAGCAAAAACCTTTTCAAGGTATGTCACATTTTAGCCATTAGGCTCTAAGCGGAAATCATCCGGGGGTGCAGGGGGCGAAGCCCCCGCCGAGGCGCGCAGCGCCGAGTTTTCGCCAACTGATTCTATACGTCCATGTTACAATGAGTGAGGAAGCTATACTGCCCACCCAACTTGGCAGACGTTTTTCTTCAAGTTGGTTGGCATGGCCGTGTTCTTTGCAGACGAGTGATCTATGTAGAAAAATAGTAAACCTTTGTGTAATAATTTGAATCGTTTTTAAAATTGATTTATTTATTGATTTTTTAAAAATTTCTTTTATTGATTGATTTTTGAATACAATAAACAAAAAACGTGTTTTTTGGGGGTTCTTTACGTTTTTAGTTGAAATTATCGTCTTAGTCATCTGATATACTTGGGATCAGTGCATAATTTTAATAATAATTAATTGTCACACGTTTCTAGAATCTACAAATTGTCCAAACATTGCTGATAATTGATCTTAGGGATCAGAGTATACTCGTTGTAACCAAAATCGTAAAAAACAATAATATTCAAGTGTTTTCTCTATAAATTCGTCGAGATGAACTACCGACATCCACGGGGAGTAGAACATGAACTACCTACTAACATTTTAACACGTTGGCTGCGGGAGCCCATTCCCGAGTTCCGCTGTGTCCTGAAACGTTTTTTCGAGCAAATCAGCGCCTAATGCAGGTTTTCCATCACTTCAAAAAAATGTATTTTTTTCGTCTTATAAATTTTTGACATTTTCATGTCTTTCATATGGCACATAAAAAAAAAATCGTCACGAAATTTGTTGTGACGAAATTTGTCCCAAGTCGCCACAATGATGATTATGACCATCAAAAGTGAAGTTGTTAGGTACTTTACAGGTAGGTACTTTACAGTTAGGTAGGTACTTTACAGTTAGGTAGGTACTTTACAGTTTGATATTACCAGATCAGCTGAGTCGAAAATTGAGCTCCCAGATCAGCTGAGCCAAAAATCGAGCTCCCAGATCAGCTGAGTCGAAAATCGAGCTCCCAGATCAGCTGAGTCGAAAATCGAGCTCCCAGATCAGCTGAGTCGAAAATCGAGCTCTCATATCAGCTGAGTCGAAAATCGAGCTCCCAGATCAGCTGAGTCGAAAATCGAGCTCCCAAATCAGCTGAGTCGAAAATCGAGCTCCCAGATCAGCTGAGTCGACAATCGAGCTCCCAGATCAGCTGAGTCGACAATCGAGCTCCCAGATCAGCTGAGTCGAAAATCGAGCTCCCAGATCAGCTGAGTCGAAAATCGAGCTCCCAGATGTCTCGGGAGGGGGGGGGGCATGAAAATGTTTCAATGTGTTGCAGGCTCGTATGCAAGCGTTTCCTCATTTTTCTTTATACATTCTGATGTAGTTCCTTTTTCTGACAGGGTTCTTTGGGACTTTTGATTACTTGTCCATCATCCGGCCCAGGCGAGAAATTTTGCTCGGCGCCTGCAGAAACAATGAGTAATGCGAGTATAGACTAGACCCGCACAGCACCAACCTCCGCAGAGAACACCCCTTTTCCTGACAGTTTCTTCGTCTTCCTCCGAAGTTCAAAGCCGTAGAAACGATTTATTCTTACACAGGAGGCGTTGAGGAGCAAAACTATATAAGGAATATTTTTAAAATACCTCATAGACGAAAATATTCAAGAAAATCGATTCTTCAACTTCAAATCGATACCTTAAAGCACAAAGGAGCTATGTCCATCCACCTTCCACAATTTTTATTGTTTTTTAATTTCAGAAAAACTCAAATTCTTGGAGTTTTGGCGATAATAGCTTGAAAATTTATTGAGGAAATTAAAGAGTTTAGTGTAATTAGCCATTATTTTAGAAATTGTTCATTGGTGATCATTTCTCTTGCGTTTTTCTCAAAACTCCGTTTTTGGACATAGCTGCTTTGTGCTTTAAGGTATCGAAATGATTGGTAATCGAAAAATATCCCATCGATCGTGGAACTGAAGGTACCAGTCCGTTAAGAAATCAATAGAGATCGAAATTCAACATCGATTACAACATTAAAATCGAAATTAGGCTGTGGAGCAATCGAAAACCACAGTCGTGTCTGATGCTTTTCATGATTACCTGTCCATCATCCCACACACGAGCAGAAACGATTTGATTAACTGTCCATCGACACCTGACGAGTTAAAAACATACCCTGTAAATACATTATCTCTCTCTCTCTTATGGATTATAGAAAACCGAAATCGTGTTTGACGTTTTGAGTCCGTAGAGTATTTTTTGAAGTTTTCGAAGTCAAAAATGACTGAGTATCGGTCGAAATGTCTTTAAAATTCGCTCATTCATTCATGCTGCATTTGGACTTCGTAATTATTATCTTCGATAGTGAAGAAGTAAAACGATATTTTTCTCTAATAGTTTTTTTGGGGTATTTATCTGTGTCAAGAATATCGACTAAAAAAATAACTGCGATTTTTCAGTTTTCGCCCAAGTCATTCGAATCCCGTTGAGGATGAAGAACAGCGAATTACTGATGTCTTCGTGCTCCTCATTTTCGAGACAAAACTCACTCAAAAACTACGAGCGGCCTCATTCTCCTTGAAAAATGACACGAACGAAAAATACGAAATGATGAGAAGGATAGATAGAGAGAGAGAGAGAGACAAAAAAGTAAAAAATCCTCCAGACATGGCATGATTTAAAAAAAAAACACTGAAAAAAACGAAGAAAAGACGCGGATTTCCCTGTGTCACGTTGGCCAACGACTGGTCACGGTTGGGTCGAAAAGAGCGTTTCGGGCGTCTTATTACGACTTGGGTTGAAAACTTTCTTCACGGTCCCTTGTTGCCTTTAGCTCCCCTTTAGCTGAGTCTCTTATCCGCGGTGGACGGCGATTCGGGTCATAATGGGTTGGCAAACAAGAATCGAGGGCTTCAAAATCGAGCGGATAACTCCGTAGGGCAACCAAAAATGGGGATTATGAACATCACTTGCGACGCAACCTTGTTTTTGCCAGCTGCGAAACGAGCGATGTTTCACTTTCTTCTTTATTTTCCCAAAAATTCAAATACACAATGATTTGAAAATAATTTTCAAAGCATTGTGTATTCGAATTTTTGGGATTTTTGAACTACTAATTATTAGTAGTTTCCCCTAATGGGTTGTGCACGTGCAGCTGCAATGAGCAATTTTTTTTCTTTTTAGTTAATAATTTTCAAATAATTGTCCAAATTTGATGAAGTTTATATTTTGGTTTATCCAATAGGTACATAAAATCCCAACGTACGTACGTTTACGTCGCCCGAACGTGGGAGACCCGGGTAGTAGGTAACCAGTAAGTAACTACTTGGTAGTAGGTAAGTTATGTAAAATTACAATAATAAAAGTCGAAAAAGTTATTAAGTTAAAAATTAAAACGAATGATTTAAAAAATAAAATTTATCAAAATAAATTAGAATTAAAGTAAAAAATAAAAAATAATAAAAATACAAAAATAGTGAAATAAAAACCTTTTTAACAAAAAAACGGACCGACCTCAAAACTGATGATGGCATCCCACTAAAAAGGAAAAAAATAATAATGACAACTTATTCAGATAGGTTGGTAGGTAGGTATGCATTGAAGTCGCCGCCGTGCCCATCTGTAGAGACAAACATACGCAAGTAGATTCCACTTCCATCTGGTTAGTATTACCACATGCGTCGATAGTGCAATTCAAAACAGGAATGAGAGTGGGTACCTATCATTTAGGTAATAAAAACTATTTAGGTTCCAAAACTATTAGGCAGTAGGTCACTGCTGTCGTAGGTAGGTCACGTCTGCGTCACAAGAAATGGCAGTTGGATAAAAATTCAACATGAGATGGATGTTTACTTACTTACCTACCCTTACTCCTGTTTTGTATTGCACTGTCGACGTATGTTGTAATACTAACTTGTTCATAGTATGAACCCATATCACAAACCCACATCATGATCTAGACAATGGGGTATTTCAATGGGTCGGAAATTCAGGTTTTTGACCTCAAATTTGGATTCAGCACCCTTGAAAACCTATATACTACAACTTTAAGCCCAATGATACTATAACATGTGGTAGAAAAATTAATTAAAGAGATCACACGTTTGAAAAAGGCGGGCCGCTATAAATGCACACACACACTTGGCAAGGAATATGCCGCGCGCGTGTGTGAGTAGTATTTTGTAGTATCCAAGAGGTCCTCGAAGGGTTTTTGTGCATGGATACTTTTTTCAAAGACAGTTGGCTAGCTACGTCACACCATTCAAATCTTCAACTTTCCTTAGCTTCTCTGATTTTTTAAAAACATTTTCTCGACGAACAGACCCGATTACCAATATTCCTGAGCCTTACTCTTTTGAAAAAAAAAAAATAAAAATTGACTGAAATACCCCATTCTACATACAATATGCCATACGTGGAATATAAGATTAATTAGATATTATCTAATCAAAGATAGTTAGGTATAATTAGATAAATAACTATTAGATATTATCTAATCAAGAGATGGTATGTTGGTCTCCCAACATTTTGTACGGGGATTCACACATATTGCCACTCTCTCATACTCCTTCATACTAACCAGATGGAAGTGGAATCTACTTGCGTATGTTTGTCTCTACAGATGGGCACGGCGGCGACTTCAATGCATACCTACCTACCTACCAACCTACCTGAATAAGTTTTCATTATTATTTTTTCCTTTTTAGTGGGATGCCATCATCAGTTTTGAGGTCGGTCCGTTTTTTTTTTGTTAAAAAGGTTTTTATTTTACTATTTTTGTATTTTTATTATTGGAAGAGATGTTGAATCATCTAAAATTAACTTCCCTCGACCGGGGATCGATTTCCTATCATCCGACTAAACTATATTTACACTTCTGAGTCGGAGCTCGTTACCACTGAGCTAAGGAAGCGAATGGACAGAAATGCGAAGAGGTCGCTGATCACAACATCTCCCCCCCCCCATTAGGAAATCTTAGGTACTCCGTTACCTAGTCAGGGAGGTGAGGGCAGCTTTGGCCGGCGTTTTCCAACCCAGTGAGAACGCGCTATTTTCGACTGGCTTTGGAGTTTTTGTTATTGTTCCTTACTGACGGGGCGGGGGATCTGCTGACCTCAACGTTTGTCTGAATAGGCGGTGGCTCGACTCGCGTCTTGAGAGGGAGTTGTTTTGATGACCCAATCTTTTTAATGAATTAATGTTTCTCTGAGAAATGCTAAGGAGACTATTCGTGTCCGGTATGACTGCGCCACATTGTTGAATCATCAAAAATTAACTTCCTTCGACCGGGGATCGATCTTCTATCGTCCGACTAAACTATATTTACACTTCTGAGTCGGAGCTCGTTACCACTGAGCTAAGGAAGCGAATGGACAGAAATGCGAAGAGGTCGCTGATCACAACAGAGATACTCTGTGACCGAATTTCGAGTACAATTTTAAACGAATTTGTTTGTATTATTTCACAACACGAATGTTGATATGACGTAAACGGATTTTCTATACTGACCAAATTTTGAATAATTTTAAAGAATATGCAAATTGTTTTGAATTTGAAATAGCTTTCATTTTTTCGAAGATTGCTGAAAATTACTTAAAATGTGGGAGAAGAATGAGGCCAACATGAAGAACACATGAAGCAATAGGGAACCTTCTATGAATGGCAAACTCCTTGGCTATTTTGCCTGTCAAATCAGACATGGAAGCGAAGAATCGGTTGCGCCATCGATTATGCACGCGCAACACTTCAACAGGTGTTCGACAGATCCCTAGCGGTCAGATTAATCGCGTAGGAGGAAGTTTCAGACTCGAGATATTCCAGCTAATTTGATCGAACTGATAGTTTTGAAAACACCTTTCGGGGCCTGAGTCCCCTGTTCAACGCACGGTCGATTATAGGGTTCCGCCTACCGGTGTGCGGTTTGTGTCGTAACTTCATTCAACCGAAAAAGGGACGAGATGGAGATGTCAAGGTTTATTCCTTTTCGACGAAATATCCGCCCGTATGTGGAAGGAACACGAGTAGGTAGCAAAGTTGGTGGAAAGTCAGGCTGCTACATAAATACTCGTACTGGTTGTAAATCAATCCTATCCTGTCCGAACATTCAAAACGTGAAGTTGAATAAGAAGTTTGCCCTACTATCTCTCGTTACTGATAGTTTCATACAATTTACAACTCGAATTACATTCCAGGCAATTTTATCGGCCTTTCATTGCGTTAAAATCCTTTACTGAACTCCAAAGGTGTCCAACCTTCAAAGGATCGATCCTTCCACTAATTTCAAACAAAAAATATCCCAAAGCAATTTTCTTTTAACCCTTTGTTCTTCCATGTTTTTTCAATCTCAAGATTTTGTTTCGTGTTTTTGACCATATAGGTGTCACTAAAATGACCTCAACTACCATAATTTATTACGTGTAAATGTGAAACTACCGTTGGAAAGAACGTCAAATTTCCAATCTCCCAAATGACTTACAAACTTTGGAAAAATCTAATTATTTGATAATTTTTTAATATTTTGGTTTATTATTTTCAATAATAAACCTTTGGAATCGAGCAAGAAAAAAAATTTTTAACCCCCCCTCAAAATTTGATGTTTTACGTTTCAAGGTACGTAAAATACGAAAATCGAATAAAAAAATTTCCGTCCGTCCGCCGTACGCCGTATTGAATTTTTAAAAATTTTTGAGACCACCCGGAGCTCTGTACGACAAACCGTTCGGTCCCTACGAGTACTTGAAGGTTTTCCTTCGATAAAACAGAATCATGAGTGTGAATCACAAAAGAGGTCTAATCTCCGTTCAAATTTTATCGGACTAAAATGCGATCGCTGTTCATTTCTTCGATTTGTATACAGTTTTGCCTTCTGCGTAACCAGTAATCAAATTTCCATATGAAGCTTTCTATTTTTCCAATCGAGTGTGAAGCGTTTAGTTTTTCTAATAAACTTGATTGTGAAGGTGTGAAGCCAGTATGGTGTGGTAGGTAGTACCTAGCTGGTAGGTAAAAAAAAGTTGGTAGGTAAAAAAAATGTTGGTGGGTAAAAAACGCTGCAAATCAATGCTCAAAGGCTTCTTCACTCTTCAGATCACTGATCAGCTGAGTGAGCTCCGAAGCCATTTTCAATCCTATTGAATGGAAGTGCTCTTCCAGGCGTCTCCAGCATTCGAGGAGATCTTGTTCACTCTTCAGATCACTGATCAGCTGAGTGAGCTCCGAAGCCATTTTCGATCCTATTGAATGGACGTGCTCTTCCAGGCGTCTCCAGCGTTCGAGGAGATCTTCTTCACTCTTCAGATCACTGATCAGCTGAGTGAGCTCCGAAGCCATTTTCAATCCTATTGAACGCAGGAAGCTGAAATTTGAGAGGGAAGGTCAAGGGAGAATACAGATGGTGGTAGGTGCTATTGATGGAGAACCAGTGATCTATACAGAAGGGTGATCTATACAGAAAATAATAAACCTTTGAGCAATGATTTGCAGCGTTTTTTATTCGTTTTTTATTACCTTGAAACGTAAAACATCAAATTTTGAGGGGGGGTTAACAATTTTTTTTTCTTGCTCGATTCCAAAGGCTTATTATTGAAAATAATAAACCAAAATAGGGAAAACCGTTAATTCAGTTATGTTTTTCCCATAAAATGTAGTTGAACTTGAAATTTTCAAGGATTTTAGAAATTCACTAGTGCATGGGCCTTGGGGATATAAAAACTGAAAGATTGCTCCTGGAATCATCAAAATCGAACAATAATCGCCAGAGAAATATGGGAAAACCCGTTTATTCAGTAGCTTTTCCCCTTTTTCTTCGGCAATTATTGTTCGATTTAGATGATTCCGGCGGCAATATTTCATTTTGTCAATTCCCTAGGGCCGTGCACTAATGCATTTCTAAAATCCTTGAAAATTTCAAATTTAGGTACAACTTTTCAAGTTTTTGCGCCTTCAATTTCGCGAAATACTAGGAAGAACGGCGACCGACTGAGACACCCTTAATTGCATTTAATCTATAGGAACCACAGAGCTCGGGAAACAGTGGAAAAACTTCAAAAAATGAAGGTATTATTTTGATGTTCTGTGTTAGGTAAGTTGGTTGGTTGTAGCAATTTTTTTCTCACGAGTTCTTCAGTAATAAGTCATCTATCGTTGTTTGGAGAGTTGAAGGTTTAGATCCGTTCTGAATCTTTTCGGACGACCTCAAGAGGGAATAAGAAACCAAATACACCCGACGTCCCACGGTTTCGTCTTACGTCTCCGCTGGCGGTGACGGAAAACAATGGAGGTCCTCCAGTCCACAGGACATCCACCTCCCCAGGACAGGACAAGCTAAAGGTACCTCTATTGAGAGAGCTTTATATATATAACCATAATGTGGGTCTCCTATGACAATGGGGCTTCCCTGATCCACTCTCCAGACTGGGGGTTCTCATGTCTATTGTTTCCCCAATAGGACGTTTGACCTTCGAGATGGTTTGAAGCGGTTTATAATACTTTTCTCGACGAAGACCGTTGTCCCAAAAAAGCCTTATATTTTGAACAAACACGGCCGCTGACACGTTCAAGTGGCTGTGCAAAACACTGGATACTCATGAAAAAAAAAATCTGCCAAGTGGGTGTGGCACATAGCTTCCTCGTATCCATAACCCGATTATATAGATGATCCGATG
Organism: Apolygus lucorum; assembly: GCA_009739505.2. Lineage (NCBI taxonomy): Eukaryota > Metazoa > Arthropoda > Insecta > Hemiptera > Miridae > Apolygus > Apolygus lucorum. The sequence continues at coordinate 16,982,311 of CM019174.2, forward strand.
CGTAGTAGCTAATCTCAAAACACCAATCTCTAAGTACCTTGCACTACCCTCATAGGGGACCATCTACACGCTAATCTGGACAATCCTAGAAAATTTCATCAAATTCGGATAAAAAATGTAAGTGAGTAGTGATTGGATCAAAAAATTTCTTGGCAAGGCTGGGAGTCGAACCTGGGACTCCTGGGTGGGAGTCTAAAGCGCTACGTCTAAGGCGGCTTTCACCCTGCCCGCGATTTGAGCGAAGCGAAGCGAAGCGAAGCGATTACGCGCGAAAAATACAAAACGCCGCGCGAGTAAGGTTTTTAAATGGGAGGAGGCGACGGGTGTTCACACTGCGAGCGGTAGAGGGCGGTTGCGAGCGATTTCGTGCGAGTGGCCTCTCGCAATCGCAAGGAACGTTGCGATTTGAAGCGAGCGATTCGTGCGAGTAATAGATTTCGCGCTCTCCAGTTTGTTGTGCATTGTAAATTATCTTGTTTTTGAATTACTTATTTCACATGAAATTCACGATGGACATCGAGAAGTTGATAAACGGTGTTCAACAACGTCCAGCACTGTGGGACCAGAAAAACAGATTTTACCACAACAGGGACGTCGTCCGCCGCTCCTGGAATGAAGTAGCTGAAGAATGTGAAGCGCATTTGGTTTGATTTAAAACTAAAAAACCTAGGTATCTAAAATAAATCGTTAACACAATTTTTTCTTCCCTTAACCATAGTTTTAACTGGAAGTGTTCTTTGAAAATTCGCTCATTAATATTCATGCTGCATGAATGGACTTTTTGTAATTTCATACAGAGTATGGAGAAAGAATCAACTAGGGGGTGTAGAAAGGGTTGAGGGCGCAATGCGCCGAGTTTTTTTTTTTGTTGAACTTGTTGCATTTCCGCTCTTAAAAATACATTGACTAAACTTTATAATTATAATATAAAATTTCTTACTCACCTAATTGTGACCATAAGCTTTTCTTCTGCCGGTATGGCCATCCTGAAATTAGTGTCCTGCTTCTGCACTGCATTTGAAATCTGGGATAAAATATAGTCAAAAGTGTTTGAGCTCATCCTGAAATACCTCCAAAACCGCTCTTCATCCTCTCGCAGTTGAGGGTACAAATGGTGATATTCACCTAACGCACATCTTGGCTGATTCACTTCATGAACCCACTTTCTTTTACGCTTTCTTTTAATTTTCCACGTACTAGACTCTAATAAAAAGGAATTAACAGAGTTAAATGGGAACATCTTTCCGGGACACCAAATACTCGACTGGTCTACTCGCTCGCCTGTAATCGCTAGCAGTGTGAACACATCATCGCATCGCATCGCTTGGAAGTTCGCGCCTCCATTCGCTTCGCTTCGCATCGCATCGCATCGCGGGCAGTGTGAATTCAGCCTAAGGAGAAATCCTCAAAAAATCCATCAAAGATTGATTGATCCATCATCTCTCGTCTGCAAAGAACACGGCTTTGCCATTGTTACCACCAACCTACTTGAAGAAAAAAATCGATTGCATTTCGGTCAGCTATAATTTGAACCAAGATTAGTCCTCTTTTGAGATTCACACTCGTGTTTCTGACTTATCGTACTTCAAACCCTTGAATTCTCGTAGGGAGCAAACGGTTTGTCCTACAGGGCTCCGCGTGGTCTCAGAAAATTCTAAAACTTCTATACTATCTTAAATTGAAGGGAAAACAATACTGGAACTTGGCAACTGCCCTCCCGGCAAACTGCCCTCCTACCTCTTTAGGTCAGTTTAAAACCCCGGTTTGAAACTGCCCTCCTAGGCCACCTCGAGAAACTACCCTCCAAACTTCCTGCTTCCAACTTTTGAGGGCCAGTTTCGAACCCCGGTTTTAAACTGCCCTCCTAGACTACCTCGAGCAACTGCCCTCCCGGTAAACTGCCCTCCTGCTCGGAACAGATCTCCTCTACCTTTGCGACTTCTCATTTCTGGGACATGGGTCTCTCAAAAGTATAATGAGCTGCCAATGATAATGGATCTTCAGTCACGATCATCAGTAGGAATAAAAGGAATAGAATAATTAGAATATCAATTTCATGGAGAAATCGAGTTTTTACGCGAAAATCGGAGTTTTTCCACTGCTCTCTTGAACGTCGCCATTATCACTAGATGATAAAAGACTACTATACCTCACTATCATTCGTCCTATATATGGCAATATGGTTGTTCAGTTAGGGGGCCAGGCAAGAAAAACTCAGATCAAACGGGTCCAGACTCAGCAAAACCATGTGCTTCGCATTATCACCGACGCTCCTTGTTCGTGAGAAATGATGTGATACACCGCGATGTTGAACTACCTGAGGTTGAGGACGTTATAAGGTCTACAATGATACGAAAGCAGGATTCCTTCCGATCTCACCAATCTACAGTGTTCGATACACTGCTCTCCTCATGGGACAGAACGAGACTCCCCCGACGTCTTATAGAAAACGGACCGCCGATCTAGTCGAAACCTAGTCATTCATAAATTTATTCGTGTCATTGTTCTTGTGTAGTACTGATATTTCCAGTCTTTCGTCAAATTCGTGTCATTGTTCGAGTCTACTGTTATTACTATATAGTCATTCATCAATTCGTGCCATTGTTCGTATTTGTTAATGTTATTACTTAAAATTAATTTATCAACTTTACGTTCTTATAATGTATGTTAACGAGCTCCACTAAAAGTTATGAGGGACTGTCACTGGACAGATACCCTCTTTCATGTTCCACTGTACTAAGTACAAAAAATTACATCTTAAAATTACCACAACATAAAAGTATTTTGTAATATACAAAAAGTTGAATGAAATATTTTAAAAAAATGATCCCAATCCCGGATCCCTTATTACGTTGCGCTAATTAAAAATATTTAAAACCCACATAGGTTTGTTAATTCCTTAAGTAATTGTATCGTAAATGTAGGCAAGCAATGCCCGTGTAATCTACATTAGCTTGTTGTACTTAATGCCAACATTATGTTTCGTGTTCTGCAGGTAAAATATCTAGTCGGGCTTGTAAGGGCTAGGAGGCCAGTTTACCGGGAGGGCAGTTGCCACGGAGGTCCATTTGTAAGGACCGATTCGATGAGAGGGCCCGGCTAATACGTTATGTGAGCAGGAGGGGAGTTTCTCCTGACGTACAGTAAAAACCGGCCTTCTCGGAGGGCAGTTTACCGGGAAGGCACTTTCACGGGGCGCACATTTGTGTTTCGGGTTGAAACTACCCTCCCGCAGGAGGGCAGTTTGTTGGGAGGGCAGTTATCACGGGGGGCACCTGCCCTATACTCTTGCCTTTATTTAAAGAGCTCTGGACCGCGGGTTCCATAACCCCTTCCCTGCCAAGAGGTGGCAACGTTGCAAGGTGCTCACCTTGCAGTGAAAACGGTCACAACCCTTCGCGGTCAAAACCCATCATCCCTCTTCCTTCTTCCTCTTCTATCAACATACAATTTAATTATTTATCGTTCAGTGAACATTTTTTGTAATTTAAATTCGTAACGTACTAATTATTCTGATGAAAATGAGTCCAAATTTCCTGTAATTCGGCGAAGAGGGCGTAATTCGTTTGGGTGGATTGGCCGGGAGAGGGCTGCTGAGTTTTAATCGTACCTGCCTCGAGTTTATACTCGATATGTTCAATTTTTCTCGCTGATCACGATTTTGGTGATGGGATGATCGAAATAATTTGTGAATCAAGTGTGCATTTGCAGAAGAGGGTAAACTGTTGGGGGGTTGGGGGGGTTCACGGGCGGAGGGGTCGCGCAGGTATACCTCGACTTCTGCTGGGGCTCGGATTCTTGCAGCGATGCCGAACCTTCGGGGCCTTCAAAAATCCCAGAGCTCTTTAAATAAAGGCAAGAGTATAGGTCCAACAATACCTTTATATCAAAATGTTTTGAGTTAGGGCGTTTCCAAACTTCAAACCTTATTTTTGAACCCTTAGAAGTGACCTACATCAACCAAAATCTTCGGGGCACAACTAGACCCCAAATGGAGCCTACATACCAAATTTCATCAAAATCGGTCAATGCTAAGTGGCAAAAGTGCCGCGTATGGCGGACGGCCGGCCAAATTTTTATTCGATTTTTGGATTCCACGTAACTCGAAACGTAAACCAACAAATTTTGAGGGGGTGAAGAACATTTTTTTTTCTTGGTCGATTCCAAAGGTTCATTATTGGAAATAATGCACCAAAATTATAAAACCATTGTGTAATAATTTGCATAGTAAGTTTCAACTCATTTCATTACTTTCTTTACCACATTTCTTGAGGGTAAGGAAAGTTGCAATATTTTGCAGTTTACAAGGCTGGTGGCAGAATGGTGGTGAGGTGGAGGGTACGGAAATAGCTGCAGTGAGCTAACTTGTCTCCGGTACTCTGTGGCAGTGAGTAATCCCTAGGAGAAAAACAAACGGGTGGTCGACGGGGTGTCAACTTCCGGGTACACTCCCGGCCCGCCTCCCCCTCCCGCAGCATCCCGTTTCCGGTCCGTGCCCTATTGTTGGCCGCATCGGGAGGGAAATTACCGGGGGGGGGGGGGGGGGAGCGATCACGCGCGCACGCACGGGGCGAACGGTGTGAGAAGGAGAGAGAAATAGCTATGTGAAGAGAGCAAGAGAGAGAAAGAGAGAGATTTGGACGTTGTTTTGTCGTCCATTGTATTCAAGGCACGTATCAGAACGGAGGTGGAGGTTACTAATACTTCACCTACCATCTATATCACTTCCCTCATACACTTCCTTCGTAGACAGTATAATATAAAAGTAATATTTTAACGTCAAATTGGAGGTTTCACACATCAATTTGGAGGTTTTCTATTTCAAGTTGAAGATCTTTCCTTTCAAATTGGTGATGAAAATGAATGTAAATGAAAATTCACATCAAATTGGAGGATGACTGAAGTACATGATTTAATTCTAGGATAGCAGTAACAACAAATTAACGCGTAACTTTAAAAGAATGGCAGTTGGAAGGGATGGATGGAATGTCTTCGTAATGTTCCACGGAGTAGGTAGGTATTTCCGTCATTAAAAAACTCCAATTTGTCATAGAAAACCTCCGATTTGAAATAGAAAAACCCTAATTTGAAATGGAAAACCTCGAATTTGAAATCAAGAACCTCCTATTAGAAGCGAAAAACCTCGAATTTGAAATCTAAAACCTCCTACTTGAAATTAATAACCTCCAACCTGAAGTGGAAAACCTCCAATTTGAAATCTAAAACCTCCTACTTGAAATTAATAACCTCCAACCTGAAGTGGAAAACCTCCAATTTGAAATGGAAAACCCCCAATTTCAAATAATAAACCACGAATTTGAAATGAAAAACCTCCTACTTGAAATTGAAAACCTCCAACTTGAAGTGGGAAACCACCAATTTGAAATATAAAACCTCGAATATGAAATGGAAAACCCCCAATTAGAAATAGAAAATCTCGAATTTGAAATGAAAAACCTTCAATTTGAAATGGAAAACCTACAATTTGAAATGAAAAACCTACAAATTGAAAAAGAAAAACCCCAGTTTGAAATGGAAAACCTTCAATTTGAAATGGAAAATCTACAATTTGAAATAGAGAACCTCAAATGTGAAATATAAAACCACGAATTTGAAATATAAAACCTCCAATTTGAAATATAAAACCTCAAATTGTAAAAGGGAAAACCATCAACTTGAAATGGAATACCTCCAATTCGAAACGGAAAACCACCAATTTTTAATGGAGAACCCTCAATATGAAATAAAAAAACCTTGAATTTGTAATAAAAACCATTATTTTAAATCGAGAACCTTCAATTTGAAATCAACATACGAAAAATTCAATCAAATTAGATACGAAAAACCTTGAATTTGACATTTAAAACCTCCTACTTGAAATTGATAACCTCAAACCTGAAGTGGAAATCCTCCAACTTGAAATGGAAAACCCCCAATTTCAAATAGAAAACCACGAATTTGAAATGAAAAACCTCCTACTTGAAATTGAAAACCTCCAACTTGAAGTGGGAAACCACCAATTTGAAATATAAAACCTCGAATATGAAATGGAAAACCCCCAATTAGAAATAGAAAACCTCGAATTTGAAATGAAAAACCTTCAATTTGAAATGGAAAACCTACAATTTGAAATGAATAACCTATAACTTGAAAAAGAAAAACCCCAGTTTGAAATGGAAAACCTTCAATTTGAAATGGAAAATCTACAATTTGAAATGGAAAATCTACAATTTGAAATAGAGAACCTCAAATGTGAAATATAAAACCACGAATTTGAAATATAAAACCTCCATTTTGAAATATAAAACCTCAAATTGTAAAAGGAAAACCATAAACTTGAAATGGAATACCTCCAATTTGAAACGGAAAACCTCCAATTTTTAATGGAGAACCCTCAATTTGAAATAAAAAACCTCGAATTTGAAATAAAAACCATTAATTTGAAATCGAGAACCTTCAATTTGAAATCAACATACGAAAAATTCAATCAAATTAGATACGAAAAACCTTGAATTTGACATTTAAAACCTCCTACTTGAAATTGATAACCTCAAACCTGAAGTGGAAATCCTCCAACTTGAAATGGAAAACCCCCAATTTCAAATAATAAACCGTGAATTTGAAATGAAAAACCTCCTACTTGAAATTGAAAACCTCCAACTTGAAGTGGAAAACCACCAATTTGAAATATAAAACCTCGAATATGAAATGGAAAACGCCCAATTAGAAATAGAAAACCTCGAATTTGAAATGAAAAACCTTCAATTTGAAATGGAAAACCTACAATTTGAAATGAATAACCTATAACTTGAAAAAGAAAAACCCCAGTTTGAAATGGAAAACCTTCAATTTGAAATTGAAAATCTACACTTTGAAATAGAGAACCTCAAATGTGAAATACCTATAAAACCACGAATTTGAAATATAAAACCTCCAATTTGAAATATAAAACCTCAAATTGTAAAAGGAAAACCATCAACTTGAAATGGAATACCTCCAATTTGAAACGGAAAACTTCCAATTTTTAATGGAGAACCCTCAATTTGAAATAAAAAACCTCGAATTTGAAATAAAAACCATTAATTTGAAATCGAGAACCTTCAATTTGAAATCAACATACGAAAAATTAAATCAAATTAGATACGAAAAACCTTGAATTTGAAATTTGAAACCTCCTACTTGAAATTGATAACCTCAAACCTGAAGTGGGAAACCTCCAATTTGAAATGGAAAATCTACAATTTGATGGATTGAAGATAAACGCTACGAAATCGGATGAGAAATGTAGAAGTTTTGGCTATTACAAGGAAATCACATTTTCGCATGCGCAGTGGGTAGGTACTAACAGTCTGGGGGTGATGATTTTCGTATGGAACCGTCTTCACTCCAATTAGAACAATGAACAATGTGTTTTAGCTGTTACAAAGATTTTACGTTTGCGCATGCACAGAGGCTACTGTCAATTTGAGACCATCTACACCCTTATCCACATGATCCTTGAAAATTTCATCGAAATCACATGGAAAATGTAGAAGTTGTGGCTGTTATAACGAAATACACGTTTGCGCATGCCCAGCAGGTACTACAGTCCGGGGGTGATGATTTTCTAGGGGACCATCTACACGCTAACGCCCACATTCCCTGAAAATTTCATCGAAATCGGGTGAGAAATGTAGAGTGACCTCACCAATTAGTTAACACTTAAGCACGTTGCCCATTGAAAGTTGACTTTGAAGTTTCATATCATGGTTACTAATTTCCGTAAATGGTGGTGAAGTGGGTACAGTTTTGACAGATTTTCTCGACTGCTGAACTCATTTTCCATCCTTTTTTGATGAAATTCATACTGGAGTAACTTAAGATGTCAACTGATCGAATCCCGTTGCCATTTTAACAATTAATACATATTAAGCTGAGAAAATGAGGGTTAAAGTTTACCATCTTCACCACCGCATTGGTAGTGAAGATGGTACACCCACGTTTTTTCCTGAAAACTAGGTTATGAATGCTTCTGTACCATCTTAAACCGCATGTTCTATGCACAGCCCTCTCCCTACAAGTTCTGTACCATTAAAAAATGCATTTTGAATAAATTTAGTCGAAATTTAGTGACAAAAAAGGTTTAAAAACTCCAAAACGATTAAAAGAGCTCTATATTTAGTAAAACAATGAAAGGTATTGTCTCTAGGAACTATAAAATTGACGAACATCACAAGAATAAAATTGTAGGTAGGTATATCTCCTAGCAACTAAATCACAATTTCACAGCCTTTTGGTAAGGTAATTAAGTTTTAAAGGGTGTCTCCCGTAGGAACAATAACTCTTCAGGTAAAAAATCAGTCTTTCATGTGGATAAATCGTGGTTGACTCTAGAGGTTCATTATTGAGAATAATAAACCAAAATCAGTCTTTCGTGTTCATAGATCGTGGTCGATTCTAAAGGTCCATTATTGAAAATAATAAACCGTGAGCTCTCTGCGGAGGACTCTCAATTCCATCCTGCATCATCTTCTTTCGTAGGGTGATGTGGTTCACGAGGGTGTTATTGGGATGCTGTACCTCGATGCAGCTTTCCTGATTGATTTTATCATTACCGATCTAATCGCAGCCTCAAGGCTCTCAGGCGGGTAGTTCTTCAACTTCCGAGTCCCCAAAAGGGGTTTGTAGGTGCGTGGCATTCCTGAAAACAACAAGAAAACAATCGTTTTCACAAAAAATCGGTGTACCACCTTCACCACCAAAAACGTGATTTCTTGACATTTTCGGACGCAGAAGTTATTCTAAAACAGATAATTGAGTTTTCTCAACGAATTTACAACCTCAAATAGATAGGTAACCAACGAAAAATACTTGGCGATGTGTAGGACTGTCATACCATTCCCAAGGAGAGTTTGTCAACATTAGTCGAATCAGCTGTTTTATTGGATAAGAACAAATCAACCGCCAACCACAGAGAAGACATTGAAACTAGCTTCTACCTCCATGAGGTTCTGTCCCCAAGCGGCAAGAAGCCGAAAACGCAGAAAAAATCCACATGGAACGATCCAAAGCCCGCTAATTTCCATGAAAATTCAAAAATTCCGTGTCCGTTTTTTTATTCTTGTACAGAATTTAACGCAGAACAACTTTGATTAAGAAGTTAATAATGTAAAAAAAGGTTGGTGTTCAATTAGGAACGTTTTAAGTGAAAAGTACCTGTATTCCAATTAGTGAACAAGCACTGCCCTAACTGTGAACATGAAGTGACCAATTTGTGAACGCTTCCTGAGCTACGTGAGATACATAGGTAGTAGGTTCCTTAAAAGTTAATAAACACCCATTGATACATTTTAATAAATAATTAATGATTAATTCACTATAATAATTAATGGTAATTCACTAAAGACTCAATAAGACAAATTTAACTCTGAACCATGAAAAGTCCAACTTTTTTATTTTAAAATTTGTGAACCTTGTAGGCTTAATAAATTGATAAATGCCTTTGAACGGCAACACGAAACTAAAATTTTCATAGTATAAATTTGTTTCCTGAAAATACCAAGGTACTTCTATTTGTTTATCAACTTTGGGCATGGGTTTAGCAATTTGAGTTGCTTTTTGAGTTTTTAGGACGTCCAACAGTAGGACATGGGCATCCTTATGCAATTAATCTGGGGTGAAGGAGAACAACACTCAAGGGAGGGAAACATAACAACATAAACATTAGTTTTAGAACATTATGAATCCAAATCCGCGAGAAACCCCCATAGTTGTATGTCTGTGTGTGTGTGACTAAATCTTGTGTACCTAGAAGTTATGGCTGTGGAAGGGATTTCATAACAAACAGACAGACATAGAACCAAAATGGTTCAGGAAGGTCTGAAAAGTAAAACGCTAGTGAAAATTTCGATTTTGGACAATTTTTTGTCAACCTCGAAAAGTGAAAACAAAGCTTCAGCTACCTTGTTAGACTCGGAAGCTAAACACCTTATAAAGGTTCCATGTATTTTTAAACGACCGCTTTCCGCTCACCTGTTGTACGATACACGTAATCTTATGGTGTAACTACAGGTCGAGTCCATCCATCTGATCCTGCAGTCATTATGCATTTGTTTTTGAGCAACGCATCCCGGTGTCTTATCTGAATCCGACACGTGAGCCCAACGGATAAATTTCTTCATCATTTCATTTGTCGCAACGCGCTTCTGTGTCACACCTGAGATTCCTCGCGTTTGATTCACGCTGTTAGTGACGATTCGATGTACCTTTCGATGCGATATCTAACATCGAAATGATATATGGAGGCAGTATCGATATCGATAAAATATCGGAAGAAAAACATCGATATCGCTGATATCGATAGAATATCCAACGAAAAATCCCGATTTTACTGATATGAATATGTTTTTGCATATTTTTTAAATCAATATCAGTGATAACAATATCGAAAGAAAAATACTGACTTCACCGATATCGAATATGTTTTTGCATATTATTTCATCAATTTCAGTGATATCGATAGAATATCGAAAGAAAAATTTCGGAGACTACTGTAGTCCTTGTCCACCTTTGTTCTTTCTACAATGTTCAATAAAATGTTTTTCTCACTAAATATACAGGGTGACTACAACTTAAGATGGGCATAACTTCAGGGCTCGATTTTAAAAGGTATTTCCAACAAAAAACGCTGCAATTATTACACAATGGTTTATTATTTTTCTATAGATCACTCGTCTGCATAGCCACCAACCATCCAACATGGAGAAAAACATCGATCGCATTTCGGTCAGCTTTAATTTGAACGGAGATTAGGCCTCTTTTGCGATTCACACTCCTGTTTCTGATTTATCGTACGTAAAACCCTTAAATTCTCGTAGGGAGCGAATGGTTTGTCCTACAGGGCTCCGCGTGGTCTCAAAAAATTCTAAAAATTCCATAGAATCTTAAATTTAAGGAAAAAACAATACCTTTATACAAACGCTGTAAAATATTACACAATGGTTTATTATTTTTCTATGTAGATCACTCGTTTACAAAATCACCAACCATCCAATATGAAAAAAAACATCGATCGTATTTCGGTCAGCTATAATTTGAACGGAGATTGTTTTGCGATTCACACTCGTGTTTCTGATTTATCGTACGTCCAAACTTCAAATTCTCGTAGGGAGCGAACGGTTTGTCCTACAGAGCTCGGGTGGTCTCAAAAAATTCTAAGAATTCTATAGAATCTTAAATTGAAGGAAAAACAATACCTTCATATCAAAATTTTTTGAGTTAGGGCGTTAAAAATTTCAAATTTTATTTTTGAACCCTCAGGAGTTACCTACATCAACCAAAATCTTCGGGGCACAACTAGACCCCAAATGGAGCCTACATACCAAATTTCATCAAAATCGGTCAATGCTAAGTGGCAAAAGTGCCGCGTACGGCGGACGGACGGCCAAAGTTTTATTCGATTTTTGGATTCTACGTACCTTGAAACGTAAACCATCAAATTTTGAGGGGGTGATTAAAATTTTTTTTCTTGGTCGATTCCAAAGGTTCATTATTGAAAATAATAAACCAAAATTGTTCGAGTTAGGGCGTTTTCAAAATTTCAAAATTCATTTTTGAACCCTTAGGAGTGACCTACATCAACCAAAATCTTCGGGGAACAACTAGACCCCAAATGGAGCCTACATACCAAATTTCATCAAAATCGGTCAATGGTAAGTGGGGAAAGTGCCGCGTACGGCGGACGGACGGCCAAATTTTTAATCATAATTTTATTCGATTTTTGGATTCTACGTTCCTTGAAACGTCGTAAACCATCAAATTTTGAGGGGGTGTTGAAAATTTTTCTTCTTGGTCGATTCCAAAGGTTCATTTTCGAAAATAATAAACCAAAATTCGCTCATTAATTCATAATTATCTACCCTGGCTGGAAACTCTCCATCTCGGAGCACTTCGCCAAAAAAGAAAACGGAACGAAACTTCGGAAGGGAAATCAATTTTCAGCCGGCCTTCGAAGATTTCGTGACTCCGCACAATAATCTATTAAGATGGTGTAGGTACCCCTGAAAAATCCGGATTTTCCCCTTTATGCATGTTTTTTTTCGATCCCGACAATCGGCTTTGAATACGTTGACAGGGTCTCTCGAGTGTACAGTTACAATGGGAGCATTCACACTTGGAGCAGAACGGTAACAATATGTCAAGGCCGAGTCTGAAACGCTATAGTCGAAACTTTCTCGAGCGGGATCCGTTTTGGCATTGATGGGACCGCAGAACACGTTTTCAGCCATCTAGTCTACTCGAAGATTTTCGACGTGATGTCAGAAATGGGAATTAAAATACGACGTTGACAGTAGAAAAGGTGGCCGGAAATTTATCATGAAAACGCTGCTAATTATTACACAATGGTTTATTATTTTTCTATATAGATCACTCGTCTACAAAATCACCAACCATCGATCGCATTTCGGTCAGCTCCGATTTGAACGGAGATTAGGCCTCTTTTGCGATTCACATTCGTGTTTTGATTTTTATAAATATATTTCAATACAAACCCTTAAATTCTCGTAGGGAGCGAACGGTTTGTCCTACAGAGCTCCGCGTGGTCTCAAAAAATTCTAAAAATTCTATAGAATCTTAAATTGAAGGAAAAACAATACCTTCATATCAAAATTTTTTGAGTTAGGGCGTTTTCAAAATTTCAACATTGATTTTGGAACCCTTAGAAGTGACCTACATCAACCAAAAGCTTCGGGGCACAACTAGACCCCAAATGGAGCCTACATACCAAATTTCATTAAAATCAGTAAATGCTAAGTGGCAAAAGTGCCGCGGACCCTCAAGAAATGTGGTAGAGAAAGTAATGAAATGAGTTGAAACTTACTGTAAAAACGCTGCAAATTATTGTTACGCGGCACTTTGGCCACTTAGCATTGACCGATTTTGATGAAATTTGGTATGTAGGCTCCATTTGGGGTCTAGTTGTGCCCCGAAGCTTTTGGTTGATGTAGGTCACTTCTAAGGGTTCCAAAATCAATTTTGAAATTTTGAAAACGCCCTAACTCAAAAAATTTTGATATATAGGTATTGTTTTTCCTTCAATTTAAGATTCTATAGAATTTTTAGAATTTTTTGAGACCACGCGGAGCTCTGTTGGACAAACCGTTCGCTCCCTACGAAAATTTAAGGGTTTACCTACATTGAAATATATATATATATATCAAAACACGAGTGTGAATCGCAAAAGAGGCCTAATCTCCGTTCAAATTAGAGCTGACCAAAATGCAATCGATGGTTGGTAATTTTGATTTTTTTTTTAAATTTATTTTTTTATTTTTTTTATTTTTTTCTTTTTCTCCATATTGGATGGTTGGTGATTTTGTAGACTAGTGATCTATATAGAAAAATAATAAAACATTGTGTAATAATTTGCAGCGTTTTATTCGATTTTTGGATTCTACGTACCTTGAAACGAAACTTTCCGAAGGCATGAGTGAGGCTCAAATTCGATTCTGGACGAGTGTGCTTCTGAGCCGTGAGTTGAAATAGATTCCGGTCCATAAACAACGAACTGGATAAATCATATCGATTTGTAAAACTGAGGCCTCTCAAATCGCATTAAATAGTAAATATCATAAAATATCGAGTATTTTTGCTCTCGATTGGGGAGCAAATGATGCTTTATTTCGGCTGGCATTCTGTAAAACAGTTCATCCTCCTCTCCTCATTATTCAGTTATTTCTACCCTTGGCTTGAAATGGGTTAAGGCTATGGTGGACGGCCATTTAGTGTAATTCTCAAAAAATCGATGGCGTTGGTGGCGGGGTCAAAAGTTTTTAGGATTTTCCTCCTTAATTTATGAAATGTTTTTCAATCGGAAAGTGCGAATGTGCTCAAAATGTATAAATGAAGGTAGCTGTGTTCGTAATTTTATTGACCTGAAATTAAAAAAAATTGAAACCCTTTACTTTAATGTAAAGTTTCTTTTCAGCGGCTGTTCAGTTCATTCACAATTAATAGTAAGGTAGGTTTCCCCTCACTTACTTTATCATTCGACTCAGCAGTACATATCGAAAATACAAAAAAAATGATGACCTCATAGTTCCACCACATTCAAGAATTTGACCAAAACTGTAGGAGTGGCAACGATATATCGATATATGAAATATATCGATATGTAACGTTTGATATATCGATATAGAGAACCGATAATATCGATCAATATCGATGTATTGGCCGATATATCGCGACTTGTTTTTAACAAGTAAAAATTAAGTATTGAAATGAACGGATGAGAAGGGTCGCCTGTACCTGTAATAATAATAGCAAGTAATTTTATTCCAAATTTTGTAGGTACCTACGTGATGGGTTGATTTCAGACTGTTGACTTCAGCTCAGACATGGTTGTGTACATAGTTTACACCTACAGTGGCTCTCAAGGCTCAATTACTTGACTTGAGCCAAAATTGATGTAGGCTAGTCTACATTAAAACTACCTACTATACGAAGTGAAGCATGTTTTCACAACAATTATTTTCAATTTTGAAGGATCATGATTGTCTACAGTCAATTTATAAATTAATTTAACATTGCAATGTCATTTTCGCACTTGTTTTTCCGTTTTTAAACTATGAATTTCGATAATGCATACCCACTAACTTTTGAAAGTAGGTTAATACTTATTTTACCTGGTTTTTCCAAATAGATCTTCTGAAATGACGAATATATCGATATATTGCTTCCAAAATGATGTTAAAAACGTTTCAATGTAATATATCATTTGATGATAATGATATATCATCAAATCATAAATGATATAATATATCATTTGATCTGTATATCGATATATTTCATTCGATATGCTATCCCTACGAAACTGTAGGCTCACGGTTGTTTCAACGCTGGAATAGTTTCTCTTGTGTATTTTGTTTTGGAAGCCAAATCGAATGAGACAGATGAGTACTCAGATGGAGTTTCAGCCAGATTCGAGTATTACAACTAGACGCTCATGTGTCTTTCTCCAATTTTGTAACTATTTTGAAACAGTTGGCAGGGTTTAGGAGTGTAAACGCATCGAATACGAAGATAACCAGCTTTAAAGCGTTGAATATGCATGTCTCGAAGGAAACCGAACTTTAGGAGATTTGAGGTCGCGGGCGGAAGAGGCAGGTGTGAGCTCCAAGCCGTGTGTGTGCAGCCCATTTGGAGACTGATTTTCTTCCACCTTGTTTTTATTCTTTTTCGATTTTTTTTTTCGACTCTTCCAACCTCGTCAAGTAACATCTGGCTCTCCTGAGCTCCCCAAAACATCTGCCACGAGCCCAGAAGAGCAGGTGAAGGTTGGGTCCACGCGTTTTGTTATCCGAGATCCCGAAAGGACCTTCTGCTGTACGACTTTTAGGGGTACTACTAGGTCCTACGGTTTCGAGTGCTTCTTCTCTGAAGAAATTCGATACGTCCTTTTCTCGAGAGATGGTCTTAAACGATACTAAAGAGTACAGCTAACCACCACTTCAGTCTGATGGGACTCTCAAGATCATCCAAGAAAGACCACACGGCATCAAAACAACTACCGTCATGCAGCACGAGTCAATGAGAATTTTCAAAGAACTACACTCCTGCTCAAAATTAGCGCACCACCATCCATTTTTTCGTTTAACTCTTTCATTCTTCCCTTATAAATTTTGTATCCTGGACTGGCCACCAAGGAGCCTAAACATGAATCCGATAGAGCATGTTTGGGACATGCTGAAAAGAAGAATTCGAGCCAGAGATCCACCATCAGACAATCTTCAGCAGTTGGAAACAGCAGCGAAAGAGGAATGGGACAATATCCCCAGGAAGGTATCCAAAACTTGATTAGAGGCATCGGTCGATAGCTGCAAGCCCTCATCCTAGCTAGAGGAGGTAATACCGAGTATTGAAAAGCTAAACTGGCATAATTCAAAGCTTTTTTTCAATTTTTATAATTTTACCACAAGAAGTACATTTTTCTATAATTCATTAAAAACATATTTTTTTCTCGAATTTGTGCCTTTTTTGGTTACATTTTTTTTCTGAGTTTGCAAACAATGTGTGCAAATAGATAAAAACTTGATAAAGGAAAAAATAAGGGGGCAAACGAAGAAATAGATGGTGGTGCACTAATTTTGAGCAGGAGTATATTTTAATACATTTTGTTCAAAATATATAGTTACAGAATTCATCTATCCGTACGATATGTGTATGTCCTAGATGGGATGAGAACTGTATAGTCCTATCAAAATGCGTTGAAAACGGACACTCGCAGGAAAGTTTTGGTGGGTTTCTGATTTTGCGATTATTTATGTTTTATGGGGTGCTGAATCCGAATCTGAGGTTTGCCTCATCAAAATTTCGTGACGGAGCATTGAACAAAAATGCTGTGTTTTGGTTTATTATTTTCAATAATGAACCTTTGGAATCGACCAAGAAAAAAAAAATTTTAACACCCCCTCAAAATTTGATGGTTTACGTTTCAAGGTACGTAGAATCCAAAAATCGAATAAAAATTTGGCCGTCCGTCCGCCGTACGCGGCACTTTTGCCACTTAGCATTGACCGATTTTGATGAAATTTGGTATGTAGGCTCCATTTGGGGTCTGGTTGTGCCCCGAAGCTTTTGGTTGATGTAGGTCACTTCTAAGGGTTCCAAAATCAATTTTGAAATTTTGAAAACGCCCTAACTCAAAAAATTTCGATATAAAGGTATTGTTTTTCCTTCAATTTAAGATTCTATAGAATTTTTAGAATTTTTTGAGACCACGCGGAGCTCTGTAGGACAAACCGTTCACTCCCTACGAAAATTTAAGTGTTTATTTTGAAATATATATATATATATATATATATATATATAAATCAAAACACGAGTGTGAATCGCAAAAGAGGCCTAATCTCCGTTCAAATTAGCGCTGACCGAAATGCGATCGATGGTTGGTGATTTTGATTTTTTTTTATTATTTTTTTTTATTTATTTATTTTTTTTTAATTCATATTGGATGGTTGGTGATTTTGTAGACGAGTGATCTATATAGAAAAATAATAAACCATTGTGTAATAATTTGCAGCGTTTTGTTAGGCGAACCGTTTAGGCCTCAGCGCTGATTAAAAATATGCGTATTTTCGCTGTCACTGAGAAAATCACCTTTTTCCACTAAAAAACTGTAATAAGTTGGATTTTTAATAAATCAGATTTTCCGAGTAGAGGAAAGGTGATGTTTGGGGTGACAGCTGAAAGACGCATATTTTCTACCAGCTCTGGAGCCTAAACGGTTCGTCAAACCAAAAAACGTACAAAATGAAATTTGTAGCAAATTTAACGTGCCTTCAAGTTGGTTGTTTTTGAGTTATAGAAAAAAACAGCAAAACATCATTTTTTTGCATTTTTATCAATGTTCCGTCACGAAATGTTTGTGGCAAACCTCCGATTCGCATTCAGCACCCAAAAAAACATAAGGAATCGAAGAAATTAGAAACTCCCCAAAACTTTCTATGAAAAACACATTTTGACTGGGCAGGTAGGTACATGTTTAGTTGAAACCCACCAGAGGAAGAGAAGTTCAGACCAATTAGATGATACCAACCCTTGCTGATTGGTCTATACAGGGTGTGTCACGAAAAGGTTACACCCCCCTTCATTTCCGCAAAATACAACGTAAAAAATTCCGACCAACACAATTCTTCATGATTTTTTGTGAGGATCTCAGGAAAAATACTTTTGCGCAAAAAAGTTGCGCGCAATCGTGCGCAATTGACACTAACTTCATTTTTTCAAATGGAACCCCCCCTTTTTTATTACAGATTCGGATTCTACGTCAAATTTCATGAGAAATTCATACCCACATCGATTTGTTTTATTGCGCGCAACCTGGCTTTTTGAACGCTCTAAGTTGCGCAACTCCACAATTGCACAAAAATTAGATTTTGGAGAACCCTAAGTGTGGCACATGTTTTTTCATCATTTTTTAACGCTTAATCACATGGTGACATCCGTTTTTCAATTTGACAGGACTTTTTCAAAATAGCGGCCAAAAATTCGGTTGTTTTTAGTGAAAAAATCGCTCTTTTTAAATCGTTATGAGTTTTTAGGTAATTTTATTCAGTTCAAGCTTGATCATACTGTCAGTTTTTATTTTTAACTCCACCGCAGACGGCCCCAAGCCCGTGGTTCAAAAGGAGGTGAGAAAATAAAAAATAAACATGATTTCGACCACAAAACTGATGTTTTCGTGAAAAAAATGTTAATTTTTTCTCTTAAATCTTGGTTATTCTCGAAACGGATGACACCCTGTAATTCAGCGTTCAAAAATGATGAAAAAACATGTGCCACACTAAGGGTACTCCAAAACCTAATTTTTGCGCAATTGTGGAGTTGCGCAACTTAGAGCGTTCAAAAAGCCAGGTTGCGCGCAATAAAAGAAATCGATATGGGTATAAATTTCTCATGAAATTTGACGTAGAATCCGAATCTGTAATAAAAAAGTCGGGGTTCCATTTGAAAAAATGAAGTTAGTGTCAATTGCGCACGATTGCGCGCAACTTTTTTGCGCAAAAGTATTTTTCCTGAGATCCTCACAAAAAATCATGAAGAATTGCGTTGGTCGGAATTTTTTACGCTATATTTGGCGGAAATGAAGGGGGTGTAACCTTTTCGTGAAACACCCTGTATATCTGTCATATATATATATCTATATAGATATATATCTATATAACAGTCTCTTGACTGTTGGACAGTTGTTTCTTTTTTCCGAAAACGGAAAGACGTCTCGTACAACTGACTGGATCAAGTTGTTAAAAGCGACAGCGAGACCAAACTGAATCCATTTGAAGCTTGAATGCAGTGATTTCGTTGCAAAATCCTGCAAATCTGTTGCAATGTAGGAAGAAACAAATTATGCGCGATGAATAGCTGCAACCAGTTTTACGCTAGTCATGATTTGCCATCGAGTTCTGTCGGTATTCTTCGTTTGCCCCACCAGAGGTGCAGAAGCTGTACCTTCCCAAGGCCGACGAGATGCGGGTGGCAACTATTCACCTGTTGATGTTTTCCTACCTTCGAGTCTTTTGTACGAACGAGGCTTGTGACCTGTCTGGAAGCATCAGATAGCCGTCACATATCACATGGGAAGTCGTTAGGCCTCTGTCATCAAGCGATTTCATTGCCGGGTCACTCCTTGACATATCTACGTAGGAGGTGCCAGTCATTGGTGTTTTAATAGGAAGGATTTAAGTAGATTACGACGCACAAGGTTAAATTATTTTTCTGTCCTATCTGATTGGAAATTTTACGCTAATTTCACTATCAGTAGTACCGTATTCCTAAATCTAGGATACCTCAAACATTTTTCCCCACGAAATACTGAGTTTTCAATACATTTCTTTGGGATGAAAAATCGAGGAGTTGTAAAACATCCTCCTTCAATTTAAAATATAACTGAATTTTCATAATCGAATGAAACCACCCAGAGCTCTTAGGTATCAAACGTTCGCTCCATAATAGAATTTAAGAAAAAAAAAACAATTTTTTTTTAAGTGTAGGAAACAAAACAATAGTGTGAATCTCTAATGAAGGTTCTCTGACTGAATGTCAATGATTCTATTTTTCACATTAATCACAGCCATTTTTGATTCATTTTACGGCAATGATTTAGTTTTTTCACCCTCCAGGGGCTATTGATATTTTTTAATGCCAACAGCGAGAAAGCAGCTTCAATTGAGCAGCAGAATAGCTTCAAGAGCCACCGAGATAGTTGCAAATAAAACTATTCAATGCAAAAATTGTGAAGGGAGGGGGGAATAAAGGGTGTCATTTTGTTCAACTTATTGCGGTTTTAGTAAGAGTTTCTTCATTATGTTCATGAGCTGAGAAACCAACATTTTCAAGTTGGTTCGGACCCCAGTTTAAAAAAAAAAAAAAAAAAATTGCCTTAAAAACGGTCTTTTGGAATAATTGTTGCTTAAAATTAATTTAAAAATTTTCAAAAATAATCTACTTTAATGGGTTTTTAAATGGGACTGTGCAAACAGTATTCGTATAATATTCCTTTTGTTGCCAAAAGACAAGCAATTTAAGTTTCCCTTCGAAAATGCTGCCATATAGCGAAAAAAAAGTCATATTAAAATCGGGGACATTTAGTCATAAGTGTAAATGTCCCTATTTAGTTTCAAAAGTCGCCACCACGTTGTGCTTCAAAATGAACGAAAATTCTCATCCGTTTTACTCTAGAACGTCTTGACCAATTTTCATTATGGGAAGCTTTTTTTTTTTAAAAAAAAATGTTATTGTGGTGAACACATCTAGGTAGTACACTCATTTTCCAAATAAAAACGTATTTTCCAAACAAATTTGAGTCAGAATTTTATTCGTCTGTTACTCAGTAAAATTTCCCATCGTGAAAGAATATTTTCATTCCGATACATTTTTAAGAGTAGTCAAATCATAACAATTATTATAAAACGAAGGTTCTTAGATTACATTAGGATTTGAGAAAAATCGTCTATTGAAAAAAAAAGTTTACCACTTCTCCAAACTTTTTACTCCACTTACAAAAAAATTAATAGCCCAATAAATTTATACCAAAACTCGATTTTTAGAGTGCAATATTTTCGCATAATGTCGCCCAATGGTCTTTCCGTGACAAGGATGCTAGAACCTCTCTAAAAGAGACGTGTTTATTTCAAAACAAGATCCTCCCAAAACTACCATCTCAGGTCAAGAGGTTAGGTAACCGGTCGGGGCGGTGAAAAACTCTTGAGGCCTGTAACTAAAAGTTCTATTATGCCTGATTTATAGCTGCTCACCGACAGGATAACGGGTGGGTGTTCCAAGGGTGTGTTAGGTCCCATAACATCGTCATGGGAGTTTCAAAGAAAGGTAGTTTCATACCCCACTACCTACTCAACCGAAACTTTGGTTCCTTGCCAGTTCATTGCCCCGAAAAAAATAGTAACAACTAGGAGTGATGTAAATTAAGTTGTTAATCGAACTGCAATCGAAGAGGCAAATTACCATGCAAGAATAATTGTTTTGTGATGATTCCAACATATTATGTTGGAATTATATTATAGTAGGATAGTTTCCAAACACGGGATGTATTCGAATTTTTGAAATAAAAACATACTTCAATCACTAAATGAAACTTAAAAAAAAAAATTAAATTTTTTTTTTTTTTTTTGACACTATGTTAGA
Source organism: Apolygus lucorum (assembly GCA_009739505.2). Classification (NCBI taxonomy): domain Eukaryota; kingdom Metazoa; phylum Arthropoda; class Insecta; order Hemiptera; family Miridae; genus Apolygus; species Apolygus lucorum. Next base: position 17,003,491 of record CM019174.2, read on the forward strand.
TGATGGCTTGTAAGGTTTTCTTGTTCTGATTACATTCATATGGTTAGATTTGAAAATAACGATTTTTCAAGCTTAGATAAACCGGATGAAAGTATGGGGCGACACTAGTGCCATCTCTCATCTCAGAATCATACTAGACACCCGTCCCCTTTAGCCTTAAATGCAAGAATATGAAAATATGGTACATTCTGTGATCAGATCAGGTACCTGCCGTTGAACGTTCTGCCAAATTATGAATTCAACGGACCTTCTGGGGCACTCAGCATAATAGATGGAGGAGGGCTACAACGTACAGTCCGTGTCTTCGACCTCCAGCACCGCCAAAATCGTGTCCAAATCTGGAACGGCAGCTGCGAATGCAAATCAAATGGGCAGCCGAGATTTTTCAGCGTGCGTCTCGCAAGGCACCTGCCTGATTAGCCTCGTTCCGAACCTTCAATTAAAAGCAGGTGAGAGCTTCGAGCACTGCACTCCGATTTCTTGCTACCTTGAAAAATTTACATTCGATTAGGAAGGGTCTTAATGTGACAACTGAAGACACGAGCCAACTTGATATAATAATTGAATGTTAATTTTTTTTTATAGAGAGAGAGAGAAAAAACACTTTATTGAACATAGTAGAAGGACTGAAGGTGGACAAGGACTCCAGTAATTGTCGAAACGTAATGGATTTGCCGAAAGTTCAAAATGAGTTGCTAAAAGTTCAAATTGGATGTGCCAAAAGTTTGCCAAAAATTGAAATTGATTTATGCCAAAGGGGTTTTTTGAATGTTAAATTATTGACCTTACAAACCTACTTTGATCGGATCGCGTATCGTGTGACGATTGGAGAATTTCAGTAATCCATCAAATTCAGCAGCCTTGTTCTTCACCCTTCATTTATCGGGAAACCACTCCTTCCAGTGTGCCCAAATTCCACTAGACATACCTTAGGCAAATCTGGATCCTACTTGGCAAAAGAAGGGGCAGAATGTACTACACTGAGTCTTGTTGAACAAACAGTCCAAGGACTCCCACTAATCACAAAAATACTGTTATACCTAATCAATCTGTCCGGTAAGACCTTACGCATGCAATGTATGATGTTGTATATGGGTTAACCCATTTCCGGCTACTGATGCATTTGTGCATCGTCATAATAATGATTTTTTTGAACATTGAATTCGTGGAAAATCTTTGTAGAAAATTTTTTTTCTCGTTCATGCTGTTCCTCAACTTTTCAAAAAAAATTGTCTTCGACTTTCGGAAGCTCAATAAAATTTGGGAAATTTTGTTGAAAAAGAGTCCTTTCGGCCGAAAGCGTGATAATAGTGGCTCAAATTCAACCCTGGGCGAGTGAGCGTTCTGGGCCATGAGTCGAAACAGATTCTGGTCCGTAGATAAATTTTTACATTTTACCTAGATTTTTTTTTATATTTTTAACAATGAAATGGATAAATCATACCGTTTTAGAAAACTGAGACCTCTCAAATCCTGTAAAATGTTGAATTCATAAAATTTGGAGCATTTTTGCTCTCGATTGGTGTGCAAATGATGCCTTATTTCGGCCGGAATTCTGTAAAATAATTCATCCTCCTCCTCCTCCCATTACTCTGTTATTTCTACCCTCGGCTTGAAATAGGTTAATAAGATTTTGTATATTCAAAATCGAGTTCTCCGTCTCAGCACACAACATCAAGACATTCCAATAATTTCAGCCTTGAGCAAAGAGAGGAATTTAGGAATCTACAGCAGCATGTTGGATCACAACAACACACTTTCAACAGCTATTCTAGCGGTTACACCTTCACACATGTGCCATCTAAATTGAAACAATCTGCTTGTACTCAATATTCGAAACTGCAATATTCTTAAGAATAATAAAATATATAATTTAGCAAATTTTCGAAAATTTTTAAATTATTTTTACCTATTTTGGTTTATTATTTTTAATAATGAACCTTTGGAATCGACCGAGAAAAAAATTTGTTAACCCCCCTCAAAATTTGTTGGTTTGCGTTTCAAGGTACGTAGAATCCAAAAATCGAATAAAATTTTGGCCGTCCGTCCGCCGTACACTTTCCCCACTTAGCATTGACCGATTTTGATGAAATTTGGTATTTAGGCTCCATTTGGGGTCTAGTTGTGATGTAATAAAGGTAAATATAATAAATATCAACTAAAGGTAAATGTATGGTTTTTCCGTCAATTTAAGATAGTATAGAATTTTTAGAATTTTTTGAGACCACGCGGAGCTCTGTAGGACAAACCGTTCGCTCCCCACGAGAATTTAAGGGTTGGACTTAAGATATATCAGAAACACGAGTGTGAATCGCAAAAGAGGCCTAATCTCCGTTCAAATTTTAGCTGACCGAAATGCGATCAATGTTTTTCTTCAAGTTGGTTGGTGGTAACAACGGCAAAGCCATGTTCTTTGCAGAGGAGTGATCTATACCGGGTGTCCCAGAAGTTATGGTCCACCCTTTTTATCTCCGTTGTTTTGAGGGGTAGACAAAAACTTCAAGCGATAACCCCCCTTAATTTTTTACGAGGAATTCAACTATCACACTTTCGCGCATTGCGCACCTGCGCAATCGTGCGCAACGCACACCAACTTTGTTATTTCAAATGGGAACCCCTATTTTTTATTGCAGATTCGGATTCTACGCAAAATGTCATGAATTTTAGACCCATCAACCGAGTTTTTTGGTTGCGCACAACCCGTCCAGTGAGCGCGCAAACATGCGCAACCCCTAGATTGCGCAAAAATTGAGATGGAGGTGGACCCCAAGTGTGATACATGTTTTTTCATTAATTGAAGGGGTCCCTCCAAGAACGTCCAACCTGCATTTTCAGCGTCGTTCAGCAGAGTCATTATCACTGCAGAGAGCACGTTCTTACAGGGACTCCGCACTTTGGATGTCAATGCAACTCCAATCACAGTTATCATATCCATTTTTAAATACTGGATTTTGTTGATGGAGACGATTGCAAGGAACGTTTTTACGCTGAAAACCCCAGTTCGAAAAAACGCAGGTTGGACGTTCTTGGAGGGACCCCTTCAATTTTCGACGCTGAATCACGTGGTGGTATCCATTTTCGGATTTTACTCAAATTTCTCGAAACGGCGGCTGAAAATAGGTAGTTGAGCCTGTTTTATCGTCAGAATCTGACTGGCGGAGGGATGACAAGTCGATACAAGCTTCAAAGTACCTCATCTGTATTAGGCAACTATCCACTTATTCCAAAGTAAACAATGTAAACAAGAAATCAAGGAATAAACCCCTGAATGCCTGCTTGTTCTCAAATGATTCAAGTCGCGATTTCTTTGAGTAACCATTTTCAATTACTAATTGTTTTAAAATTATTACTCGATCTACATTGAGAGTTAAATGACCGATAAATGGTGAGTTTTGATTAGAAAAATTTGTTATTCCGGCAATAGTCGCCATAAAATCAAGTTGAATAATAAAACGGATATCATGCCCGGATTCGGGGTTGAAAAATAGCGCTGAAGCATGTTGCGCGCGATGAAAAAATTCGTTCAAGGGGTGAATTGTTTATGAAATTTGACACAGAATTCGAATTTGCAACAAAAAATGTGGTTTCCATTAAATGGACTTTGTTATTTCAAATTTTGAAATAACAAAGTTGGTGTGCGTTGTGCACGAATTTGCGGACACCCTGTATTAAAAACTACTCATTTTTCAGCCGCCGTTTCGAGAAATTTGAGTAAAATCCGAAAATGGATACCACCACGTGATTCAGCGTCGAAAATTAATGAAAAAACATGTATCACACTTGGGGTGATACATCAATTTTGGCGCAATTCAGGGGTTGCGCATGTTTGCGCGCTCACTGGACGGGTTGTGCGCAACCAAAAAACTCGATTGATGAGTCTAAAATTCATGAAATTTTTCGTAGAATCCGAATCTGCAATAAAAAATAGGGGTTCCCATTTGAAATAACAAAGTTGGTGTGCGTTGCGCACGATTGCGCAGGTGCGCAATGCGCGAAAGTGTGATAGTTGAATTCCTCGTAAAAAATTAAGGGGGGTTATCGCTTGAAGTTTTTGTCTACCCCTCAAAACAACGGAGATAAAAAGGGTGGACCATAACTTCTGGGACACCCTGTATAGAAAAATAATGAACCATTGTGTAATAATTTGCAGCTTTTTTATGTAAAGTTATGTGGTTTGTTATACCTTCCTGCATCAAACGAATTTCCAATCTTTTTACTTCTTGAACTTGACCAAATTTTTTTAAGTTGCCTCTGACTTGAAAATTTAATGAGGAATTTCACCATGTCGGAATTTCCTATTTTTGACCCCAAAATCGGATTCAGCACCTGGAAAACCTCCTAAGCCAAACTTTCAGCCCGAACTTCCTAATTTACGAATAAATAAAACAGTGTAGAAAATACGAATGTTTAAAAAAAAACCGGGAAAATGACGTCATCCTGGAATAGTTCATTTATGGCCGCTTGAAGCGCTGAGATCGAGAAATCTGTAGTCCCCAGATGCAAAATTTCACGAAACAGTAAAGTTCGAAATCGAAAACTGAAGAAAAAAATAGAAAAACGCTGCAAATTATTACACAATGGTTTATTATTCTTCTATATAGATCACTCGTCCTCAAAATCACCAACCATCCAATATGAAGAGAAGGTAAAAAAAAGAAAAAAAAAATCAAAAAAAAAAAAAAAATCAAAAAAAAAATCACCAACCATCGATCGCATTTCGGTCAGCTCTAATTTGAACGGAGATTAGGCCTCTTTTGCGATTCACACTCGTGTTTTGATTTATATATATATATATATATATTTCAATATAAACCCTTAAATTTTCGTAGGGAGCGAACGGTTAGTCCTACAGAGCTCCGCGTGGTCTCAAAAAATTCTAAAAATTCTATAGAATCTTAAATTGAAGGAAAAACAATACCTTTATATCAAAATTTTTTGAGTTAGGGCGTTTTCAAAATTTCAAAATTGATTTTGGAACCCTTAGAAGTGACCTACATCAACCAAAAGCTTCGGGGCACAACTAGACCCCAAATGGAGCCTACAAACCAAATTTCATCAAAATCGGTCAATGCTAAGTGGCAAAAGTGCCGCGTACGGCAGATGGCGTACGGCGTACGGCGGACGGACGGCCAAATTTTTATTCGATTTTTGGATTCTACGTACCTTGAAACGTAAACCATCAAATTTTGAGGGGGTGTTAAAATTTTTTTTTTCTTGGTCGATTCCAAAGGTTCATTATTGAAAATAATAAACCAAAAGCAAGATGGGGAAAATTAGGTTTCCCCTGTTTTTGTTTGATAACTTTTTTCTTAGAAAACACGATTTTGTCGTCCCAATGGGCAACACTGGGAGGAGACGGCGATCCGAACAGCCCAATCAGCGAGCGTTCCCGCTTCACGTCGTTTTCCCGGTTAGTTTTGAAATCAAAAATGTTGATTGTCTCCCAAAAATAACAGGAGACTTATTTTCCGAAATCAGCCCGATTTTCATCTATCCCACACCATTAACTATTCAGGAAAAATGCAAACAGAATTCTGTGAAATTACTCATTAGGGTTGGTTGGCATAAAGTAAAGAAGCATGAAGTGGAATCAGAATTTGTGCTGATTCTGAATGTACATTAGGGATAGCATATTTATCATTTTATTTTATGTTTCACTGAATGGGAATCTACATAGTCTGACCAAATTTGAGATTACATTGCAATCTTCAATCAAATTTAAAATATATACGGCAATGGGACAAACGCTGTCCCAGCACCATTGACCATAAGTGTAAACCTGGACATACCTTAATTACCCAACTAGACTCAAAGTCCATGAATTCATGGTTTCACGATTTTCTCAATGAGAACCAGAATATTTGAATCCACGAGTTGGTAATACTCTTTTTATCAGATAGGTACTCTCTGCTTGGTAAATTTGAGAAATGAACGTGTCGACAAAAAAAGTTCTTTCGACTTCAGGAAGCTGAGATTTTCTTCTTCAAGCAGCTGCAGACTTTTAGAGGGTTAACCGGTCTCAGCCCGCATACGAGACCGAGCAGGTGCGACCGTATTCAACGTAATGGGCCTCCACCATTAAAAATTCTCGCAGGAGGCTGATGCCCTCAAAAACATAATAAATGTCGCGGGGATAACGCGGTTTTGACAATTCCGTCTTTTTTGAAATTTAAGAACCCCTATTTTCTTCTTTTTCACCGAAGATAAGTTAGATTTTACGACAAGACGCCTCGAATAACAATCAAGTCTTAAAACGCGTTCGGAAGAATTCGTTTATTTCTAGCGTTTATAGCCAAACCTGGGAAGAAAAATGAACCAGCTGCTGTAACCCAAAAACAAGGAGTCAATTCAAATTCAAGAAATTGGAGAGTTAAAATTCGTCAATTAGATGATCGCTCCTAGTGATGGTCCTTTTTAAACCGTTTCCTTCAAAATTCATACTCGAGATGAAGAATTTTGGAATACATTTTTTAAGAATTAGTAACATTGGGATTCGCTCTATAAGGAAATCCTGTGAGAATTCACTCTCTTTGCAAAAATTTCTAGAGAGAAAATTGAAAAAGTAATTTTTTTCTTGCATATTTTACTCAGTTTTGATGCCAAATGCATTGAAGGGCTGAAATTCTTGCTAGCTCATTCTCATTCCGCATTCGTGTAAAATTGAAGCCTTGAAATCCCAACTTTCTATCATGTTCCTGGTGGCTGCAATATTAGTTATTCACTCAAAGTACGTTTTTGTAGACATTAATCCAAATTATTGAAGAATTCGATCAGGAACCTCAGAACTCAGGGTCCCATCCCAAATCCAATGTGTTTTCTATCGATTGCAAACGTACTTTCTGATGCTCCTTGATGCTTCGGATTTGACTCTCCAGAACCACTGATAATGACAGAAGAATCTTGAAAAGCAATGAAAAGTCTTTCTTGAGCAATGAAATTTAGTAGTGTATGACAATCGACCCGAAGTAAATTATGTCAACTTTATTGGGATTAGGGTCCAACAGCAAAATCCTCCTCTCACCAAATTTTCGAAAAATTTATTTTCTTCATCAGGGCTCAGAGGATGAGTTTAGGTTTGAACATCAAACACGGTCGGGAATGAAGAAGTTGTATAAACCATTAACACTAATAATGAAATTGGTGTTAAAAAACTAGACTATTATAACTAAAAATTGGAAAAAACACAACAACATCCGGCTTTAAATTTAATAATATTGGTAAAACAAAATAAGACAGTCAGAAAGACGCAACAACAATAATAATGACTAGAATTGACAAATTCACTATGACTGAGAATTGACTTGAGAATTGACTGACTATGATTGAATTTGTCAATTCTAGTCATCATTATTGTTGTTGTGTTCTTCTGACTGTCTTATTTTGTTTTACCAATATTATTAAATTTAAAGCCTGATGTTATTGTGTTTTTCCAATTTTTAGTTATAATAGTCAAGTAACACCAATTTCATGATTAGTGTTCCTGGTTTATACAACTTCTTCATTCCCGACCGTGATTTGATTTCATACCTAAACTCATCCTCTGAGCCCTGATGAAGAAAATAAATTTTTCGAAAATTTGGTGAAAGAGCTTTTTGCTGTTGGACCCAAATCCCAATAAAGTTGACATAATGAAATTTAGTACACAGCATCTAGGGGGCCACTGGAAGAGATTATGATGATGCTAGATCAGCTGGGTAACGTTAGGCTCGTGTTTTGTTCTCTGTCAGTGATCAAAAGAAACTGAGAGCTTACAGTTTGCTTCAGAAATTTTATAGAAAATAACAGAGTTAATTCAAGGTCTTTGATAATGCCGTGGATTGGCAGTTTGAAGCCTACAAATACGACCTGCGGTGACCTCATTCTTCGACAAAACACGGGAGCCTCATTCCAAAGTTCTCCATACTGGCATGACCATCTTGAGCCTATTATGTAGATTTCGTTTACTCCTTAGGGGAAGGAAGTACGACATCCTGAGGACTCCACCATTCACCTTCACCCAGTTACATCCCAAGATGCCGCCGATGCCGTTTCGTGATTCAAAAGTTCCACCCTGCTGCCTCCGGCCGTATTGCGTGTCTTATCTTATGGCGGTTTTCATTTTTACTCCAACAAAAAGCGACAGTAAAGCCTTATCTCTTTATGTTGTCCTCTAAGTATAAAAATTGATGCGATTGGAACGGCCGGGAGAGAAATTGCGAAAAAAAAGCGAGTAAACAACGATAACGTTGAAGAAAAAAACGTCGAGGTGATTTCAGAACGCTCAGCAGAAACGTGCGATGAAAACAGAGAGGAGTTCTTTGTGAGATTGACGACGCCTACTCAAACCTGCGCTATCGTATTTTGGCATCGTCAAAAATTGAAACACTTCTCAGTGATAGTACGAGTGGTATTCTTTGTTTTAGAACAACTCGCAACTATAGCAATTCCAAGCCAAATGAAACCTTTTCCAAGTCAAATGAAACCTTTTCCAAACCAAATGAAACCTTTTCCAAGTCAAATGAAACCTTTTCCAAACCAAATGAACCCTTTTCCAAACCAAATGAAACTTTTCCAAATCAAATGAAACCTATTGAGAAAATGAGTGAAATGAGGTACCTAGATAGGTAGATACTCTGCAAATTTCAGATCGATGCAATTGTACCTATCGTACAAAGAAGTTGCCAAAATGAAAATTCAATGAATTTTAGACATAGTATTATCGAAGTAGATCTCACCTTAGTAGAATAGGAAACAAGTAAGTTTGAGAAATTTCTGACTGTTGAATGTGAGTAGGTAGGTACCTATACTCTTGCCTTTATTTAAAGAGCTCTGGACCGCGGGTTCCAAAACCCCTTCCCTGCCAAGAGGTGGCAACGTTGCAAGGTGCTCACCTTGCGGTGAAAACCCTTGCGGTGAAACCTTGCGGTCACAACCCTTCGCGGTCAAAACCCATCATCCCTCTTCCTTCTTCCTCTTCTATCAACATACAATTTAATTACCTATTTATCGCTCGGTGAACATTTTTTGTAATTTAAATTCGTAACGTACTAATTATTCTGATGAAAATGAGTCCAAATTTCCTGTAATTCGGCGAAGAGGGCGTAATTCGTTTGGGTGGATTGGCCGGGAGAGGGCTGCTGAGTTTTAATCATACCTGCCTCGAGTTTATACTCGATATGTTCAATTTTTCTCGCTGATCACGATTTTGGTGATGGGATGATCGAAATAATTTGTGAATCAAGTGTGCATTTGCAGAAGAGGGTAAACTGTTGGGGGGCTGGGGGGGTTCACGGGCGGAGGGGTCGCGCAGGTATACCTCGACCTTCCGCTGGGGCTCGGATTCTTGCAGCGATGCCGAACCTTCCGGGCCTTCAAAAATCCCAGAGCTCTTTAAATAAAGGCAAGAGTATACCTACTTGCCACGCCCACACGGAGAAACCTATAATTAAGGGGAGTCACCAATACTTACATTGACTGATTGAACCTCTAAGACTGAATTTCTGAAATTTTGTAATATATTATTCATCTACGATTGTTAACTTTACAGAAATACACCATGTTTGGAAAATGTTTCATTTGACTTGGAAAAGGTTTCATTTGACTTGGGAAAGGTTTCATTTGGCTTGGAAATGCTATATTTTACGAGCATGCGCTTAAGAGATCACTTCGCTGCTGTCAATTGACCACCTTCAAAATTTGAAGGAAATCGGATGAGGCCTATCGGTGTTTCACTCTAATCACGTTTGCTAGTACGAACAGAACTGCATACGTACGAACCCGCTGCATGATGGTGCAGCGGGTGAAAGCCACCAATATTTCACCAAAATTGAATCTTTCTTCCTTTTTTTTTAAATTATTGGCAGTGGGTTTTTTTAAACCCATATAGCCACATGGTATTTACATTGATTACCTCATACAACTTTAGTACAGTACTTTAAATAAGAAAGAATAAGTAGATTTCTAAAAAATATTTTTAGAATTGTACACTGATTATTTTAGAACTGTATCCCAGCGTCTCTGGCCATTTTCAGCATCACTTTCAGCTCTCTGTTGGTTGAATATTTCTTCCTTAGTTCACGAAATAGAAATCGACCAAGAAAGATCTATTGACGTGGATACAAAATTTCTTAGATGTGGGTGGAATTTTGATGCGTAAGACACAAATTGCGTAGTGAAAATATATTCAAATAAGGAGGCTGTTTTTACAGTTTTAGTCAGCTCTGCAATCATATTACCTACTCAAATACTACAAAAGCAAAGTACTAATTTAATTGTTGTTAATTCATGAAGTTCGACTTTCGGAGATGAGTAAAGACCTCAGTCGATCACTATCGAAACCATAAGGGAAAATCTAAAGATTTCAAGTTATCCGTTACACGCTACCTTTAATATTGTGTTTCTTTGGCATTTCTCTGAGAGGTAGTACCTTTAATAGGTGGGAGGAGATAGTGGAAAGTTTGTACATAGATTGCAAGTCACAGAGTCATTGCCATTCTCAGCCAACGCCAGTTATCCCAGGTTTTAGTTAGATTTAAGCTAATTTGTTTATCCTTATTTCAAGTACTGGTTAATTTGCAAGTTCCTCTATAATCAATATTATTAACACCTTGGCACCTAATTCTTAGCCCTTCCCACCAGCACTATGGGCTCGCGGAGGAGGTTACACGTCGTCATTAAAAGTGCCGAACCAAACCAAAAATGCAAAATAATTTTGAATTTAAAAAATACAGAAATTATTTCTGCTCATGCCAGATTCCCACTGATATTTTAAAAATGCAGAAATTATTTCTTCTAATGCCAGATCCCCATTGATATTTTTCTCTGACTGCCGAAAAAAAACATAATAGGACCATTATGACATTTACTACTGCTGCAACTAATTCGAGCTGATCCGTAAGTGGCCGTACAGATTTCACCGGACCCTGAAGACCGCGTGAGTGATGAGAACAAGTCTTTTTTGGGGAAACTGTCGGTGATTTTGGTTCTTTTTCCATGGAACGAAGGCGGGAGAGGTCTTCACGCCGATATTGTTCCCTCCGGTTTCTTCGTTTCCATTCACGAAAGGGAAGTACCTGATCCTTGAAAGCTCTCTCTACCTGGCTCCAACAGCCCATAAAACCTTAGAGCAACGCCGTCTTCGTTCGTTCCCAATGGTCACGTGACGACACAGAAAGATGCAATTAGTGATTCCGTTGGTACTTCTCCGTTTCAATTTTGTCAAAATACTTTGATGATACACTGCATACAATGCAGACTTCTATGCCTTCATCTATCGTGAAGTTCTGGCATCTTGGCGAAAATAGATAACCTGCTTGCAACCACCTGTTATGCCCTGTGTTCCTTGTTCAATACCATCCATCCATTCCCCCATTTGAACCTTCACATAATTAATATCATTGCTCCTGCCTTGTGGCCTTGCAGTCTCTTTGTAGGAGTCCTTCTTAGTTGTAAACTCCTCATGATAAATGCTACAACTCAATCGCTAAGACTTCGGGTCCGTATCTCACCAGGAAGCGACAAAATCCTTCTGTGTGCGATTTGATGTGCTGATTCCGAAGATGTTCACGTTCTTACGTACCGAACTCGCTAAAATATTGGAAATCCAACTCATTTCTGTTCAATAGTCAAACAAGTTTGGCTTTTTAGAGCTTACTCGTATTGAACAGCTGTTGTAGGTATGCTTTTATTTGAATTTTTTGCACATTTCGCTACGAGTTCTACTGCCATCAGACTAACAATAACCTCTGCCGGTACCCAAATGTGATTTTCCGTGAAAATATATATGGAGCTAGGGCGACTAATTAAGAAAAATCGATATAAATGAAAAGAATCATTTTTTCTACATTTAGGAAACCATGCCTTATATCAGAGGTTTTATGATGCTCTGGTAAATACAAACATTTTTGCACCAACTGATTCTATTTTCACGCGTTATTCTTCGTGAAGAAGCTGTACTGTCCAACCAGTGTCCACCCAAATTAGTAAACGATTCTATCAATCACTGTGAAACCACAGCATCCCGCGGGGTAAGTGTTGTCACCCCGTGCACATGGCTCCAACACTACCACTGTGACGTCACACCTGTACCTGATTCCTACCTTGTGGCCTGTCCTCTTCAGCATTGCCTTCCTCCAGGACTACGACTACGCCCCCACCAGCACCCCCTCGCCTGGATCCCCACTTCAGAAAAACCTGCTGCCTTCTACCTGCCGTCCTACCAGTCCGCGCTTCGCCCTCCATGTGCGTACCCCGGTGAACTTCCAGCATCAATCCGAATTCAATTCAAATGCTCAAGTTTCAGTGATTCGATCGGTTTTTGCGATTCGTCGCGGGTTTTGCACCTGAAGGATTTCGGTGTTCATTCATAATGCCGACTATCGGGAAGTTTTTGAGGTCCTTCAGCTTCAGAAGCAATGAGCCTGCTCCCAGGAGGCTCCGACGGAGGAATTCCACTGTCGGAGAATTGCCTTTACCAACGGTAAAAATCCATTTTATTTATACTTTTAGAAGATCTACAATCAGCATCATGAATTTCTTAGAAAAACACACAATAACCACTTTAATCATGAAGAAATAAACTTGTACTCTACTTTGACAGTAGAACAGTAAACAGCATCAGAACCAGTTAAATGATCGAGTTCCTCCTCAACTGTCCTGAATTACCAGGACTTTTTTTGGATTTTGGGGGAGTTGAAAATCAAGTTTGGTGCTCTGATCCTCCTTAGCTGTTTGGGGTTTTCAAGTATCTTGCAGGATGTCCAGATTTTTCTCTCCACGCCTCTCGATGCATCCCAGTTTACACAGTTAGAAAATTGCCTTTATCTAGGTTGAAATTTAAAATTATCAATTTCAAAATACAGGACTATTTTGAACACATAATCAACATACTAATATTTGAGCAAGGACAATAACTTATGGCACTTCATCCATATAGTTGAATACTGAATAACAGGTACTAATTTTCTCCCTACAACACATGACGAATATTTTTAATGTTGCAGTTGATTTTTTTCCTATATATTTGACATTTTGGTTCCAATAGAATTTTTTCATCATCAATTATTGATTAAAACACATTATGATTTAAACACATCATTTCCTAGTTCCCAGTTAACATTGATTACAAGATCTCTCAAAACTCTATTTTAAATTACTACAACGGCTGAACATCATTTAGTTCCTGGTTGTAACGATTTGTTTCTGACCTCTTGGCTTCTACCGCTCGATACAATTCATAAGCTATCATTTGAAGCCAGCACCTAACAATGCCTGCCCATCAAATTTGAGCAAAATCGGACCATCATATCTTTGTGGGAAGTCGGTACAAGGAAAATCACGTTTGCGCGTGCGGGAAAACCACAACACGATAATGAGGAACTTGTAATGACGCTGTACTTTGAACTCAAAAATTGGCCAAGTGGATGAGGCACATAGCTTCCTCGAAGTCGTGAAATGAGTGTATAGATGCGCCTATCTTCAAAAATGCTTCTATATTGTCAAATACGGTAGTATTGTTTGTGCGTGCAATATCCACTACGCCATTGGACATCGCCATCATTAGGTAATTAATTATAAGTTATTATTGTTTCATTACCTGCCTACCTTTTTCATAAAAATTCGTAGTTAACGTTTAAACCGATTTAATACATTTTTTGCTTTAATCAACTTTGAACCTACTATGACGCCTAATGTTGTTTAATCGATATCTATTTGATTTCTTTAAAATACTCGGAATTATCTGTCGAAGATTCACGACAGTTACCTTTATTACTTTACGTTTATTGAAGTTGCTTTCGCCTCGTAACAATTTAGGCCGAAATGAGCCATTATTGCGATTATGAGCCTTCAGATAGGAAGGCAACGGAAATTACATGTACTGTTTGAAGTTTTATCGTAAATGCATACAATTCTTATCTCAAGTAACGATATTTTATCTAAACCGATTTCTACATGAGTGGTCCACCTGGATAAGTGAGTTGGTAGGCACCTGACTGATCCAATAAACAAATAACTTGGAAAAATATAAAAATCTTACGTGGATTACTACGAATGATCAATCAAAAAATGTTGAAACTGGCTTTTCAATGGGGACACTTATATCGGGTAGAAAATTTCCATTGCAAGAACGGAAGAAAAACGTCGTTTAACATCGATTTTTATGAAAATTAGTCTGCCCCAAGTTGGGTGGGCAGTATAGCTCCCTCACGTAGCATAAGTACAATTAGTGGGAAAATGTTTATTATTCTGCAGTACTTATAAATTCCAATTCCATTCTTCAATCAGTGAAGATTTTTTTTTACTGGTATTTGCATTTTAATCCTGTGTTTGGCAAATTTCGTCCATCCTTATGATGTAAAAAACGTATGCCAAGTGGGTGTGGCACATAGCTCCCTCGTATCCATAACTTGATTTTATAGATGATCCGATGCATAGTTGTTAATATCAAAACATCAATCTATAAGTACCTACCTTCCACTACCCTCATAGGGGACCATCTACACGCTAATCTGAATAATCCTGAGAAATTTCGTCGAAATCGGGTTGATTTGTAAGTGTTACGGCTGTTACAAGGACGCATGCGCAGAGGCTACTATCAATTTTAAGGCCTTGATTTTCATTGGGGACCATCTACAATCTAATCTGCATAATTCCTGAAAATTTCATCGAAATCGGATAGAAAATGTGGAATTTATGGCTTAGAAATTCACGTTCGCGCATGCGCAGCGGCTACTATCAGTCCGGGGGTGGTGATTTTCATAGGGGACCGTCTAAAACATAATTTGCATGATCCCATAAAATTTCATCGAAATTGGATGATGATGTGGGAGTTATATCTGTTTCACGTTTGCGCATGCTCAGTGGCTACTATCAGTCCGGGGTTTTGATGAATAAAACTATAACGACATGGGACGGTTTTATTTCATACAAAACTTCCACTCTTATAACAACCCTTGGAACAGGCGAGTACACGTTTGTTTTTATAACAGTGAAATGGGAGGGAAAAATGAGAGGATCACTTTAAGTTGAGAACCGTTTGACGATTGACCTCATTTTCCTGTAGCGCGGGCGCAAGTGAGGCGAACGACTTTCAACGCATCCAGCGAGGGTTCACGTCAAAAACGCAGAGAATGATCACAAAACGGTAAATTACGGTCTAAATCGGATTCTGTCCAATGAAAGTTCCTTCATTGACAAAACCATATAGCACAACTGCAGAAGTGGTTTTCTTGTCTGTTTCGATAAACTGCGATTAAAGGTTATCATTGTCTTACCTTGTCGTCGATTTGAAATTGTTCGATAAAAGAAGAGTCGTACTGCTCGATTTTATAGTTCCAGGGTTCCATAACAGAATACCCACCTTTTCGATTAGCTCAGAATAAGTACTTTTCTCATACAATCTACGATTTTGACTTCTGAATGCAATTTCTCTTTCAACGTCATCTCCTACAATAGCCTTTAGAAAGCGCCGAGTTGCGTCCCCGCTAATGAAATAATTCGAGAAATCCTACATCGAGGTGATGCACCGGATGGAAAAACCAGAGAAAATTTTACATCTCTACCGAATGGCTAATCACGCTTCGATCCACAACAGCAACCATCAACTGGTTTATGCCACTGCTCGCCCCTTGCATTATTATAGGTGTTCGAACTCTCCGCCAGATGGTATTATACCAGTGACCCCGTTTATCTTGAGCGACCTTGGTGAAAGTTTCCAAGACCGAAAAGGTGATGGACGAATACTTTCTACCGAAATTTTTCTCTCCTTTTTCATGAATTTTTATGTCAGAAGACGAACGAAGGAATTACGAAAACGGTTGGGAGTAGGTATGAATAATTCAGGGATGGATGGGTTTTTAAAAATTATGAGAAACCTCGTTCTTCTCTCAAATCATAAATGTACCGTAAAAATATAATTAATTAAGATTAACTTAATATTAGGTTAAGTTTTAATGGATTTTCGATAAAAGCTTGACCTGAATACTTGTATTTTCTAAAAAATCGACATTAGATTTGGAAAGGAGGGTCTGTCGCTTACACCACTGATCTGACAATCTTCGGATCATTTCCAGTGCCAACTTTCGTGGATGAACCGGAGATTAGATGGCTCAAACTCTACATATCTGACTTGCTCTCAATCACTTTCAGTGCTTCTCGCTGCCAAGATGTACCACTTAAAATTTATAGTGGCTGTACAGACTCCCATCCGAATCGTTGTCTCTGTTCTAGCATGATTGAATTTATACAGACCAACACAATAATTACCTAACTTGCGGTTGATTGCTAGGTATATAAGGGGTACCTACCCCTTATGAGGAGCCGAGGGCTCAAGCCTAACGAAACAGTCTGGTGGGAAGCTCTGGCTGTAATCTTTCTCGCTCAAATGCTTCTTGTAATTTCCAAAACCTTTCCTAGCTAAATTTGATTGGAAGCGATCATTTCCAGAGCCAACTTTCGTGGATGAACCGGAGATTAGATGGCTCAAACTCTACGGATCTGACTTGCTCTCAATCACTTTCAGTGCTTCTCGCTGCCAAGATGTACCATTTAAGGCTGTACAGACTCCCATCCGAATCGTTGTCTCTGTTCTCGCATGATTGAATTTATACAGACCAACACAATAATTACCTAACTTGCGGTTGATTGCTAGGTATATAAGGGGTAGCCGGGGGAGATGGAGACCCCTTATGAGGAGCCGAGGGCTCAAGCCTAACGAAACAGTCTGGTGGGAAGCTCTGGTCGTAATCGTTCTCGCTCAAATGTTTCTTGTAATTTCCAAAACCTTTCCTAACTAAATTTGATTGGAAGCGATCATTTCCAGTGCCAACTTTCGTGGATGAACCGGAGATTAGATGGCTCAAACTCTACGGATCTGACTTGCTCTCAATCACTTTCAGTGCTTCTCGCTGCCAAGATGTACCACTTAAGGCTGTACAGACTCCCATCCGAATCGGTGTCTCTGTTCTAGCATGATTGAATTTATACAGACCAACACAACAATTACCTAACTTGCGGTTGATTGCTAGGTATATAAGGGGTAGCCGGGGGAGATGGAGACCCCTTATGAGGAGCCGAGGGCTCAAACCTAACGAAACAGTCTGGTGGGAAGCTCTGGCTGTAATCTTTCTCGCTCAAATGCTTCTTGTAATTTCCAAAACCTTTCCTAGCTAAATTTGGTCAGTTTTGACGCTTCAGGCATAAAATTGACTTGATGGGTGACCAATGAACGGCAACCTCTATTGTTTTTGGTGTTCGTCAATGGGTTCCCGGACTTCATTTCCACGATTGACAACAACTGCCTGGTAGTTCAATACGCTGACGACACGAACATCATCATAAAGAAGAACACCTTGTCTGAAGCCATTGAAACGTGTTCCCTTCTGTATTGGGCGGCTAAGAATTGGCTGTCGGTAAATGGCTTGTGCCTGAATGAGTTGAAGACCTCATGTGTCTTTTTCAGGGCTCCACAGTCAATACTCTCACCCAGCAACGATTGTGCTTGACAGTTTGGATGTGTTGGTTGAGGAGGAAACCCTCTTTTTGGGGCTACACATAGACACATGTTTCGGGATTGTGTAAGCAATTGAGCAGCTACATCTTTTGCCTGCGGAAGCTGAAAACAATGGCGAATCGCTCCGTTCTGCTGACAGCATACCACTCTTCGTGATATCAAGTGCTACTTATGCAATATTATTCTGGGGGGTCAGCTGCAAATCTGGAGTTGGTTTTCAGGATGCAGAAACGAGCCCTGAGAGTACTTTTGGGACTGAAACCTGGGCAGTCTTGTAGAGGAAAGTTCCGAGAAAATAAGCTGATGACTGTCCCTACCACCTATGTATATCGCGCTATCCTGTTTGCTCGGAAACTTCGTCCGTGGTTTGAAGACATGAAGTTTCTTCACATGAAGTGACTATTCGACACGACGGATCGACCTCATGATACTTCCACGTCACCGAAAGAAGTTTTTTGAGCGATGTGCCAGCATCTCCATCATCAAGATCCTCAACCACATTGGAGACGGTGTCCTCAGCTGCCCGATTGTACAAATTAAGTCTGTACTAAAAAAGTATTTTATAAACGCAGAATTTTATAGTGTAAAAGACTTTTTCCAATCATCTGTGCCAGCTTTGGCTGATTAGATTGGAGAGTAGATGGGCGTGCTGCCCATTATTATTCTAGGTTATTCTCTTTTTTTGTTGCTTGTTTTTAATTTGTGTGAGTCATTTGTAGTTTCTTTAATTTTTGACAATTCCATTCATACATTGTTGTGAAAACTGGAAATAAATATTATTATTATTATTATTTACACCTGCCAATCTTATTCCTCAGATAAGTAGGAACCCTTCCTAGTGTTCCTTGACTTGATAGGCGATCTTGGATCCGGAACAACAATTGAACATGATATACATCCTGCCATCTATATATGGGATCCTTCTTACCTCCAATTTTATGGGTGATCTCTGATCGGGAACACCAATTGGACGTATTCACGTTTACCTAGACAGCTCGGTTGTACAGGGATACATTTCCTAGGAACACTTCTGCCTCCTAACAAACTTTGAAATCAGTTTTACCTCTACTGACCGTTAGGAGTCAAATTGTGCAAATACCAATATCTAATTGGGAAAGTAAAGATATCAGGCGAATTCTTCAAATCTCGTCCTCACAACCAGGTACTATAATTTAATTTTTCTAATTAGTATCTTGCTGTGGAAGTCAGTCAGTGATTTCTATCAAGCTGTCAAGGTATTTTATTATGAAATATCGAATTCATCATTTTGCATGGTAGCTTTGGAAATTAAGTAAAGTAAAGCCATATTTTGGGAGTGTGTACTCAATTCGATGTGTTTAGTCACACCCTCCCTCACCACTCAAAATGCCATTTCGAGCCGTTTATTCTGATTAAGAGACATAGTTGAACCAACCTACAAAATGTTCTTCCTACTCACTCGTTAGACGCGTCAAGTGATCAAAAATACTGGTTTAAAATTCTCGCGATTACCCCAGTTTCCCTTCAATTCAGCCCTCTAACGATAGGTTCCAATTCTAGAGTTTCACCTACGCCAGAAGCCTTAAATTAGCGTGAGAACAAAACGGTATTTCAAGAGGATACGAACCATTATCGCGTGTCTCCGGGAATTGCAACGTTTGCGTGCGAGCGAAGCCGAATTTTCGCTTTTTCACACAAAGGACGACTCTCCGATTAAAACTTTGAGCTTTCATCAGCGAATGAATCAAGAAGCTAGTTTTCTTATCGCGGTAAGATAAATATTACGATGACTCAAAATGTCTTAAACTATAATTTTTTGTCCTAAGAAAATATGATTCATCACAAGTGTTTTTTATTGGGAGAGGAAGAGATGGGTTATTCCATTCAAAACAACGCATTTCGGGTGAGGTATCATCTCCAAAATCATCGTTGACATCTTAAGGATTTCTTCATTTATGTTTGAATGAAAGTCGATGCAGAACTGATATTTTTAGAGATTAGCTTAACAGAGGACGAAAAGAGTCAACATCCAACCAAAAAGGATTAAATAATAGATATCCATTGCATTTCACCAAATTTGTTTTTAGTTAGCATTGCTGATAGAACTCGCAGGAAAAATAATGTGCTACGCAAAACAAAATACTTAAATAGAAGTTAATAAAGAAGCACTTTTGCAGCCATTCGGATGCATCCGCCGGAAATGAACATTTTCTATCTGTTCATAAAGTAAAATAGGTAGGTACCACTTTTGACACTCACTGTCTTATCGATGCAGGAAAGAAGAACCGAAGAAAGCCAGTTTACGATTCGGATTGGTGTGACGCCTTGTTTTGCTAGCAAAAATCTAGTTTTGCTAAGATTTGATGATGCAAATCGAAATAACGCGAAAAATCGTATCAAGAATCATTGCCATTCCGATTCATTACTTACTAGTCAGTAATCATCTTTTTCTTCTCAGTTAATTTTGGATGACACGATTTGAAGGGAAATTTGAACTTCATGTGAATGTGTAAAGTGAATTTCACGTCAATCGTCATTTGCAAAATTCGAATTACTAGTGGATCGCGAAAACGTAACAATGATAAGCATTATCCGCTTCATCTCTACATTATGTGTTTCATCTCTACATTATGAGGGCTAGGCTTAGGAGCCACACAAACATACAATCAAGTCGTTTTTTGTCGGATGGTTCTTATAAGTAGGTTTGTTTCAACCGGGCTAATATTTTGAAGTATTTTTCTATATTATTAAATTAATAAGGTCCGTAATGAAGGATAACCTGGTGGCGCGAGAGAGGCGGTGCGCTCGGGAGCAGGGAGGTAGCGATAAGGTTTCCTTTTGAATTCAATAATTTGTTAACCAGACCTTCCGTTAGGGTTCATAATATTCAGAAATACAGAATAATACAGTGATAATATTGCTCGGTTGGAACACGGCTCTTGGGTAAACTTGTTAGGGCGTTTTTCAAGGGTAACTTCGTAGGTACTTATTCAAGAAATTACTTATCAATTTATCCACTTTATTGCTCCCACACAATATGTGGTTATCTCTTCGCTGCGAGCACGCTTATCTGCATTTCTGAAGCGACGTCGAGCTCACGTTAGAAATAACTACCGTTCATACTTTGTATGTAGCGTTTCGTAGATGTTGGGCACGGGTAAGGTAAGTTAGCAATATCTAGGTATTTTGGATATTTCATAATGTTGAAATTTCGATGTGGGAATAGAAATTCACAAAAACCCGTTTTTGGTTTATTATTTTCAATAATGAACCTTTGGAATCGACCAAGAAAAAAAAATTTTAACACCCCCTCAAAATTTGATGGTTTACGTTTCAAGGTTCGTAGAATCCAAAAATCCTTTTGCCACTTAGCATTGACCGATTTAGATGAAATATGGTATGTAGGCTCCATTTGGGGTCTAGTTGTGCCCCGAAGCTTTTGGTTGATGTAGATCACTTCTAAGGGTTCCAAAATCAATTTTGAAATTTTGAAAACGCCCTAACTCAAAAAATTTTGATATAAAGGTATTGTTTTTCCTTCAATTTAAGATTCTATAGAATTTTTAGAATTTTTTGAGACCACGCGGAGCTCTGTAGGACAAACCGTTCGCTCCCTACGAAAATTTAAGGGTTTATATTGAAATATATATATATAAATCAAAACACGAGTTTCAAATTAGAGCTGACCGAAATGCTATCGATGGTTGGTGTTTTTTTTTGGATTTTTTTTTTGATTTTTTATTTTTATTTTTTCCTTCATATTGGATGGTTGGTGATTTTGTAGACGAGTGATCTATGTAGAAAAATAATAAACCATTGTGTAATAA
Source organism: Apolygus lucorum (assembly GCA_009739505.2). Classification (NCBI taxonomy): domain Eukaryota; kingdom Metazoa; phylum Arthropoda; class Insecta; order Hemiptera; family Miridae; genus Apolygus; species Apolygus lucorum. The sequence continues at coordinate 17,024,785 of CM019174.2, forward strand.
TTTGCAGCATTTTTAAATGCTTTGTTATTGGAGACGTGACATACTTACCGAAACTTTTCATTCCTAGTTCACGATCTTTTTTATTCTCCTTTATGCTATTCTGGTCCAAACAAATAATGGTATTTTCAATAAGCAAAATATGATCGACCTAGAAAGGTATGACTTTGGTGAATCTGCAGATGTAAATTCTATATTTTAGAATTAAATTTTGTATAAACATTAAAGTTGGATGGATGGAATGAATCATTGAATTATAGTGGAAATGACTTAGTCTTTGGCTTCTGCCTACACTTTGATGAATTATAAAAGTCCATCCGTTTTTTTCCGAGTTGCCGGTAACTGTACAGAGAGAGAAGAATTACCTATTCAAGGACGCGCCTAACTCAATCACTAGGAATATCAATCAACCTCTCGTTCGTTGTCTGTCGAGTGTTGAAACGTTCTTTTACAGAACACCAAACGTTGTGTTACCTTCGAATCTGTCCTCGTTTCTCTAGTTTGAGAAGTAATTCATATAGTGATTTTAAGTAGTACATTTTAAAGAAAAACTTCTGCGATAGTTCACATTACTTTCCTCATCCGTTCGAACCGAATTTTTTTTTATACGTTCTAGGCCTTTGAACAAGAGGTATTGTTTTTTAATGAGCCTGACGCCTATACAATTTATACTGCGAATTTTCATCGATGTTGAGAGATTTTTTGAGGTGTTAGTTCCGAATTGTTTACTTGGTGAAATGAATTCATTGCGAACAGAACTTAATATTGTTCAAAATCTTGGGATAATGACAACCATCAAATGTTTGTGTTGACAATAATTTTATTCTTTTTAAAACTTACGTCCTCTAAACAAAAGAGGAAGGCCCCTCCATTCGTTGTCTTGGAGCTGTGTCATTATTTTACTTTCCTTGAGCACCCCACATTCATTCATTTCGTGACTAATTGACCTGATTCTGTTTGCATTGTTCTTCGAACACTTTGCCTTACAAACCTTGGAAACAACCAATTTCTTACCTCTTAAATATGAGTTTTCTAGCCGCCGTTATTCCAAATAAATTTCGACAGTAACCACTTCTCCCTTAACTGCACACAATTTCCGATTTTCTTAAAAAAAAAAAAAAAAAGAATTTCATGTATTTTGGCCCCCTGAAAACGAAAGTGACAAGGAAAAGTCCCTAAATTACATAGTTTGACCGATAATCCCTAATTTATGCCCTTATCATATATGATAGAACGTGGTTAAGCAGCCGAGACGATGATTTCATATGTGATATAATGCGAGCAAAATGGTTGAAAGAAATACTTGAGACCAAATAGGTTTTTCGCATACTGCTATTTAAAAATCACATTTATAATGCTATAAGAAAGCATAAATGCTCATTTGGAGTTTCTATCACCTATTTAGAAACTTAGTAGGATTATGGACAAAAATCTTGTGATATATTATACATAAGACATTTTTTCAAAGCATTTATTATGATAATTTGTATGTATGTAATTTAAAAAAAAAAGGCCTGCAGGCAGCAATAAATTTTCCTCTTATCATTGGCCAGACTATAGACAAGAATAGTTGAAGACTAAACAATAAGTAGACAATTTTTGACAAGGTGGCTTTGGCTTCATGTGACATCTCCACTTTTTCTGACAGCCCCATGACGATTTCTTGAAATTCGTTTGGCAGAGAAGGGTCCATAATGAATAGGTTGTCAAAACGTCATCAGGCTGTTCTAACTCAACATTATCATAATCCAATTCATCCACATCTAATAAATCATCTTCTCTTCCAATTGGTATTTCAAGGAATTTTTGTAGTTCATCATTATGCCATACTAGCTGAAAAGCCTACGACGATTACTCCGACTCTCCCCGCCACCCACTCCCTCCAATTCCTCAGACTCTCCCCACTCCCACGACCATTCTAACTCCTCGCGATCGGCGACATGCATACATACATGCATGTACATACGGTTGGGGTTTTGTGTAATTAGATTCTTTTGGTTCCATCTCTGTCCACATACGTGAAGTGGTTAGGAACCATTTCTGAAATATAGTAGGGATACCTAATGTGAAATTTATGCTGACGTCAAATAAAATTTATAAAACCATCAAAAACATAAAATAAAATTATATTTAGAAAAAATCATGTGCAGCAAGTGGCTTGTATCACGTTTGAACGAGATGGTAATGCAGTGGAGAAGTCCACGTTCTATCATATATGAAATTCACCCAGGTCCTCCTCCTTCACGTTCTATCATATGAGATATCAAAGCAAAAGCGCAGTTTCCGTAAACACTGGAAACTTGATCGATTAGTTCTTTTCATATTTCATTTCTACATATCTTGAGACAGCACGCAGTATTTTTTCAGCCGAAAATCTTCAAAAATGTTGTTGTAAGAGGCACAGCAAAACAAAACTTCTCACGCGTGTTGTCAACTCGTGATTTCTGCTGATTTGAAAGAGGTTATAACCTTACAGGAGGGGTTATGGATATTCTTAGATTCTTATGAGATCTAGCGGTAGTTGACTAGAGTAAAAATACCACAAAGAGCTCGAGAAGACCACCAGAATGCTCTTGAGCCTCGTTTAAAGTTCCATATCATATATGATAGCTGGTTAAGACGGCGCTGCGGGGCTACCAACCCTTCAACACCTACCGGTCCTGCAGATTTTGCATACCCGATGTGCCCTTTGCACTAAATGTATCATTCGTGATGCAATATGAAGTTCTCCTCTCTAATTTTTTTCGTTTTTCGTTTCAGGTATGTTGCAGTTTGCAGACCTCTATTAAAAATAAGGTATCATTCACTCTTAACCAAATTTGTAAATGTTTCACTCTGGATTTTTAGAATAGATAGAATAGTAGAATACCCCAACAAATGATAACCAATAACTGGCAAGTCAACTAATCATTTCTCCGTGTATCATCTGGTGCTTACTTTACCCTCAGATGAATTTCTGAATTAAAAATTCATCGTACTTATAATTGAGATAAATTCAACTTATCACTTTAAAAAAACGCGGTTTTGTCGTTCTTCAAAACTTTGCACCTAATGAGAGTACGCAGAAAGGCATATTTTGAAGAAAGATGATTAATTTTTGGTCTCAATATTTTTACTTGTATTCTCATAGGTACAACGTTGCAAGAACCTAGAGAAAGCATTTGGTTGAAAACGACAATGTAAAGTCCCCTTATTTGTCTAGAATGTTCTCCAAATTATGGGAAATGAGGTCTAAAGAAAAACGCAAGGTAAAATGAAGAAAAATTAATGAAATGAAATGAATGAATGATGATAAAATGAATGATGAATGAATGATATGTATGTTTTTCGATATACAGGGTGTCTACACTTTCGATGGGCATAACTTCAGGGTTCGATTCTACAAGGTATTTCGAATAAAAAATGTCTCCTAGCAATTTTCTTTTAACCCACTCAAAATTCTTTTTTTTTTCACTTTAAAGTTTTTCTTCGCGTTTTCGACCTTACGGTACTGATATGGTCATAACTCCCTTATTTCTCCTGAAAATTCAAATCTGACTACACCTTTAGAAAGAGCGTTAAATTCCTAAGCTACCTAGTGCAAAATCAAAATATTTCAGCGATAAAATAGTTTCAAAAAATCAAGTCAAATAGCCAACTTTAAAAAATTTTCGAAACGACTTTCTTCGACCGAAGTTTTCACTCTAAATCCCTGCCCATTTCGATGGGCGCTCTTCGGAGAAAACATGCTCAAATTGTCAGCTTTTCAACGGTCTATCAATTTTTCTTTTTAACATTCAAATTTGAAGAGTAGGTAAATCAAGTTTGAATGCCAGAAAACGTGTTTTTTACAAGCAAATCCAGTGTTTTAAGCGGTTTATGGTCCCCCTCGACCTCAAGATGTCTTGACGATTTTGGTATCATTTCCTATGTAATTTTTTACGCTGAATCAAATGGTAATACTTCTGAATGGTTCCGACTGCTAGAAAGTGGATTTTTTGAAGAAAACCTTCGTTTTTCGTACATAAAATACGCATTATTCGTAAATGTGGTAGTGAGCATGAAGTAACACCTTTGAACTCAACAAAAACTTTAATCAGCTAGAAATTCGGTGTTTTTGTTGAGTTCAAAGGTGTTACTTCATGCTCACTACCACATTTACGAATAATGCGTATTTTATGTACGAAAAACGAAGATTTTCTTGAAAAAATCAACTTTCTAGCAGTCGGAATCATTCGGAAGTATCACTATTTGATTCAGCGTAAAAAATTACATAGGAAATGATACCAAAATCGTCAAGACGTCTTGAGGTCGAGGGGGACTATAAACCGCTTAAAACACTGGATTTGCTTGTAAAACACACGTTTTCAAACTTGATTTACTCTTCCAATTTGAGTGTTAAAAAGAAAAATTGATAGACCGTTGAAAAGCTGACAATTTGAGGATGTTTTCTCCGAAGAGCGCCCATCGAAATAGGCAGGGATTTAGAGTGAAAACTTTGGTCGAAGAAAGTCAGGTTTCGAAAATTTTTTAAAGTTGGCTTTTTGACTTGATTTTTTGAAACTATTTTATCGCTGAAATATTTTGATTTTGCTCTAGGTAGCTTAGGACTTTAACGCTCTTACTAAAGGTGTAGTCAGATTTGAATTTTCAGGAGAAATAAGGGAGTTATGACCATATCAGTGCCGCAAGGTCGAAAACGCGAAGAAAAACTTTAAAGTGAAAAAAGGAATTTTGAGTGGGTTAAAAGAAAATTGCTAAGAGACATTTTTTGTTGGAAATACTTTGTAGAATCGAACCCTGAAGTTATGCCCATCGAAAGTGTAGACACCCTGTATAGTCCTTTCGTAATAAATCTTTTAATCGCAGTTTTAAGACATTGGTCTACTTAAGTCGGTATTAGAACCTGAAGTGACATAGATTCTACCAGAAAAGGCGGCGGAAGCCTCTCAGAAAAAGAATGTTTCTTGTTCCAAATGAGAGGTCGTACGTACCCATTATTACCTACTAAGTTCAACCCACTTAATGAAGTAGAAGTACTGTTCCTATCATCAATTTCTTTGACTGTTTTCAGCCTCACTAGAAGGTCAAAAGTCCATTCATGGCTCATCTTGAGGTTTTTTTGCTCGTTGAAAACGCAACGTCGCGAATCCCCATTGCCCTAATGAGGTTATTCATTCACGGAGACGTGTAAAAAATGGAAACAAGGCCTCGTTTCTTTCGCGAAAAATGTGACTTGAGCAAGGGCGCGTCTGAAATAGGATGTTTTGGTGGGAACTCGGGACATTTCCAAGTTTGAACACGTTGTGCGTGGTGTTGACTTGGATTGTAAGTAGGTATGATTAAGTTACCGAAAGCTAGTCATCAGACAGCTAACCAATGACGGTTAGGCGAATTTTAGTCATTATTCGCGAGTAACATGAACATATTAGATTAGGCACTTGGTTGGATAAATGAAGAAAAGTACTGACTTCGCCCACTTGATCTCTAAATATCGCACCCGTCCTAGAGTAAAGGCACAACTCAAAAAATGGGTTTTTTGAGTTATGACCGGGAAAGCATTGCTGAAGGTGTCTACTACATTCGTAGATGACAGGCATTTTGCGGTCTTATTCAGGGACCGCTTGAGAGCACTAGGTTCTTTGTTCGACGAAGGAGGCCATTTGACCTGTGCCATTTGGACACGCTAGTTTTGACCTAGTCACTTATGAGAACATAGACGTGTTAAGAGATAAGCTAAATATTCGTGAGCCAACCCTGACAGCTTCTTTGGGGTACCAATCGTGACAGCTACTTTGAATGAGATTCAGGGGGCCAATTCATATAAACTAATACAAAAATCGTCCAGCAAAGAAATTGAAAATGTCACTTTTATGAAACAACTGAATGATAATTCTGCCCTACGGTTTTTTTCCACACAACTGCCAGACAGAAGTCAATAGCAACAATTCAAATGGACAATGCCGTCACTGATCATGTTGCCATGGTAAATGTCAACTCGTGTCACAATATGATTGAAAATGGCATGAAATTGAGTCTTTTACCTGGAAGTTCATCGGAGAAGGAGGATACTCAAGTACATCCAGTTAGATTCAGTTCAAACTCCAATATTTGCCTCAGCAACAATGCGATCAACCATGACTATCTTATTGTGACCTCACCGAGCAACTTCACTGGCACTGCATGGGAAAGCCACACAAATCGTCCCCTTGATGATTCCAGTGATTCCTCCATCAACTTTTCAGACGCTGTTCTTTGTAATGGACCAGCATCACACATCATCACCTTCATTATCCAAATGATGACAAGTTTTTGAGAGACTCTTACAAAAGTATCCCATAGCTAGTAGCTTTCTAACACCAACGAATTTTTCCTGAAATTTGACTGACAATATTTTGTATTGATGATTATTGCTGTGATGTTTTATTGTATTGATGATATTGATTGTTTTGGATTACTTGGATTATTACTTACTCGTACTTACAATTACTTAATTCGGGTTTTCACTAATTTCTAAGGTAAAATTGAAATTCCTAAAATTTGAGGTTATTAGAGTAAAATTGTGTTATTAGAGTAAAATTGGCGATTTTAAAAACTGAAATGTCTCATGAATTATAGCCCCAAAAATTAAGAGGATTTTAAAAGAAAAGTCGTAATTGATTGTTAGAGTGTCAAACTTGCATGATAATGATGCTATGGCTCTTTAAGAATCAATCTAATGAAGACGAAATTATACCTATTAAAATTCTCCATTAGGTTCAAACTTCTATACAGCCAACTATTCCTGCACCAAGTACAGTCCACCAGAGGCCATAAAAGATTCCAAACCATTTTGTGTTATGTTCATTATTATTGTTGACGAACGGGTAATAATTTTCCGTTGGGAAACACAAGTGAGTGAGTAATTATCTTTACTAGTGGCTCAGAAAGTTATAATTTGGTATCTTTGGGTAAGGTAACGTTTCAAAATATCATAGAGAATGTTCGGTTAAAAAGGTAACAACTCCAAATATCATCGAAATTTGACCAAAATTTATCCCCCTTTTGGCCCCTAAACAACAAATTATCTTTTACTCGCCATGAAACATTAGCTCAGATGTTACAGTACACAGTTATGCAATAGTAAATGTTGGCGGTGCGTTTCTATTGAGTGGAACCGCAAGCCAATGGGCTTGAAACTTCAAACGCAATTTCCCAAAAATCGCGTTTTTTGAGTTGTGACCCTATTCTAGGACGGGTGCGATAATAAGAGAACATAATATTATTATGTTCTCTTACATAACCATAACGGACACAGAAGAATTGGCATCTCTACCTTAAAACCAGTAAAGTTCCCAAATTGAGCAGTCTATTTTAAAAATGGTTGCCATGCTTTCTACCAAGTTCGAGCATTTATATGGTAACTTGAAAAGTTCCCAATTGAGGCCTAATTTCAGCATTTTTCAAACTATTCATTGCAAAACCTGTATATTTAAATAATATTTTCTTGGAAAATTTTCCAGATTGATCTAAAGTTAAGGAGATTGAGAGACAATGCGATTATTTCGACCTGACGAGGTGTCACTCATGTCTTGTTGGGTACCTGTATTGCCTATTCTTGAAAAGTTTTTAAAAAATAGAACATTGCTTCCTCTTTGCAGTATTCCGTGCTGCTGTTTGTCTCAATCGAGGTTTGAAGTAGAAATGTCCGGAGTTTCAAGCGGTGGCGGCTCTGGTTGGTCAATGTCGGATAAGCGACACCAAAAATCGCTGTATTTCCACCAGGAAACGATTATTGATTCCACTAGGCAGAATTGTAGGTACCTTTTAGGAAATCTGCACAACTGGTGTACAAGACGCTTGGATGTCAAAAGCACATCTGGGTTTAATTATTTTGCAGTTGCAGTGGAGGGTAGAAGTAACTTGAAACACGCCAAATTCTTGGGAGCCATTGACCATTACATTGGTTTGGAAGATATCAATAAACAAATAAATTTTGTCATTAGGGTTGAAATGAATGCACCGAGCTAATTGAAGAATTCGCCAGTTAGAAGTGAACTAACTCTTCACCGAGGATGGATAAATTTTTCAAATTTCTTTCCATATCAACTTTGTTCAGAATTACCTATCAAACATTTTTACAGATGGGCAAAACAATGAGGGACGCCATCCTGTTGATGACAGTTGTCTCCTGTTTCCTTTCGACAGTTTCTTGTTTAGGACGTTGTTGTAGAGAACTCAAGCGCCATCAAACGTCGCGGACGCAAACTAACCGCTGCGCCAACCTCCAGTTCTCGTAACAACCGCTAGGTAGCGTCTCGAGCCTCATCGTCGTCCCTCGGATGGATGTTATAAAGTGTCAAACTTAGCATCCATGAATTACAAAAAAATGTTGAAGTCGCGAAGGGAGTGAAGCGTGACGGATAATCCGATGCGTCAAGAGTTTTCAGAGAAAGGGGATGCAGCCTCTGCAACGCTCTGAGCTCTACTTTCAAAGCTCCTCACCCTCAGGCTTCTTAGAATTAAATTAAAAATTTCTGTCTTTCTGTTAAATAAATTATTTCGTATCATCACCACCATAGTCATGACACTGCTTTAATCTTTGGAATGATCAAAGAAATGTAAATATTTTAATGAAACAACAACTTCCGACCAGTTATGACATCTATAACTGTTGTTTGTAACTTCGTCAATTCTCAGTCAACTGATTGGGAGTGCGGTCCTCAGAAACAAAACTCCTCTTTTGCCGAGCTTTCGCTGAGTTTATCGGCTCCTCAGGGCCTACAGAAACAAAAACAGTATCCTCCCTCAACATATAAAACCTAATCTTCCCATGGGTAGAAAACAACAAAATTAAATTTGAACAACGAATTTAAATATTACATTTACAAAAAATTTCTTTCTCTTACTCAGAGGATATAATATATCATTTACTAAATATTATTAAATAAATATTATTAAATAAAAATACTAAATATTTATACTAAATTTACATATTTATATATTTATATTTGTTTTATATATTTATTTATATATTCATAATTTATAATTAGTATAATTTATACTAATTTTATTTATACTAGAATTTATACTAAACAAATAATACTAAATATTTATAATAAATTATACTAAATATTAAATATTATTTACTGTGTGAGCATCACATCAGCTTCAATCAACGAACCAGTTAGAGATGCCACTACAAACAATAAGTAGGTAATTTAGATTTAGATTGTTTTTCACTTTCGAAACATTATAAAAATTAAGCTAGATTAAGTGTAAAGTCAGATAGATTAATCTAGCTTAGTTTTTATAATGTTTCGAAAGTGAAAAACAATCGAAATTTAAATTATCTACTTATTGTTTGTGGTGGCATCTCTAACTGGTTTGTTGATTGACGCTGATGTGATGCTCACACAGTAACACATCCTTTGAGTAAGTGAAAGAATTTTTTTGTACATAGCATTCCAAGTCAAATTCAACCTTTGAAAATAAATTTGACTTGAAAAAGGTTGAACTTGTCTTGGAAAAGGTTGAATTTGACTTGGAAAAAGTTGAACTTGTCTTGGAAAAAGTTGAATTTATCTTGGAAAAAGTTGAATTTGAGTTGAAAAAGGTTGGATTTGACTTTGAAAAGGTTGAACTTGTCTTGGAGAAAGTTGAATTTGAGTTGAAAAAGGTTGGATTTGACTTTGAAAAAGTTGAACTTGTCTTGGAAAAAGTTAAATTTGAGTTGAAAAAGGTTGGATTTGACTTTGAAAGAGTTGAACTTGTCTTGGAAAAAGTTGAATTTGAGTTGAAAAAGGTTGGATTTGACTTTGAAAAGGTTGAACTTGTCTTGGAAAAAGTTGAATTTGAATTGGAAAAGGTTGGATTTGACTGAAAAGATTAAATTTGACTTGGAAAAGGTTGAATTTATCTTGGAAAAAGTTGAATTTGAGATGAAAAGGGTTGGATTTGACTTGAAAAAGGTTGAACTTGTCTTGGAAAAGGTTGAATTTGACTTGGAAAAGGTTGAACTTGTCTTGGAAAAGGTTGAATTTGACTTGGAAAAAGTTGAATTTGAGTTGAAAAAGGTTGGATTTGACTTTGAAAAGGTTGAATTTGACTTGGAAAAGATTGAATTTATCTTGGAAAAAGTTGAATTTGAGTTGAAAAAGGTTGGATTTGACTTTTAAAAGGTTGAACTTGTCTTGGAAAAAGTTAAATTTGAGTTGAAAAAGGTTGGATTTGACTTTGAAAGAGTTGAACTTGTCTTGGAAAAAGTTGAATTTGAGTTGAAAAAGGTTGGATTTGACTTTGAAAAGGTTGAACTTGTCTTGGAAAAAGTTGAATTTGAGTTGAAAAAGGTTGAATTTGACTTGGAAAAGGTTGAACTTGTCTTGGAGAAAGTTGAATTTGAGTTGAAAAAGGTTGGATTTGACTTTGAAAAGGTTGAATTTGACTTGGAAAAGGTTGGATTTGACTTTGAAAAGGTTGAACTTGTCTTGGAAAAGGTTGAATTTGACTTGGAAAAGGTTGAACTTGTCTTGGAAAAAGTTGAATTTGAGTTAAAAAAGGTTGGATTTGACTTGGAAAAGGTTGAATTTATCTTGGAAAAAGTTGAATTTGAGTTGAAAAAGGTTGGATTTGACTTTGAAAAGGTTGAACTTGTCTTGAAAAAGTTGAATTTGAGTTGAAAAAGGTTGGATTTGACTTGGAAAAGGTTGACTTTGACTTGGAAAAAGTTGAATTTGACTTGGAACTGCTACATGTAATTGTTGTTTTCTACTCATAGGAAGGTTAGGTTTTAAATTTTGAGGGAGAATATTGTTTTTGTTTTTGTAGGCCCCGAGGAAGGTGGATAAATTCCCCGAAAGCTCGGCAAAACAGGAGTTTTGTTTCTGAGGACCCCATTCCCAATGTTGACTGATAATTGTTTGTTGGGTCGATCATCACTCTTCCTGTTCGTCAATTCTGTTTCATAAGTTTCTTATTGTTCTTGCTATAAAAAATGTTGTGTAACTTCTCAATTCACTATTATTGCTTCGAAATTCCACCAGTCATGCTAATAGATTACGATCAGATTGAAGCTAGCTAGTTTAGATAGGTCCCTTTTAACCACCTGGTAGGCAGATGATTGAGTTTTGGTATAGTTCATTGTATTAACTCTGCTGAATGGTAAAACTCATTTCAGCAAGTAAATGGGGGGAGGTATGGGCGAGACTGGTGGAAAACAATCATAATTTGGACTCCCACGGTGAGAGGTATAGGGAGTTGGCTCAAATTTGTTTGTTACAAACCAAGCCAGTGTAGAACCTTCAGTCTGTCTGGAGCTTGAGAATGGAAAACCTCATTCAGGTTCCAAAACCGAACTGTTGAAGTTACGGAGGAATAAACTGTCAAGTATCGGGAATGGGGTCATCTAACAAACGCTGTTATTACCGAGCTTTCGGAAAATTTATTTCCTTCATCAGGGCCTGAAAAATACAATACGCATACTCAGGCAACAGAAGCTGGAAGAAATAGAAATACACTAGTCATAACAAGTTCAATCAAATTACCTATTGAGATCAATACAGATATACAAATTTTGTTACTAATTAATCAACAAATGTATACGAAACAAGAACTAAACAATTAACTCTCTCAAAGCAGCTACATGTGAGGAGATTCTATTTCTTCCAGCTTCTGTTGCCTGAGTATGCGTATTGTATTTTTCAGGCCCTGATGAAGGAAATAAATTTTCCGAAAGCTCGGTAATAACAGCGTTTGTTAGATGACCCCATTCTCGATAGTTGACAGTTTATGCGTGCGTGGGTTGATAACAATAATAACACAACATTTCCTGAGGAATATTCGGATATCATATTATTGTCCGATTTTGATATGTTTGAACCTACCAGCATCTTCGGGATTCATGTAAAGCCTTTACCAGTCCCCCTTATGAATTTCATCATCATTTCGTCGCTGCCACAGCAACACTGGCTATCTGATTTTTGCCAACTTTTCAGGAGAGCGAAAAAACTGGTTTTAAATAACAGTGGCTAACTACATCAAGAGTGCACAACAACATAAGCTATCTGCACTAAAAACTTTTATCACCTCAAAACCAAATGTTTCAACCGAATTCAATGAAATCAATGCTCAAATATTGATAATCGAACTTCATTCTTCCCGAAATGAGTGAAAAAGTAGAAATTATTCCATTTAATCATCATGAAAACCAATGGCGTGGTCACACGAGGTAGGAGATTGTAAGGTAAAAACATGTAGATAGCCACTGTTTCCGAACTAAAATCACTTAGTCAGTGTTGCCTTTTTCGTGATAGCGGGGTCAGTGCTGCCAATAGCAAAAAAACCGACTTCACCAATCGATCCAGCACAAAAAATTACTTACTTAAGAAACCGTCAAAACCTAAAAATCGCCAAAATGTCACTTAGCCAGTGTTGCTGTGGCAGCAACGAATTGATAGTTCAACCTACCTCCTGGGACAGATTGGTTATAACTATGTTAGGCGCACCATTTGCGACGATTTGAACATCCAATTCTCAGGAATGACCTTATTTTGCTCAAGTTTGGAAAGTAATCAGGGGCTCGCCCAATATGATTTTAACATGTTTAATGTTTTAGGGCTGGGGGTCATTCTGTGAATTCCGACACGCAAATTTGCAACGGGCAAAACTATACTAACCTGTGGTCCGATTTTGATGAAATTTTCAGGGATTGTGCGGGTTAGGTCCTAGACGGTCCCCTATAAATTTCAGCACCTTCGGACCAATAGGAGCGAGTGCGCATGCGCAAACGTGAATTTCCTGGGACCTCGGTTTCTAATGAACCGATTTTGCTCAAATTAGTTTATTGGTTTATTATTTTCAATAATAAGCCTTTGGAATCGAGCAAGAAAAAAAAAATTTTAACCCCCCCTCAAAATTTGATGTTTTACGTTTCAAGGTACGTAGAATCCGAAAATCGAATAAAAAAATTTCCGTCCGTCCGCCGTACGCCGTACGCCGTCCGCCGTACGCCGTCCGCCGTACGCGGCACTTTTCTTAGCAACACTGGACCGATTTGGTTCAAATTTGGTATATGGGCTCCATTTGGGGTCTAGTTGTGCCGCGAAGCTTTTGGTTGATGCAGGTCACTTCTAAGGGGTGAAAATTAAGGGTTGAAATTTTCAAGAGTGCCCTAGCTCGAAAACTCTCGAAATAAAGGTATTGTTTTTCCACCAATTTTAAATAGTACAGAATTTTTTAAAAATTTTGAGACCACCCGGAGCTCTGTAGGACAAACCGTTCGGTCCCTACGAGTATTTGAAGGTTTTCCTTCGATAAAACAGAATCATGAGTGTGAATCACAAAAGAGGTCTAATCGCCGTTCAAATTGTATCTGACTAAAATGCGATCGCTGTTCATTTCTTCGATTTGTATACAGTTTTGCCTTCTGCGTAACCAGTAATCAAATTTCCATATCAAGCTTTCTATTTTTCGAATCGAGTGTGAAGCGTTTAGTTCTTTCTAATAAACTTGATTGTGAAGGTGTGAAGCCATTATAGTGTGGTAGGTAGTACCTACCAATAGGTAGGTGTGGTAGGTAAAAAAAAAATGGTAGGTAAAACAATGTTTGTGGGTAAAAAACGCTGCAAATCATTGCTCACTGATCAGATCACTGATCAGCTGAGTGAGCTCCGAAGCCATTTTCAATGCTATTGAATGGAAGTGCTCTTCCAGGCGTCTCCAGCATTCGAGGATATCTTCTTCACTCCTCACATCACTGATCAGCTGGGTGAGCTCCAAAGCCATTTTCAATCCTATTGAATGGAAGTGCTCTTCCAGGCGTCTCCAGCATTCGAGGAGATCTTCTTCACTCCTCACATCACTGATCAGCTGAGTGAGCTCGAAAGCCATTTTCAATCCTATTGAATGGAAGTGCTCTTCCAGGCATCTCCAGCATTCGAGGAGATCTTCTTCACTCTTCTGATCACTGATCAGCTGAGTGAGCTCCGAAGCCATTTTCAATCCTATTGAACGCAGGAGCTGAAATTTGAGAGGGAAGGTCAAGGGAGAATACAGATGGTGGTAGGTGCTATTGATGGAGAACCAGTGATCTATACAGAAGGATGATCTATACAGAAAATAATAAACCTTTGAGCAATGATTTGCAGCGTTTTTTTAATTAGGTTAGTTAGGGACTAACTTCTAAGAGACACCCTATAAGTTTCAATCAAATTGGTCAAGCAATAGCCGCTGCGCATGCGCGAACTTTAAATTTATTGTTACAACCAAAACTCCGCAACTATTCAACCGATTTCGATGAAATTTTCAGGGATTGTGTGGGTTAGGTCCTAGACGGTGGACCGCTAATATTTTGGTATTCAATAACTCTTTGAATCATAATTTTTTCGCCAACTGATTCTATACGTCCATGTTACAATGAGTGAGGAAGCTATACTGCCCACCCAACTTGGCAGACTTTTTTCTCTCTTATTCAACGCAGGAAGGTGAAATTTGAGAGGCAGGGTCAATGGAGAATGCTGAAGGCGCCTGAGTGGTCACTGATCGGCTGAGTGAGCTCCAAGACCATTTTCTCTCCTGTTGAACGCAGGAAGCTAAAATTTGAGAAGCAGGGTCAATGGAGAATGCTGAAGGCGCCTGAGTGGTCACTGATCAGCTGAGTGAGCTCCAAGGCCATTTTCTCTCCTGTTGAACGCAGGAAGCTGAAATTTGAGAAGCAGGGTCAATGGAGAATGCTGAAGGCGCCTGAGTGGTCACTGATCAGCTGAGTGACCTCCAAGGCCATTTTCTCTCCTGTTGAACGCAGAAAGCTGAAATTTGAGAGGCAGGGTCAATGGAGAATGCTGAAGGCGCCTGAAGGGTGACTGATCAGCTGAGTGAGCTCCAAAGCCATTTTCTCTCCTGTTGAACGCAGGAAGCTGAAATTTGAGAAGCAGGGTCAATGGAGAATGCTGAAGGCGCCTGAGTGGTCACTGATCAGCTGAGTTTCTCCCTTGCGAGGGAAAAACATTAAACATGATTTAATGTTTTTCCCTCGCAAGGGAGAAATTGAACATTATACATTATGTCTTCGTAGTAAATGAATAACTCACTTACTTTGTGATTTGTTTTTGTTAATTCCATTATAAAATCCGAAATAGTATGATCCGAGGTAAATTTTAAAAAGCTAAAAGTCAATACAAACTAATTTGAAACTAGTTCTTTGTAAACTCGATGTTTGATCTATTTGGCATGCTCTGAGCTCAAATATTCACTTACTAAACACGATCATAATGGATCCCTGGTAAAGATTTCCCGAAATTTAACTTTGAGACAAGACACTTTTTTCAAGTTAGTACACAACATTAGAAGGATTTCCCTTCCAGGTTATTGTTCTCCGAGCTTTATTGGTTTCGTGGCATTTTGCTCTGTAACGGTCCTAGTGGAGACTCTCTCTTTTATCAGCACTGAACCTGGTAAGGCAACTCATCTCTTCCCTACCTTTGATTGGTTGACTTTTACGGTGCTCTGAACAAAATAAAATTCCATAGAAACTACCTGTATTCCCAAATGAACAATATTGCACCTCCCTCTTATTTGAACAAAATTGTAGAAACATGTCATTCAGACAACTTACTTCACATTTTAAAATATTAATATTTGGGGCATTTTACGTACAAATGAAGAGTAAGGGGATAATCTGGCAAAATTTCAGCTCTCTAGGCCAATAATTTGAAGGGGAAAAAATGTGTACCTACATAAGCACTTTATAGTGCTTTTTGCATCTTCGTGTTTGTGAAAAAAGTCTGAAATTCTGGGTCCTCCAAAATTGAAATTTCCACTTGAATCTTGAGTTTTAGAGCTCTCTGAACATCTAAGGTTCAATGTCTGTTGGTCGGTCTGTGGTCAATCTTTATCCAGGTCTCAAGTACCTAAAATCTTGGTTATATTTTGATGGAAATTTCTACGGTTGAGCACGGTAGCCCTGATACGGTCATCAACGAATTTCGTACGCGAATGTGATTTCACTTGAAAGTCAATTTCTCACGATCAAATTTCCCAATTTTATTCAAATTTGGAGGGTCAGGGCTGAGCCCGAATATGGGTATTGTCTCCATGGCGATCGTTTCTGTAGGAACCACGTTATGCGTTAAAAAAAATAAAATAATAATAATAATAATATTAATTCGTCAATAGCTTATAGCGTTCAGCTTATTGTAAACCCCGATAATTATCAACATGATTGTTTAAATGTTATGTTTGATTAGGGAATTTTTCAGTCGCTTCTTCTCCATAATGTACCATTAAATGGTACTAAATATTAAATTTCAAATTGACTAATAATTAAAGTCAAAACATGATTAAATTTTAATCATGTTTTGACTTTAATTATTTCTAGATTTTATACTTCATATACTAGTCTGTGAGGAAGTAGACTTCAAAAAAAAAAAAAAAATTGATGAAAGTTAGGGTCTTCTTTCTGTAGGCATAAAAATGAAAAATATTCCGTTTTTGAACTACTACCAGGTGGGTGTTATTTTGGTAAAGCAAGGAGTTGAAAAAAGTTGCAGAATAATATACTCGAACTATTCAGGTAATTATCACATTCAATTATTTGCAAACCAACTAATTCTGTACCTTTGACCATGATTGTATGTGAGGATGCTAGATACTGCTCGTCCACTTGAGAAATGTTTTAAACTAGGTATTGTAAAAATAAAATGGGTACTTGGACTTAAGAACCTAAATTATTTATTTATTTCTTTATTGACATAAACAATCCGAAATTAAAGTCTACCTATCTCGAGGGTGGAATCGTCATAAGTCCCGACGTCTTCCTCCACTTCCCGGTTCCCGTCAGGACATCTGCGAAGGGGGCAAACCCCCCTCTCGGGTGACGTCACGACCGGCCTCTGGTGGGGGCCGCCGTGCGTCTCTGAGTCATCACCATTTTCCAGGCTCCAGTGCCTCTCAGCCCTCGTCGGCTTCGGAATCTGTCGGTGAAATTTTCGGCGGGGGTGTGTCGGTCAGCTGTCGGGGCGGTTTTGTCGGTATTTCCTAGTGTCGAAAAAATGGTGGAAATTGTGGCAAAATCCGGCGTATTTCAGTGAAATTAAAGCCATTTTTTCCCACTATTTATTTGAGAAAATCGTGCAATTCAATCCTAAATTTCCACCTAACAATTTGTTTAATCTGAATGTCTTACATCTTAAAATTTTAACTCGTTTCTGGATTCGACTACAGGAATACTTGCCTACCTTTTGGATCTTGCTCCTATGATTCAGGTATATCTAGTTTTATTGGGCAATACCTAGAAATACCCGTCTTCAGTAGGTACATTAATTTTATTAATTTTACACTTACTATGGTATAAATATCTTATATTATACATATATATAACTATGTAACTTTTTCCCCCTTTTAATTCTAAATTTTTCTTTCAAATTGATGTTACCTTAAGGGTGAAGAAAGTAATGTCAAGCCTCGCACCAGATGTTGACTAATGTAGCCTTCCACTGGGACAAGAAGACATTGATTTATTAAATTCTGCTTCAGAATCTGTTGGGTGGGTATTTTTTTGAATGGGGAAAAACGGGAAAACTGCAAATTATTACAGAATTTTAATTACTATAACAGTATAACCCTAATGCTCTCCCTAAAAAAAGTTACTAACTGATCCTCGAAGCTCGAATCCACTCCTTATTGTATGACTTCACTCAGTTTTGAAGTACACAGGCACCACATATTTCCATGAAAGTGTGATCTCAACTCATTTTTGACAGGTTTAAAAATTAGATAATTACCTAGTACGATATCAAAAAGATATCGTATAGATAGTAGGTATCTTTCTGTATTCTAATCTGTAAAAATGAACCTGTGATTCACAATCCTGTTTTTATGTCACAATAATTAGTATTTCTTAGTTTTATGACACAATAATGAGTATTTCTTTCCATCATTTGATTGCTTTTCTATACCTACATATTATTGAACGTGATTTATACGAGTATAAATTTATGAGTAGTTTATCGTGGGATATTCTAGCATACCCCCTCCCCCTCCCACCGCAGTGAACAGAATATTCCTATTATATTGTCCAAAATGAAATATTTTACCTGATCTTTCTCTCTCAAGTTGATGATCATCAGGGCTTCTTGGATTCTTGTAAATTAACGTCCTTCATCGCGAATAACCAACGTTATTATTAATTGTTTCTCTACAGTAACATAGAACCACTGCTTCATTCGCAGAATTACATCCCATTTACTTAGGTCCAAGACATAAAATGTCTCGGTGCGTAGTATTTCCTTCTGTCTAATCGTTTTCCGTAGGCTTTTATGGGTATACTAAGGTAGCGGCACCTTTTTTTGTGGCATCAAAGATAATAAAACACCTATAATTCCACAGTTAGAGTTATTGATAGATACATAAAACTGTTCTTGAAAACATCTGTTCCAAATAGTTTGTTGATTTCACTTATTGGAATTTAAACAGATAGGTTTTATTTCTTGTGTTCTAATTTTGGTTTATTATTTTCCATAATGAACCTTTGGAATCGACCAAGAAAAAAAAAATTTTAACACCCCCTCAAAATTTGATGGTTTACGTTTCAAGGTACGTAGAATCCAAAAATCGAATAAAAATTTGGCCGTCCGTCCGCCGTACGCCGTACGCGGCACTTTTGCCACTTAGCATTGACCGATTTTGATGAAATTTGGTATGTAGGCTCCATTTGGGGTCTAGTTGTGCCCCGAAGCTTTTGGTTGAGGTAGGTCACTTCTAAGGGTTCCAAAATCAATTTTGAAATTTTGAAAACGCCCTAACTCAAAAAATTTCGATATAAAGGTATTGTTTTTCCTTCAATTTAAGATTCTATAGAATTTTTAGAATTTTTTGAGACCACGCGGAGCTCTGTAGGACAAACCGTTCGCTTCCTACGAAAATTTAAGTGTTTATTTTTAAATATATATATATATAAATCAAAACACGAGAGTGAATCGCAAAAGAGGCCTAATCTCCATTCAAATTAGAGCTGATCAAAATGTAATCGATATTTGGTGATTTTGATTTTTTTTTAATTTTTTAAAAATTTTTTTTGATTTTTTTTTTTCCCCTTCATATTGGATGGTTGGTGATTTTGTAGACGAGTGATCTATATAGAAAAATAATAAACCATTGTGTAATAATTTGCAGCGTTTTTCGTTCAAAATTCGAATTGAAAAATTTATTGGCATTATGATATTCTGAGTGAAGTACTGTCGACCAGGATCCTTGTGGTTGCATCACAGTTTACTCCATCGAAACGCCCATCTTATGTGGATATGATGATTGTTGGTTTTAATTCCCATAACTATCTCTGGTAAGTCAGGGAATTTTGGAATTTTGATTGGTGGCCATTCTGAATAGCTATTAAAAAATCAAAAAATGCCTACATGGTTGGTGAAAACTAAGTATCTGCTTATATTCGGTATTGTTAGTTTGGGTTGACTGTTTTTGTAAATTCCATCAATTCGATGTTTTCTGTTCTTGATGCCATTCAAGGCTGAAGCAATTATTTGCTTCCAGTTTGGGCCTCCGAAACACATGGTTTTGGGATATGGTAAATGCTGTGTAGGGTTTTGACACTAAGAAGCTTTATTGTACAAGTAACATCCTTCAAGGAACAATTTTCTCAAATGACACGTTTGGATGGCAAATGAATACGATACTGTAGAATCCAGGACAGCGAATTGCTATGATTTATTTCAGTGACCTTGTCAACAGATGGCTCAAAAACGTTTCTTGTCGTTGGCACACAGACTGTCTCTCGAAAGTCTCATTCCTGCGCTGTGCCTTTCAGAATAATATTAAATTTGGAGCTTTGATTTATGAATGTACGGCTCGTCTGAAAGTAACGACTTCTAAGGCTTGTTTCCACCGTCTGGGCCCTCTACGTGGAACCCCATAACCTGTCAAAGGTTACAACTGAGGGAAACCGTGACCGTTTGTCGCCATTTAGAACTTCGAGTGGGACATGACCCGAGGACCGCCCTGAAGGATTAGACGATAACGGAACTCTCGACTGAGAAAAAGGGCCCACATAACAGCCTTCTTTGTGCTAGGTCTTTTGATAGGGTTCGTTCACAGGAAGGAAGTTCGAACTCAATCTCCATTGACAATTTGTCAAAATAATCTGGAGGATACAGAGGAGGGTGTCGTTGGCAAAACATGGATACCACACCTTTTGCTTCCTTGCTTTCACATTTTTAATACAAATATGAGCCTTCTTCGCAAGCTCGAACGTGTCTAATTTCATACTGGTATCTGCAAGATTTACCGACATTTTGATGTTCTGACCATAAATGCTCCACGCTGAATTAACTGCGCATCTAAACTTGGCCAGTATGGTATATACTTCGAGCAGTAAACTTGAACGTATAAGGGCCAGCTCAAAGTGAAAGGTACATCCCAAATTACTCGTACTTCTCCGCAACAGTCCATATTTTTGTGCTGTTACCGACATCTTGATAGATACAGACAATGAAGGCGCCAAGGCGGCGCCAGGCATTCCAAGGACCGGCGAGTAAAAGTCGTAGAACTAAGACGATCCAAGTCATGGAAGCTCCGTAATTTCTTCATGAATCATCCGTCGAAGGAAATTCCGGGTTAAACGTCGTACTACTAAATCTTGACTAGTCCTTGATTGATGTGTTTTGTCATTGTCCGCGATCTTGTAGAACCTCTCAGGGAACAATAAATTAACTACTGTTCGTCAATTTTGATTGAAAATAGTCCTAAATTGTTTGAATAACTTCTCTCTCGTAATTTAAGGTACACAACTGCAGCTAAATGGTATAAAAGTCCGCCTAATTGTTTGAGCAGTATAGCTGGAAAGCACCCAAGATTAATAGATTCGACTGCAATCGGGCAGAAAGAGATGAAATTCATAAGGGACCATCTAGAAATACTGGGCTAATAACTCGTTCATTCCCTGTAATTATCATAGTTGGTTTGTGGATGAATCAAATAATCAACGAGAAATGTATTTTATGAAAATCTTCAACCTTATTTTGTCCTTGGAAATCATATTTTCTTCTATCGTGAAGCAGCTTGCAGGATGAATGAATGGGGTCATTGCTTTGAAATTACAATAGCGATTTGCACGAATTGAAAATACTGTTCTGCCCAGTTGAGGTTCAAACGATCGTACGTGTGGTAGAAGTGACTACGCCAATTTTACCGCATTTCGAGTGGGTGGGAGGAATGTGCGCGAATTAAGGATCCGTTTTCTGGCTAAGAACAAGCCCAGTTAAGATTCGTCGGCAGATTGCAGAAGGCGGAGCCTACCCCGGCTTCTGTTTGTTTCGACGTCCGGTCATCAAAACCCCGTGTGGGGGCCCTCTGGCGCTTTCCTGTTGTCGTGAAAGGACTCTCTGAGTATGACTGGGGGAAGCGACCAGAACCCTCCTTGTTTGATTCTATCGATGAAACGTGATGGATATAATTAAATCAACTTCTCTCTCGGGAGTTCCCGTCTTTTCTTTTCGAGCTTTGAAGAGGGATATCTCTGACATTCATTGGTTCCGCTATGAAGATACGATACGGGTGAAGTCAAGTTTTTAATCCCCAACTAACTGAGAACAGTGACAATGACCCCCACCTAGAAGCTACCCTGGATATCATCCTATTATACACATTGTTTTGTACAATATGATTTATAATTTTTGTATAATACCCCCAGCGAATTCCCTCTAGTTGAGAAATACAATTAAGTTGAAGATGAAAAATACAATGCGCAAAGCTCACATTTGCATCCTGAACCCCCCTCAGCACGCTGGATGGGATATTCCAGCACAAAATCCCATAGAGAAGACAAGTCCAAAGTAGACAGATCTTCAAGTACTTGAGGTGGAAAGTGGCTTAAGCTTTCTGAGGCAGAACAAAGAATCGCTGAGTCTGGGCTCCTCAAAGTTTGCCTAGGAAAAAAGTGCTGCCTCAAGCATACACTCAAGAACTTGGTTTGATTGCATGAGGCTATGCAGAAGAATGAAGTAGCTGTCCTTCCTTTTCGTTGTATCGTCTTACTCTAATTTAGGAGGCTATTTTCGTTCAGCCAGCTCTTCAATACAGAAAACTTAGCCTGTATAATTTGGGTACATTCTCGTAGCGAGACATTAGGTAGAGCATCTCGCACTCTTTACAGACGAAGGGCTTCTCAGGTCGACAATGAAGGCTCCAGCAAGGGAGAGAAATCTGCTTCTGTGTCCCAAATTGGACTCTGTCCAATCACTATGTAACTGAAACATCACCTCTTAACTTCAAGAGGAAACACCCTTAAACCTAACATTGGCTTGCTAAAACACCATTCTTGGGCCTCAGCACCATTATCTGGCTCCACGATGATACGTTGATACTTCTTATTATACCTTCATTATCTCCACTATATGGATTTTGAAGGGTTCTTATAAACAGGAAATAATGAAAAGAAGATGGCGGATTATTTCCGTACTAATATTCAATAACAGGACAATGACTGTTGTCTATAATGACACAGTAGTTGTTGGTGGAAACGGTGATTTAGTGATCATCTTGACGTTTGTTATTCGTTGCAAAAACATAAATACATTAATTACGGTACGTATTCGCTAGACTACTTTCATCTCCTGGAATAATTATCTATAATTTTGTTCTCATCTGAAACCTTTTAGGTTTCTGGATACAAATAAGTAGGTACCCTATCGCCATATACTTTTCATGAAAGACCTGGATTTTCTCGTCTAATTCGGTCTTATTTCCATATCAGTTTTAAATTAATCCATTTGGTAATGCAGCCAATAACAATATACGACGTTACCTATTACAGAGATGGCGGTTTTTGACTGATGTTTGGT
Source organism: Apolygus lucorum (assembly GCA_009739505.2). Lineage (NCBI taxonomy): Eukaryota > Metazoa > Arthropoda > Insecta > Hemiptera > Miridae > Apolygus > Apolygus lucorum. The sequence goes on from CM019174.2 coordinate 17,047,584, forward strand.
TCTATTTGGTTTCTTTCGCCTCTTAAAATGCATTTTTATTGTGTTAGATAGATAAACACTAACTTCTAACATGTGCTTTTAAATTGTAGTAACGTTCTTGGTTAATCACAATAGATAAGAAATGCTGTGTTTTCATCTCTTCTTTTCTTGCTATTACCTAGCCATGACAACGTTGCTCTCATTGTCGAATCACGAAAAGAGAAAAAAGATTAATTAAAGGTTGAAATACTAGTGTTCTCAAAATTGTTAGAAATTCTATTCGAGACATAAATTTTCCGAGTCGGGCGATAAGTCTATCAGCTGAACAACTTGTCAAAACACCCAGAAGGGACTGACGAGATGTCTACATGATGATAGCCGACCGGCCCTCTCCAAGATCTGATTGGCCGCCCCGTTTCCGGTATGGCTGGAATGCGATGTTAACATAGTGAACGCCTTTCAAAGCTTCTGGATGATTCATTCGGAATTCGAGTGTATAACCTACACCTTCGTGCGTAGAAACAATCCTATAACCTTATCCGAAGACCAAACAATTCTCCAAGACCCGAACCGGCACGAATATAAGCGGTTACACTCCATATACCCCGCTAAGTGCGTCAAATGAGGATATTTTCTCCCCCGTTTATCAACTTTTATCTCTCCACCTTGTGTGCCTACCCATCCTTTATCTGTGACTAACCTAATTTACTGCCAACAAACTATTCCTGCTTTGGCCACCTTTCATGAAATTCAACGGATGAGTTCGTCTTCTATGGACTATGCTTAGCTACCTCCATCTCGAGACGAACTCTCCTATTCACAAAATTAGGCTAGTAGTTTTAGTGAATGGTGTTGACAAGTTTAAAATCGCTATATTTTATTCACGTCGACCATTGAACGTAGAGACGGAAACCCATTACACTACCGAATCTACCTTATTATATTGAATGAAAAACTCTTAGCAATGTTGGCTGGGCAAAACAGCTTTCTCACAGTCGTTATTACGAATGTTGTCTTCTTCCATAGATCATAAGTGTACTTTACCCAGCTATATCGACGATTGGTTTTAGAATGCTATAAAAACGTCCATTTTTACTGCACTAAAAAATATTTGCATTGAAAAAGTCGTGGAATTGTTGTTTAAGCCTCAAAAATTCTGACTAAATACACAGGTAGACAGGTTTGAAAAGTCAAACAACGAACGATTATTACATCGTCAAGGTTTAAATTTTTCTCTAACCTTCATTCAATGCCATGTATTCGACGCAGCATTCTTTGTCCTTTGAATATTGTTAATGAAATTTCTTGCAGAGTCGAATGACCATGTTGTTTGGGGAATGTAAGATTTCTCGTCAAACAATTAGGCTTTGTTTCCACGTTGCCCTCTTCTTCTGTTCAATAGCGCTTGATGAGGCTGCAAATTATGAATTTTCCATTTTTTAAAACGAGAGTGTCTTCATTCACTCATGTGCGACCTTCAATTAGTCCAGCTGTTGTGATTTATCGGACTACTGTGTTGTCAACTTGTACAATCACGTGATAGTGAACACTAATTCCCGTAATATTTTTATAGACTTTAGTTTTATAGACTTTTTCATGGATTTTGTACGGATACTGGTATTGAAAAGAACGAAGTTTTCGTCCTGGAGAAGAGGAGCTGTGAGAGTCGTATGGCGCCAGGGCAATCATCCTTGGTTGAGTTTTTTCTTTGAGTAGGTTTTGGCGCTCAGCCATTTTAGGTGATTAGCAGCCATGCGCATATCTCGTCAGTGACCCCAGAGTACATTAAATTAATTACCTATGGGGTAATAGCCGTTCATCGTGCAAAGGGTCAATAACCGTGTTCCAGTCTCTTCCTGCGTATCGAATAACTAGCCAACCCGTTTTTGGTTAATTTTCTATAAAAGTTTCGAGTATGCAACCTTAAAGTGCCAAAAGTACTTCAAAGGAGCCTCATTGATGCCGAATGATTATTTTCCCAAGAAAACTAAGATAACATGATTCTTTGAAGGAAATTCAACGCTGATTACGAGTACCTATTATCATATTTGTATTGTTTCTCATGTGTCTTTTCCTATGGATGTGCTCCACATTATACGTATGAAAAGTATAACAATTGTATGCCAATTTTCATTAGATAAGGGGACCAACCACGAACTGGCTCTCGGAATCAAATCAAACCTCTCGAAATGCAATTAAGAAATTGCAATTATGCGATTCGATTCACCCCTTTACACGGTTTTCATCAAACGATTTCACGGAGAGTACCTATTTCGAATTTCACTCTTGATTGTACTCTTGAAACAACCACTTACCTCGTTGTTAAATGAAAATATTTTTACTCCCGTCAGCCCCCCCTCTCGTGAATATTGGATCCATGGGGGATTGAGAATGAGGCTGAGGAAAGGCAGTAAACGAGGCGTGAAGTTGTTCTAGGCCGGTTTTAATGAGTCGGGAGAACTGTTGTTATTAAAGTTAATTCTTCCAAACGACCGATGGCCGTGGCCGAAGGGGGGTTGCGGTTAATATCGTAGAACCGGACAAAGATGGGGGCGAAGGCATTCAAAAGGAATTCCAGGCAGTGCCTCCTTGTCGTGCATGTTCGGGGTACATTAAGAATTGATACATCCTTCAAATTCAAAAGGCTAACATTTCTAGTAGATTTGTACATTTGTAATTCAGCTAGGTTTCTTTAACTAAGACGTTCTCAATTTCTAAGACGTATTCGCACGAATATTATTATTTCCTGGCTCAGATTCCAAATCACATACTGTAAAATTTTGTTGACCTCTTATATCGATTAAGACGAATACAAAGCATGCTGCGCTGAAATATATCCAAACAAAACATTAAATCCATCCTGAGTATGGAAGGAACCGTGTTTTTCCCATTCTGGCTCCATATTTGTTAGTAGTCTAAAAAATCATGAGTTTTGCTTTGGAGGTTGATTGGAATATTTTGGAAGAAGTTTTTCAAACCAAAATCCTTTTTCTCGAAAAACGAGTTTTACTCTTTTTCATAGAACATTTATGCTTTTATTTAGCAGCCTGGAAAAAATTCCCATCTGAATCTGATTGGACAGGTCAGGTCGCTGAAAATGTGGTATTTGTATGCGAGTTTAGGTATTCTAGCAGCGAAATTTGATTTCTGTTCTTGAAATCCTTATTCAAAAAACGCTTCAAATCATTGCTCAAAGGTTTATTATTTTCTGTATAGATCACCCTTCTGTATAGATCACTGGTTCTCCATCAATAGCACCTACCACCATCTGTATTCTCCCTTGACCTTCCCTCTATTTTTCGAATTGTATGTACCTTGAAACGCGAAACATAAAATTTTTGGTTTGCCTTGAGCAATGGCTTCGGAGCTCACTCAGCTGATCAGTGATCTGAGGAGTGAAGAAGATCTCCTCGAATGCTGGAGACGCCTGGAAGAGCACTTCCATTCAATAGGATTGAAAATGGCTTTGGAGCTCACTCAGCTGAACAACAAACGTAAAACGCGATTTTCGTATTCAACGTACCTTGAAACGTAAAACATCAAATTTTGAGGGGGGTTAGAATTTTTTTTCTTGCTCGATTCCAAAGGCTTATTATTGAAAATAATAAACCAAAAAACTAGTTTCTATAGTTGTCTTTTATAACAATTTCTCTACAGGGAAGGTGTGTTTGTACTGTATCGGTGACATCCTCCCCAATAATAGTAGAATTTTGCGATTCTAGTATCTAATAGGATTGTCAACATCACTACCGAGATCTGCTGGTGTAATAAATTCTACAATGAATACCAGGCGGATTCGGTCATAAATCAACACCCATTTATTAGCCTTGAAAAAAGTTCGAATTGGACACCCTTTTTCTGGACTAGAAGAAAATGGAGCGTCACTAGAGGATTTCCATACCCAGCGATCGGATGAAGCGAAATAATGAGGCGTCCAACGATTTTAACGAGAAGGGTCAATCTATTTTAGGTGTCTCCACAAGTAAAATTAGTTTTTGTTTCTAAACCCTAAAAATAAAAAGAGTGAAATGAGCTACCATGTTAAAGACCATCTGGGGGAGTGAAATGCCTTTGGAAGACGGTAAATTTATCTTGCTTGACAACAGAAAAAAGGTGACGTTTTTAGATTGTCGACGGCAACAACAGAATTGAGCGTTCGAAGATCGTATAATGGGTACCAACGTCATTGAATCGACATATCTCAAATTATAATGGGCAATAATTTAGGAATAATAGTCTCATTAGCCTTGAGGAAAGTATTAAATGGTTTTGAAGCTTATTACGTACTCGTACCTACCTCATTCGGTTAAAACATTGAAAAAATTGTAGACATGGGCGAATTTTTAACGAACTCCAATTTTATTTTTCGGCATTTTTGGATCGAAGATTGGAAAGTTTGGTTTTCGTGAAGCAGGCCCAAAAAATGTTATTCTATGAGGGGAAGTTACATATTTATACTGCCCACCCTGAAAGGCAGACTATTTTTAGTTACAATTATTTCACCCACCAACAAAAAATTGCTAAAACGAACACTTCATTCCGAGCTTAGTTCGAGGCTCTTAAGATCCTTAATAGGTGCTATAGTGTACCTAGATGCTCTTTCCGTTTTGAAGGTCTATTATGTTGTTGAGTCTTTCTAGGCTGGCATCTCAGTTTACCACACCTGGTTCAAAGGATAGTAAAAGATGGAGATGAAGCAGACTTCCGGAACCCGTTTCCGGATGCTTCCCAACATCCTGTCATTCCTTCTCTATAGAAGAGAAAACCATTGCGGAAGGTTATAAACGCTCGGCGAAACTAATCGCGATTTTCTTCGGCTTTTCTCGAATAATATGGAAATTCAGTTGGTTCGTTGCGAGAAATTGTTGAGTCCCTTCTTTGCTAAATGAATTTTTAGTATCTTCCAAGCCGTCAGGAACTTCTCGATGATATTCAAAAACAGTCCAAACGTACTACCTGTGGGAGTAATGGACGTGATGGATGTACATGGAGTCCTCGTTGGAATCAGACATTTTTGAGTCGGATTCCAGTGTGTTGGACGGAGTAGGGGTCAGGGTCGGACTTCTATAGGACTCAAGTAACAGTCTCTTCACTTGAAGATCGGTGGATTGGTTTCCATATTGTTGTGGATCAAACTCCTCTCCTTCCCAGGTTGTAACAGGTCCTTCAAGGACACCGAATAAAAGTTCAGTTCATCTTGTGAACGCGTTCTCGTATTGTCTTCTCCCGTTTTAATAGTTTCCATTTTGCAATCCCTCGGTCAATTTGAATTCCTAACACATATGACTGTCTAGAGTCAGAGACACCAGGCGAACGATCCATCACTTGAAATCCATCGGCACAATGTCAAAATGAGAAACTTGGAGATGAGTCTGAAATTACAATTCATCGTCCTGAAGATATTGAAATATAACTAGATAGGTATGCCATGAAATGTGAACAAGATTCAGACGATGAAATCATTCTCAAGTACCCTAATGACGATTATGTGATCAAGAGGTATTCTGCTGGTGGTGGTCTTGGTTCAATAAACAACCGAGTCGGGGTGTGTGATAAGGGATCCAGTCAGAGTTGTAAAGTAATGATTACTTTGAGTAATGATTACTTTTCAAAATTACTTTTCTTATAAGCAATAAAATGAGTGAAGTGATTATGATTATGTACACATAAAACCAAAAACTGGGGGATTAAGAGACACCTTAATCCAAAGTAATGGCCATTCCCATTACCCATTCCTGTAATGGGAATGGAATTTTCAATTACTTTTTCCAATTCCTTGTAATGGTAGGTAATGGTTTTTCAATTCCCCATTACTCTTAGTTGGAAAAGTAATGGGTCCTTCCAATTACCCATTACAGGAAGAGTAATGGGTAATGGGAGAACCAATTCCCCATTACCACCATTCAATCAGTAAGTTGACCATCCTCCAATTCATAAGGGACCACCCTCAAACTCATAGGGGACCACCCTCCAATTCATAGGGGACCATCCTCCCATCCATTTCGTTGGGGACCATCCTCCAATTCACAGGGGACCACCCTCAAATTCATAGGGGACAACCCTCCAATTCATAGGGGACCATCCCCCCATCCATTTCGTTGGGGACCATCCTCCAATTCATAGGGGACCACCCTCAAATTCATAGGGGACCACCCTCCAATTCATAAGGGACCATCCCACCATCCTAATCGTTGGGGACCATCCTGCAATTCATAGGGGACCACCCTCAAATTCACAGGGGACCACCCTCCCATTCATAGGGGACCATCCCCCCATCCATCTCGTTGGGGACCATCCTCCAATTCATAGGGGACCTCCCTCAAATTCATAGGGGACCACCCACCAATTCATAGGGGACCATCCCTCCATCCATTTCGTTGGGGACCTCCCTCAAACTCATAGGGGACCACCCTCAAATTCATAGGGGACCATCCCCCCATCCATTTCGTTGGGGACCATCCTACTATTCATAAGGGACCACCCTCAAATTCATAGGGGACAACCCTCCAATTCATAGGGGACCATCCCCCCATCCATTTCGTTGGGGACCATCCTCCAATTCATAGGGGACCTCCCTCAAATTCATAGGGGACCACCCACCAATTCATAGGGGACCATCCCTCCATCCATTTCGTTAGGGACCATCGTCCAATTCATAAGGGACCACCCTCAAATTCATAGGGGACCACCCTCCAATTCATAGGGGACCATCCCACCATCCTAATCGTTGGGCACCATCCTACAATTCATTGCAGGATGGTTCCCAACGAAATGGATGGTGGGATAGTCCCTTATGAATTTTGAGGGTAGTCCCCAAGGAGTTTGGGAACGGTCCCCTATGAATTGCAGGATAGTCCCCAACGATTAAAAGTAAAGTAAAGTAAAGTAAAGTAAGCAACCATTTCAGGTTGAATTTTCGTCCGACTGCCATTCTTGGCGTCGCGGACGTCATCAGCTGTCTCCCTAAGGGGAGATCAGAATTTGTTCTGATGATTTCGCTCATGGCTTCCCAAACATCACCGCCCTGGGTTGGAACGATAGATTGCCGATCGTCTAATAGACAGAAAACTTTCTGCGACGACCAGACTCGAACGCGCGTCCCCGCTAGACGGTTCTCATCTTATCACCACAGTCGGGTACACTGTCCACTAGACCACCGACGCCCACTAGTCCCCAACGATTAGGATGGTGGGATGGTCCCCTATGCTTTGGGAGGGAGTTCCCCAAGGAATTTGGGAGTGGTCCCCTATGAATTGTAGGATGGTCCCCAAAGAAATGGATGGAGGGATGGTCCCCTATGAATTGGAGGGTGGTCCCCTACGAATTGGAGGGCGGTCCCCTATGAATTGGAGGATGGTCCCCAACGAAATGGATGGTGGGATGGCCCCCTATGAATTGGAGGGTGGTCCCCTATGAATTGGAGGGTGATCCCCTATGAATTTGAGGGTGGTCCCCTATGAATTGGAGGATGGTCCCCAACGAAATGGATGGGGGGATGGTCCCCTATGAATTTGGGAACGGTCCCCTATGAATTGCAGGATGGTCCCCAACGATTAGGATGGTGGGATGGTCCCTTATGAATTGGAGGGTGGTCCCCTATGAATTTGAGGGTGGTCCCCTATGAATTGGAGGATGGTCCCCAACGAAATGGATGGGGGGATGGTCCCCTATGAATTGGAGGGTTGTCCCCTATGAATTTGAGGGTGGTCCCCTGTGAATTGGAGGATGGTCCCCAACGAAATGGATGGGAGGATGGTCCCCTATGAATTGGAGGGTGGTCCCCTATGAGTTTGAGGGTGGTCCCTTATGAATTGGAGGATGGTCAACTTACTGATTGAATGGTGGTAATGGGGAATTGGTTCTCCCATTACCCATTACTCTTCCTGTAATGGGTAATTGGAAGGACCCATTACTTTTCCAACTAAGAGTAATGGGGAATTGAAAAACCATTACCATTACAAGGAATTGGAAAAAGTAATTGAAAATTCCATTCCCATTACAGGAATGGGTAATGGGAATGGCCATTACTTTGTTCCGAAAGTAATTGCAATTCCATGGAATGGGTAATGGGAATTGGAATTCCTATTTTAACAACTCTGGATCCAGTACAGAACCTGTCATTTTGGAGGAGTGTGCCGATGGATTTCAAGTGATGGATCGTTCACCTGGTGTCTCTGACTCTAGGCAGTCTTCTGGAAACCAAACCACCGATCTTCAAGTGAAGAGACTGTTACTTGAGTCCTATAGAAGTCCGACCCTGACCCCTACTCCGTCCAACACACAGGAATCCGACTCAGAAATGTCTGATTCCAACGAGGACTACATGTACATCCATCACGTCCATTACTCCCACATACCTTTTGTACCGAATATTTTTCCAGTTTTTGGCAAAAAACAAAAAACACATTTTTTTTAAAAAGAGGTCTGTTTTTGGTTTATTATTTTCTCGGTCCTTATATTCTTCCTTCCTCCAGTCCCACTATTCTACTGTCTCTGAAAACTTGAAACTGTTAGTCTTGTACTGAAGCTCGCTATTTACCTTATTATTTGGTCCCATTTAGATATCGTCATAATGGTCTAACAATGTCTTAAAACATCTTGAAGTTGGCAGAACTTTCTTTAGCGTGCCCTTAGGACATGTGTTAGCCGTTGCCCCCTACAGCTCTTGCTTTTGTCGTCACCTATAAATAGACTGGAACTTTTTCCAACTCCATTCCTCCACCTCTACATCTCTGCAAGTCCTTGCCCATATTTGACCAAGACGACCTCTTCGAAGGTCCTTTTCTCGGTATTCCCCTTTTTTCGAGTTCGTAGGTAGATTTCTTCAGTCCCAGCAGTGAACACACAATGCTTCTCTTCGATTTTGTCGCACGTTTTGATTACCAGATGAGGATGGCCTTAAAACCTGTTCAAAAATGGCAGTTTCGTAGATTAGATCAGTTTCCCGAAAGTAATTTGTGAACCACTCTTCCTATTTGGCCAGATTTGAAAAATCGCGACCCCGCGGATTGACTTTTATCCTTCCAGTTTCCTGCCTGCACCAATTCAATGGGTTTCCTTCGACTTCGACGAAATAAGACTTCATGACTCATGTATTTTTCAAGTACCAAGGTGAATTCTATCCGCCATAAGATTAGTATTGAATCTATGGCTATAGAAATTAATAATTATTTTTCAACAAGCGTCATCTTGGCATGTATTCCCAGAAAACCTAAAAACGACCTACACAGAGAAACAGCGTGATGAATGCCCTTGACCGCTCAACGGACGATAACCTTTGGCGAACTAGGACGCATTCGAGGAAACTTATCTTGAATGTGACATGACATCCCTTCCTAAACTTCCTTGGATTTTTTTCACAATACAAAATAATCAATGCAGGAAAATTATACAGGGTGGTCCTTAATGAACGTACCACCCTTTCAATTTCGTTGGTTGTGGAGAAATCAAAAAACTTGTCGAAGTAACTCCCCTTATTTTTTTGTAAAGAATTCAGGAAAAATACTTTTGCGCAAAAAAAAATGCGCGCAATTGTGCGCAATTGGCACTAACTTTGTTTTTTCAAATAAGAACCCCCATTTTTTATTGCAGATTCAGATTATACGTCAAATTTCATGAGAAATTCATACCTGAATCGATTTTTTTCATTGCGTGCAACTGGTACTTTTCGCGCGCAAAGTGACCAGGGTGCGCAAAAGTGAGTTTTTTTTTAACCCCAAGTGTGGCACATTTTTTAGGACGTCCCACAGTAAGACTTGGGCGTCCTTATGCGATCGATCTGGGGTGAAGTTGGACAACACTCAACAGAAAAAATAAATAACCACACAGTAATCCGTTTTAGACCATTCTGAATCCAAATCCGCGAAAAAAACCATAGGTGTATGTCTGTGTGTGTGTATGTGTGTGTGTGTGTGTGTGTGTGTGTGTGACAAAATCTTGTGTCGTCTGCACAGGCCTTAGTACTCAACCGATTTTCCTGGTTCTTTTTTTGTTCGACGCGGAAAACTATCTAGTTGTGCACTACGTCGCCGGAATTTCGAATTTTGCCTTTTAAGGGGGGGAAAGGGGGGGTTAATGCTCGAAAAACGTGCGTTTTTGGGCATAATCTTGTGTACTCTGCCCAGGCCTTAGTTCTCAAACGATTTTCGTGGTTCTTTTTTCGTTTGACGCGTAATACTATCTAGTTGTGCACTACGGCGCCGGAATTTTGGATTTTGCTTTTTAAGAGGGGTAAAGGGGGGGTTAATGCTTAAAAAACGTGCGTTTGCGGGCATAATCCTGTAAACTCTGCCCAGGCCTCAATTTCCAACCGATTTGTGTGTTTCTTTTTTGTTTGACTCAAATAACTTCCGAGTTGTACATAATTTCACCTGAGTACCAAAATTCGCAAGGGGAGGGGGCAAGTGGGGGATAATATTCATAAAATATCCGATTTTTCAATATTTTGGTTCCTTTACAGCCTACTAATTGTACACAACCTTTGAAATTGAGGAAAAATTCTCATTATACCTCCGGATTTTCATGAATTATTCTCTGTACCACCATAAAACTAATAGTGGTGCCACCGTGGTGCCAGAGCACCATAAACCGCATATTTCGTGTTTTTTTTTCTCTTTTTTTTTGTGTTTCACCTTGAATACGGTTGTGAACCTCGACGGACCGCCTACTAAAACTAATAGATGAAAGTTCAATGTTACGACGTATTCCCGCTTTGGTGCCAGACTGGCACCATTGGTGTTGGTGGGGGGGGGGGGGTGAACTCGAAATCCTATATTGGGTATCGTAGATCATGGATTTTAAAATGCTCTTCAGATTCGAGGCTCCCATGCCGCTAGAAATGTTTTGGTAGATAATGATGATGAGGGGGGGGGGGTCAGTATTTCTTGCCTAAAGTACCAATAAACCAAATCACATCCAGTGAAACAGTTTTATCGCTTACCAACTGGTTAACTGATCTAATGCTTATCCAATGGGACGTCCCCTGGAATGCATGCATTACTGAACAATATGTTTTTCATTATTTTTGACGCAGAATCACGTGGTCAGGTCCTTTCTTCGATTTCATCGTTATTTTTCCAAATTTAGAAGGAAAAATAATGTTTTTGGACTTTATTTTCCCTCCCCCTTTCGCGACACATGCTGGGGACCGGCTATGGCAGGATTAAAAATAAATGCCTCACTTCTAAATTAGAAAACAAAATATTGGAAAGTAGATAGGTACTTACCTACTTTAATGTAAAAAAAAAAGCTTCTCATCTCAAAATTTTCAACAAAAAAATTAAAAGTTACAAAATTTCCGAAAAAGTAGTAATAAAAAACTAAGATAGTACCTAATAATCAAATTAAAAAATCACAGCAACTGCTCGAAATCACCTCTTTTTGCCTGAAGACAAGTAACAAGTAACTTTTAACTGTTTTAAAGGTTTTTAGCTTTTTGATTTTTTTTTTACATTAAAGTAGTAAAGTAGTTCCTACCTATTTAGAGGAGAGCAATTTATTTTTAATCCTGCCATAGCCGGTCCCCAGCACGTGTCGCGAAAGGGGGAGGGAAATAAAGTCCAAAAACATTATTTTTCCTTCTAAATTTGGAATTTGGAAATTCTTTTCTAAATTTGGAAAAATAACGATGAAACCGAAGAAAGGACCTCACCACGTGATTCTGCGTCAAAAATAATGAAAAAAAATGTGCCACACTTGGGGTTAAAAAAAAACTCACTTTTGCGCACCCTGGTCACTTTGCGCGCGAAAAGTACCAGTTGCACGCAATGAAAAAAATCGATTCAGGTATGAATTTCTCATGAAATTTGACGTATAATCTGAATCTGCAATAAAAAATGGGGGATCGTATTTGAAAAAACAAAGTTAGTGTCAATTGCGCACAATTGCGCGTAATTTTTTTGCGCAAAAGTATTTTTCCTGAATTCTTTACAAAAAAATAAGGGGAGTTACTTCGACAAGTTTTTTGATTTCTCCACAACCAACGAAATTGAAAGGGTGGTACGTTCATTAAGGACCACCCTGTATACGTCATGGGTTGAAAATATTATTCATGTGGGAGGTGACGAAAAAACTTTGCTATTATGGTTCACAAAGTAAGTCGTTGTATTTTGCCTTGGTGAGGGAGATCAAGATTGTAATTGCCAATCAAGTGGTTTATTATGAAATGTTAAAGAAAGAATACCTTTTCATTAGCTCCTTTTTTTGGCCATAGAACAATATTCAAGGAAAGAACTATCTTAGTCGTTGGAGAATCAACTTTTCGTGTACCGCTTGACATCGCTGGCTCTTTTTCTGTGTGCCAGATATTTGGAAACCTATGATTGAAACTCGTTCATTCTCTGTATCGATATCCCATTGACTGGTTCTCTTCATTCTGAATGAATCGAATGGTGTGCCAAACCCATTTTCGGTTAAAAAAAAGTGACATTGATGGTATTTTACGTGTAGGTACCCTTCAATTTTTAATTCGTTACTTGATAGGTGATACTCAGTAGGGTAAGGTCGTGTACCTTGGGTCATTTTTTTTCAAACTCAAATTTAATGTTCAAAAAACCTTCTAAAAAATCCCATTTTGTTTTTAAATTGTTGGGTGACAACTTGGGAACAAATGAGAGAAAGAGTTTAAAAAAAACTTGAAATTTGACCCAAGGTACGAGTACATTCCTGAATGTACCTTGGGTCAGTGATGATTGTACCTTGAGTCGGGAATTGTGCCAAGGGTCGCAGACAGAAATTAAAAGAGAAAACATTGTTAAAATATTAAAAAACACATGTATTAGTGAGAAATCATGTGTTCGGTGTTGATGTCTCCAAATCTTCTACGTTTTTCCAAACGAAAAATGCTTTTTTTCGGGTGAATCTGACGGTCGCCTGTCCATGGTCAACGGTTGACGGATGGAAAACCCTTCTCTTATCTCATCCACAGCTTCTGCAAGCGTTTTCGGTGGAACTGGAATCGTTTGATTCCGGTTGCACTTCGAGGCAACCTACCTACTTACACCACGTACATCACTTACCTAATACCAGAACACCTTGTCTTGTAGATATGTAGATCCTTCTCACAATTCACTCCTCTGTTGAGGTCCAACTGATCATCAACGCCGAATTTCTTTTATTGTAGTTTTATCGAGGTCGTTTTTAGAGATTTGTATGGTTTATCTCGAATTCGCCTCGTGTTTGGAGAAAATGGAACTTCCTGTCCGTTTAAATGATGTATAATTAGATTCTATCTGGCTATTATACTCAGAAAAACCTCTCGGTTCCATTTGCGACCTTGGAAGTATCCAGAAATTTCCGAGTATAATGTAATTTCAGAGATGACCATCTGGGAACTGAGACGTGATGGCCAGATGTCATCCCATCGTCATCTGGACATCTGCCGAGTAGGTAGTTACAATTGGTGCACTGGTGGAATTCCTCATCTATGGATTTATTTTATTCCGTGTTTTCAACAACGTTCTGTTAAGTTTCAGCTCTTTAGATAAGTTATGCCTTTTTGAGACTATACAACATACAGAAGAAATGATCTAATTATCTCCGTAGGGACCAGCAAGCTGGTAAAGTCACTTTCGCACAGACAAAATTTGACTATTTGTAGACTACAATTGACTATTTGTAGTTGCTCATTTAATGAGCAAACTACAAAAAGTCAATTGTTCTTCAAATTATTTAATATTTTTTTCTATTTGACCCATCGCACTTACTCTCACTTTGTTCTAAATACTTGAAAAATGTTTTTAATCCAGACTTTTTAAGCGCCCAAGATGTTTTAGCTAGAAATCAATACGAGTTTCAGAAAAACGTTAGTACTCTCTGTGATTTTAATAATTTTGTTTCTAAAAACTACGTGAAGGCTTTTCCATGAAAATGAAATGGAGATTTTCGATTACAATTGAATATCGGTGGCAAATTATGTGGCTTCACCGACGACACAACAATAGTGTTGTGGGTAGAAATTTATTGTGGGTATCTTCTCTTGGTAAAATACTGTTTCGATTCGAATATTTGCGTATGAATAAAATAATAAACACTGTTTGAATGGGAATAAACTCTTGATTGTACGAAATGTGTGATTAATCACAGAAATCAATTATTAGTCTCAGAAATTGGTGAATATAATGTGATCAATCACAAAAATTCGTAATTAATCCCCGAAACCCGTGAGTAATCGCGGGAAAATTGTGATAAATCACAAAAAACTTGCAGTCAATTATAGACTAATCTCACATTTCCTGTGATTAAGTATTTATTCTCATTCATACGTTGATTATGATTTTAATCATACTCTTATGGTTAAATAAAATTGTATTCTTATTTTTAATCGTAGAAATATAAACAAATTCTTGTCATTAAAAATCTTAATCATTTTGTCGAACTCTGCTACGTGCCACCGTCGTCCAATCCCTCAAATTATCTTAGCCTCAACACTGTTTCGTTGAAAAAATTCACGTTTTCCCGCTTTCAAACACAAATTTCTGCACTAAACCCCATTTTAATGATAAAAATAACTAAACCGTTAGAAAGATAGGCCTACAGGGATAAATTCACGTGCCTGTTTACAGAACCCGTGAGCGTTTGAAAAAAGTTAAGATTTCCAAGATTTGACCAGTTTTTCGTTTTAAGTCCAATTTTCATTCATCAAGGAGGTAGGAAATTTTGCGCTCTTTCTGACGGTGTAATTAGATTTGAATTTTCATGAAAATTCGGGGTGTTATAGCCATTTCACTGAGATAAGGTCGAAAACACGAAAAAATCTTAAAAGTGAAATAACTCGAAATCGAAGCCTCTAAAAAAATTACTTGGAGACTTTTTTGCTGGAAATGAGCTCTAGAATCGATTCCTGGCCTGTGACCGATACAAAATGTAACACCCTGTATATATTTTTATTATTTTTTTAAAAATAGGTAAACAATTTTTTTCGTACTTATTTTTAGGTGCCTCTAAGCACAAATAATTGAAGTGTCGTTTTCATTTTTTCTCTCGTACAACAATTGTTTGTGGATTGTATTAATGTAATGCCAATAGAGAATTAAAAAATGTGTTCGATATTTTGTGATTCCGCAAAGTATTCATTTCGGCGGGATTTTTCGTTGTTTCAGGGCTTGGAGCGCCCGGCATCTGGCGGGGACCCGGCCAACTCCCCTAGTTCAACGTTGGACCACAAGAGGCCTCTCAGCTCGACCGAGTTCCCCAAGATAGACTCACTCAGATTCTCCATGGCGAACATGGAAGGTAAATAATCGCATTGTCGCAACAACCCCCCTCGAAATTGCAATCCACGAACGGTGTTTTTCCACATTTTTGTACCACATTTGTGAACGCGGATCGTCTCAACGTAGCCAGCCTTTATATAATACATCTGCAGTGTTTTATACCGCCGAACAACAGTCAAAATATCCCCATTTACGCTTTATCACTCCGTCACAACTTGAGGTTACTTCAAAACAATGGCACACCATCTCAGGTAATCTTATTGCTACTGCATTTAATTCTCACTACGGTTTTACAATCCATTGTTTTCCAAAACCACCTATCTATTTCGAATTTAGTCGAACCTCTTACGGACGAGAAGTTATCTGGCCTGAATTACAGGATCACGAAATGACTCAGTCGCGTTCTGTTTTGGGTTACAAATCAATAAATCGCGTTTGTGCCTCGAGTGTCGGACTTGGTTTGCGGTGTTTTCGTTTCTATTTTCGCGACTTCATCGATCGTGTTTTCAATGAAGTTACCTTGGAGGGTTGATCTTATCCGAAAGGTCAAATTGATAGTTGTGGTATGGCTGAAATCGTTGCATCGAGCGACCGTGGATTCTTGGTGATGTTACTGATTTTTTGGTACATGTAGGTAGGTACTCCGATCAGATCACGTATTATTCAAGTGATTTTAAATGGTTGATGTGGTAAAAATAAGGTGGTATCAATTTGTACAGGTTAACGTGATGTGTATACCTAGCTTGTCTCCTCTGTGATACCTAGGTATTTGGCCTATACCTTCATATTTTTATGAATTGTGAATATACTCGTAAGGCAAGCTTAGGTAACTAAATTAGGCGCCCTTTTCAAATATTGGATAACTAAAGTTTCAAGTACAGTAATCTACCTTAAATACAGAGGACAAATTATTTTTAGTACCTGCCTATCTGGTTCCTAACTTTATTGATTGATTGAGGATATAGTTGGATTATTTCAGAGGAACTGACCAGCCAAGGTCTGTAACAGTACCAACTAAAAAGCCAGGTATGGATTTGCGATCACGTTACTGTCTCCTTGGTTTGATTGGGTTATAACACGACTGTGAAACTCAAGTATTTAGAGGAATATGGTTGGATTATTCCGGTGGACCTGATCGGCCAAAATCTATTTGGAATATGTTTAGTTGTTTCAGAGGAACTGGTCCGCCAAAATCTGTAACGGAACCAACTAAATACGCCAGTCCTGGATTTGCGATTATGTTACTATTTCTTGGTTTGATTGGATTGTAACACGACTGTGAAACTCAACTATTTAGGGCCGGTTTATCAGTCACTTTTTACCACCCGGTAAAGCAGATTTATCCGACGGTCATCGGATAACTCAATCGTACGCGTTTATCAGTCCCCAGATAGCCGTTATCCGTAGTTTAAAGTTAACTGGTCGTCCGAGGACCGGATAAAAAGTTACGGGGGGGTAACTCGATTTATGCAAGGCTTTTTAACCTCAAAGAGAGTCACTTCTCGTGATTTTGTTTCCCAGAACGTTCGTTTTTGCAAATTGCGTTGTTGATTGTTAGTCAATTATGCTACAATCGGAAATGGATGTGTGGGGCTCTTTTTCAGACAGCAGCGACGAAGATGTGTGTTTATGGTCGAATTCCTGCAGTGGGGAAGAAGGCGAAAGGAAGAAAGGCGGCAACATAGTTTGATCACGGATTGACCATTTGGAGAAGTGGGACGATTGCGATTTTTTGATGAGATTTTGATTGGATAAAAGTATAAAAAACCATGTTGGTGTCTGTCGGCGACTTTAGTGGCGTCAGTAAAAGCTCTGCCTGTAAAATTGTCAAGCAGGTGTCCCTGGGAACTGCCAGACTATCCGCCCAATTTATCAGAATGCCTACCAGCAACCAAGGAAGTAGGTATTATTTCAATCTCGGATGGAATTTTATTTAAAAAACAAAAAAGCCAGGTTTCCTGGAGCTGTAGGTGCTATAGACTGCACGCATGTAAAAATTCATTCGCCAGGAGGGTCACACGCCGAAAATTTTCGAAATAGAAAAGGGTACCTACTTCTTTATTAACGTACGAACTATTTCGTCTGCAAATTTGAAAATTCTTGACATAAAGGCTCGGTGGACGGGGATCTTGTCATGAACAGACAATTTTCAACAAAGAACAATAGTTACTGCCGTACCAAGAAAGAAATAAGTACCGAGATCTTGAAAAGAAAACACCAAAACAAAGCATATTGCTTCATCCTCTTCTAATTTATTCTTTTTTCTGATGCAAAACACACTGCGAAAACGATTTTTTTATGTGGAGGAAGCTCGATTTTATTACATGGAAGAAGTATTTCTTCCATGCATAATCGATTATTCGGCCTAACAGACAGTTAATTTTACCAGCCAGTTAATAGTTACCAGTGGGTTAATTTCGCACTGATAAACAGCACCTTTATAGTATCCATAATTTATACCACCGTTAAAGTTAACAGGGGGATACGTAAACCCCCGTTAACTTTGGTGACTGATAAACCGGAGGCACTATAAGGATAAACTTTGAAGCCAAAACTTCTATCATTGTACCCACCAGGGGCGGCTACTGATAGGAGCATAGGCGCATGTGCACCCCCAGCCAATTAAAAAAGAAGAAAAAAAATTCAAAGTTTGTTCCTTTTCGTTTGAAGAGTAAGTTGGCTAGGACAGAAGACTCAATCGTAGGTACTGTGCTAGTTGAATCTACGCGCGAAAACTGGTGGGAGCCCCCTCTTTTCTGACCAATCACACCCGTTTGGAGCATCACCTTTCCTCTGCACAGTTTCTGGGGAAAGTGACGTCATCTTGACATCTTTCGAGGGAGGCAGGCACGTGAGATTGACCAATCAGAGAGCAGGACATTTTCTCGTCTTGTGCAGAATTGGTTCGTTGCTCCCCCGTCAGAGAGCTCTGCAATCCGGATTTTCTTATAGAGAAATAAGTAAACAAACAAACCTGATGAGGGAATTCCGTTTTACGTTTTTGGTTTACTTCCGTTTCAGTACAAACCGTTTTGTTAAAAGTATTGTGATTACTTAGGAGTGTTGTAGGTACGATGAGTAGTTTACATTAAAGTAA
Organism: Apolygus lucorum; assembly: GCA_009739505.2. Taxonomy (NCBI): domain Eukaryota; kingdom Metazoa; phylum Arthropoda; class Insecta; order Hemiptera; family Miridae; genus Apolygus; species Apolygus lucorum. The sequence continues at coordinate 17,065,872 of CM019174.2, forward strand.
AGTAAACTATTTGCGTTTGTCGATTGTGGAAAAGTGCGACATTCGAGAAACTGGCAGCCCCTTGCTGTCTCTACCTGGACTCCAGCAGACGTTGAAATTTAAAAACCGTGCAGATTCGTACCGTAAGTTTTAATGTCGACTATTATAAGAAGGTAGATTGGCTTTGTGGGTGTGAAGTGACATAACCTGACAATTTCGCCTACTTTGTTCTACCAACCTAAATGAGGCTTGAGTTAAAGACGGCATAAGTGATCTCCCATTTAGCCAAAAAATTGGAAAACGCATTGGCTCTCTCCCATAAGAACGCTCTGGTAGATTTGCGTATAGTGTGTCGTCAAAATATAATGCAACAACTCGACAGTGCACATCGTCATAAGATCGAAAAATAGGTACATTTTTTATCCTGAATCATTGGTTGTACCTATCAAGTTCTGTGGTGCTTTCGAGCTAGCCTGGCGTGGGCATGATGAGAGGGAAGATTCTTCGAATCTCAGAGTTTTCAAGGGGCTCGTTAATTTTTCTTCCGAATTAGACGATGTTTTGAATCGTCACGGGCAAATATACATTTCAGTTATTGCAATTAGATGGATGAATTTCTTGGGTTTAAACCTTTGATGATTAAGTATTTCAGAATTTCTGTTAACCACTAGAGAACATGTTTAGTGTCTATTGCACCTACGTATTTAGTACCGTTTGCAATTTTAAGATGAAAAAGTTACAAAGATTTATCCCATTTGCATATCGTTGAAATTTCTATTTGGCAGAGAAAAGCACCTATTCTGTCCCTTCTCGATAGCCTCTCCTGATCTCTGTGCACCCCCTGACTTTCGGGGCAGGAACCGCCACTGGTACCCACTGAAAACATCAGTCGCGGATTTGCAATCACGTTACTATCTCCCCGTGGCGTCTCCTCCAGGCAAACATAGCAAACACTGTTTGCCTTACTAAAATTATGCAAAATGAATAAATTAATATATGTTTTGAGATTCTTCTATATTTCCATTTTTTGCAAGTAATATTTAGTCAATTGTGAATTGAAAATTTACTATAAAATTTAGGGACTGCTACATGATTACCAAGGAAGTTGGATGAAAAATAGAAGAATGTAATAAGTACGTATTTTGATTTGGATACTAGCCAGCAACACACCAGACAGTTGTAGAGGTTGGTTACTACGATCGATTGCAGATGATAATGCGAACTAACACAGTGCCTGGCGATGCAAGACAAACAGTTTGAAAAAAAAATGAATTTTGCGGGACTGTTTTGGATGATCAGTGGGTAAGCGGGGGGTCTAGCATTGCTATACCCCCACTACCACAACATCAGACAAGGCAAACAATGAGGAATTTCACCGATTTCTGTTTGCATTTTTCCTGAATAGTTAATGGTGTGGGATAGATGAAAATCGGGCTGATTTCGGAAAATAAGTGTCCTGTTATTTTTGGGAGACAATCAAAATTTTTGATTTCAAAACTAACCGGGAAAACGGACATGGAGCGGGAACGCTCACTGATTGGGCTGTTCGGATTGCCGCCTCCTCCCAGTGTTGCCCATTGGGACGACGAAATCGTGTTTTCTAAGAGAAAAGTTATCAAACAAATACAGGGGAAACCTAATTTTCCCCATCTTGCTTTTTCTATTTTTTTCTTCAGTTTTTCGATTTTGAACTTTACTGTTTCGTGAAATTTTGCATCTGGGGACTATAGATTTCTCGATCTCAGCGCTTCAAGCGGCCATAAATGAACTATTCCAGGATGACGTCATTTTCCCAGTTTTTTTAAACATTGGTATTTTCTACACTGTTTTGTTTATTCGTAAATTAGGAAGTTCGGGCTGAAAGTTTGCCTTAGGAGGTTTTTCGGGGTGCTGAATCCGATTTTGGGGTCAAAAATAGGAAATTCCGACTTGGTGAAATTCCTCATTGAGGAGCTGTTTTGTGACCTTGAAAGCGGAGAAACTAGGAAACATGGATACTAACTAACCCCCACATGACAAAACATCAGGTATCCATCCATCCAACCACATTATCTCACCACCAATCAGAAATTTAAACCATTCCTTAGCAACCAGTAATCTCATTTCTTATTGAATGAATTTTTTATTTCTTCGAATGGAGTTTGAAGCATTTATTTCACCTAAATAAACTCGATTACGAAGCAAAAACATTGTTGGTAGGTAGTGACAATCGCAAAGCCGTCTTTGCTGTCGCTTGATCTATACAGAAAAATAATAAACCCTTGTGTAATAATTTGCTCGTTTTTCATTATCATTTATTCCTCCAAGACTGGCCAAGCTGTTTGCCTGACGAATATTATCACCTGACGCCCCTGCTATCTCCTGGTGTTGTTCGGATGTAACATTAACTCAACTATTTAGAGGGGCTAGATTGTTTCGGAGGCACTGATCGGACGAAATCGAGGTGTATGGAATATGTTTAGTTGTTTCAAAGGAACTGAACCGCCAAAATCTGCTCCAGAACCAACGAAAAACGCCTGTCATGGAGTTTCCCATCAAATGTCAGTCACCTGGTTTGATTGTGTTGTAACACGACTTCAAAATGTAACTCGAAATTTCAGTGAAACTCTTTTGAACGATTAAGACGTAAACATTTCCCACGTTGCTACCTAATTGATGAACTTTAGAAATTGCAATTTGCCGAAGTTGACTGACTGAAGTTCTGTAAGTTCCGAGGAAGATGTCTTCTCGGCTCGAACTTGTACGAAATTAATCGATAAACCCATAAAGCCGTGTAAGGTTGTAATAGTTTTTAATTAATGGCTTACAAACCACCTTTCTCCACCCAACAGAGATACTCACCTCAACGAAAAAAGAGTTTCCTAGTCGGTCGGTTCCTACCTATTTAATTATGAGGTAGAAAGTTCTAATAATCGTTGGGAAATGAATAGGAGTAGTCCAAAGTACCGTACTGACCTTAGGTCATCAATTAAGTACATCAATTAAACTTTCAATTTGTACGTTTTTCAAAACCATCAATCTACCAAAGAAAATACCTGAAAGAGCGGGCATACTTTCGCGAACTTCAAATTGAACATCAGATTGAAAATTGAAAATCATTAAAAAATTGGCGATTGTATAGTAACTAGTAAAATATAGCAGTAATAAATGATTTATGTAAATTTTGTATTTTGTAAAACCTGGAAAAGAGGGCAGGTTACTTACAGTTTTTTGGAGGGGAAATTACCTATCTCCCTGCTACGAATACCATTGATTTCGAACCATAAAACCTATTTTTATACTCACACAGAAGACTGTTATTATTAACAAAAAATCGATGAAATGAAACGTTTTCCAGAATAATTGTTTAGCCTTAAATAATGGAAGTTTGCCCTTTGGCCTTTACTATTGCGTAAACAGTTTTCCTTAAATCATATCTATCGTAAGGAAATTGGTTCTCAAGCAAACATTTGTTCTACTGTAAGGAGGTTGCACTTAGTCATAGGTATCTGCGGTGAGGAAGTTTGTTCTTGAGTCATCCCTACATTATGAAAAATGCATTCAACTCATATCCACACAATGAATTTTTCTTTTACGGAAGTGGGGAAACTCTTTAAGAGCGAAGGGGAAGTTCACCCCAACAGTGTAGGACTCCCCATGGGCCTACCAACTAAAACCCCACTCCCTCTGCTTAGGACTCACCCCGGAACCACTTGTACAGTTTTACTTCAGGGTGAGCCCTTTTTTTGCGCCAAAAGGCTGCTCCTACTTCTGGTCACTCCTTCAATTCTATTCCTCATCTTCTTCCTCCCATCTTCCATCCAGCTTTTTTGCTTTGAGGACTGATGTGACAAATACTGTCATTGCGTCCCAGCTCGACTTGTTCTTAATCATCTCATGTATGATTGTCTGTGGACGCAACGTTCCGATCACCTCTTCCGCACTCCTCCTCATATCCTCCCATTGAGGGGATGTGAAGAAGGTGTGGCAGATATCATCCTCTATCCCACAGTATCTGCACTCTGGGTCAGTGGCTTTCCCGACCTTTACTAAGAAGGAGCGGAAGTATCCATGCCCTGAGAGAGATTGAGTCAGGTAATAGTTCACCTCTCCTTGTTTTCTCTCCAACCAAGCCTTTAGATCGTCAATTATGAGGGCTGTCCACCTTCCACGGGTTTCATAGACACGGTCTGCTTGCCACCTACGGATGGTCCCCTCCCGCTCTTCCTTCTTTACTATGGTAATTGTCTCTGCCTTCCTGATTCTTATCCTTTTACGCTCCAGTGTCTGGTGGTACATTGGCATAGTTCCCGCTATCACTTGTGATGCAGGACCTGAGACAGTTCTAAATTCACTACAGTTTCTCAGAGCTCCTCTCCTCTGTAGAGCTTCCTTACGTGCCCTGTACTTTTGGTACCTAAGGGAGTCTGCCCACACTTCTGCTCCATACAGCATAATTGCCTCTGCAGTTCGCATAAGCAGTCTCCTCTTAGCGGGTGATGGGCCCCCTAGATTTGCCATCAGTCGGCTCAGCTTGTTCACAATACCTGCAGCCTTATCTGCTGCTCCACTGATGTGCCTTCAGAAGCTTAGTTTCCCGTCCAGCATCACACCAAGGTAGCGAATGGCTGGAGAGGTGATGATTTCCTGCCCATCCACATTCATAGGTATAGTTCTCTCAATTCGCGCTGTGGTTAGCAGTACAATTTCCGTTTTTTGGAAATTTGCCTTCAACTTATATCTACAGCATAGAAAATTGTTCTCAATCCATTCCTACTGTAAAGAAATTGCCTTTAACTCATATCTATTATAAGGAAATTGCCTTCAATCCATCCCTACTGTATGGAAATTGCCCTCAGGACATACCTTCTCTATTGTATGACCAACTTTCATCGTCGAATGATACCATACGGAGCAATGGCCAGTTCGATCGTCCTGACCTTATCTACATGTTGAACTATTTGAACTGACTTGAAACTTCACTAAAATGTGACCAGATTGATTTTTGCTTGAATTTTCTCGAAAGGGAAAATATGAATTTTTAAGAGGAGTTCGTCAACCGGCCCAAAACTGATTACACGAAGAGGCCTTTGAAATGAACGAGAGGCGATTGTTGACTGTAGTAGGTTGGTTTGGTGGTAAAGAGGTGTCCACAGTTTCGAAAAGCTCGAGCTACCTGCATTCCTTTTGTTTATTTGGAAAAATGTAGAACCTAGGAGGAACCCACTTCAAATAGTTTTTTAATTGAACTTCTATGACCTGGAATAATTTCCGATTTATTGAATTTCAGATACACAAGATGTCGACTTGGACGCGATTTTGGGTGAACTCTGCGCCCTCGAAAGCGAATACGAAGAAGCAATCAGGACAACCAATCCAACACAGAAAAGCGGTAAATGCTTATTATTTAGCCCTTGCTGTGTAGAGAGGCAAATAATATAATTACAGTATAATAATATAAATATTATACTTTGAATTTCACAATTCTAAATCAAACCACTCACCTTCTCGGTCTATATGGGTTACATCATTTGAAGCTTAAAGATCCAGTGGCTTGACCATCAAAATTTGAATATAGTTTAGGTGAAATTGTTTTATTTTAAATTTGTATGATTCGGCTCAAGCACTTGCATTGGGAAATGAAGACTTGTTTGTAAACTATACTTGTTAATTTTGTTTGCATAATTGATGTAATGGGTTGCTCTTGAATGAGAAAGTGGTTACAGCAGTTCCTCAGGAGCTGTTCCTGTATGACAAACAGCCATAAAGATAGAAACTATCAGTTTGCACTGCCCTGTGCATCTCTCACCTTCTTTTCCACACATTAGCAGTTCTTATTCTCGTTTATCTTCTCAAAACTTGCTATGGTAAAGTGCTCGAAGATTTTGATGTTATTTGGAGGTGCCAATTCTCTCCTGTGTTGCCTGATTGAGCTTTCCTCCCTGTTCACAACCCTGAGCAGTTCAAAGAGATCTTGGAGATCACTACCCTAACAATCTTACCTAATAATTAAGCGTATTCTTTCTGTCCACAGTATCTTTTGCACTAGACATGAATGGGCGTGAGCGACACACACTTCCCAGCACCAATCACCACCTGGCGTCGTCCCGGTTGAGCCAGGCGTCCTCCACTTCAGGAACGACGAGTTCTGGCGGCGCCAGGACCCACTCGCCCGACAATGACTCGGCTTTCTCAGACTCTGTATCCCTCCTTTCGTCCGAGAGCAGCGCGTCCGGTGGTCACCATGTCACATTTGTAAGTCGGTGATTCCAATGACTGAACTCGAATGATATCTTTATTTCTTTACCTGTACCGAAATTCTCTCTGCAATCAAAGTCAGAGTTTCAGTGTCTTTGGGAGCAATTCTGCAGCCTTTGAGGCCATGTTTTGAGATGGATATAGCGATAAGTTGACATTTGAAGGGAGAGCTTCTTCTTCTTTTGCGTCTCCAATGAGAAAGATCTCGAACTTCTTCTTCTTCTTCTCCTTCGAGAATTGCACGTATCGCTTATTGTCTTGACTCTACAAACTCCCCTAAATAGTTGCACCCGCAATTTCACTTTTTGCATGGAACAGAGCTAAACTGGCAAAAAGAGTCACGTTTTTGAGAGACGGCAATAGAGATTTACAGCGGGCCAAGATACGCAAAAAACGCGTATGGCGTGAGGCTCACAGAACACGGCTGTCTCGGCCCTCTCGTGTAACTTAGTGAGAGTCGCGTAAATCCCGTGAGATAACCTGCTACTCAACTCCTCGTTTTTGTGGCTGAGCTAATGGCCGCCGCTGATCAGTCTGTTTCTGTCGTTTTGAAGAGTTTTGGTGAATCTTTTGCGAGTTCTTTATCTTTGGGGTCGCGATAAAGTGAATTGAAGATTGAAGAATAATTATTGGTCCTTTATACATTTCGCTTGAAGTGAACATTGCTCCCTTATAATTTTGGCCTGTTGCGGCGTCTGAAGTGTGGATAGCTGATGTTCCATCTCGATGACATCAGTTGGACGGTCAATCTCAATTTCTTATCAGTTGAAGGCAAGTTTCCTCGACCTTTTTGACCGACTTCGTATTTATTTTACCTCGAAAAGGTAATAAAATATGAAAATATTGATTAGTCCGAGGTCGATCATAAACTACCAATCTCTTTGAATTCGGTTGTCTATCATCTACTCCTCAGACAAGGGGATGGACTGAAATGCACGATTTGGTACTCACATTTATTTTTACTTTTACGATTATTTTGGGTAATAAACGAGCGTACTTCATTGATTTCCTTATATTTTCCATTGGTTCAACGAAAACAAAAAACCGCGGATTGAGTTGGCGTTACCTATGGAGTGTTGAAAAACCTAAAGCAACGTCAATCACGTGAGACTCACGTCGGAAAGTTAGCACCCACTCGATGCTCGCCCTAGCAGCTTCTCACGTCTAAACGGTTCCAAATGTTGCTGTAACTCTCCAATTTGTCAGGAAATTTTGCAATGATTTCCGGGCGGGTTGTGTTTGGAGAAAACCTCTAGATATGTAATGCACTTGGGGAAATGCATCTCCTAAGATTCAATGCGTCTGGGGAAACTGCAAAGGTCAAAAAATCAATGCGTTTAGGCATTCCACGAACGACTTAGGCACACACAGTATGCGCTTCCGATAGGCGGCGTACATTCTTTCCCTTAGTCGTTTAAAATGTGTATGTTCAGGTTACTCACCGGCGACGATTGCAATTCCTGGCGAATCATTTTATTAGGTTTTGTGAATAAATCCTCAACAGCTTTCCTTTTCAAATTCGGACGGACCTCTTCCTGCTCAATGAGCAATTTCACCGAATTCTGTTTGCATTTTTCCTGAATAGTTAATGGTGTGTGATAGATGAAAATCGGGCTGATTTCGGAAAATAAGTCTCCTGTTATTTTTGGGAGACAATCAAAATTTTTGATTTCAAAACTAACCGGGAAAACGGACGTGAAGCAGGAACGCTCGCTGATTGGGCTATTCGGATCGCCGTCTCCTCCCAGTGTTGCCCATTGGGACGACAAAATCGTGTTTTCTAAGAGAAAAGTTATCAAACAAAAACAGGGGAAACCTAATTTTCCCCATCTTGCTTCTTCTTTGTTTTTCTTCAGTTTTTCGATTTCAAACTTTACTGTTTCATGAAATTTTGCATCTGGGGACTATGGATTTCTCGATCTCAGCGCTTCAAGCGGCCATACATGAACTATTCCAGCATGACGTCATTTTCCCGGCTTTTTTAAACATTCGTATTTTCCACACTGTTTTGTTTATTCGTAAATTAGAAAGTTCGGGCAGAAAGTTTGCCTTAGGAGGTTTTTCGAGGTGCTGAATCCGATTTTGGGGTCAAAAATAGGAAATTCCGACATGGTGAAATTCCTCATTGCTTCATCACTTTTTGCGTCATGGTTGTGCTGATTTTTCATAGATACAACTTAATTAATTCCGATAAACTTCCGTCTTCCATCACCCTATGTCCCGAATATTTATAACTTTCAACGATTATTGCTAGTTTACCACGATTTGTCTCGAAAACACGGTCTATTTCAACATCCATAGCGTTAAACGTTCCAGTAACAAGGTGATCAGCAACTGACTGACGGCAGATGATCCACCCTTGACCTTCTCCGTGTTTATTTCAAAATCGCATTGCCTCCACGGGCCCCATCGCTTCCTCTTTGCCCCAAACGCATTACGCTCTGATTTCCACTTACAATCAAGTCGTTGCTACGGAACTATATTTTCGTCATTCGTATTGTAGAAAAATCGTTCACCATTCGTTGGAAAGCACCTAAATTTGTGCATAAATGATAAACTGTCAAAACCGCTGTAATTATGGAAGAAACTGAGGTATACCCCTGAGTTAAAAGAACTGTAAACAACATTCGCGGTAAGAGCCACCATAGATTTAGCGGGGTTTTATTTCGAAGGTAGGTGTTATCTATGTAGTTCGTTGGCAACGTATTTACGAAATGGAATCTAACGACCCTGAAACGCGGCTAAAGCATGTTTCATGGTTCTTGAATTTAAGCCAAAGACTCTATGCAGTAAGTATCCGGAGGTCCAGGGGGCTTGCCTGAAGGGAAGAGTTTCTCGATTAGTATAAATATTATCGAACCTACTACAACTTAATGTTATTTTTCTTCAGGCCGACACTCCACCCCAAAGCATCACGAATGCCGCCACGAGCAAGGCGGAAAAAATCCGGTTAGCCATGCAAAAAATCAAAGAGGCCTCCGTTAAAAAGATCTTCATCAAAGTTTTCAACGATGACGGCAGCGTGAAATCCCTCCTTGTTGACGAAAGTAAGCTCATTTTGTAATTTTATTAAGTCGTAATTTTGATGATAGTTGAAGTTAATAGAAGAACGTTTCTACGCTGTTTTAATCATTTTCTATCGTGAATTTCCAGCAATGACGTGCGGCTATATAACGAGGGTTTTGGCTGAGAAAAATCACAGGCCCTACGACCCTAGATGTGCCTTGGTTGAGCACCTCACAGACTTGAATATGGGTAAGGATTATGTTCTAATCATTTCAACGACCCACAATTTGCTTATTTCTCAATAATATACGTAATTTTTTTCTAGTTTGACCAAGGATAAATTCCATATAAGGTCGCAAATCCTTCTAATAGAGATGTTAGTTCACTGTAGCATGGGATTGTTGTGCTGTCCCTAGAACAGGGGACTGGGGACCCTCCTCCTCCACCACTCATTAGACCAACTACAGGCTTTTCTCCCTCAAATTTTCAAAATAATATCATTATCATAATAATGATCGACCTATACTCTTGCCTTTATTTAAAGATTTTTTTTTTTTTTTTTTTTCCCTACGCCATTTTAGGTTTGCGGCTCTTCCGCCATGTGACCTCGAGCAGCCCAATATAGTTTTGCGATTTTCACCCAGTGGGTGTCGTCCGGCAAGAAGGAATTTCTAATGTCCTCAAGGTGAGGGCAGTCAAATAGGTGGTCTGTCGTCATTGGGGTAGGGGATTGGCACAATGTGCATCCTGGGTGGTCCTTTACTCGGATCCTGTGGAGGTGGGCATTCAGGTAATCATGGCCGGTGATGTGCCTGAAACCTGCCACAGCTTCCATTCGCGATAGGTTGGGAGGAACTCGGTCTTTTGGTTCCAACAGGGTGGACCATCTTTTGCCGGTCGCCGTCTGTGTCTGGGACTCCACCATCCTCTCCCTCACGCAGCTCTTGATGCACCCCTTTGCAGCTTGATATGCAACCGGGCTGTTTGGCATCTCCATCTGGGAGCCCTCTCTGGCTAATGCATCGGCACGCTCGTTTCCCCAGATGCCGCAATGGGAAGGAATCCACTGCAAAGCGATGGTGGTTCCTCCTGCTTGGAGTTCCTCGATGGCTTTTCTTCCAAGTGCCACATCCCTGGATTGGGTCCTCGCACTGGAGCCAAGTGCCACGATTGCTGCCTGTGAATCAATAAGTATGACAGCGCGCGTGCAGCCTACTTCATTAATTAGATTCAAAGCCAGGACAGCTGCACGCACTTCACCATCAAAACTTGTAGCGAGCCTTCCAACAGGCGATGCTATGGAGCCAGCAACAGAGAAAACTCCGGCACCCCCGTTACGAGTAGCTCCAATCGCTGAACCATCAGTATATACTCTAAGCCATTCCGGCTCTGGATATCGATTTTGCAGCGTTTCGAGGGCCACCACTCTCAACTCATAAGTGGGAGTCGTTTCCCTAGAAACTGGCACCACCAGCGACGTGTAGCTTATGCAACCAGCTCTAGGGGTCAGGTCCATCACAGTCAGGAATGGTTCGGGGTCCTCAAGAGCCCCCGCGAGGTCATACTTTTCTTGCAGTTCCCTGACCTTCGACAAAAAAGTTCCCTGGGTCCTCAGCCGGGCTGATGCCGGGGTGTAGTCTGTCCAATGCTGAACCCCATTTCTCTTGAGATGCTCTGACAGAGCAAGTGCTGCAGTTTCTCTGCGATACTTTTGAGGTTCGATGTCAGTCTGGAGCTCCATGGCCATTGTGGGAGTGGATTTAGCAGCTCCAGTTATCACTCTAAGCGCATTATTTTGAGTGACATCCAGTTTGCGAAGAGCCGAGTCTGACGATGTCACTAAGAGTTCGCTTCCGTACTCCATTGCCGGTCTAACATATGTGGTGTACGCCAGCCTGAGAACATCCTGTGAGGCACCCCACCTGGATCCCGCCATTCTCTTCAATAGGCTCGTCCTCTTGGTGCCTTTCTCTGCCATACTGTCAATTTGCACAGACCACGAGAGCCTCGAATCAAGCCTCACTCCCAGGTAAGTGGCACAGCTTGTCCGGCGGAGCGGCACTCCATTCAGGCTCAGGGAGACATCGTGGGATCTTGTAGAAAGGGAGAAGAGCTGAAATTCTGTTTTAAGCGTGTTGACCTCCATCTCATTGCATTTTGCCCATTCAGCAAGTTTTTCTAGTGACTGGTTCAAGGCTGCCTCGAGTGCCGGGACGCTGCTTGAGGTGGCCCAGAGTACAAGATCGTCAGCATACAGGAGAGCCTGTACGCCACCCACCTCAGTCACTGTAGGGATGATATCATTTATCAGTATGCTAAACAGCAACGGGCTCAGCACTGAGCCCTGGGGCACCCCTTGTCGTGTCTGTCGGAAGGCTGATGTGCTGTCATGATATCGAACCCTAATGAAACGCTGAGCTAGGAACGACTGAATCGAGGAGAAAAGCCGTCCAACCAGTCCCATGCCTCTGAGTTTATGCACCAGGCCCCGACGAAAAACGCGGTCAAAAGCAGTCTTAAAATCCACGTACACCGCCAATGTGCTCATTTTTCGATGGAAACCATCCTTCACCTCCTGCGCCAGCCGGACAACCTGCTCCACTGTACCCCGATGCCTCCTGAATCCCGCCTGCTCCGGGGCCAGAAGGCCGTATTGTTCCAAAAATGGTTCAAGCCTGCCCAATATCATTCTTTCAAAAAGCTTTGAAAATACGCTTGTAAGGGCAACAGGGCGGTAACTCTCCGGACGGTCTGCAGGCTTCCCATTTTTCAAAATAGGCACTATCTCTGCCTTTCTCCATTCATCAGGGAAGTGGGTGTGCCAAACTGAGTTTATGAAGCGCAGGACGGTACATCTAGCCCCAGGTCCCAAGTGGACCAGAAACTCGGGGAGAATCTCATCAGGCCCTGCACTTTTACCTTTCTTGATGCTGAGAATGGCTGCATTGAGCTCGGCAATGGAGAAATCAGCATTCATGGCCTCATCCTCTCCCTCTCTCAAGCATGTGGAAACCTGCGGGAATTTCTTGCTAAGTCTGTGAGCTGGCCGAAAATTACTAACCGATGCGTAGTGCTTGCAAAAAAGCCGGGCAATATCGCGGTCATCGGTTAGCTGTGACGCTCCTTTCTTGATAGGATTCTTCTTGGGGAGACTGTCCTTGTTCAGCTTTGAGATAAAGCGATGCGCATTTACCCCATCCTTACGGAAATCCAGCTTACTCAAAAAGTTTCGAAAGACTGTTCGTTTCGCTTCAAGAATCTCTTTCTTGAACAGTGCAACCTTTTGCTTCAGGACTATTTTGTCGTCCAGGCTTCCAGTAGTACGAAAGACTTCTGCCGCCCTGTCTCTATCGAGCTTCATGTCCTGAAGGCGCTGGTTCCAAAAAGGCTGGTACTGCTTTACCTGACCCCTAGGTATAGAACGAGATGCGGCTTTCAGAATTGCCTCAGTAATTTTCTGCAGTGAGTCCCCAACTCTCTCACTCACCAGGCCATCAACAAGCAGCTCGTCCGTACACTTTTCAAACTATTATTTAAAGAGCTCTGGGATTTTTGAAGGCCCGAAGGTTCGGCATCGCTGCAAGAATCCGAGCCCCAGCGGAAGGTCGAGGTATACCTGCGCGACCCCTCCGCCCGTGAACCCCCCCAGCCCCCCAACAGTTTACCCTCTTCTGCAAATGCACACTTGATTCACAAATTATTTCGATCATCCCATCACCAAAATCGTGATCAGCGAGAAAAATTGAACATATCGAGTATAAACTCGAGGCAGGTACGATTAAAACTCAGCAGCCCTCTCCCGTCCAATCCACCCAAACGAATTACGCCCTCTTCGCCGAATTACAGGAAATTTGGACTCATTTTCATCAGAATAATTAGTACGTTACGAATTTAAATTACAAAAAATGTTCACCGAACGATAAATAATTAAATTGTATGTTGATAGAAGAGGAAGAAGGAAGAGGGATGATGGGTTTTGACCGCGAAGGGTTGTGACCACGAAGGGTTGAGACCCCAAGGTGAGCACCTTGCAACGTTGCCACCTCTTGGCAGGGAAGGGGTTTTGGAACCCGCGGTCCAGAGCTCTTTAAATAAAGGCAAGAGTATAGTTCACTGTAGCATGGAATAGGGTGTGCGCCTGGGTAGGAAAAACTGTTTATTCTTATTTTTAATCTAAGGTAGACCTCATTCTGAGAATTTTGGTACCAACAGCGACCTTGTAGCGTGTGTAAATCTTTTCCTACGAATTTTTAAAGTTTCGACCGTTTATGACGTCACAGTGGGCTGGGGGGTCCCGCCCAGGCGAGAGGGGCACGTGACGTCATAAACGGTCGAAACTTTGAAAAATCATAGAAGTAGATCTACTCACGCTAGAAAGTCGCGGTTGGTGCCAAAATTCTCAGGACGGAGTCTACTTTCGATTAAAAATTTTAAAAAAATCAAGGCGCACACCCCATTGTTGTGCTGTCCCTAGAACAGAGGACTGGGGACCCTCCTCCTCCACCACTCATTAGACAAACTACAGGCTTTTCTCCCTCAAATTTTCAAAATAACATCATTATCATAATAATGATCGACCTAGTCACCTGTCAAAATATCACAACTTCTTGTATAAAACTCCTATTCTTCATAAAAAACATAGAAGACTCGAGAAAATTGCCTAATATGAGAATAGGGTTAGGTTTAAGGACCACTTGTTAGAAAATACCCTTTTGTATTATTTGTCAAAAAGAGGTAGGTTCTCTACCTAAGAACTGAATCTAGCAGCACTGGCTAAAATCTACTCAAACTACTTTATTCTTCGATAAATTCAATTTTATCCCTCATGCGAGGCACCGCCACAACACTAAAACCCACCGTCGTACTAATTTCTATAGTCATGTTATATTATCAATTGAAGTTCAGTTAGCAACTGCTTTGGCTCGCTCTAGACTCCTGTAATATCGTATTTCGTTTACCTATGAACTCCCTACTATCGCAAATATAAATATGTATTCTCATTTTAATATTTTTAAATTTACTGCAGTTCTCATTTGTCATGAAGAGATTTGAAGACCACAGGGAAAGAAGGGGGAATGTCACTTTTTTCCCGAAAATGAGTTAAGAGAACCCAGCAGGGAAAAAATGAAAAAAAAAATCGATTTTCGGTTTTTTACATTAAAAAATTCTTTATTTAAATGCGGACAAAATGGTGTATTATTTTTGAATTTTGCACAATTAGAACTGGTAGAAAAATTAGTTCAAAGTTGGGAAAGTAGGTGTTAGCCGGCGCGGATTTAATGTAGGCCAGCTCCGTAGGACGGCTCGTCTTCATTATCTTCATGCTATACTAATATACTAATACTAAAGATACTAAATACTAATATCCTGAACGGGTGTCACTTTTCCACCTACCAGGAGGAAGTTTCTTAGTTTTTTGAACACAGGTCGTGAGCGAACCATTCTTGAAAAATGAAACGTTGAATACACGAAACTTGGGAGAAAAAACCAACTAGCAATAACAAAAACGGCGAAAAAAGATCAGACACCCTGTATAACACCTCAATAACTCAAGGAGTCTATCCGAGTTAATGGAAGAAAGCTACAATCAAGCCCATACCTAAAGTAAAATCTCCTTCATCAGTGCATGAGTTTCGTGCTATTTCACTTTTGTGCAGAGGGGAAGAAAGGAGAAGGTTTGAAAAAAACGGAAAGAAAGAGGAAGGTACTCCGTTTGACTACTCTCACTCTCCTCTCCCCCTTCTTTCCCTGTTCTCTCTCTCACCCTCCCCCTTCTTCTACTTTTTTCTAGTAAGGGTGGATTTTTTTTTCAATAAAACTATTTACAAATTGTGGATGTTTATTAATTTATTATTTTTTATACTCTCCCCCTTCTTTCCCTGTTCTCTCTCTCACCCTCCCCCTTCTACTTTTTTCTAGTAAGGGTGGATTTTTTTTTCAATAAAACTACAAATTGTGGATGTTTATTAATTTATTATTTTTTTATACTCTCCCCCTTCTTTCCCTGTTCTCTCTATCACCCTCCCCCTTCTTCTACTTTTTTCTAGTAAGGGTGGACTTTTTTTTTTCAATAAAACTATTTACAAATTGTGGATGTTTATTAATTTATTTCTCTTTCCGTTATATCGTTAGATGAAAATTTACTAATGAGAAAAAATAAAACGACCCAGCCGTTCATGAAGATGGATATGAGTAGAACGTGTCAAACTAGGATTTCTGTTTTCTCTGAATGGAAAAATTCACTCATTCCCCCTTCTTTCCCTGTGGTCTTCATTTGAGAAAATATATACGAAGCAGCTGTAGATGACTAATATTACTCTCTCCTTTAAACATTACTACGCAAAATAATTGGTAATCTACTTGTATGAATAGTGCCTAGGAACTTTACAATAATGGATATTCGGAATCGCTTGTGTTTCTTACATTACTGAACATACTTTCCTGCATATTCAACTTGAGTGTTGTTAGATTTTATAATGTCATCATGTCTGTAATGGTTTTGTAATTTTTTTTTGTACTACAGAAAGGGTATACGAAGAAAACGAAATCTTGGTCACCGAGCTCATGAGATGGACGTACAGTTCGAAAAACCGGTTGCACTTCTCGTGGGACCGAGTTGAGAAGACTCTACTAGTCGATGCACCCTGGCTCTTCACCGGTTCTGGAAACAATCACGAGTCTGTGTCTTTGCCGCCACATCACCACAGCATGTCTCCCAAGAACATCGCTGCTTTAGAGGTTTGTATGAGAAATCGCGTCCCTTAGGATTCAACTGTAAACAGTACGTGCAAATCTTGTCTTAACAGAGAAGGGATGATGCACGCGTTGAAGAGAAACGGGATTCCTAAAAAGCTGATCAGGCTAATCGAAATTACCCTTCAGGGAAGCACTTCGAGGGTTATGGTTGGTGACCGCTGCGGGGAAGCCTTTGAGGTAAGCTCGGGCGTCAAACAGGGAGATTCGCTGTCAGCCACACTGTTCAACCTGGCTCTGCATGAGGCTGTCAAGAATGCAGATAAGAAGGGAACAATTGTCGACAGAACATGGCAGATTCTGGCTTATGCCGAAGACATTGCTTTATTGGGGCGAAGTCTTGATGCCCTGCAGGAGGCTTTTGTGGTTTTGCATGAAGGGGGAAAGCCAATGGGTCTGCGAATAAATGAAAGCAAAACTGAATACCTCAAGATATCTCCCCCGAGCTGTGTCCAGCGAGTGCCCAGAGGAGTGACGTTTGGTTCTTTAAGTTTGATGAAGTCAGGTCCTTCACCTATCTGGGGAGCTTGGTCACGAATAGAAACCAAGTACAGGATGAGATATGCTCACGAATAATGGCAGGCAGCCAAGCATTTTATGCCAATATAAAACTCTTCAAGAGCCGTGTGATCTCCAGATCAACGAGGATGAGGCTATATAGATCCCTGGTGCGGCCTGTGGTTTGTTATGCATCGGAGGCTTGGACCATGCGGGCTGAGGATGGGGCTAGACTGCGGATATTTGGGAGAAGGATCTATGGAGCGGTCAGAGAGGGCCAAGGGTGGAGATCAAGACAGAATGCAGAAATTGATGAATTATTGAAACATGAAGACATAGTCCGATTCATCAAAGCTGGGCGCATCCAATGGCTGGGACATGTCGGCCGCATCCAATGGCTGGGACATGTCGGCCGCATGCCGGTGGAGGCCTGCCCGAGGATGATGCTGCGAGCTAGGATGGAAACTAGAAGACGAAGAGGTCGTCCTCGGAGTCGCTGGCTTGATGATGTCTTGAGGGACCTCCGGGTGGTGGGATTGCGGAGGTCTCAGGCGGGTGACCGTACTCGGTGGCGGAAAGGGAGTTCGGGAAGCCAAGGGCCACATCGGCCTGAAGTGCTGTGTAGTCAGTTAGTTAAGATTCAACTACTGGTGATTTCACTCAGAGAGTCACCATTCCAACAGGAGAAACGACAGTTCTTCTCGTAGTTAGCGGACCTACCACTTGTGAGTGACAGCAGTTTCAGTTGTTTATTTTGTGAGAATGTGTCCAATTTTCATGTTACCTACATCATTTTCTTATATATTAATGCACTAAAACTGCGAGGTTGGTTGGGTACTGTATGGAAGAGGCATCATGGTCTTTGAGAGGCGATTCAACCACAAAGCCACAAGGTCAAGGAGCGTTGAAAACACCTCCTGTTATGGACAATTATCTATTCTTTTCATTAAGGGAGAGCAGATCCTTTCAGGGATACGCAACCCCCTCCATCTTGGACTGTGGAGTAGAGTGTGCTCAACCACGACCATGATTCCAACCACAACTGGCTGGGTGACATTTTTGACCGAAGTCGGTGTGTCATGTCGGTAGCCCTGGACTAACTTCTGGGCAGAGTGCACTATGAGTAGAGTTATTACTGGGTACTATAGCTTTGTTTAGAATCCATGTGCACTCTATTTTGTCTGGACCTTCCTCTTTCTTCAATGACCTACCTGCTATCCCAAAACTTAACTTTCTTCTCACACACACAATTCAGGGATGCCCTGGCTCTACACTATGGGCACACCCCTCTCGAGCTTCCTGACAAGTGCGATGGTTGTGGAGCACATTTGGATCTGAGCCACGCGCTCAACTGCAAGAAGGGAGGCCTCGTAAAAAGGGGTCACGATGAAGTTAGGGACGAGTGTGCCAAACTGGCAGGTCTTGCGTGGGGTGGTGCTACATTGGAACCAGTGATGCAAGAGTCCAACGAGAGAAGCCCGGTGTCAGTGGCCGATATCAAAGTCCAAGGAGTTTGGGAAAGTGCGAAGCCGGCGTTTTTCGACACACGCATTATTAATGCTGACGCTGCCTCGTACCTTTCCCAAACGTGGGACTCCACAGAACAGACAGTCGCTGGACAAAAACACGCCAAGTATGACAGAGCAGCTGAACATCTTCGAGGATCGTTTACACCTCTCATCTGTTCCTGTGACGGCGCCCTTCATCGTGAATACGAGGTGTTCTTGAAGAGGCTGGCTTCCACACTGGCAGAAAAATGGAGCAGGCCCTACTCCGACGTGTTAGGGTGGGTGAAGGCCCGGACCCAGGTGTCGATAATCAGAGCCGTGTCCCTTCGACTGAGTGGCAGAGGAAGACTTTCCGATCCCTGTGTCTGGAGGACGGTGCAGCAGTACTCCAGATAGAAGAGTGAAGAAAAACCAAGAAACAACGATCGAAATTTTGTCTCAATCCACCAATGGGTTTTTCAGACTGCATGATAAGCGCGTCACAAAATTGATAAAAATACCCCCCCCCCCCCCAAGTCTAATAGTGTACTATAACTACTAGCGTAGGTCCATGTCATACACTCACAATGCTGCCTGCTGCCTCTATACCTCAGAGATAGGCCTCTGCCAGACAGTATTGATTATGCTGTTACCAGAAAAACTAGACGGATACACCTCTTGGAGCATATTGGTTTTGGCATGATTTCATTCTCATTTTGAGATCTCGATCAAAACATCTTTCGAATGATAGATTATTTTATTTGATCTTTGAAGTGGTAAAACAGAACTACTCCTGCCCTTTAAGGGGGTCTCAGTCAATCGCTGTTCGTTTTTAGTATTTTGCGAAATTGAAGGCGCAAAACTTGAAAGTTTTAACCTAAATTTGTAATTTCAAAGGATTTTAGAAATTCATTAGTGCAAGGCTCTAGGGAATTGAAAAGCTGAAATAATGCCGCCGGAATCATCTAAATCGAACAATAATTGCCTGAGAAATATGGGAAAAACTACTGAATAAACGGGGTTTACCATATTTCTCTGGCAATTATTGTTCGATTTTGATGATTCCAGCGGCAATCTTTCAGTTTTTCAATTCCCTAGGGCCGTGCACTAATGAATTTCTAAAATCCTTTAAAATTTGATATTTAGGTACAACTTTTTAAGTTTTTGCGCCTTCATTTTCGTAAAATACTGACCCCGAACAAGGAACGAACGGCGACCGACTGAGACCCCCTTAAGGCTTCTTTTACCTCTTCAATAGGTAAGAAGAGCAGGAATTGGTACATAGAAAATCTTGAGTGCCTGGAGAAGCAGCCATTGCAACATTTTTAACAGGAATTGTGCTATTTACTATAATATGATGAATGAACACTTAATTATAATTTATAAAGTAGCTATCAACCAGAAAATATCGTACTCATATTTCATAAATCGTATCATTGAATGAACTTACAAGAATAATTTATTCCAGGAATTTTTCGCTGGCTCCGGCGTTCCCAGCGTAGAAGGTCCCCTTTACATCAAGTCAGACTCCTCGCGGAAGGGCTGGAAGAAATACCACTGCATCCTGAGAGGTTCTGGGCTTTACTATTGGCCCAAGGAGAAGGCGAAATGCAGCAGCAAGGATCTCATGTGCCTAGCAACCTTCGATGGAAACACGGTAAGCTTTCTACATCATTTCTGTTTCGTTCGTGCGATGATGATTGGGTGGTCCCAGGTGTCGAAAATGGTGAAATTGGGAGTTTCGTGAGGAGACCTATTGAGACTGTGGGCAACTTTGGTCACAACAATGGTACCTGATGTTATGTTATTTAATTATGTAAAATAATAATCATAAGACAATGCGAGTTGGAAGCGAAAACTGGAATGAGTATGCGATGTCCGAGCGCCCAGGATCTGACTGAAGAAGGGGAGATGTGACATACCTACTAGTTATTGTTAGTTTTGCTCCTTGGTAACCAAGTGTACACAATAAAATTAGGGGTGTGTCAGTCCAGGTATTTCCCTGGAACGGATCCAACAGTTACGGTGACAAAGATGTAACCGTTCCAAATTACCGGTACAGTTTCATTACTGGAACAGGCGATCAAATCCCACTCACATGGCATGGATGAAGCAGGCAGTCAAATCCCTATCGTCCTTCTTCCATGCTTATGATCTCAACTTGCAATACAATAGCATAATTTTCCTTGACAATTCGCTAAAAGGAAGGAATTTGAACAAGTGTTACAAAAGAGGCAATTTATTATAAATGATAGTGACCAAACAATTCAAGGAAAGAATAATGACATTGCAGTTTAAGAACTTAACATGACAATAATAAATTAATAATACTGGAGACAACTTCCATGCTAACCAGTCCAGAAGATAACTTCCCGCTCAAGAGCCATTCCATGAACCATTCTCAGTCCATGGAAGTAGTAAGGGCGCTTCCAGGTACAACATGGAACAGAACTGAGAACAAGATCCATGCTTACCGGTCCAAAACCCTTCCCGGTCCAGAGCCATTGAACCATTCTCTATGATATCTTATCGGTCCGGTTCCATCCTTACCGGTCCAGTTCCATCCTCACCAATCAGAATGATCAGATTGATGAGATGATTGATCAGATCGTTCTGATTGGTGAGGATGGAACTGGACCGATGGATAAAATTCTCTTCCCGGTCCAGAGCCATTTCAAGATGTCTTATCAGTCCGTGGAACTGGACCGGTAAGGGTCGAGTTTTTGTCACTGCGTGGAACCGTTCCAACCTGATACTCAGTTCCACAGTCCCGGTACAGCTGTACCGACACACCTCTAAATAAAATACTCATTCCAGTTTTCGCATTGTCTTATGATTATTATTTTACATTATTATATAACATAAAACCTGGGTACGATTCTCGCGAATTATTTTACTTTCAAAGATCTAAAGACCGGAAAATCAACCCTAATTGGACCCATGGTGTCACTAATGTCGCCGAAAACATCTCAGGAACTCCACAGCCAGTGGCGTCTCCTCCAGGCATACATAGCAAACACTGTTAGCCTTATTAAAAATATGCAAAATGAATAAATACATTTTTGTTGAGATTCTCGTATATTTCCATTTTTGCAAGTAATATTAGCCCGATTTTGGAAAACTTTTATAAAATTTAGGGACTATTTTATTGGATTAGAAAGTTAGATGAAAAAGGAAAATGGAATAAGTACTTACGTGTTTTGCCTTGCATACTAGCCTGCAATACACCAGAGAGTTGTAGAGATCGGTAACTATTATCGATTGCGGATATTACCCGAACTAGCGCAAGGCACGGCGATCCAAGGCAATCAGTTTAAAAAATGAATTTAGCGGGACTGTTTTAGATAAGAGACGACGATCGGTGGGTAGGAGGAGGTCAGCCGCGCTGACTGACTAGACCCCGCGTCTAGTTGTGCTATACCCCCACTACAACAGCATCAGCCAAGGCAAACAATCGAGGAGCTGTTTCGTGTCCTTGAAAGCAGAGAAACTTGGATAATGAGTACCTGATAGATTTTTATTTCCTTTGCAACCAGTTGGCACCTAATCAAATGTCTAAATTAGGGATGAGTATCGATCGATACTCGATATTTCAAAATATCGATACTTTCGTACCAATACTCAATATTTTAGTATCGATACTTTGGATCCGATATTTTTGGATATCGATACTTTGGATTCGATATTTCTAAATATCGAATATCGATACACTTCTCGCGGAAAATTCAACGTAATGGCAAAAAAGAATGAAGAAGGTAGAGAGGCTTTTGGATCATTACTCTTTGGTTGCACAAATAACGTTTATATCATGGCGAAAATCACTCTGCTTGGACTCTTGATAGTGAAAAATGAATAATCATTGTTGAAGAAATTACTTTTCTTGGGAATATTGGACAATATTCATAGTTTAAGACACTAAAGTATCGATACTCAATATTTTAAAATATCGATACTCAAGCCCAACGATACTTGGGATATCGATATTCGGGTACGATACTTGTATCGATACAAAATATCGATACTTTTATAACGATACCCATCCCTAGAGTGATCTGCATAGAAAAATGATAAACCTTTTTGTAATAATTTGTAGCATTCCTCTATGACTGGCCCAGCAGTTTGCCTGACGAATATTCTCACCTGACGCCCCTGTCCACAGCTGTTCCTAAGTGTCACTGGAGTAACCAAAATTAAATTGCAATTTTAAATTTAAATGGTTTTGTAGACCTTTGAAAGCCTCAAATAAGGTTATGGCAAAATTTTCAAAAAAAAAATCGATGAAAAATTTTTCAAAATTTTTGTCATAACATCATTCTAAAACTCACCAAAAATGGTTCAAAAAATTCAACTTAAATTGGAATTTAATTTTTGTCACTCCGGCGTCACTTTGGAACAGCTGTGGAGTTCCTGAGATGTTTTCGGTGACATTAGTGTCACCATGGTCCAATCAGAGTTGAGAATATCTCTACTGAAGTATCTCAAAAGTTCTTTCTGGGTCACCTTTAGGAATATATTATGTAATATTCCTAAAAGAGAGGGTGTTACAAGGAGTGCTCCCAGCGCCAATCATTAGTACTGTCAACCTCGATACCTAGATGGTATCTTTGAAAAACAAAGTAAAGATTAGGATTAGGATTAGTTACTGCAAATTCAAATTTATTCTTCATTTAAAATTTTCAAATTTTTCAAATTTAAAATTATAAGCCAGCACAACATAAATGAAATGTTAGAACCTTTCCTCTCTTTTGCTTCCGAGTCTACCAAGGTAGCGGAAGCTTTGTTTTCACTTTTCAAGGTCGAAAAAAAAAGTTCTCCAAAATCAAAATTTTCACTCGCGTTTTGCGTTTTAGACCTTTCTGAACAATTTTGGTTCAGTCTCTGTGTGTCTGTCTGTCATGAATTCCTTGTAACGCGCATAACTATACGAAGTTATTGTCCGATATCAATGAAATTTTCAGGGATTGTGCGGGTTGGTGTGTAGACGGTCCCCTATGAAAATCATCATCCCCGGACTGATAGAAGCGACTGCGCATGCGCAAACGTGAATTCCTTGTAACGGCCATAACTTCTACATTTTCCATCCGATTTCAATGAAGTTTTCAGGGATTGTGCGGGTTGGTGTGTAGATGGTCCCCTATGAAAATCATCACCTTCGGACTAATAGTAGCCACTGCGCATGCGCAAACGTGAATTCCTTGTAACGGCCATAACTTCCACTTTTTCTACCCGATTTCGATGAAATTTTCAGGGATTATGCGGATTAGGTTGTAGATGGTCCCCAATGAAGATCACCACCTTCGGACTGATAGTACCCACTGCGCATGCGCAAACTTGAATTTCCTTGTAACGTCCATAATTTCTACATTTTCTATCCGATTTCAATGAAATTTTCAGGGATGTTACAGATTAGTATTTAGATGGTTCCCTATGAAAATCTCCACCTTCGGACTGATAGTAGCCACTGCGCATGCGCAAACGTGAATTCCTTGTAACAGCCATAACTTCTACATTTTCCATCCGATTTCAATGAAATTTTCAGGGATGTGACAAATTAACTTGTTTTGATGTTTTGAGATTAACTACTATGCATCGGATCATCTATACAATCGGGTTATGGATACGAGGAAGCTATGTGCCACACCCACTTGGCAGACGGTTTTTTTCCTTGTTTGTTAGAACCTTGGTTATGATCCCTGACAATCCCCCACTACTGGGAAAGTACCTTGGAAGTATTTGGTTTTTTTTTTATTATGCCTTATCACGAAAGGTGCGGGAACTTCCGCCAACTTACGTTTTTTTCGAGCTTCAAAGTACCTACGAACTACACTAGTCACCAGGTGTTGAGCACATTCCTGCGAATTATCTCACTTTCGGGGATCAAAAGACCCGAAAATTAAAAATATCTCAACTGGAATCTCTTCGGATCCGTCCTTAAGACGAAAATAGACACCAACGCGCCTCCCGAATCCGTCGAGTGCATTTAAAACCTCCCTTCTTCCCGGATCAAGTTGAAATACTTCCACCAGCCCACCTCCGACATGAAATAGTGGCTATCTAAATTTAAAGCCCGAGTAAGTGCTCCTGCGTCATTTTGCGCGAATAAAAAACCCGCTTTTTAAATAGGTACACATTTCCCGTTGAAATTCGAATGAATGGGCCGCGATAGTAAGAGGGTGAATGATATTTTTTACGCCAATGACGCTAAAATTAGGTTGACCTCCCGGTTAGATCGTAAAATTAGCTCGAGATGGATTTTTTTCGACTTTTTATTTGGCCGAAAATACGATTGGAAGTGAAAAAAAATTATTGTTTCGAGTCGGCTGGATGCGGATGGTTGCCTTCTTCGTTCTACCGGTTAATATAGAGCGTTTTGTGGGTAATAAAAAAGTCTGGTCTTTGTAAAAATGATTGATGGTTTTCTGAATTAATGCCGGTTTCTAAGTTTTTTCGATTTAGATGACGATGTTCACTCTTTCGTGATTCAACTGTAACGTGGCTCCTACTGATCGGACCATTATTATGTCAAAAACGCTGCAAATTACTACAAAATGGTTTATTCTTTTTTATTTTCCTATATAGATCACTCGTCTGCAAAGCCACCAATCATCCAACATGAAGAAAAATATCGATCGCATTTCGGTCAGCTTTAATTTGAACGGAGATTAGGCCTCTTTTGCGATTCACACTCGTGTTTCTGATTTATCGTACGTCCAAACTTTAAATTCTCGTAGTGAGCGAACGATTTGTCCTACAGAGCTCCGGGTGGTCTAAAAAAATTCTAAAAATTCTATAGAATCTTAAATTGAATGAAAAAAAACCTTTATATCGAAATTTTTTGAGTTAGGGCGTTTTGAAATTTTCAAAATTGATTTTGGAACCCTTAGAAGTGACCTACATCAACCAAAATCTTCGGGGCACAACTAGACCCCCAAATGGAGCCTACATACCAAATTTCATCAAAATCGGTCAATGCTAAGTGGCAAAAGTGCCGCGTACGGCGGACGGACGGCCAAATTTTTATTCGATTTTTGGATTCTACGTACTTACCTTGAAACGTAAACCATCAAATTTTGAGGGGGTGTTACATTTTTTTTTTCTTGGTCGATTCCAAAGGTTCATTGTTGAAAATAATAAACCAAAATTTTATTCTTAGACCAGCTCTACCCGAATTTGTGCGAAATCAGGCCAATATTCCAATTCATTGTTCCGACGAAGATGAAAGTATAGAAAGTCTTACGGAACCGTCAACTACTCATTAAGCACTCAAGTAAAACTGGGCACATGACGGCACTATACTCTTGCCTTTATTTAAAGAGCTCTGGACCGCGGGTTCCAAAACCCCTTCCCTGCCAAGAGGTGGCAACGTTGCAAGGTGCTCACCTTGCGGTGAAACCTTGCGGTGAAAACGGTCACAACCCTTCGCGGTCAAAACCCACCATCCCTCTTCCTTCTTCCTCTTCTATCAACATACAATTTAATTATTTATCGTTCGGTGAACATTTTTTTGTAATTTAAATTCGTAACGTACTAATTATTCTGATGAAAATGAGTCCAAATTTCCTGTAATTCGGCGAAGAGGGCGTAATTCGTTTGGGTGGATTGGCCGGGAGAGGGCTGCTGAGTTTTAATCGTACCTGCCTCGAGTTTATACTCGATATGTTAAATTTTTCTCGCTGATCACGATTTTGGTGATGGGATGATCGAAATAATTTGTGAATCAAGTGTGCATTTGCAGAAGAGGGTAAACTGTTGGGGGGCTGGGGGGGTCACGGGCGGAGGGGTCGCGCAGGTATACCTCGACCTTCCGCTGGGGCTCGGATTCTTGCAGCGATGCCGAACCTTCGGGGCCTTCAAAAATCCCAGAGCTCTTTAAATAAAGGCAAGAGTATAGTAAAGTAGGTACTCCAAGTTGGTATTTTATGGGAATTTATTCACCTTCCGCATAGACGAACATCACCTATTTTAATGAAATCGTGGAAATTTCGGAAAACAAAATTCGTCCTTTTTTCAAGTCATCGTTTATTTACAAAAATTAAACATAGATCTGTTGTCAACTTAATTTATTGCAACACACTCAAATTTAGCGATATCTGCGTCACTGCTGAGGTGTTTTGTGGAAATGTGCGTTGGAGAAGTGATGCCTGGAACATGTAAATAATTAAGTAGGTAACTTCCACTTTTTCACATACGTTTAAGTACCTACCTACTTTTACTCATACATAATCTAATAATACATAAAATCCCAACCGTAGGTACGTGTACTTCGCCCGAACGTGGGAGACCCGGGTTCGATTCCAGGCCGTGACATTAAAATTTTTTCACGTATTGACGATTCGTTTTTGCCTGCTTTTAGCAGCTGAGAAATCATTTTATAGAACACCAGCGTTCAATGTATAAAAAAATTAGTTAATGCTATTCTTGAAACTCTTTGGCAGGGGTGAGCTGTTTCTAGAATTTCTCCATATCAATTTTTTATTATTCCTGGACCTTTATTTGTGCTTGGAGGGGACAGCGGCTGTATAAATCTATTTTTGTTAGAGCGACCTGAATTGAAAGATATTTCAAGATTATTTCAGAGACTGCAAACGGTTGGTCAAAATCTAAAATTCAAACAAAATATCTGTCAAGTAGGTTATGTTGAAGTAGGAAATGTTTCTTTGACTAAAAATGGGATTAATCAGACATTTATCAATTCCAAGTTGATTAATGATTTCTGACCAAAAAGTGATGATTCAGCTTCATAGGTTTTCTCAGCTGCATCAAAACCTTTTTTCAGCTAGAAAACGGGGATTTACTCGGAATAAGTTAATAAAGGCCCGCATCATAAGTTTTTACCTTAAAATACTTTTTTTACATCATAAAAGCTTGAAATTTGGAAAATTTAGGATGTTGAGACAAAATTGGTAGTTTGCATGATTATTGTTAATAATAAGTCAAAATAGGTACTACCTACCTCCTTCAAAATGAAGTTTATTTTGAAGAAATTTGAAGAAAATTTTAAGAAACGCTTCACACTCAATTCGAAGAAATTAGAGCTGTGGGAGTTGATTACTGGTTGCTAAGGACGCAAAGGACAAACAACGATCGCATTTGGGTTAGCTAAAATTTGAACGGTGATTAGGCCTCTTTTGCGATTCGCACTCGTGTTTCTGATGTACCATAAGTCCAACCCTAAAGTTGTCATGGGAGGAGAACGGTTGTTCGTACAGAGCTATGGGTGGTCTCATTCGATTCCAAAAATTCAATACTATTTTAAACTGATAAAAAAATTAATAAAAATAATACTAAAAAGAATATATAAAATAAAATTAAAAAAACACAAACGGTGGATACAGCTTTCGTACAAGTACGCAACCACGAGAGACATTTTATGTCTTATGTTTAATATTGAGAGCTTTCCAATGAGTGGTGAACGATTTTTGTGGGATGGAAAATGAGGAAGTTAGTTTTCCCTAGGAACGATTGGTTGTACGTGAAAATCATCAGAAATTCCCGCGTAACGCTCCCCTCGTAACGCTCCCCTCGTAACGCTCCCCGCGTGACGATTTTTCATTTATGTGCCATAGTAAAGACATAAAATGTCAAAAATATACATTACTTAAAGGATTATCAAGATTAAAGATTAGATTAAAGGAAATCAAATGATTTTACAGAATGAAAATCAGCTAACTTTTAGTTGAAAAAATTCTAGAAAAATTATGTTTTTTTAATATATTTTTTTCCTTTTATAGAACTTATCTCTAAGGCACTCTTGTCGTCCCGTTTAGCCTTGAAGAAATCTCCCATCAAAATGTAAATTATTACGAACAGAATTTGTCGGTCAAACCTTTAAACCATGAGTGAGGTCGACCTTTAAGTACGAGTAGTCATAAACTACAGAAAGTTATTCGCGTTACTTCCTCGTGGAGTAATCACCTTCTGGGCACTCCTTTCAGATCTACACATTCCCGTATCAAAATCCCCGTTAAATAATTCTGTAATGATCGCACTGACCTAAACTCTTAGAATTTATTAATCAATTTCTTTATGGAATTTATGGAAAATTCGTACTCCTTTCTACTTGAAGACCAACCGCCGTATACTGTTTTTAGTAGGAAACCATAAACTTACAATTTGGGTTGTCACGATTTCTCACTTCAATTTTTGTTAACGATTTGTAGTTTTTCGTCGGTAATGTTTGTACGTACCTTTTCCGAGTCGTTTTTCTCTCAAAATAGAACCCCCGAGTAGAGCAGGTACAGCGCTATTAGGAGGCACAGGAGAATGAAGTAGGTCGACATCAGGGATCCAGCTTCATGCATAGGCGTTTTGGGCATCTTGTCCTATTCGGGAACAAATTAATACAGAAGTTCATCATAATCAGAAGCGATATCAATATGTTAAGTGAGAATTCCAAGCATTCTCGTATTTTCTAATTAACTATTAATGAGGAATTTCACCGAATTCTGTACGCATTTTTCCTGAATAGTTAACGGTGTGGGATAGATGAAAATCGGGTTGATTTTGGAAAATAAGTCTCCTGTTATTTTTGGGAGACGTTCAAAATTTATGATTTCAAAAAATAACGGGGAAAACGGACCTCTTCAACGTGAAGTGGAAACGCTCGCTGATTGGCTGTTCGGATCGCCGTCTCCTCCCATTGTTGCCCGATGGAACGAGAAAATCGTGTTATCTAAGAGGAAAGTTACCTATCAAACAAAAACAGGGGAAACCTCGTTTTCTCCATCTTGAATGTTCCATTTTGCTTCCTCACTACCGAAGGTAGGGAAGCTTTGTATTCGTGAAAGAAGTGAAAAAAAAGTCCTCCAAAATCAAAATTTCCACTTGCTTTTTGCGTTTTAGAGCTTCCCGAACAATTTTGGTTCCGTGTCTGTCTGTCGGTCTGTCTGTGGTCAATCCTTGTCCCGGGCAAAACTATACTAACCTGTGGTCCGATTTTGATGAAATTTTCAGGTATTGTGCGGGTTAGGTCCTAGACGGTCCCCTATCAATTTCAGCACCTTCGGATCAATAGGAGCGAGTGCGCATGCGCAAACGTGAATTTCCTGGAACCTCGGTTTCTAATGAACCGATTTTGCTCAAATTTGGAGGTTAGTTAGGGACTAACTTCTAAGAGACACCCTATAAGTTTCAATCAAATTGGTCAAGCAATAGCCGCTGCGCATGCGCGAACTTTAAATTTATTGTAACAACCAAAACTCCGCAACTATTCAACCAATTTCGATGAAATTTTCAGGGATTGTGTGAGTTAGGTCCTAGACGGTGGACCGCTGTATATTTTGGTATTCAATAACTCTTTGAATCATAATTTTTTCGCCAACTGATTCTATACGTCCATGTTACAATGAGTGAGGAAGCTATACTGCCCACCCAACTTGGCAGACGTTTTTCTTTTCAGTTCTTCAATTTCGATCTCTTCTTGTTTTGTGAAATGTTGCCTCTGAGGGCTATACTAAGTGAGATTTCACGATCTCAGCGCTTCAAGCGGCCGTACATGAACTATTGCTGGTTGACGTCATCCTCCCGGTATTTTATACGTTCATATTTCCTACACTGTTTTGTTTATTCGTAGATTAGAAAGTACGGGCTGAAAGTTCGCCGTAGGGGGTTTTTCGAGGTGCTGAATCCGATTTTGGGGTCAAAAATCCGACATGGTGAAATTCCTCATTCCGTTTTAAAATCGAATGAACAAACGTTTGTTCATGTTGAAAGAATCAAAATTGTCTCAGCGTAAATATTTAAAATATCAAATTCGCTCATTACTATTTTACCTTGATTTGATCAAAATATGGCGGAGAATTGTTATAATATAAAATGGAATCTCCAAAATTTAAGTTTACTAGTTTTGGATTAAATCCCCCAAAGCTGAATATTAACACATTTTCTTCCAGGCTCCTAGTACGTATGAATAAATTTTGGCATTAAATTTATTTTAACGCAGAGTTGGGGCTTGTTGTGGAAGTTCATCAAATTTCAGTAGATAACGACATATAAAAATTATGACCAAATTCGCTCAATTTGACCTCGATCTGATCAAAACATGGCTGAATATTAGTTAATCACCAAAATTTGAGTTTACTAGTTTTGGACAAAATCCCCAAAAACCTGATATTTTCACATTAAGTTAAGTATTAATAAATTTAATTTACTGCTGAGTTGAATCTGGCGCTTTTCGTGGAAGTTTATCAAATTGTAGAAAACTCGAAGGTTTTTTTTTTTTTTTTTTTTTTTTTTGGAGCAGTTGGCCCTCCAAATAAGGCTGTAGTAATTCGTCATATTTAGTGTCGACCTTCCTACACCAAATTCAATTCATAAATCTCATTCAATCTCCGCTTACCTGAAGCGATTTTTCGATTTTCGAAAGAAAAAAAATCCTGCTTATACGTCGTCAAGGCTTCTGAGGAGTCTGTAGGTGCGAAACGTACTGGTGCACTGATGGGACTGATGTAGAGCTTAGCCGTTCGAACTTCGGCTCCGGTCTATTTTTGAAAAATTTTTCGCCCTCCTCTCAAAACCCGATCGGGATATATTCGCTGGAAGTGTTTTTCTCGGGGCAAAACGATTTTTTTTTTTTTTTTTTGCTGGGGCTGGCAAGCGAAAAAAGCGCCTCAGGAACCTTCCGACCTCCCTCGACTTTATTTTCGTGTGTTTTACGACTCCGGACGCTTTCGAACGTCAAAATTGATAAACTGCTCTTGAAAGTATATTATGACCTGCATTTTGACTCTTAACTACCATCTGGTATAAAAAATCATGGATAACAATCAGAATAAAAACCCCCAAAAATAGTATTTCTTCTACGAATAAAATCACTCGCGATGACATTGTGGAAAACTATTTGACTGAAAACGTAGTTGAGTAGAAAGCTGTCGATTTCCACGAAAATAATGAGTTACAAGTTAAATCGATTTCGACGGTTAGGTCATCGTCAGTAAAAAAACAATGACTGAAGGTACATCACAGAGAGCATAGCTTATACAGGGTGTCCCATAATATGGATCCCATAATATGGTGGATAACATATTATGTTACTTTGGGAGTTGATTCTACAACTAATTTGCAACAAAAAATGTCGTGTAGCAACTCTTTTTTAACCCCCTTAAAATCCGACTTTTTTGACTTTGAAGATTTTTTTCGTGTTTTCGACCTTACACCTTTAAAACGGTCATAACTCCCTTAAATTGCACTAAAAAATTAAAAATAAGGATACCGTTGGAAAGAGCGTGAAATTTCTCAATAGATGAGCCGTTGACAAATTGAGAAAAACTGAACGCTAGAGTAGTTTTTTTACCTCAAACTTTAAAATTTGTCAATTTCTGTGTTTTCTTCAAAAAATTTTATGATTTTTCCCCTTGGAAACAAGGTATTTGCCAGAGAGGCTCAAAAGCTTAAAAACTTTTCAGTTTCACTGTGGAATTAGAGGGAAAAAATGGTGTTTCAATGCGAAAACATATTGTTTAGTAATGCATGCATTCCAGGGGACGTCCCATTGGATAAGCATTAGATCAGTTAAACCAGTTGGTAAGCGATAAGACTGTTTCTCTCGATGTAATTTATTTATTACTTTAGGCAAGATAGTGACCCCCCCCCCCCACCATTATAAACCATAACACTTCTAGCGGCATGATAGCCTCGAATCTGAAGAGCATTTTAAAATCCATGATCTACGACAGCCAACATGCGAATTCGAGTTCACCCACCCCCACCACCAATGGTGCCAGTCTGGCACCAAAGCGGAAATACGTCGTAACATTGAACTTTGATCTATTAGGTTTAGTAGGCAGTCCGACGAATGTCACATCCGTATTCAAGGTGAAACACCAAAAAACCCAAGAAATATGAGGTTTATGGTGCCCTGGCACCATGGTGGCACCACTTTTATTTCCATGGTGGTACAGAAAGTAATTCATGCAAATCCTAAGGTATAATGAGAATTTTTCCTCAATTTCAAAGCTTGGATACAATTAGTAAGCAGTAAAGGAACCAAAATATTGAAAAATCGGATATTTTGTGAATATTATCCCCCCACTCACCCCCTCCCCTTGCGAATTTTGGTACTCCGGTAAAATCATGTACAACTCGGAAGTTATTTGAGTCAAACAAAAAAAGAAACACGCAAATCGGTTGGAAATTGAGGCCTGGGAGGAGTTTACAAGATTATGCACGCAAACGCACGTTTTTTAAGCATTAACCCCCCCTTTCCCCCTCTTAAAAAGCAAAATCCGAAATTCTGGCGCCGTAGTGCACAACTAGATAGTATTTCGCGTCAAACGAAAAAAGAACCACGAAAATCGTTTGAGAACTAAGGCCTGGGCAGAGTACACAAGATTATGCCCAAAAACGCACGTTTTTCGAGCATTAACCCCCCCTTTCCCCCCCTTAAAAGGCAAAATTCGAAATTCCGGCGACGTAGTGCACAACTAGATAGTTTTCCGCGACGAACAAAAAAAGAACCAGGAAAATCGGTTGAGAACTAAGGCCTGTGCAGAGTACACAAGATTTTGTTACACACACACACACACATACACACACACACACACACACACACAGACATACACCTATGGTTTTTTTCGCGGATTTGGATTCAGAATGGTCTAAAACGGATTACTGTGTGGTTATTTTTTTTTTCTGTTGAGTGTTGTCCAACTTCACCCCAGATCGATCGCATAAGGACGCCCAAGTCTTACTGTGGGACGTCCTAAAAACGTGCATTTTTTTTTTTCAACGAAATTGACGGTTGGACGGGAGGAATCCGGGGTCTGCTCCGCCGCCCCTCCTCCCAAGCACCACGTCAAACCGTCGATTTCGTTGAAAAAAATACAAGTTTTTTCGCATTGAAACGCTATTTTATCCCTCAAATTCCACATAAAACTAAAAATTGGGTGACCGTTGGAAAGCTGATGAAATGGAGCGGTTTTTAAACTTTTGAGCCCCCCTGGCAAATACCTTGTTTCAATGAGGAAAAATCATCAACATTTTTACCGAAATACCAATAACAGAAATTGACTATTTTTCAAGTTTCAGGTAAAAATACTACTCTAGCGTTTTGTTTTTCTCGACTGGTCAACTGCTCATGTATTGAGAAATTTTACGCTCTTTCCAACGATATCCTTATTTTTAATTTTTAGGACGTCCCACAGTAAGACTTGGGCGTCCTTATGCGATCGATCTGGGGTGAAGTTGGACAACACTCAACAGAAAAAAAAAATAACCACACAGTAATCCGTTTTAGACCATTCTGAATCCAAATCCGCGAAAAAAACCATAGGTGTATGTCTGTGTGTGTGTGTGTGTGTGTGTGTGTGTGTGTGTATGTGTGTGTGTGTGTAACAAAATCTTGTGTACTCTGCACAGGCCTTAGTTCTCAACCGATTTTCCTGGTTCTTTTTTTGTTCGTCGCGGAAAACTATCTAGTTGTGCACTACGTCGCCGGAATTTCGAATTTTGCCTTTTAAGGGGGGGAAAGGGGGGGTTAATGCTCGAAAAACGTGCGTTTTTGGGCATAATCTTGTGTACTCTGCCCAGGCCTTAGTTCTCCAACGATTTTCGTGGTTCTTTTTTCGTTTGACGCGGAATACTATCTAGTTGTGCACTACGGCGCCGGAATTTTGGATTTTGCTTTTTAAGAGAGGGAAAGGGGGGGTAAATGCTTGAAAAACGTGCGTTTGCGTGCATAATCTTGTAAAATCTGCCCAGGCCTCAATTTCCAACCGATTTGTGTGTTTCTTTTTTTGTTTGACTCAAATAACTTCCGAGTTGTACATGATTTTACCAGAGTACCAAAATTCGCACGGGGAGGGGGTGAGTGGGGGGATAATATTCACAAAATATCCGATTTTTCAATATTTCGGTTCCTTTACTGCTTACTAATTGTACCCAAGCTTTGAAATTGAGGAAAAATTCTCATTATACCTCCGGATTTTCATGAGTTATTCTCTGTACCACCATGGAACTAATAGTGGTGCCACCGTGGTGCCAGGAGATGGTGCCATGATGCCATAAACCGCTTATTTCGTGTATTTTTTTTTTGTGGTTCACCTTGAATACGGATGTGAACCTCGACGGACTGCCTACCAAAACTAATAGATGAAAGTTCAATGTTACGAGGTATTTCCGCTTTGGTGCCAGACTGGCACCATTGTTGGCGTTGGGTGGTGGTTGGGGGGGGGGGGGGGTGAACTCGAATTCGCATGTTGGGTATCGTAGATCATGGATTTTAAAATGCTCTTCAGATTCGAGGCTCCCACGCCGCTAGAAATGTTAAGGTGGATAATGGTGGGGGGGGTCAGTATTTCTTGCCTAAAGTAATAAATAAATTACATCGAGTGAAACAGTTTTATCACTTAACAACTGGTTAAACTGATCTAATGCTTATCCAATGGGACGTCCCCTGGAATGCATGCATTACTAAACAATATGTTTGAGTCTAATTTAAGGGAGTTACGACCGTTTAAATGGTGTGAGGTCGAAAACATGAAAAAAATCTTAAAAGTCAAATAAGTCGGATTTTAAGGGGGTTAAAAGAAAATTGCTAAAAGACACTTTTTGTTGCAAATTAGTTGTAGATTCGACTCCCAAAGTTTGGTGGATAACGTATGGGACACCCTGTATAGTCAAGTGAAAGGAAGCTTGAGTCCCATTGGTCGAGAAAGTGAAAGTCATACTTACCCAATTAGATTGAAGCAGATAAGCGAATGGAGAAACCTATTGGTATAGAGAAGTGAAGGGACCAGGGAGGATCGTTAAATGCCAATGCCAATTGCAGACTAAGTGAAAGAGAGCTCAAACATTTGAAACATGTTGAGGAACCACCTCATTCAGACATTTACCAGACCTATCACTCTTAAGAATCTCGAACTTGTCAAGCACATCCAACATACCCCCCTTCGGGCAAAAAATCCCGTCGAAATCGATTTAACTTGTTACTCATTATTTTCGGGGAAATAGACAACTTTCTACTCAAGTCCGTTTTTAGTATTTCTTCTGTTTAACGCTGATTCATTACTTTTTCTGAGAGATATTGTAAATTAAATAGGCAATTACTGGTACCTACCTAACAAAACAATGAAAATTACATCGAGCTTCGAAGTAAATCTCATCAAAAAGAAGTTATGAAAACAACGCTTTTTCTGCTGTTTTGCTCCGTTTTTGTCCAAATTACTGATTTGGAGGGCTTGAATTCTTACTGAAATATCTTCATTTATCTATAATTACTGATTAATGGTCGAGAAAACGTAAAATTACGACCAGATCGATTGATTTTCTTCCTTGATGAAGTCATTATGTTGTGTCAGATTTTCTTGAAATTGCGGTTAGAAAGACAGCCGAAAGTAGTTTTCACAGTCAATGTTATTTTTGTCCTCAAAATTAAGAATAGGTGGGTCGGAAAAGTAACATAGACGACAGTCGATTGGTTTAGTTTTCTCCTTGGTAATTTGTGTGTCCCATTTTCATGAAATTTCAGCGACGAGTTTCTAAACCACACCTACAGCATTAGTTCATGTATCCTCCGCAAGGGATTATAAAGCGTTTTTCCTTTGAATCATATGAGTTGAGCTTAGTTACCTATTTTGGTAAAGCTTGAGATAATGCGATGCAGGTGATTAAAGGGAAAAATGCTTTACTATCCCTAGAGGAGGATGCATGAACTAATGCTGTAGGTGTGATTTAGACAAAACGATTTCGACGTTTATTATTGTATACTACATTCAACATTGGGGGGTGCGCCTATTTTTTTTTTTTTTTTTTTTAATCGAAAGTAGACCTCATTCTGAGAATTTTGACACCAGCCGTTCTCTTTTAGGATGTGTAGATCTTTGGACATTTTATGTCTTTACTATGGCACATAAATGAAAAATCGTCACGCGGGGAGTGTTACGCGGAAATTTCTGATGATTTTCGCTTACATAAAATGTCTCTCGTGGTTGCGTGCTTGTACGAAAGCTGTAGCCACCGATCGTTTTTCTATGATTTTTCAGTTTCGAATGTTTATGACGTCACGCGCCTCTCCCGCCTGGTCGGGACCCCCCAGCCCACTGTGACGTCATAAACATTCGAAAATTTGAAAAATCATAAAAAGGCCTTCTCACGGTCGCGGTTGGTGTCAAAATTCTAAGAATGAGGTCTAGTTTAGATTTAAAAAACAATAAACAGTTTCCGACCCGTGCGCACACCCCATTATTGCACGCATTTACACTCACATCAATCGGTAATACCTAGCTTTTATTTGTTCTCAAAAACAATGTTGAAGAAAAAACATTCATTTCACGCGTCCATAAGTTCATTGTTCTTGTTTATATTTCTTATTTGGAACCTTCGAAAGCTTTTGATTGACGCATCTCAAAATCCCTTTTCCATTAGCTTCAAACGACATGGACTGTTCGCATCTGGTCGGGTCGAGCCAGGTCGGCGGCCCGTCTCACAGACAAGGAATATGAATCGCGGTTCCATTCCTCCTCTATGTTCGTCAACTTTGTCCGGTTCGTGATTGAATCAACTATTGGACGTGTTGACTGTAAAATACATTATTGAGTGGTTATATATTATTTATTAATTAGAATACGATTATCGTAAATCGTAGAAAACGGTGGAAATTCTCGAATCGCTGGTCAAATCGTGAACCGGCCCGTGGAGCTTTATTCGCTCGAAGCCTCAATGTTTAGCAATATCCCGAATACCTTTCGACAAAGTTGACCTCAATCTAGTGGAAAACTGTAAAAGTCGGGCGAACAGCCAAGAACATCGACAAGGCAACGTTTACGAAATGAATGGGTCTCACACTGACAGCGATCGCTAACTCCAATGCCTGCTTGGTGTAGATAAATGACGATCAAAGAGGTCATTATTGTCGTGAAATCAGTAAATTAAGGCTCTCGTTACAAGAATTTTTGGCCTTAATTGTAATGAACAAATTATTTATGAAGTAGGTAGGTACTTAGATAATGAGGTCAGTGATATCGACTAGCCTAGTCGACTAGGCAGAGATGGGCGAATTCTTATTCATAAATACGATTATGAATACAAATCATATCTGCGACTTTATGAGCATGAATACGAATACAGATATGAATATGAATACAAATACAATCATATTCACACTTTAAATACGATTTTCCCCCGTATTCGTATTTTGAATACGATTTTATGATTTTTTCTGTGATTTCCCCAAAAATCGATTTTGGTTTATTATTTTCGATAATGAACCTTTGGAATCGACCAAGAAAAAAAAATTTTAACACCCCCTCAAAATTTGATGGTTTACGTTTCAAGGTACGTAGAATCCAAAAATCGAATAAAAATTTGGCCGTCCGTCCGCCGTACGCGGCACTTTTGCCACTTAGCATTGACCGATTTCGATGAAATTTGGTATGTGGGCTCCATTTGGGGTCTAGTTGTGCCCCGAAGCTTTTGGTTGATGTAGGTCACTCCTAAGGGTTCCAAAATCAATTTTGAAATTTTGAAAACGCCCCAGCTCAAAATATTTCGATATAAAGGTATTGTTTTTCCTTCAATTTAAGATTCTATAGAATTTTTAGAATTTTTTGAGACCACGCGGAGCTCTGTAGGACAAACCGTTCGCTCCCTACGAAAATTTAAGGGTTTATATTGAAATATATATATAAATCAAAACACGAGTGTGAATCGCAAAAGAGGCCTAATCTCCGTTCAAATTAGAGCTGACCGAAATGCAATCGATGGTTGGTAATTTTTATTTATTTATTTATTTATTTTTTATTTTTTTGATTTTTTAGTTTTGATTTTTTTTTCTTCATATTGGATGGTTGGTGATTTTTTAGACGAGTGATCTATATAAAAATAATAAACCGTTGTGTAATAATTTGCAGCGTTTTTTTTAAACGATTTTCCCTGAAAATCATATTTTTTTAAATGATTTTCTCCCGAACTCTCGACATATTTCTAACCTAACATTGTCAAAATAATGAATAAAAATTCGAAACGCTCACCAATTCTTATAGGATTTTTTACGCAGAATCGAATGAGACCAACCCCACGCCACTACGACCAACCGAATAGAATGTACGACGAAATTTCCGCAGAAAATCGTATTTTTTTAACGATTAGCACTAGAAATTATTAAAAAATTATGATTTTCAGCGGAAATGTCGTCGTACTTTCTATTGAGTTGGTCGTAGCGACCTAGTATTGGTCTCATTCGATTCTGCGTGAAAAATCCTGTAAGAATTTGTGAGCGTTTCGATTTTTGATTGATTATTTTGACAATGTTAGGTTAGAAATATGTCCAGAGTT
The DNA here is from genome assembly GCA_009739505.2 of Apolygus lucorum. NCBI lineage: Eukaryota > Metazoa > Arthropoda > Insecta > Hemiptera > Miridae > Apolygus > Apolygus lucorum. The sequence continues at coordinate 17,104,100 of CM019174.2, forward strand.
CGGGAGAAAATCATTTAAAAAAGTATGATTTTCAGGGAAAATCGTTTAAAAAATATTCGATTTTTGGGGAAATCATAGAAAAAATTCGATTTTTGGGGAAATCGTAGAAAAAATCGTAAAATCGTATTCAAAATACGAATAGGGGGGAAAATCGTATTCAAAGTGTGAATACAATTTTATCTGTATTTATATTCATATCTGTATTCGTATTCATGATCATAAAGTCGCAGATATGATTTGTATTCATAATATTATTTATGAATAAGAATTCGCCCATCTCTGCGACTAGGTATGCTAGTAAACCTTAACAATGAGTATAACTTGGTTCCCAATTGTACAGATTCAGTTGATGTTATAATAAACCGTCGAGATCATGAAGTATGTTATTATTATATGCAAATGAACGCCAAACAAAAATCGTGACGAGAATGGAGTAGACGATTATGTTAGCATCACCCCAGGAAAAAAATGCAGGTTGGGGGTATCACGTCAGATATTTAACCAATATCCTTCAAAGCAGGGATTGCTGAATGTTCGAATTAGTTTCTCGTAACCACCTGAAATATGACCAAAATTAGATTCCTAGTTCCAAACTTGGGTTCGAGCCAGGTATTTGTACTTGGATAAGATTACCTCGAGATCATCTTGCCTATACTGTCGGTGAATTCAGCTGTGTGTTGAATAGTGATAATCAGTAAGCACCTCATATCCATTTTTTTTTATTTTTTTCTCAGGTGTACTACGGCCTCGGGTGGAAGAAAAGATTCAAAGCTCCGACTGATTTCTGTTTCGCCTTGAAACCGCCAGCCGTCCAAGAAGTATCGGGAAAATCCGCCAAATACATCAAGTGCCTCTGCGCCACTGATCTCACGTCACTTCACACTTGGGTTACCGCTATTCGTACAGCTAAGGTATTGATGAAAGTATTTATTAACTTCCCTCTGCATGTATTCGTTAGAAATCAATGGCGATAGATGACATACTATTGCATTATAAAATGCTCAGCATTGTCAGCAGCTATTTAAGGGTTTCTCTGGTTTTCTGTACATCTCTAACTATAATGAATTTTGGGGTCATTGAATGTCTTACCTCTTTCCAAAGTGGAAATCGGTTAAAGGAGGACTGAGGCCAAGCCTTATGCTCTCCCCCTCCACTGCAAGCAGCAGAGGAAAAGCTTCTCCAGAGAGGGATTGTTCACACAATCAGCGTCGATGCATAATTGCATCTCCCTGTTACTTCTTACAGGTAGAAGCCGCATGTACTAGCTCATGCTTCCAGACTTAGCATGTCCGGCGCCTGAGTTTTTGGTAATTCGCAAAACTCACATGCCAGGATCCGAGTGCCAGGTCACCGTGTTGGCCATGGCCCTCGGAACCCTACCCAGCTCCGCAGAACCCGCACTGCAGCCTGGATTTTGTAAACCACGACCCCCGCGAATCCGACCTCAATTGGGGGGCAGACAGGTGGCACTTTGACTTTTGTCGGTGTGCCGGTAGCCTGGGGCTCCCCCCACCCGCGGTACCAGTGTAAGGGTAGGGCCATTAACCAGTGTGCTGGCACGGCCCGCGCCCCAGAAGCCATGAATGGTCACAGGCCCGGAACAGATAGTCCCTAGTAGAGACTCTGATCCTACTGCTTTACAGCCTCCTAGGATAAGATCCAGTGCGTGTCAGTGCGGCATCATTGGCCATCCGACCTCTCGCAGCCCAGTATGATTGCGTGGTCCGGTGGTACTGGTTTTCCCCTGTCTGTGCAGCTCTGACATCCTGCAGGGCTTCACAGCTCTCAAGGTGATCTCCGTCCATTTCACCAGTCCTGCACAGTTCGGTGACTGCTTCACGCCTATCCGGTGCAGATGCTTCTGGAGGAAAACATGGCCCGTCAAGGACTGGAAGCATGCGAATCCAACTTCCCTAGGGAGATTAGCTGGTATTCGACCGCTTTCATTTGCCAGGGCTTCCAATTTTTCTCCCTGGCGCGGTCGGCTTGTTCTGTGGCCATAGATTTGTGGCCTTTGGAAGACAGCTGATGACGTCCGCGACGCCAGGAATGGCAGTTGGACGAAACCAAACCAAATCAACCTGAAATGGTTGTTTACTTTACTTTACTTTTACTATAATGGATATGGTGTATTTTTTTGCAGTATGGAAAACAACTCCTGATAGACTACAAGACTTCTTTGGAATTCTGCAATCCTGAAGACCTTTCGTCTGGTCTTCCTTCGCACCACCACCTCCCTCCTCCGTCTTCTGCGTCTTCTTCCTCGTCGTCTTCCTCCGGTTGCGACGTTGGGTTTGAAGCCGATTATTTGCCTTGTGGTAAGTGCTTCATTAACTATTTAGTATGACAATGACTAAATCTCTCTAAATGCCAGGTATGAATCCAATCGCATACTCCAAAATTGGAGTGATAGGTTCAACCGTTTGTTGGAAGCTAAAAAATCTTCATCCATATTTGATCGAAAGTGTCCTCTTTTCAGGTACTATAAAGAGGAAACCAGCCAAAATCCCGCTGACAACGACAACGCGACAGCTCAAATCTGCAGCAATAGGCGAGGAAGAAGTGAGCAATGGCGGCCAGATGATGAATGACGAGGATCTCCCTCCACCACCTCCTGAATTAATGGTTAGTTTCCGTCATAGCTTTTCAACTTGAATCTCATTCACTTACTAAGATAGTCACAATGTTAGTCACCGTCTTTAGTCTTATATAATGATTGGATCATTCAACGTTTTATTTTAGGTTGATGACGATGACGTAGACGGTGATAGTGAAAGTGGAAATGGCATGTCCTGCGGCCTAAGTTCCGCTCCTTCCAGAATGTCCTTGTTCCTCGGCACATCCAGGTTGGTCTACGTACATTATAATTTATTTCCTATGTCAAGAATATTGAATCTCCATAGTTGAACTCAGCCAGGACTAGTGGTTAGCTACAATCCAATAAACACGACGTTTCATTCGGTTTTTCGTTCCACAGAGACCCAGAGTTCCTCAGAGATCTTCACAGAGTGGTGGAGAAGAAGTGGCAAGTCGCCGAGAAATGCCGGCTGGACACTGGCACCTCACCACATCAAGTTTTAGGCTTTAGACACTATGACAGGTACAATCCTTTAAAACTTTGTTGTCCGATAGAAATGTGTAAGTAAAATTATGTTAAATCATCTTTGATCCTCCTGAGCGTATTGATAGTAAATCTGCAAAAACGTGTACGTCCGAAACGATCCGAAAACTACGACCCAACTAAATTAAATGGCGTTAAACCCTCAGTTTTTCAATTCCCGTAATTTGGAAATGAAGTTATTAGGGTTCACATTTTTGTAAATGTTGCGAAAATGGGACATACAAGTACATGGTTTTACAGATTACAGACTCAACACTTGGGAAATAAGTTTTGGATATCAAGGTGGGTACTTTGAACTGGTTGAGTGATTTTAAAAACGTGCTGTTTTATTGAATGAGAGATTTTTATAATGTCTGTTTTCAAGAAGGTGGAGTCAAAAGGATGTGAACATACACAACTTATATACTAAAATGGTAAAAACTTCCAAACAAGTCACAAAAAATGATTAATCTTTAGAAGAGCATGAAGGCTATGAGACAGATGAAACTGTGACTGAGATTCTAAAAGTTGATCATAATCTGGTAGAAACTGAGATGAGCTGATTCGCAGTAGTGAAGCTAAATTATGGTCAGTCAATCGTTTAGCGCCGAGCAACATCGAACGATCTACAGGACAGGCCACACGCATCGCACTAAATCGCCATACTACCGATATACATGCATTTTCTACGGAAAGAAAACACGCGATGCAAACTCAGTTAGTGTTAGATGCGATAATACCATACCTAAGGCTCCCGTTAACTGTTATAGCTGCACAAAAAACATTATCACTTCCTATGTGCAATTAATTTTAGGGGTTAATCAAAATCGTGTCACGGGCCGGATCAGACTAGTCCGAGGGCCGCACTTGGCCCGCGAGCTGTACTTTGCCCATGACTGCTCTAGATGGATCAAAGTTCCCACTAATTTTCCAAGCATTTCGTTGGTGAATTTACATATTTTCCATCTAAATTTGCTACTACTCGCCATTGAATAGAATTTTTCTGGAAAAAAGGAGGAATTTGAAACACAGGAGAGTGTTGATGTTGTTCGTGGTGATGAAGATTGCGTTCATTTCATTTCAGGTCGCTGTCCGTCAGTAAATGGCTAGAAGAACACTACGGTTCCCCGCACAGTCCGATGTCGTCTGACCGCTCTAGCGTCGGATCGGGCTCTAGACGCGCACCCCCACCACCGCCAAGAGCCCCCACCACAGTTCTTACGAGGCGGTAAAACCTTCTCAGTGTAACCAGTCCTGTATCCCTCCTATGACGTCACTTCAACTTGGTAGGTAGACAACCCATTTCCCTCCTCGAAACGTATTTCTTTGTTGATGAAACCGCTAGTTAATCAGGTTGAGAGCCATGTTACGCCCTGGTACTCTCTTCCTTCTCACTAAATTTCAAGCACGTCACTTTCCCCTATTCCATTTCGTTCTTCCAAGTTATTGGGTTATTGTTATAAAATAACGAGTTGATTGTACATCAACGAACATTTTTGGCGCTACTTATTCCCTCGCTTATGCAGAAACAGAATATAAGTTTTCTGTTTTCCAACCCGGTAGAATGTACTAGTTACTTTTATCTGTGTTCCATGTTCTTTGTTGATTGTTTTTGTTAGAGTTTAAGAAGAAAAACTATGATAAAATGTACTATTATCCTTGAATGTGGAAAAAACACTGGAAAATATTCACCTTCCTCATCGAACTCCATTCTAAGGCTAGTAAGTACCAACTCCGATTTGACTCTCACCTATAAACTGTAGTTTCGTAACGATACCCATAAATACACAATGCATATTTTTCAATTTTTTCCACATTTAACGAGTAAAACTTTGTTCCGTGGTTCTCAACAAACCACAATGTTTGGGGCTCACGAATCTGCCTGTTTCCCACTCTTGTACTTTTGCATTCTTCCCTTCAAAATATCTTCCAGAGTCGCAGTATTCAAACCAAAATTTTCCGCGAACCCTTTATTTATCGATTCGGTAAGATGATGGCAATTTCGAAAATTGTCCGTTAACGGGAGCTTCCGTAATTTAAGCTGAAAAAAAAGTAGTGGGTTTTTTTGTAACGTTGAGAGAAATGACTATTTTTTGTGGACTTGCGAGTCGATTTTGTACGCTTTTTTGGGCTTTTTGAGACTCAGTATTGAAAAAAAGAAGACATCCGGGGCTATAGCGCGATCTATTTTTTTGGTTTTTGACGCGCTAAGGCATTTATTGTAGATTTTTGAGCGATTGGATCGTCATTAAATTCAAATTTGTCATTTGTGAAAGGAAATAGCACCCTGAATGTGAATTCACCGTTCCCCGTCCCATTTTGTTTTCCAAAAAAAAAGACTGATTCGGAAAGAGGTTATGTTTTTATTGAATTTGTCAAAAGCTCAACTTAGAGTTGTTTGTATGTAGGAACTACCTAATCAGAAAAATAAAATCATAAAGGCTTATTCGAGACTTTTTCACGTACATGGATGTTACATCAATTTATTCCGAAGATAATAACGTTCAAGTTTAAAATTGTAGGTACTTGGTTGTCTTTAGAAATGGTAATTAAATTACCTATGATGAATGGGTCAATGTTGAGGGTCAATTTATGGCAAGTAGTTTTCTAGTGATAGCATAGCAACCCTGGAAACTATTCAATCTTGTGCCGCCCTTATATTGTCTCCTGTTGGTTGTAAAATGAGAAGAAAATCGTTTAATTTACTCCGGCCTTATCTTAGGACATCCTTTTGGTAGAATTGTTTGAAGGAAACCGAAAAATATCGTGCTTTGTTGCTAGTTTGTAGTATTTGAACTTCGAACAAGGCTCAAACTTGTAGACTGCATTTTTGCTGAGTTTTATAGTCGTATACTATTCTGGCTTCCTCTCGAGGTATATTTAGGCTGTTTTTGTGTACTTGATGATAATAGATTCTCTCACTGTGGGGGTTGAATCCAAGAGATGATGGCCATGATTCTAGTGAACAGATGTGTCGATACTACGATTATGGATACTAAATTGTGATTAATACTTGTCTTTGTTTGGGCGGGAAACTCGTAACAATTTGATGAAAGTTTCGGAACACGAGGAGTGCAAAGTAACGGATCAATTCCATTAAAGTGAGAGAACAATAAATTGGTGCCCATAGAGTTGGCAAGCTTCTGTATTGCAACACCACAAATGGTCAACCTATGGTTTTAGGTGTGTTAGTAGTATCCATACGTGTAGTATCCATATGTGTAGTATCCATCTTTCCCTCACAATCTGCTCCACGTAGCCATACTATATTTTACATGGCTGACGATTATTCCTAGAGTGCACAAAAATAGCCTTAAAGCCATATCACACTGAGCAGTTTTTCTTCAATCATTTGGAAATTTTCCACATTGAAAGAATAGGAACGAGAATCTTGAAGAAGAATAACAGCTATAACTGAAACTTCAATGTGATTTCAACATTGGGTACAAATCTAGCATTAATATCCTCTCATAGAGTTCGGTGTTTGCATCACTGCTGCCTTTATGGGACTCTCGTTATTGCATCACACTGAAAATCTATCCAACGAGTGCATTCCTTCCATTTTGTGTTGTGGAATGATGAAATGGGTACATTTCTAGACAACTACTCATGTGATACGGCCTTGAATATACCTCAAATGGTTTCAGGTAGACTTTTGTGTTAAGGTAAATAGAAAAACCAAGTCAAATTTCCTCCCGTGAACCTACAATAGTAAATCATAAATAAATAATAATCCTAAAATTAATAATAAGACTATAAAATCTATAAAAATGTCTTATAGCACCTCATCAGCTATATTATGTAAAGAGTTCGCACGATATGAGGTTCGTTCAGAGAAGCTGTTCTGAACGGTTCGGAGGAGTCCAGGCGCCTCTATCCCCTCCCCTTTTCAGTTCCAGTTTGGTTCTGAACTGGTTCGGAACTGCTCCGAACAGACCATACGTTATGCGTTCGAACTAAACCGTTTTGATGCCTCCGATACTTCGAGCGCTAACCGAGATTCTTCCTTTGATGAAGAACCTATCACATCGTGGGATTTTCAGTACTTTTATGGAAAAGAATCCCAAAAAGTGAATCAGCCGGTCTTTATTCCTTTTCTACTATAAATTCTTCTTCGATGTTCCAAGAACACTGTTCCAACCTTCTTCGCCGACAATACAATAACAAAGAACAAATTTCTCTTCCAAAGACCCTACTTTTTCAAGTAAATTTCTACCATTTTGTACTATTTCTACCTTCATGATATCTGTCCCAATTTCTACGCTATTTCTATCGTAATAAAAATAGAATTTCGCGCTGTTCCAGGCTTGCAAACAATGCATTTATTAGGATTTTCAAAATTGGCGCTTTCGATTATATTCTGACTTTTGTTCGTTTGAAAAAACTAAATAGTTTTCAAACTGAAATTTTGTATGTAACATCTCACTTCTAAATGAACTAATTGAACGGGAGTTTTTTCAATAATTACATCAATCGACTTATTAATACCAATAAATTAATCCATCCGACAATTATGAAGGAATAATAATGGAAATAATCAATTTTCAAAGACTTCTGAACGTTGCCTTAATTTACGTCCAAAGTAATTTTTGTACTATCGAAGAATTTTTTGAAAAATGAAAAAATAATACGATTTATTAACATTACAATAATTTTGCTTTCTCGCAGTCGTCAAGAAAGTGACGGGAGGGGGGGGGGGGTTGTAGACTTCAAAATTCGAAGAAAAAAAATCTAAATTCGCTTATCTAGATTGTTTAATATTGTTGTTCAATTACGAGAGAATTGTTCCAAAAAAATAGTTTTCTTGGTTAGTCGTCCGAGTTTTATTATATTCCTTAGTTTTTGTGTTTAGATTTTCGTTCTTTATTATGAATTAATATTTTTGCGCCGTTTTTACTTGCGAGAAAATAATTAAATTATTAACAAAAAACCACAATTTGGGAATTGAGTTGAGGCTAGTTTGTTTTTCCGGTGCCATTTTTGGATATTTGACAATCGTGCGGACCAGGTTTCGATGTTTGAAATTATCTGTATTGAGTGGTAGTAACTTGTATTTTTGTGTAGGGGACTAAAGAAAACCCGTAGCTCAACTGTCCCGTAGGTTGCAGGAATCGACAAGAAAATAGACCTGTAAGTGGGTGATCAGATCTTTTCAGCCATTCGGAGTCGACTTTCCAGCTTCAAAGGTCCTGGTGGAGTGCTGTGAACATAATTTGAACCTGAGATTTCGGATTGATGAGATCTAATTGTGTCCACGGCGTGCGAATTGTTAAGTGCACTACCGCATGAGCAATCTCACTGCACTACGCACGAGCAATCTCAGACCATGAAAAAAGGTCTGAAATTCGTAATTACCCAATTAAGGTAATCCCAGTCGAAATAGTGTTATAGAAAATTTAATTCCAACCTTGGCAGAATAAGGGAAACAATGAAGTTCCCCACATTCATGGATACTGGAGGCTTCCCAGCCTGTAGTGATCATTGTGCAGGCAGTGTGACATTAAGACTGCCTTATGGATGTTGGCTTCACTACATTCTTATACTAAAGGCCCCTCGTCCATAGTAAAATGATCAACTCAGAAGCACTGTAAAAAGGTGGGTTTCCACAGACTGACTGAGCGCGGACGAGCTAGCAAATTTCTCTTTGCTGGCTCGTTTGCCAGTTGGTGGAAACAACTGACAAGCGAATCTTAGTTTGTTCGGCAGATGACCGGGAAAATCTTTCGGCGTTTACTGACTGGTGGAAACAGCTGAAGATCCAAACGAGTGAACATGATTAAGGGTGTGTCAGTCCAGGTATTTAACTGGAATGGTTCCAACGGTTACAGTGACAAAGATGTAACCGTTCCAAATTACTGGTACAGTTCCATTACCAGTACTGCCTACCGAGGGTGGTCAAATCCCACTCTCATGACATGGAAGAAGTCAGCGGTCAAATCCCTATCTTCCTTCTTCCATGCTTATGATCACAACTTGCAGTACAAAAGGAAGGAATTCGAATAAGTATTATAAAAGAGACAATTAACAATGATAGTGACCAAACAACTCAAGGAAACAGTAATTTTTCGTCGCAGTTTACATAACTTAGGAATAATAATACTGGAGACAACATCCATGCTAACCAGTCCAGAAGATCCCTTCCCGGTCCAGAGCCATTCCATGATATCCTATCGGTCCGTGGAACTGGACCGGTAAGCGCTAAGTTTTTGTCACTGCATGTAACCGTTATAAGTTGATACTCGGTTCCACAGTCCCGGTACAGCTGTACCGGCACACCTCTAAACATGATGCGATCGGGCCCAGTCAATCTTTTCTTGGTTGGCTTGGTCGTTTTTTTTGTCTTGCATAAGATTTCTTCACGATGGAGTAAAACTTGGTCCTCTGGGTCTCGCCTTACTGCTTAGAGCCTTTGGCTAACATTCAAGAAACATAGAACATCCTTCAGCTGCGTTTTTTGGCGGAATACACCAGGTGGACCCCCACGTGATACTCACCCGTCACCCTCCTGCATAAGGTTTTCAGGTGGTTAGTCCAAGGCTAACGCATGTTCCGTGCTAATGTTGGAGCTGATCGAACTATACCGTGCCTAAGGAATCCCCAAGTTCATGATTACATAACAAGCGTGGACTGCAAGAAAAAATGGAGTCACTCCTCGCTTCTTTTCGACGAGAGAGACGAAAGTCCTGAGCTGCAACGCTCCAGTGAAGAAATACAAGTTTGGGGAGTAATTTAAGAATGACCCAACGCGCGAATAGAAAAATTGTAATGTTTCCACTTTGAGAACAAACATTTCGCTCAGTGTTGCCATTCCGTCGTTCGAGCACAGCTGTAGCAAACGTTGGCTCAGCTGGTGGAAACGATAGACCATTGTTTTGTTTTTTTCAAGGACACATTCGCTCGCTTGGCCTGGGAAAACCCACCTCACTAGCGCTCCTCTGCGGGTTTTTACTTCACTAAATTCTTTAACCCATTTTTAATTTCCAATATTGACAAAACGAGACGGAATTTCTCACTCAAATTTGATTTTTAAACCGAATATAATTTTGAAATCATTTCTGGATTCGAACATTCAAAAAACATTCATGAAAAAATCGTGTATTGTCTAGTCTAAAACTTTATCGAGCTGGAAGTATCAATTTCACTCAAAAATTACGTTTGTTTAAAGCGATTTTTTTCCTTTCGTATTCCCTCCATTTAATTCGAATTTTGAAAACTGGTCACCACGTTCACTCCAATCCGAAAATGGCATTTTGAACTAAGTAGAACACAAAACTAGTAGTTAAACCCGAAAAATTCCTTGTAAAAAATTTATTTTCTTCGTATATATTGTACATAATATGGATCTCTTGCGTTAAACAATTCGTTATCCCTTCATTTAGGTAACAATAAGTAATGGTAGAATAAGAAAAAAATTGCTGTATATATTTTTGTTATAATACTTATTGAAAAAAAGGGGATTTATGATTTTTTGTAAAAATGTCGATGGTTTTTTTTTCGTTTACCAAACAAATTGTGACGTTTCGATCTTATAGAAGAAACGAATAACACAAACGAAGAATGGATTGTCGATCTTTGTTAATGATGTTGTTATAACACGATTGTGTTATGTGAATTTTAAAGTGAAATCAATAGATGTTTGATGTTTCTTTGAATGTTGAATTGCACTTTCAACGGGCAAAAATGAAAAGAAGACTTGAAAATACGTTGAGCCATGTTCAATATTTGTACATTTTTTCCATTAATAAATGTTAATCAACTGTGATGTCGTGTTTTTGTATTTTTCCTTCGTTTCTTATTTCCAAATGAGGTGAATCTGGACGGATACTTGCACCATGCACCAGTAAGTATTAGTGACTGGGGACCACAGAGAACCGGAGATAAGATCAGTAGCGCTATCAGTTTCAAGCTAAGGAACTACTACTGATACTAATGTGGTGGGGGGAGGCACACATTGGAGTAATTTCCAAGTTGCTCTTTCAATTGAAGAGTACAGGGGAAAACCCGGGTAACTCAGATTTTTTACATTTCGAGTAAAAGTGATTTTTCTGTCAAAAACAAAATTTCATGCTGAATAGTGTGCTTAAAAAATTCGAAAAAGGTACAATTAAACTTGAAGTATAGGTGAATATGGTCCAACAATAAAATCCTGCTAATAAACATTCTATTCATTATTTTTCAATTCACAAACTCCAAAAAAACTGGGGAAAAACAGGGTATCTTTATATTTGGTGAACATCATTAAATTTTTCACGTTCAATTCTTCAGGCAGGTAAATTTTCTTGCTCTTGTTGAGAGAATAATGGCTCAGTCTTCCTCGGACAGACTTAATGTGCAAGGAGTGTCTAGCCCCCAGACAGTATTGTTGGGTTTCAGCGCTACCTACTGCCACTTCAACTAACTACCATTTCTGATATCTTATCAGGTGATCACGCTCGCGACCACATTGCCGTCGCTCCTCTAACTTGCAGTTATCCCAAGATTACAATGTTGCAAAGAAGAACAACACAACAATTGAAAACAACACAAAAATGCAATATCAAGTTCCTTTTCCTCGCAATTTAAAAAGGCAGGGAAGTAAAGCTGCCAAACTTAGAAATTAGAGAGTGGTAAAACCGAGGTGGTAAAATCGAGGTAAGCCTACTTTTCAGAAATGCCGCTTGACCACGCTCACATCGAGCTGAAAAAAGATGGTAGTTCGCTGAAGTGGCGGTAGGTAGCGCTGAAACCCGACAATCCTTCCTGGGTCCAGACTCTCATATGTGCGTCATCATGCAGTTCACTGTTTCGTCAGAAATCGTGTCGGCGATTTTTGTACGACCCTCTTCTGTCTTTTGGTGGTTTCTTTTAAGCTCTTTTGAATGGTCTCCACTCTACCTGTTGTAATTCCATGCAAAGAATAGAGAGTTTTTGGAAACCACTAACGGGCCCGTGGAACCTCTTCACTAAGCACGGAGTTCGCGGGTGACGATAGATTTGCCTCCCGACATCAGCGGGCAACGATGAAAGGGTGCCCCCAGACAGTCATCCGTTCCTCGAGGCCCACCGTGACGAGCGCCTCCATTCCCCCCCTGTCCAAAGTTAACGTCCTTCCTCCTTCTACTGGGTAGCATCCTCTGTTGCTCGCGCTAGTCTCCTCCTAACGGGGCCCGTGAGTAGGGGTGTGTAAGACACGGTCATTTGGCGGATTCGAATCCCAAACGGTCACTCATTACAGAGACCAGGTCTTTTGAATCCGTTCACCCGTTCATTACGTTCACATACCAACTCAATCAGTGAAATGAACCTTTGTAGATTTGTAGAGAGGCAGTTGGGTCTTTGATAAAACTAACTAATACTAACTAATATTATGGAGAAATAATGTTCAATAATATACTTAGCTTGGGCTCTTGATGGCAAGAAATGAATAAAAAAAATATTTTGCCTGATGATTCAGTTAAGTTGTTATTTTGAGACACTAAAGTATCGACACTCAAGCCAAACGGTGCATGGGATATCAACTCGAATACGATACAGTATCGATACTTTTGTAACAATACCCAACCATAGCGCTTTTTTTCCTCATAGAAAAATAAGAAAATGCGCTAATTACCAAAATACAGTAATTCATAAATAAGGTTTTTTTATTGCAAAATAATAAAGAGTTCTTACATTACGATCACTTACCAAAGTGGTTAACCGAAGAGTCCAGAAACCAACAAATAATTCGGATTTGGAATTTAAAAGGAAGCGATCAGAACACAAACACAAGACTAACAACCAGCCGGTCAGAAGTCACACAAAAAACGAACGAGTTTGCTGCTCACTAAAAAATGAAGAAAAGTGAGAACTAGAAAAATAGTAAAACTAGCTATATCTTGAAAATCCGACGTAAACAAAAAAAAACTGACGTCAGATTCGGATTCAGCGCACCAAATACCATAAGAAAAGCGGTGAAAGAACGAGGCAGCCAGACCACCCCTAAATTTTGTTATCTTGTGTAATCGATATAGGAAGAGGAACAAAACATCGATCAAAAATGCTAAAACAAAACATATTCGATGTCAGTGAAATTGAAACGAGTGAGTCGGTAAACCGAACCAGTTGGAATCAAACAAACAACATCCATAAGGATCCATTTTAAGATTCAGGTCGTGACTCGAAAAAATGCTGAGTCGAAAAACCGAACGAGTCCGAGTAAGTGAGGAGGCGATTTGAATGAATCAAATGAGCTAAAAGACAAAAACGAACGAAAGATTGATTCGAATCGTATGAGTCAGTCTTTGAGTCTTTTTTGTCTTTCAGGTCATCGATTCGAATGAATCATTCGTTCGTTTTTGTCTTTTAGCTCATTGATTCATTCAACTCTCTTTTTAGTCCATACCTAGTTCATTCGGACGTAATACTGCACTTGGATGATGGATGAAGGAAGAAAACCACTCCTTTCCGTTGATACCTCCATGTAAAAATGTTGTTGATACTTCCATAGAAAACCACTCCTTTCTGTTGATGTACTCCATGGACCTAGAATCCATGATGTACTCCCAAGTAATTTTCACACATTCTTGATCCATGTACAAACATGGATGTATACAAATACATTATACATCCATGTTGCGGGCAATTAATTTGTTTTGTTGGCCTTCTGCCGTTGTTTTCGGAATTTTTTCAAAAATCTCGATTGGTGGGTTGATGAACGAATGACCGTGTTAATTTTGGCAACCCGTTCAGTTCAGACAAGGTCGTTTTGAAGATAAGGTCTTTTCAATACGTTCACTCCTGACCGACACAACTCTACCCGTGAGATTTTGGCACCAAAAACTCTCTAATGAAAAGCTTTTTGGCAAACGGGCACATCAGTCGTTGAGCTGTCATGGGTTACTCGTACTCTTTATACAAAAACGTGGCAGATCTCAAACAGGCAGTCATCTAGGCGTCGGGATCCATCACAGTACAATTCATTACTGGAACAACGCTGATCAGCCCTGACAGTTGAGCAGTTTGCTCATTCCAATTTGCGAGAAGGTTGAACTGCTTAATATTGGTACTCCTGTCATTTTCCCCTACTTACTTACTTACTCCTCAGCGCTACAGCCCATGTAGGGCCCTGGCCTCCTCAATGACATTCTTCCAATCAGCTCGATCTTGAGCTCTGAACCTCCATCTTCCGGCCCTGACTCCTCTCAGGTCCTCTTCCACATCGTCCAGCCACCTCTTCCGAGGTCTTCCTCGCAGTCGGCGGCCTCCTGGCTTTCCCTGGTATATCTTTTTCACAGCTCGATCTTCCCCCATTCTGTCCACATGGCCGATCCATCTGAGGCGGCTGGCTTTTATTTCAGCAACAATGTCAGGGTGCCCATACAGTCCTTGTAATTCAAGGTTTGTGCGGATTACCCAACGTCCATTGATGCAGTTGGCGCCAAAAACTTTGCGGAGGATTTTCCTCTCAAACCGCCTAAGGAATTCCTCATCAGCACATGTCAGCGTCCAGGTTTCGGAGCTGTAAAGCACTACATGCCATACCATCGTACGGTACACTCTCAGCTTGATGTTCCTGCTGAGTGATCGAGCTCGAAACACTCTGCTCAAGGCATAGTACTGCAGGATTGTCATCTCCATCTGAAGAAACAGCATCCAATCTTCAATTGACAAAACCGCACTATCACAAACAACAATGAGAATAACACTGAATTAGTTGAACGAACGAAACGCAGCAAAAAATAACAAACAAGACGAAAAATACTGTGGTTCACACGAAGCAATTGGCTGGAGTTGGCAAAAAGGCTGGAGTGGGGGAAGCGACGTCAGATTGTTACTTTGTTCTTCCCTTGGAGCGCATGGAGGACCTGGTTTTTCCCCTGTATGCCGAATGTTCACTCGATGATTTCAGGCATTTGGCCTGATTTTTCCCCAGTTCTCGCGTTTGCATTCGATCCAGAACCTTTCAAAACATAGGGACCCATCACTATCTCATTTTTGACCAAAAATCGAGTTACCCGGTTTTTCCCATGTACTCTTCAATTGTTATTGCACTTACTGAGAGGAGTTCAAATTTTCAATTGACGGCTGCCACCCATAGAAACGTTAGAAACCCAGTACAAATCAGCTCTGATTTCATTATGAATATCGAGAAAATAACTATTAAATTAATTACTTTGATGTGGCCAGTAACGTCCCAAGGAGAAATATGTGTTCAACAAGGTGACTCGTTGAAATGTTGTTGGGAAAAAACAATCATGTCCTATCTGTTGTTTTCATCTATAACATCCAGGACGTATCCTGGAGCTCCACCAATCAAAACGCTTCTATGGCTCCCAGCTTTAGCTTCCATCCCAGTGCCTGGGGAAGGATCTTTTGAGTTATGGCACGTTGTCACATATTCCTTCCTTCTACTTATTCCATGGTGCCGAAAACACCCCAATAATTGGATACCAGAATCTGGTTATTCTATAATATAACATCTGATGTTATTTTCATTCAAGTAAATTTATTTAAAACATGCAACATCGTCAGTTCTTTCCAATTAGAACTGCTGGTCGAATTATTTCTTCAACTGGGTTTTCTAATGACGTTTTCCCTTTAGATTTCTTCTATATTCAATCCCCCTAATCATTTCTTCTTTTTCTTTGCTGGCTCTTCTACAACCAAATCAACTGTGTCCAGCGGAGGGTCTGTGAATTGAAATACATCGTAATAACTAAAATATTCATTAGTCACAATGAGTTCAAAGGTTTTAGCCCTCTGAAACAAACATGCTTCGTTCAGACACTGCTACTTACACAATGGTGGGGAATCACAGAACACAGGATAAATTATCAATGTAAACCAGCTCTTGGTTTTACATTTTATCTAAAAACGATTTATTTTTTCAGTTGAATTGATGATAATCTCTAGAAAACCTACCTTTGAAGTCAAATGTTGGGAAAGCTGTGAGATCTGCAGGTGGTTCAGCCGTTTTGTAGTAAGTTTTGATTAGGACGTCTTGGAGGCGACTTCGCTCTTTCTCCAACTCCTCAATCGGATCAAACATTTTCCCTCCACTGTACGTAAAGAAAAAGGTTTCAAGATAGTGTTACAATTCTACTTGGCGTTTAACAAGCACAATTCGTGCTACTTTCTGAAGTATTTCACATGGAACATGTAGCCATGTAGAATCAGAGCATAATGTGGAAATGGATAGGAAAACCTTGTAATCAAAAAGGTACCCTTAGGGAGGAAGAAAGAGAAACATGGTGGAGATCTATAGATAACTTATCTTCTACAAAAAAGTTTTGATTTCTCAATTTGACTTAAGAAACCTTTATAAATGAAGAATTGGGTTGTGCTGTTGTAATGACTCATACTCTTAACCATGTTAGTTCTCCAATAAAGGACAAGGGAAACCCTGAGTGACTCATCATGCCAGGTAGTTAAGGTGAGGTACGGGGAACAGTGACATCACTTGACGTCACCTTCTCCACTCTCCCCTTACCTTGTTTGACCAATATAAAAGGAGGACTCAGGGCTCAGTGTTGCCAAGTTGGGGGTTTCCCCCCCAAATTTGGGGTTTTTTTTCTTGACGGGGGGGATTTTGGGGGGAGAAATCTTTTGGGGTTTTTTTGGGGGTTTTTACCGACGAGTCGGGGTGATTTGGGTAGAATAAAAATGAATCAGCAATTAAAATAGCAGCAGGTAATATACATATATATTCAAAGAAGTGAAAAACTTCACCGAATTTACCAATGTCTATCGTGGGCTCAATGGGACTATAATTTTGGAGTTTTGGAGGACAAACTTTTTTCGATCTTTGATCTTTCGCAAGTTCAAAACACTTTGATAAATTCTTGAAGTTTATTCGTCCGTTCACGCTCGTTATATTAGCAAACTTCAAGTTTTGAAGAAATTGAGAAGGTTTTGGAGATGGGGGTCGAATGCGACCTCACTGTTTGACATTTTGATTTTTTGTACAAAAAAGTACCCTACCTGAAGAAACTAGTTTATTTTTAAAAATGTTTTTAATGTTTTTTTTTCAAAACCTGTATGACCTGAAACTTATATCGCTAATACAATAGTTGCATTGTCTTCAAGATCCACTCCGCCCTCAAATCATTAATGAATTACAATCTACTACTAAAAAAAAAAAAAATTGCATTGTATTCATTGATATTGTTAATTCATTCTTAAGTTTTAGGGTTTTTCTTTTTTTGGGGGGATTTGGGGGTTTTTCGAGGTTGGCTCAGGGGGTTTTGGTTGCCGCTTGTTGGCAACACTGTCAGGGCTTCCCCTTCATGCATTCGTCTTCGAAAACACGACTTGATTATTTCTCGCTCTACCTCGCCTTCTCTCTGAAGCCCACAGTTCCTCAGAAGTCTCGGTGTGCAATAAAGCTCATCGCGCTGGCTTCTGCTCCCATTTACCCTAGTAGTTGTCTGCCCCTCAACTAGGCCTGGTAAATGTGGTGCATTCCTCTGTTCAGCGAGCAATCGTGCCAAGGTACTGTTCGCAGATAGAAAGAATGCGGCTGGCCAATTTTTCAAAGGGTATACCTGCTAACATAGACGACTACCTGTTCCAAAATCTTAGGTAGCCTGGTGAGTCAGGCTGGGGAAAGGGTAGAGCCTCCATATCTCAGACCTTCGTAATTTGGGCATTGAGCAGCTTGAGTCATAATGAGTTACGAGCCCCTCCACTCTGCCAATTGTTAGGAAAGAATTCCATCTCAATTGTGAGTTCACTTGCCCTTCAGGTTTACTCTTCATTCGCCTTTAAAATTTGAAAGAAGCACCATCCTTTACTGGAAATAATTTTTTGTAGGAAAATGGGAAATTTGGCGCCCTTTCTAACGGTGTCCTTATTTTTACATGTTTACGGTAAATTAAGGTAGTTCTGGTAATTTTAGAGACATGTTCAAGAACACGAAAAAAAATTTGAAATTAAAGAAAAAATTGGAAAAACAAGGGGTTAAAACAAAGATGCTACGATACATTTTCTTACTCAAATTAGATGAACGATCGATCCTTGAAGTTTAGTCGACACCCTGTATAGAATTGGGAACCACTGCCATAAAGTACGCGGTCTGTGAAAATCAATCCTTCTACTTCATCATTGGTCGATAGTCAACAACCCTCGGTCTCATTTTCCCTGGCTTGAGTGGCAGGTAGAAGGAGGATGTTTTTGGGACTGTAATACACAAGGACACCTCACCAAACCATCCGCATTCTTTCTATCTGCAAACAGTATGTATCCGAGCTAAAGTCCTGAAACACTCTTGCACATAGTCAGGCGGTAACCCGCGTCGGGCATCGAGTGCTGCCCCGTCCTTTGTCTTCGTTGAGTAGGGACCAACCAAATCGACAAGCCGACGTGAAGCCGATCGCCTTCACACACCGTCATAACAGCTGTCAAGGCAAGGCAAAAAGCTCGAAGGATCGCAGCTCAAAGAACTGAATAATATTCAGCTCTTCATATTATGAAGAAAATGCCTTGTGCTCCACTACGATCCAAACGAGATAAGAGGAAGTACAGGTAGAGCTAGCTGCTTCACACCTGGCGTGCCATTGCTCTACTGAGGAATCAACTTCATGAAAGCTCCTGGTTTCGTGAACTTGTTCCTCGCAGATAGTTGGCAAGTACCTAATAACCACCTTATAACTCACTTTTCCTTCTTCTTCTGATCGTACTCTCGTATTTTATCCAAGAAGAGCTGCTGTATGAAATCTAATCCTTGAGTTTTGGCACCCTCGCTAGAGGATGACTCAGTCCTTCTCTGAAGGCAATTCAAAACTACTGAACCTCGCGTACTTTTCACAATGGAAAAAACCTTTACAACGTTCATTGTCTCAAACTTATTTCCAAATTCCCTGGATCCAGGTTTATTTACTGGAATCTAAGATGCGTTTGTCTATTAGGTGACATTCAACCTACCACCTGTTGATTTCTCTATTGTAGTCACAACTTCTCACTTTGGAACAAAACCTAACTCAGAAATCTTCGTAAGGTTCAGGAGAGTTAATCCGAAGATAATTGAAGGAAATTTTGATTCCATGGTGGTTTGGCTACTCAAGGACGTATACATGAAGAGGTCGCACGCAAAAGGAGTTTTTTCTTACTTTTTTCTTCAAAAATGAGTTAGACACTAGGATTTGTTCTACTGTTCCTAGCAATGGATAGCGAGGCCTCCCAAAACACAGATCACCTTAGCTATAGTGCTAATTTAGTTGAAAAATTCATGTTTTTCTGCGTTCAAACACAAATGTCTATGTAGTCAAACGACTTTCGCCAAACGACGATTCGTCAACTCTGTTTAACTCAACTTTGTCCAAAGCTAGCACTCAGCCTGAAAAAGCTAGTTTGCGCACGCTTAGCTGGAGATCCGAAAGATCGAAACGAAGAACCAAACAAAACGATCACCACTGAAAGTGGGAATTAGAAACGTTTAGACTGCAACCCAAGCATTCTTGATGCAGAAGGGACAGTCAGTTTTGTTTCAGTGTAGATGGGACTTTGGTCAATCGTTTTCGTTGGAACGACTTGGACTAAGCACACTGCTTGTTGTAAGCTAAAAAGCTTGTTTCCGAAGAGTTTAAGAAAGACATTGTGTCAAAAGACTGTTGTCACACGACTGGTAGTCAAACGGCATGTTTGTCAATGCGACGTTTTGTCAAACGGCTTTCGTCAAACTTTTAAACTTAAACTATCGAATTTAAGCACACTGCTTGTTTTAAGATAAAACAGCTTGTTTCCGAAGAGTTTAAGAAGACGTAGTCAAATGACTTTCGTCAAAGGACGATTCGTCAACTCTGTTTAACTCAACTTTGTCCTAAGCTAGCAGTCCTACTTTAAAAATGAAAATGACTAAAACGTTGGAAAGCTGAGCTTTCGGCGCAGTTTTTATCACTCTTGCATCTTGAAAAATATTGGTTCTCATAGTTCAATTTCCGATTGAAAAAAACTCGAGTTTTCCCAAGTTAGGCATAATTTTTTTTAGAGGGTTTTTTTTTGTCGCATACCTTGACTTTCGGATAGGAAATTTAATGCTCTTTCTAACAGTAACCTTAAATTTGAATTTACTCAGCAAATAGAGGGAGTTATGACCAATTTAGTAACGTAAGGTCAAAAGCACGAAAAAAACTTATAATTGAAATAACTCTGAAAAAAGTCTAGGAGGCACTTGTAGCAAATGTGGCTATTTAAGCGATCAAGGCTTTAGCCGCTTCCTCCATTAAGGCTAAATGTCCCGACTTTAGTTGTGAAATCTGCCACCACGTGGCAGCACCAAAATGAAGAAAATTTCGTTTACTCCTCAGTTGAGAACGGATCGAGATATTTTAGTTCTCCAAACGGATTTCTTTTCAAGATCACCGTAGAATTCCGGGTAATTGGTTTAGAAAAAATGTAAAAATTTTTTGCACACAGTTCCAGCAAAAATTTGTTCAAATTCTGAACATTTTCAAAAAGTGGCCTTATAGCCACTTGCAGAACCTTCATCAGAATACGAATCCGTTTGCAGAATTTTTCTAACTCGATCATAGCCGTCGGATTCGCGATTTTACGATATGGAGGGGGGCGATCATGGGCTGGGGGGAGGGCGGCGATCAAACGCCCCGCCGCCCGCCCGACCTTCACATTCATGTTTTGCTAGTTTGCACCCTTTGGTCTCTATTCCTTTTCCTGGCCTCCTAATAGGTAGCTACCATCAACCTTCACATTTCCAACTTCTCTGTCTTGAGGTTGATCGAATTGGGCGAAATTTTCATAAAAAGCAAGACATAGACAAATAACTTATGAGAAAGATTCTGATAATGGTTAGGTATCATAATTGTGGTAGCATGTTATACATATTATTGATTGATACTGGGGCAATGATTTTCATAGGGGATCGTCTACACGTCAACCCGCATAATACCCCTCAACAATTTTCATCGAAATTGGACATTAATTTCGTATAGTTTCGGGTGTTACAAGGATTTCATGACAGACAGGCAGACACGGAACCAAAATTGTTCAGGAAGGTCTAAAACATAAAACTCGAGTAGGAATCCAAACCAAAGGAGATATTTTTTTAAACGTTGAGAAGTGAAAACAATAGTAGCGGAAGTATTGTTCTAACTTTTCAAGGATGAAGAAAAAAAATATCTCCAAAATCAAAATTTCCACTCGCGTTCTACAACTACAACTTCCTGCACAATTTTGGTTCCGTGTCTGTCTGTCTTTGAATCTGTCGTGAAATCCTTGTATCGGGCAGAACTGTAAGAAGTTATTGTCCGATTTCGATGAAATTTTCAGGAATTGTGCGGGTTGGCGAGCAGATGGTCCCCTATGAAAATCATCACTCCCGCACTGATAGTAGTGACTGCGCAAGCGAAAACGTGAATTCCTTGTAACAGTCATAACTTCATTCCCCATCTGATTTCGATGACATTTTCAGGGATTATGGAGATTGGGGTGTAGATGGTCTACTAAAATCACGGCCTCCAAATTGACAATAGCATCTGCGCATGCGCAAACATTAAATCCTTGAAACAGCCATAATTTCTACATATATCAAACGAATTAGACGAAATTTGTCAGGATTGTTCACATTGGCATGTAGAAATCCCTATGAAAATCATGACACCGGAACTTCGCAGATTTTTTCCGTTGATTGTGTCCTCCTTTACCCCAGATTAATCGCATATGGACGGCCAATTCTTACTGTGGGACGTCCTAAAAAACGATGTAGTGATCGCTGCACAATCACGGAGTATTGAAGGGTAAAATCACCTACGCCGTGCCCTAGTACAACTACCTACAGTATTCGAACGTCAACAGTGCCCGATGTTATCGGGATTGCTAGCGAATGAGAAAGATGTGCGACCTTGAACTCTTCTCGAACTTTTTGAGTAATCCGAAAATGTAAACACGTAGGGTTGCCATCTATATGGTAATTACCTTGTAATGTAATACCTAGTTTTCCTAGCGATGGCCGATGGATTATCTTTGAATGAAAACTGATATTACAAAGATCTTGCGCTTATGGACTAGTATGTTCTCTAGTGCACTTACCGTGTTTCGGATCAATGGGTAACAGTTGGTAGCGGAAGGCGTTGATGTTCGTTGACTAGGTGAGTCCCTTTGGAAACACCGAAAAACAATATTCTTCGTCTGAAGTTTACCAGGTAAGTATAATTTGACTCTTTATTGCGTTATTGTGTATAATTTGCTTTGTTGATCAACATTAACTCTTTTCTTTTGTTTCAGGTTCTTCAAGACTCAGGTAAGTGAATTTATGTCCTGCAATCTACAAGTGACTCTACTTTTACTTCGATCAAGGTAAGTTATTCAGGTAAGTATTTTATTAATAGACGTAATTTCTGATCCTATTACGCTCCAGGAAACTGCTCAGGTAAGTATTCAAAAGTCAGAACACCAGTTCAGGAACAAAAGGTAAAAATCTCTATTTAAACGAAAATACTTTGAACAATCAATAAATGGCATATAAACGACTTAATCTCAATGGATTTAACTTCAGAATTATCAAGGTAAGTAATAAAGATAGGTCCCTGATGGGGTTAACCTATACCTGTCCACGTGGTGGGTTGTTACCAAACACCACGAGATCGAGAACAAGAACACGGTGTTACGAAACACCACGAGATCGATAACATCAACTAAAAGTCCCTTTTGGACATCAAAATACAAGAAAATTTATACCTAGGAGGAACTCCAAAGCAACAATTAATACAAAATGAATTTAGTTTACCGGTTTTGACTATTATGAGAGAGAGAGTTCGTGGGGATGGTCCAGGTGGAAATGCGGCGGTCGTCCAGAATCTTCGTGGAGTACTTGGGAGGGCGCAATCGTACACCAATGTATCCAGGCTCGAGGATCTGGTTGCGGATTATCAAAATGTGACTCTAAATTGACTTCACTGTCATAAAAAAAAACTGTTCTTTCACTATCTGCTGCCTCACAGCTTGCTAACTATCCTGCTGCCTCACAGCTTGCTATCACTTTCTCATACTTGTGGGTGAGTGCTCGATCAAGACACGACTAAGGGCTTCAAGATGGCGTTGCCCTCAGCCGTGTCCCCCCCCACGCGACCTTCCCCTACCTGGCTATTCCTTTGCACAGGCCTGGAGAGTGCTGCCGCCTGGTGGTGGCCGCGGTCCCTCCACTTCCATGCGATCCTCGGTGCATGGAAGGCTTCTCTTCAGGATCAACTTGGGTATGGATTTGGTGGAGCTCTGTGGTGATGGACCACCACACTCCTCCCTTCTCAAGAGGCCGATGTCCTCATCGGCTTTCTTCCGTCCCTCCGGGGTCACTGGGGGCAGAGGCAGCGGCAGGTTGGGACGCGATTCTATCAGCGCCTGCTCATAACGCCATCGGCGGCATCCTGTACAATCTGCAGGTCTGGCCTTTCGGTGTTCCCGGAGTTTGCATGGCATCGGGTGATCTGGATGGCCCATCGGAAACTTCTTGCACCTCGTCACTAGTCGGTTCCAGAACGTCTTACAGCTTTGGCAGCGGAATCCGGTTATTACCCTGTCTGGCTTTCCGCAGATGGGGCAATCGCTCAAAACGAGCCTCGGCGTCAAGTCCATCGCGCTGGTCTGGTCCTTCTGTGATATTGGTGAGAACGGTGGGGCGGTATCCTCTTTGGGTCCCAAACCCTTTTCCTCGTCCTCGCAATCCATTTCCGACTCCTTTCCTGAGAGCTCGGGTGTCGACGTCTGGTGTGTCAGTGGCAACGGCTTTCCAATCGGGTGGGACTCGCCCTCCGTCCAGGTGTCGTCTCCATCCTCCTCTGCGCCCAGCCTCTCCCGCAACGTCTGCATTTGGTGTCTGAGTATGGCGACTTCCCTTATGACGGCTGGTGGAGGCTGAGATTCTGACAAGGTTGTGGTTCGTAGACAGTCCGCCAGCTGGGTTATGCAATTCATGACGATTGCCAGCTGTCGCGGCTTCCCCTCGAGCAGTCCGACAGTCCCTCCGATGACGATCATCGCTTCCACAGTTCCATCTCGGTCTTCGGCTCCTCCCTCCAGTTGTCCTATCACCCTATCTACTCCGGTCGCAGTCATGGCAGCCTAGTCAGTTCCTCCTGCAACAGAATATGGCCGTAGTCACCACTTTTGTCAAACTCTTTTGAAACTCGCATCCTTTCCTCTCATCCTCAGGTTGTCCCTAGACTTCCTACTCTCCCAACGACCTCCCTCGGGCAACAAGATCCCGTTGGACAATGGCGACCGCCCGAACCCGGAGTTCTCCCCATCTCGGCCCAAATCGGTCCGACCAACGTCGTGGCTCCCCTCCCTCTCAACATGGGTCAAAGGTATTCCGGATAAACATCTCCAGGTAAGTTTCTTTTAACTTTTAATCATTTATTGTTTATAATTTACATATTTATTCTTTACTAATTTATACATGTATTATCTTTTCTCTTTTTATAATTAACTTTTGTTTTATTTATTTACAGGTACATGCAGGACTCGGACCTACTCCGCTCCATGGCACATCCGCACACAGCTCAGGTAAGGTATCCGGTGCGGCTGGTACTCTGGCTCAACCGGCTGGGATGAGGCCTGGGGGTCGCTGGTCTCAGCTTCGGCTTGACTCGCCTCCCCTGGCGTCGTTCCTCTTGGTCGTCGTACAGTTGAGTCGGCATCCATGTCGGAAGTCCCTTCAGTGTCCTTCTCGTCCGTCCTCTCCTCGGGGACCATTTCTTCGGGTGTGACTGGGGTACTGGTTACGCCAGTCACCGGATCGGCGGTTGTGGCCTCCAACCGGCACAGGTGAAAACGTGTCACCAACTCCGGCGAGTCCTCCACTCCACCGTCCGCGTTCCTCCGCGTCTTCATTTTCGTTCGCGGCCCATTCCAGAAACTCCAGAAGGCCTTTCCCCTGTCAGGCGGGGCCGCCACTGGTCTTGCGCCACCTCCAGGTCCATTGTGGGATCCAGGGTGACGCCGTTGCTGGCTGATTCCTCGCCCACGCAGGCGCCAAGCTCGTTGCAGTCGCTTCTGGGCCAGTCTTGAGATTCGCCGCAACACTCTCACCAATCGAGTGATAGCGGTCGATGGGACAGCAACCGTCCCGCGTCTGGTCGCGTCTCTTGTGGTCTCGTCATTTGTGGCTTCGCTTGCTGGGACCTCGTGGACCGACTCTGCCACAGGTTCCTGCTCCGCCTGAGATCCGGAGCATGGTCGTTCGGTCGCAGGTGGCATTTCCTCGCCCTTGTTTCCCTGAGAAACCGGTGAGGTGAGCCCGTGGTTCGCTGGCCCATTCATCAGCGGCTGGTTCTCCTCCCGCAGCTCCACAAGCTGTGCCTGTGTGAAGTCAACCAAACAAGCGACTTGATGGTACTCTTGCTGCTGCAGCTCGTCGGGATCTGCAGCCCTTCCTTCTTCCTTGTCCGGAAGTCGTCCACTATCATCTGTGTGAGTGAGCTCCTCGTCCGTTAGGGGGTGCTCGTTTTCAGGCTCCCTGGGGATTTCCAAGGGACAATCCTTCGGTACATTTGGCTTCTGCTGGACATCGTCCATTTGGTCTTTCCTTTTTTCTACTCGCCGACCCGCTGCTAGCCGCTCCAGGCTTTTCACGGTGCTGGGGTCTCGGATCAAGGTTCCGATGGTCAGACGTTCGCCAGTCTGAGGGTGGTCCATCTCCGCCGCCCCTATGTCGGTTCGGATCCTGATGGGGAACTTCTCCAAGAGGTCCAACCCCAAAAGACTGAGTCCAGAGTCCGGCCGGTCGAATATGAAGAAGTCATGCATAGTGGTGACCGGTCCGATCGTCACTGGAGTCGTCTGTACTCCTCGGAGTAACATCCTCTGTCCGTCCGCTCCCCACAATTCCTCTGTGGTCGGTTGGATCTCCACCCCGGGAATAGGCTCGGAAAGCGCCGAAACCGTGGCTCCGGTATCCAGCACCATTTTGCGATTGGTGTCTCCCAGTCGGACGGGAACGTATATCACCGGCCTTATGGTGAGTTTAGCGGTTGTCTGGAATGCGACCAAGTCGTCGTCTCGCTTCTCCTTTTCAGGTTCGCTAGGTGTGGGTGCGGCAATGGCCGCTGTTGTCGCTGAAGTTGGCACCGGAAATGGGAATCTGGCCATTATCTGCTCCCTCCTGGCACACTCGGCCTCATAGTGGTCCTTGGATCCGCAGAAATCGCACAAGTAGTCCGCGACGACCATCGTGGGACAATATGCAGTGTAGTGGCCCCACTGACCGCAATAGTGGCAGAAAGGACGCAGTTTTGGGGGAGCCGGTTCCCTCGGAGGGAATCTCCTTCGGGGCCCTTCTCCCTGCATGGGTGTCAATGGCGGCGTTCGAACTCCGCTAGGACCACTGCGGTTTGGGCACCTAGCCGCGAAGTGTCCCACCTCCCCGCATCCGTAGCATTTTCGTGGCTCCTGATTCAATATTCCGGCCACGTCCCACCTGAGCTCAGGTTCACGATCCTCGCAGGCAGTTTCCTCCCACTCCTCGGCCCGCTCGACGGCCTCCTCCAGAGTCTCGGTGGTTCCTCCTCGCAAGAACAAACTGATATCCTTGTCCACCCCCCGGATGAACGCTCGCAGAGTTTTCTGCTGGATCCACGCCCGTCTTCGTGCTGGAGGAAGGTTTTCCTCCGCTTCTACAGCGCACGATGCCAGGTTCAACAGTCGCTCCGCATATTTTCGAAGAGGTTCTCCCACCTGTCTCTTTGTCGTCCACAGCTTGACATTTGCTTGTTCGGGGTTTTCCTTTCCATACCAGCGGAGAATTTTGGCCTTTAAGCGGTCATAGGGTTGTTCACCCGTCGCTTCAATCAGGAACCGCTTTACCCCTCCTTTCAGTCGCGCCCTCAGGAACTGTACCTTCTGTACCTGTGTCAGTGCGGTAGTGGCTTGTTCCACCTCCGAGAAGAATTGTTGTGCGGAAATGCATCCGGATTCATCGGGGTTCCACACATCCACTTCCATGAACAGCGACCTCGGGAGTCCGGTACCCTGCTCTTCGGGTTTCGGAACTCCTCGCTGTGTGGCGAAGAAGTGTCCCATCTGCGCCATCGCGGAGGTGACAGCGTCCATCATCTCGCGTCCAATTTCCGCGTCGTCTCCTCCGTCAGTCATCTTGGAATTCAGGTGCGAAAATATTTATACAAACAAAAAAAAATGGTAAAAGTTTTCACTTTTGTCACTATCGGTTGTTATTTTTCAAGGTAGGTAACTGCGCGAGAACGGATGTTTCGCGAGAGTTCACGGATCCGGAACAGTGGTTCGGAACCGATAACAGAACGTTGGGTGGCTGCTCCGATCCAAGAACGAGTTTCTGTACTCGTTCGAGTTTCGGTAACAGGTACTTCGAACCGTTCCCTTGACTCGGGAACAACGGTTCTCGGAACGTGTTGACGTTACGGAACCCGCTGGCTCGAAACTTGATGTTACGGATCGTCGACCCGAAACCCGATGACCCGCCCGAGAGTCGTTCTGATACGGTTCGTATCCAGAACTCAGAACCAACGAGAAAATCGACCCGGATCGTCCGACCAGAGAGGACCCGGAACGCAGCGGTCCGCCCAAGATTTACACGGGAGAACGTCGCTAGGACAACCTGATATCTCGCTAGTTCGCTCACACTCCTGTTCCTCTGCTCACGAGTGGTTTTATGTCTACGGCCGTATTCTTTGTTTTTACAGAAAAACAATGTCCTACGCTCGTAATTTTCTTTGTCAATGTTCAACAAAATAAATTCTGAATAAACAATTCAATTGATATTCCTACAACACTCTGATCAGTCTCCTGGGCAATTTTTCTACTAGTCAGCGCAAGGCGAACTGAAGGTTCGTGATAGTTTGGTACCTATCAAAATCACACCGCGGGCCACCAATTTGTAATACCTAGTTTTCCTAGCGATGGCCGATGGATTATCTTTGAATGAAAACTGATATTACAAAGATCTTGCGCTTATGGACTAGTATGTTCTCTAGTGCACTTACCGTGTTTCGGATCAATGGGTAACAGTTGGTAGCGGAAGGCGTTGATGTTCGTTGACTAGGTGAGTCCCTTTGGAAACACCGAAAAACAATATTCTTCGTCTGAAGTTTACCAGGTAAGTATAATTTGACTCTTTATTGCGTTATTGTGTATAATTTGCTTTGTTGATCAACATTAACTCTTTTCTTTTGTTTCAGGTTCTTCAAGACTCAGGTAAGTGAATTTATGTCCTGCAATCTACAAGTGACTCTACTTTTACTTCGATCAAGGTAAGTTATTCAGGTAAGTATTTTATTAATAGACGTAATTTCTGATCCTATTACGCTCCAGGAAACTGCTCAGGTAAGTATTCAAAAGTCAGAACACCAGTTCAGGAACAAAAGGTAAAAATCTCTATTTAAACGAAAATACTTTGAACAATCAATAAATGGCATATAAACGACTTAATCTCAATGGATTTAACTTCAGAATTATCAAGGTAAGTAATAAAGATAGGTCCCTGATGGGGTTAACCTATACCTGTCCACGTGGTGGGTTGTTACCAAACACCACGAGATCGAGAACAAGAACACGGTGTTACGAAACACCACGAGATCGATAACATCAACTAAAAGTCCCTTTTGGACATCAAAATACAAGAAAATTTATACCTAGGAGGAACTCCAAAGCAACAATTAATACAAAATGAATTTAGTTTACCGGTTTTGACTATTATGAGAGAGAGAGTTCGTGGGGATGGTCCAGGTGGAAATGCGGCGGTCGTCCAGAATCTTCGTGGAGTACTTGGGAGGGCGCAATCGTACACCAATGTATCCAGGCTCGAGGATCTGGTTGCGGATTATCAAAATGTGACTCTAAATTGACTTCACTGTCATAAAAAAAAACTGTTCTTTCACTATCTGCTGCCTCACAGCTTGCTAACTATCCTGCTGCCTCACAGCTTGCTATCACTTTCTCATACTTGTGGGTGAGTGCTCGATCAAGACACGACTAAGGGCTTCAAGATGGCGTTGCCCTCAGCCGTGTCCCCCCCCACGCGACCTTCCCCTACCTGGCTATTCCTTTGCACAGGCCTGGAGAGTGCTGCCGCCTGGTGGTGGCCGCGGTCCCTCCACTTCCATGCGATCCTCGGTGCATGGAAGGCTTCTCTTCAGGATCAACTTGGGTATGGATTTGGTGGAGCTCTGTGGTGATGGACCACCACAGTAAGACCACAGCACTATCCCTAGTTCAAGGGTATTTATCACAGTGCACTAACGGTAATTTTGGGACAGTCATGTTTGTAATTTGCGTTATAATTACATGAAATCAAAAATGACATTAAAAAAACAGAGAAAATTGATAATTTTACTCTTAGAAGAGAGAATTCGAGAATAAAAATTCAGACACGGGGGATTTAAGTTTCTATTATTTAGATTTATTTTGATATTATTTCAAAGATATTTGAATTTTTGGTAAATAATGAACAGGTGTTTTTACCTTTTTCAACACTATTGCAGAGTGAATTACCTACTAATTATTTTTTCATCGTCATTAGCTGTTCACAAAATTTGGAAATCAACGTCAAACGTCAAGAATTAGCTCGTCAAACCATCTATTGCTAGTGCAACTAGAACGGTGTGAGATGACTTTTGCAACAAGATTTTGTACAACGAAACTTGAACAACTAAGTAGGTACCTACCTAGTCCATGTACAGTGAACTGAAATTACCACAATTTCTGAACCAACTATTTAGTAGTGCAAACCATTATCTAAATCAAATTAACGCAGAATCTTTCTCATAAGTTATTTGTCTATGTCTTGCTTTTTATGAAAATTTCGCCCAATTCGATCAACCTCAAGACAGAGAAGTTGGAAATGGGAAGGTTGATGGTAGCTACCTATTAGGAGGCCAGGAAAAGGAATTGAGACCAAAGGGTGCAAACTAGCAAAACATGAATGTGAAGGTCGGGCGGGCGGCGTGGGTTTGATCGCCGCCCTCCCCCCAGCCCATGATCGCCCCCCTCCATATCGTAAAAACGCGAATCCGACAGCTATGATCAAGTTAGAATAATTCCGCAAACGGATTCGTATTCTGATGAAGGTTCTGCAAGTGGCTATAAGGCCACTTTTTGAAAATGTTCAAAATTTGAACAAATTTTTGCTGGAACTGTGTGCAAAAAATTTTCGCACACTTTCTAAACCAATTACCCGGAATTCTACGGTGATCTTGAAAAGAAATCCGTTTGGAGAACTAAAATATCTCGATCCGTTCTCAACTGAGGAGTAAACGAAATTTGGCCCCGATGGTGCTGCCATCTCTTATTTCAGAATCACACTAAAACATCGTGACATTTAGCCTTAACTCAAAGTTAGTGTCGGAGTGCTTCCAAACCCTCTGCTCCCTGTCGCAACACAACAGAGTTTCTCTGGAGTGGGTGGCACGACACAGCGGAGTAAAGGGAAATTAGAAAGCAGATGCGCTGGCCAGAAGGAGCTCACTAACCCCATTCATTGGTCCAGAGCCAGCCATCGGCATTCCCAAATGTTCCTTCAGAGCGACCATAAACCGGTGGGTAAGCCAATTTAATTAAAATTACCATTAAATTACCATAAAATTTGAAAGGGTAAGCCAATTTAAATACCTCGGTTCCACAGTCACCTCAAAAAATGACACCTCCGCCGAAGTCAAAGAGCGGCTTATGGCAGCTAATAGAGCTTACTTTGCCATGATCAAGCTCTTCAAATCCGTGCATCTGTCCCGTACAACAAAATTCAACCTATACAAGGTGCTGATACGACCAGTAGTGACCTACGCCTCAGAGACGTGGCCCTTGACCAAGCATGACTGCGAACTGCTGAACAGATTCGAAAGAAAGGTTCTTCGCAGAATCATAGGACCTGTCTGCGAACAAACGAGGTGGAGAAGAAGGTACAATGCTGAGCTGTACGAAATGTATGGTGACCCTCCTGTTTCGCGTATTATCAAGTCTGCAAGGCTTAGATGGGCTGGCCATGTAATGAGAATGCCTGAGTCAGAGGTGCCCAAAAAGCTATTTACTGGTGATCCTGGAGGTTGTAGGGGACGTGGTCGTCCGAAAATGAGATGGTTGGATGGAGTGGAGGAGGATCTCCGGCAGATGGGTTATAGAGGCTGGAGGACGATGGCAAAGGATCGAGGCATCTGACGGAAACTTGTTGAGGAGGCCATGGTCCACCCTGGACTGTAGAGCCAATGAAGAAGAAAGAAGAAGAAGAAGAAGAAGAAGTAGATGATCAAACCTTAAGCCTTGCTCCGCCCATATAAAGCTCACCCCACTCCAAACATTTCTTTGATGCAGGATGAAAAACCGCCAACAGAGCGATCGGACTGCGCTCCGCTCCTCCGATCCTCATTCCTTTGAGCATGAATCGCAAAGTTTCACCCGTTTTTCCCCTTGAATGTCGATGGTGCATTCAGATTGCCCTGAGACTACTGCTACTAGCGTGGAGAAATACCATTTTCAGCGTCAGCTAAAGCTATGAGCTACTCATGACAGCTAAATCACCGCAGCTACAGCTATTAGCTACACGTTTCGACTAATAGCTAATTTAACTGGGAATTTTATGTGTTCCTGAACAGCTATTTAGCTGTAAGCTTCACCTACATCGCAGCTAATTAGCTGGTAGCTGTAACTAATTTTTGCCCAACACTGTAAGATATTTATACTGAAAATTTTAATATGGCATAAAATATTTCCCACATCAGGACGTGGGTCCTACATCTTTTAAATAATATCGCTAAGACAAAATTTAAAATATTTAATGTCAGATAACACAACTGGGGAACACTTTAGTCTTACAAACGGGTAAAAAACGTTTTTGTAGTATTATCGTAAATCTGTTCACACAATGAGTCTTCATTCACTTTTTTGACAGCAGCCAGGATTTATCTTGGGTTTTGAGGGAGCAGCCGTTGAGTCCGATTTTGAATCCGGCGTCGATGAATTTTCGAGCGTCAGGGAGAGTTCCGTCGAAAGAGTGCACCACACCCCCAGACGAGGGGCGGTGTTTATCGATCAAAGTCCAAAAGTCGTCGAAGGCCGCGCGGCAATGGAGGAACAACGGGATGTCAAGTTTCTTCGACAGTTCCAGCTGTTTTTCGAAATACTTCAACTGCGTTGGTTTGTCGCAGAAATGGAGTCGATCGTAGTCCAAACCGCATTCGCCCAAAGCCACAACTTTACCGCGATTCTCCTGTATCAGGCTTTGGAGTTCAGACAGATACACATCGGGATCAGAGCCGTCTTTTTCGAAATCTCCAGCGTGCGTCGGGTGACAGCCAACCGTACAGAACAACCGGTCGTCTTTCAACGACATCTCCAAAGCTCGTCGACTCTCCTCTAATGTTGTACCGGTGATGATGATTTTGTCCACTCCGACGTCCCAACTTCTCAACTGTTCCTACTGTTCCTAGCAATGGATAGCGAGGCCTCCCAAAACACAGATCACCTTAGCTATAGTGCTAATTTAGTTGAAAAATTCATGTTTTTCTGCGTTCAAACACAAATGTCTATGTAGTCAAACGACTTTCGCCAAACGACGATTCGTCAACTCTGTTTAACTCAACTTTGTCCAAAGCTAGCACTCAGCCTGAAAAAGCTAGTTTGCGCACGCTTAGCTGGAGATCCGAAAGATCGAAACGAAGAACCAAACAAAACGATCACCACTGAAAGTGGGAATTAGAAACGTTTAGACTGCAACCCAAGCATTCTTGATGCAGAAGGGACAGTCAGTTTTGTTTCAGTGTAGATGGGACTTTGGTCAATCGTTTTCGTTGGAACGACTTGGACTAAGCACACTGCTTGTTGTAAGCTAAAAAGCTTGTTTCCGAAGAGTTTAAGAAAGACATTGTGTCAAAAGACTGTTGTCACACGACTGGTAGTCAAACGGCATGTTTGTCAATGCGACGTTTTGTCAAACGGCTTTCGTCAAACTTTTAAACTTAAACTATCGAATTTAAGCACACTGCTTGTTTTAAGATAAAACAGCTTGTTTCCGAAGAGTTTAAGAAGACGTAGTCAAATGACTTTCGTCAAAGGACGATTCGTCAACTCTGTTTAACTCAACTTTGTCCTAAGCTAGCAGTCCTACTTTAAAAATGAAAATGACTAAAACGTTGGAAAGCTGAGCTTTCGGCGCAGTTTTTATCACTCTTGCATCTTGAAAAATATTGGTTCTCATAGTTCAATTTCCGATTGAAAAAAACTCGAGTTTTCCCAAGTTAGGCATAATTTTTTTTAGAGGGTTTTTTTTTGTCGCATACCTTGACTTTCGGATAGGAAATTTAATGCTCTTTCTAACAGTAACCTTAAATTTGAATTTACTCAGCAAATAGAGGGAGTTATGACCAATTTAGTAACGTAAGGTCAAAAGCACGAAAAAAACTTATAATTGAAATAACTCTGAAAAAAGTCTAGGAGGCACTTGTAGCAAATGTGGCTATTTAAGCGATCAAGGCTTTAGCCGCTTCCTCCATTAAGGCTAAATGTCCCGACTTTAGTTGTGAAATCTGCCACCACGTGGCAGCACCAAAATGAAGAAAATTTCGTTTACTCCTCAGTTGAGAACGGATCGAGATATTTTAGTTCTCCAAACGGATTTCTTTTCAAGATCACCGTAGAATTCCGGGTAATTGGTTTAGAAAAAATGTAAAAATTTTTTGCACACAGTTCCAGCAAAAATTTGTTCAAATTCTGAACATTTTCAAAAAGTGGCCTTATAGCCACTTGCAGAACCTTCATCAGAATACGAATCCGTTTGCAGAATTTTTCTAACTCGATCATAGCCGTCGGATTCGCGATTTTACGATATGGAGGGGGGCGATCATGGGCTGGGGGGAGGGCGGCGATCAAACGCCCCGCCGCCCGCCCGACCTTCACATTCATGTTTTGCTAGTTTGCACCCTTTGGTCTCTATTCCTTTTCCTGGCCTCCTAATAGGTAGCTACCATCAACCTTCACATTTCCAACTTCTCTGTCTTGAGGTTGATCGAATTGGGCGAAATTTTCATAAAAAGCAAGACATAGACAAATAACTTATGAGAAAGATTCTGATAATGGTTAGGTATCATAATTGTGGTAGCATGTTATACATATTATTGATTGATACTGGGGCAATGATTTTCATAGGGGATCGTCTACACGTCAACCCGCATAATACCCCTCAACAATTTTCATCGAAATTGGACATTAATTTCGTATAGTTTCGGGTGTTACAAGGATTTCATGACAGACAGGCAGACACGGAACCAAAATTGTTCAGGAAGGTCTAAAACATAAAACTCGAGTAGGAATCCAAACCAAAGGAGATATTTTTTTAAACGTTGAAAAGTGAAAACAATAGTAGCGGAAGTATTGTTCTAACTTTTCAAGGATGAAGAAAAAAAATATCTCCAAAATCAAAATTTCCACTCGCGTTCTACAACTACAACTTCCTGCACAATTTTGGTTCCGTGTCTGTCTGTCTTTGAATCTGTCGTGAAATCCTTGTATCGGGCAGAACTGTAAGAAGTTATTGTCCGATTTCGATGAAATTTTCAGGAATTGTGCGGGTTGGCGAGCAGATGGTCCCCTATGAAAATCATCACTCCCGCACTGATAGTAGTGACTGCGC
Source organism: Apolygus lucorum (assembly GCA_009739505.2). Taxonomy (NCBI): domain Eukaryota; kingdom Metazoa; phylum Arthropoda; class Insecta; order Hemiptera; family Miridae; genus Apolygus; species Apolygus lucorum. The sequence goes on from CM019174.2 coordinate 17,138,755, forward strand.
AAGCGAAAACGTGAATTCCTTGTAACAGTCATAACTTCATTCCCCATCTGATTTCGATGACATTTTCAGGGATTATGGAGATTGGGGTGTAGATGGTCTACTAAAATCACGGCCTCCAAATTGACAATAGCATCTGCGCATGCGCAAACATTAAATCCTTGAAACAGCCATAATTTCTACATATATCAAACGAATTAGACGAAATTTGTCAGGATTGTTCACATTGGCATGTAGAAATCCCTATGAAAATCATGACACCGGAACTGATAGTAGCACTTCGCAGATTTTTTCCGTTGATTGTGTCCTCCTTTACCCCAGATTAATCGCATATGGACGGCCAATTCTTACTGTGGGACGTCCTAAAAAACGATGTAGTGATCGCTGCACAATCACGGAGTATTGAAGGGTAAAATCACCTACGCCGTGCCCTAGTACAACTACCTACAGTATTCGAACGTCAACAGTGCCCGATGTTATCGGGATTGCTAGCGAATGAGAAAGATGTGCGACCTTGAACTCTTCTCGAACTTTTTGAGTAATCCGAAAATGTAAACACGTAGGGTTGCCATCTATATGGTAATTACCTTGTAAGACCACAGCACTATCCCTAGTTCAAGGGTATTTATCACAGTGCACTAACGGTAATTTTGGGACAGTCATGTTTGTAATTTGCGTTATAATTACATGAAATCAAAAATGACATTAAAAAAACAGAGAAAATTGATAATTTTACTCTTAGAAGAGAGAATTCGAGAATAAAAATTCAGACACGGGGGATTTAAGTTTCTATTATTTAGATTTATTTTGATATTATTTCAAAGATATTTGAATTTTTGGTAAATAATGAACAGGTGTTTTTACCTTTTTCAACACTATTGCAGAGTGAATTACCTACTAATTATTTTTTCATCGTCATTAGCTGTTCACAAAATTTGGAAATCAACGTCAAACGTCAAGAATTAGCTCGTCAAACCATCTATTGCTAGTGCAACTAGAACGGTGTGAGATGACTTTTGCAACAAGATTTTGTACAACGAAACTTGAACAACTAAGTAGGTACCTACCTAGTCCATGTACAGTGAACTGAAATTACCACAATTTCTGAACCAACTATTTAGTAGTGCAAACCATTATCTAAATCAAATTAACGCAGAATCTTTCTCATAAGTTATTTGTCTATGTCTTGCTTTTTATGAAAATTTCGCCCAATTCGATCAACCTCAAGACAGAGAAGTTGGAAATGGGAAGGTTGATGGTAGCTACCTATTAGGAGGCCAGGAAAAGGAATTGAGACCAAAGGGTGCAAACTAGCAAAACATGAATGTGAAGGTCGGGCGGGCGGCGTGGGTTTGATCGCCGCCCTCCCCCCAGCCTATGATCGCCCCCCTCCATATCGTAAAAACGCGAATCCGACAGCTATGATCAAGTTAGAATAATTCCGCAAACGGATTCGTATTCTGATGAAGGTTCTGCAAGTGGCTATAAGGCCACTTTTTGAAAATGTTCAAAATTTGAACAAATTTTTGCTGGAACTGTGTGCAAAAAATTTTCGCACACTTTCTAAACCAATTACCCGGAATTCTACGGTGATCTTGAAAAGAAATCCGTTTGGAGAACTAAAATATCTCGATCCGTTCTCAACTGAGGAGTAAACGAAATTTGGCCCCGATGGTGCTGCCATCTCTTATTTCAGAATCACACTAAAACATCGTGACATTTAGCCTTAACTCAAAGTTAGTGTCGGAGTGCTTCCAAACCCTCTGCTCCCTGTCGCAACACAACAGAGTTTCTCTGGAGTGGGTGGCACGACACAGCGGAGTAAAGGGAAATTAGAAAGCAGATGCGCTGGCCAGAAGGAGCTCACTAACCCCATTCATTGGTCCAGAGCCAGCCATCGGCATTCCCAAATGTTCCTTCAGAGCGACCATAAACCGGTGGGTAAGCCAATTTAATTAAAATTACCATTAAATTACCATAAAATTTGAAAGGGTAAGCCAATTTAAATACCTCGGTTCCACAGTCACCTCAAAAAATGACACCTCCGCCGAAGTCAAAGAGCGGCTTATGGCAGCTAATAGAGCTTACTTTGCCATGATCAAGCTCTTCAAATCCGTGCATCTGTCCCGTACAACAAAATTCAACCTATACAAGGTGCTGATACGACCAGTAGTGACCTACGCCTCAGAGACGTGGCCCTTGACCAAGCATGACTGCGAACTGCTGAACAGATTCGAAAGAAAGGTTCTTCGCAGAATCATAGGACCTGTCTGCGAACAAACGAGGTGGAGAAGAAGGTACAATGCTGAGCTGTACGAAATGTATGGTGACCCTCCTGTTTCGCGTATTATCAAGTCTGCAAGGCTTAGATGGGCTGGCCATGTAATGAGAATGCCTGAGTCAGAGGTGCCCAAAAAGCTATTTACTGGTGATCCTGGAGGTTGTAGGGGACGTGGTCGTCCGAAAATGAGATGGTTGGATGGAGTGGAGGAGGATCTCCGGCAGATGGGTTATAGAGGCTGGAGGACGATGGCAAAGGATCGAGGCATCTGACGGAAACTTGTTGAGGAGGCCATGGTCCACCCTGGACTGTAGAGCCAATGAAGAAGAAAGAAGAAGAAGAAGAAGAAGAAGTAGATGATCAAACCTTAAGCCTTGCTCCGCCCATATAAAGCTCACCCCACTCCAAACATTTCTTTGATGCAGGATGAAAAACCGCCAACAGAGCGATCGGACTGCGCTCCGCTCCTCCGATCCTCATTCCTTTGAGCATGAATCGCAAAGTTTCACCCGTTTTTCCCCTTGAATGTCGATGGTGCATTCAGATTGCCCTGAGACTACTGCTACTAGCGTGGAGAAATACCATTTTCAGCGTCAGCTAAAGCTATGAGCTACTCATGACAGCTAAATCACCGCAGCTACAGCTATTAGCTACACGTTTCGACTAATAGCTAATTTAACTGGGAATTTTATGTGTTCCTGAACAGCTATTTAGCTGTAAGCTTCACCTACATCGCAGCTAATTAGCTGGTAGCTGTAACTAATTTTTGCCCAACACTGTAAGATATTTATACTGAAAATTTTAATATGGCATAAAATATTTCCCACATCAGGACGTGGGTCCTACATCTTTTAAATAATATCGCTAAGACAAAATTTAAAATATTTAATGTCAGATAACACAACTGGGGAACACTTTAGTCTTACAAACGGGTAAAAAACGTTTTTGTAGTATTATCGTAAATCTGTTCACACAATGAGTCTTCATTCACTTTTTTGACAGCAGCCAGGATTTCTAAGATTTGGACGATGTTTGCAGGTTCGTTCCTGCTTTTGACGAGTTTGTCGGGACTCCATTTTTCTTTTTTGACTGCGTCAAATTTGGTTTTGATGTTTTTGAAACCGGCGTGGGTAGGACGAACTTCGCACCAAGGGCAGTCAGTTTCAAGAAGGATAGACTCGCAGGGAAGGTTACTCGCGACGTCGAGGTTATCTTGGGTTTTGAGGGAGCAGCCGTTGAGTCCGATTTTGAATCCGGCGTCGATGAATTTTCGAGCGTCAGGGAGAGTTCCGTCGAAAGAGTGCACCACACCCCCAGACGAGGGGCGGTGTTTATCGATCAAAGTCCAAAAGTCGTCGAAGGCCGCGCGGCAATGGAGGAACAACGGGATGTCAAGTTTCTTCGACAGTTCCAGCTGTTTTTCGAAATACTTCAACTGCGTTGGTTTGTCGCAGAAATGGAGTCGATCGTAGTCCAAACCGCATTCGCCCAAAGCCACAACTTTACCGCGATTCTCCTGTATCAGGCTTTGGAGTTCAGACAGATACACATCGGGATCAGAGCCGTCTTTTTCGAAATCTCCAGCGTGCGTCGGGTGACAGCCAACCGTACAGAACAACCGGTCGTCTTTCAACGACATCTCCAAAGCTCGTCGACTCTCCTCTAATGTTGTACCGGTGATGATGATTTTGTCCACTCCGACGTCCCAACTTCTCAAAAGCACTTGCTCCAAGTCCGGAACGTGTTTGACGCTTCCGTGGTAACTTCCCTGGAACATGGGGTCCGTGAGGTTGGCTGCGATTTCGATGAATTTCCTTCGAAGCATCATCGTTCTTATTTCGCAAGTAGACAAAGTAGAAAAGTACACGTAAGAAGAAACTGTACTCCTTCAGAATGGTTCACTTTACAAGATTCTTGATAGAACTCAGATATACAGATGTTTGTAAGAAATATTGTTAGGCAGTAAGTTTAGGTAGAAATAGACTTCTTAAATTGGGAAAAGGACAGCGTTTTCCATCATCCTAACAGCAGCTTCACGACGATTGTTAGAATGTTCACGAAGATCAAAGGAACTGCAACAAAGCAAAAAAGAAGATTTCGAATCAGAAAGCAGTTTTGAGGTTTCAACAGGTAAACATTATGGAAAATTTGCATGATTATTCACACAAAGTAATCAATAAAGAGATGAAAAACTGAAGTCATTCTGGACAAAGAATAATGTAATTGAAATTTTTTAATACAACTACTCCCACTTCATGTTAGATTGCACCCTACCTGAAGTCAATAAGTTCCTTATCCCATTCATCAGCTGCTCTCAGGAAACCCTACCTATGGTCAGAAATTCTGTACCATCTTGCTAGGTACTATATGCCAAAACTGCATATTCGAATTACTTCCATATGGATTAGTATCCATGTTAGTTTATAGTTTGTTTACTCTGATTTCCCCCTTATTCAACTCCTTAGATTGTCATTCTACTTAATAGGTATTTCTGTTTCTATGATCCATGTTAGATTGGACAGCTGCTCCTGGGAAACCTGATCTGTGATCAGAAATACTGTACCTTCTTGCTAGGTACTACATGCCAAAACTGCATATTCGAATTACTTCCATATGGATTAGTATCCATGTTAGTTTATAGTTTTACTCTGATTTCCCCCTTATTCAACTCCTTAGATTGTCATTCTACTTAATAGGTATTTCTGTTTCTATGATCCATGTTAGATTGGACAGATGCTCCTGGGAAACCTGATCTATGGTCAGAAATTCTGTACCCTCTTGCTAGGTACTACATGCCAAAACTGCATATTCGAATTACTTCCATATGGATTAGTATCCATGTTGGTTTATTACAATTTCCTCCTTAGATTGCCATTCTACTTAATAGGTATTTCTGTTTCTATGATCCATGTTAGATTGGACTGCTGCTCCTGGGAAACCTGATCTATGGTCAGAAATAGTGACGATTCGATACTTTCAATATTTATTGATATCGATATTTTGTTTCGATATTTCCGATATTTGTATCAATATTGTCGAATATCGCAAGGAAAATTTTGATATCATAAGAAAAAAAATTATCGGTTGTGATGGTTATATTCCTTCCCACTGTAATTTATCAATTTCTCCTAAAATATAAAAAATAATAAAAAAACAAAATGAATAGAAACGGAAGATGAACGCAACACATTGTTGTATACCCACAAACCACCCTACAAGGGATGGGTAGCACCCCATATGTTAGTAGATATCGATTAAAAAAAAACGACGCAAAACCATATTCGATATCAGTGATATCAATATTTGTCTTTCGATAATTCATCATGATCACAGATATTGATGAAAATCGGTGGCTACAGCTTTCGTACAAGAACGCAACCTCGAGAGACATTTTATGTGAGCGAAAATCATCAGAAATTTCCGCGTAACGCTCCCCGCGTGACGCTCCCCGCCTGACGATTTTTCATTCATGTGCCATAGTAAAGACATAAAATGTCAAAAAAACATGCAAAACATATTCAATATCACTGAAATCAATATTTGTCTTTCGATAATTCATCATGATCACAGATATTGATGAAAATCGGTGGCTACAGCTTTCGTACAAGTACGCAACCTCAAGAGACAATTTATGTGAGCGAAAATCATCAGAAATTTCCGCGTAACGCTCCCCGCGTAACGCTCCCCGCGTGACGCTCCCCGCGTAACGCTCCCCGCGTGACGCTCCCCGCCTGACGATTTTTCATCCATGTGCCATAGTAAAGACATAAAATCTCAAAAAAAGATGCAAAACATAATATGTGCAAAACATATTATTCGATATCAGTGAAATCAGTATTTTCCTTTCGATATTCTATCGATATCACTGATACTGACGAAAAAAAAGATGCAAAACATATTCGATATCAGTCAGTGATATGTCACATCAATATTTTCCTTTCGATATTCTATTGATATCACTGATATCGATATTTTCTCGATATCGATACTGCCTTCCGATATTATTTTGATGTTATTATTTGATATTAATTACTAATGAGGAATTTCACCGATTTCTGTTTGCATTTTTCCTGAATAGTTAATGGTGTGGGATAGATGAAAATCGGGCTGATTTCGGAAAATAAGTCTCCTGTTATTTTTGGGAGACAGTCAAAATTTTTGATTTCAAAACTAACCGGGAAAATGGACGTGAAGCGGGAACGCTCGCTGATAGGGCTGTTCGGATCGCCGTCTCCTCCCAGTGTTGCCCATTGGGACGACAAAATCGTGTTTTCTAAGAGAAAAGTTATCAAACAAAAACAGAGGAAACCTAATTTTCCCCATCTCGCTTTTTCTATTTTTTTCTTCAGTTTTTCGATTTCGAACTTTACTGTTTCATGAAATTTTGCATCTGGGGACTATGGATTTCTCGATCTCAGCGCTTCAAGCGGCCATAAATGAACTATTCCAGCATGACGTCATTTTCCCGGTTTTTTTAAACATTCGTGTTTTCTACACTGTTTTGTTTATTCGTAAATTAGGAAGTTCGGGCTGAAAGTTTGCCTTAGGGGGTTTTTAGAGGTGCTGAATCCGATTTTGGGGTCAAAAATAGGAAATTCCGACATGGTGAAATTCCTCATTATTTGATATTAATATTAATTATATTTGATATTATTATTGATATTATTTTGATACTGCCTTCCGATATCGCATCAAAAGGTACATCGAATCGTCACTAGCTATACTGTACCTACACCTTGCTGCTAAATGCCAAATCTCCAAAGTCGAATTACTTCCTTGTACCATGTTGTCTTTGTTCCATGTTAGTTTTTACTCTGTTCACTCAGCCTTTTCTTTTTCCAACTCCTCGGATTTTCATTCTACTTAGAAGGTAAACAACTATTAAATAGATTATAAAAATAACACAAATTAATGGAGATCACTTACAACGCATAACAGTTCTTATAGAGTAAATCAGGTTGACTATTTGGGATTTCGCTGACGGAGGTTCACCAAAACCTTGCACTTGCTGTCCCGTCCTCCAGCCCACTGGAACAGAAAACGAAAAACAAACGTAAGTATGCTTATCAAGTGATAATCTTGTAACTTTCAACCAAATTGGAATACGTGATCTTGGGAAAGGACAGCTCACTCCTGCGCTGAAGTGGATAGTGTATGTGGATAATACAAAACCAAACTATAGGAATTACTAGAATCAAACTAGGTAAACATTGTCAGTTGGTGTGGAATGGTAAAACTGGGAATTGATTTGGAAAGCCTTCTTGACAGAGAAAACCTATAAAAGTTATATTTTATTGAAGTCTTCTGCTAAGTACAGCAACCAATATTGAGCAGATGAAACATCTCGCTTGGAGCGGCTTAAAACGGGTTTTCCAGTTTCGATTCGTCTCAATTTTATATTTACCAGTTAGAAGATGGATATGCTAGCGCCCGAGCTCTAACATGTTGAGCGCTCGATGTCATTTTCATGAATAGTTGAAACCTCATCTAGAATAAAGCCTTATTATTCTCAATTATATTTGCACCGTCATCCATCGATGAATTCCCAATCTATCACTCTATAACGTGCAGGGATCGCTAAATATCCGTGTCTACATAGACAGTTGTCACTTTAGTAGTATAAAAATGGCAGACATATCTGTTATCAAGTCTAGTACTCCTATAAAACATTACATCGGTACATTAGCACACAGGACGAAAGAGTCCGCTCTTTCCAACGAACGTATGCACTCCTGCTCAGGACCTTTTCTCGGTAAGACGTTAAGATGAACGAATATTGAGAAAACAATGTCTATATTATGTCTAAAGCAAGAATCGGGTTGAAGTCATGTAAAAAGAGTCTGAAAGGGCTCACTTCTAGCGAGAAATCTCTCCTCATGGAGAACGCAGACGGCGTTCAGAACCAACAAGGTGGCTTCAAACAGATTCCACAAAGTAAATGCCATTTTCCGGCCGACAGTACCTGACAGAAACTTTGCAGATTTCCACTTTCAACAAAAATACATCGTTCAACACGAGAAATACTCGGAAAAACAGCTAAAATCGAAACGAACCACGTAATCGGAACTTAGCAACACACGGAGACAAGGAAACGACAACTACCTACCAACGTGACGTCTTCTTCGTTTTGCCATGATTCATTTCAATGACCGACATGAGTTTTTTAATTGTCATGGAGGAATACACATTTCGTCAAGTTCTATCTTTCTTGGTCAAATGAAGGACTTTCCATGGAATAAGCCTGTCCATCGAATACTCCAGGGATACTACATGGGACTTTAACCCGTAGCGCGACACGCGATTTTCCACCCATTCAGGCGACACCAGGAGTATGGGACACTCACACCTTCTTTTTCCCAGTTTTAACCATGTTATTGTTAGGAAATTCATGTAACTTCAAGACTACACTCCGAGGAAAGAAACATACGGGTATTGCAGTGAACATGGTGGGTGGTGGGCGGGAATAAAAAGCTGAGAAAACAATTCTTGCTCAGTACTTACTGATGGGTGTGGTTGTGTGTGAAGGATAGCGAGAGGGGGGGGGGGGGTTGAAAGATATTGGCCAAAAATCGATGCGTAATATGTATGTCGGTCTACAAAAAAATCAGCGAAAAATACATTTGTTGCACAAATTTATTCTAATAAACTTTTATAAACTTGAACAATAGTTTTTTTTTAATCAAACTCTCAGTCTTCAGAAGAAAAATTGTCTGTAATGCTTTGATAACATAATCTCCTACCTATATGTGGATATTGAAAAGAAAAAAAATTCACTATCTACCGAAATATTCATTATGACTGAAATATGAATTCACTGCCTAGTGTGAGCTCCCGCTCACTGAAAATCCATCAACTTCAGTGGCGGAGCTGGGCTAATCAGTTAGCTTCCCTCCTGAAGCCCCTAGACGAGCGGGACGCCACCTCCACCTAGGCGTCCCAACTCCCCAGAGAGGCAAGCCAGCTGACGCCTCGACTGATCAATGGTGGGGAGTCACAGCGGAATTTCCAGCAGCGTCGCTTTAGTCCCTTTTCACCAGTCAGCCAAATCAGTCGCAGCGAGCCCGACCCCACGACTTGATTCCGCCACTTACCTCCCCAGTCTCCTTGTGCGCACAGTTTAACCACGAGTCGACTCAATTTAATCGCGATCCCCTGTTACGTCCCCGAGCTTCAGAGGAGAACGATCCACCTACATCTTCGCCACGAACCTGACAGTTTCCTCAGGGCCCTGTCGGCGTGAGTGCACAAACTAACCATACTTTCTAGATAACCTTTGGCCAAAGTAGTGAAAAGTGATAGAGTAATGCTAGAACTAAACTGAACACAAAACGATTTAACCTTTCTTGTACTGAACTGCCTCTATAATATTGACTTGGAACTTGAACATTGCTTGATGAGAATTGGTATAACGGAATGTATTGAAACCACACGGATCCATTGTATAAAGACTTATTACTATTTTGTGTCACGAATGTGTCAAACTCGATTCGCCCTTCAGGCTATAGATTCTTGCGTGCACAGCACAGTTTACTGTTCCTATTAATAAACCAAGCTATTAGTTGTAACTTTGCATTTTTCCTTGACTTTTCCCTGGTTCAGATGACTCATGAGAGGAACGTGCATCGACACACCTCAGGTTCTCTTTTGCAAAATCCCTTCAGGATCATCATTAAGCCCCTCAGGCCAGACACACTCGTGCTCTGTTACTATTTCATGCGCCCTTCAGGCTAACACATCTTCGACACGTCTTTGCTTCAGAACTTCTAAATTGACTACGCCTCCCCACAGGTAAATATAAATACCTATTAACTTCAAAATTAGTCATAAGTGTTTTGGTATTTGCATTTTCTTTCCCCCACAGAACTCGTGCCAAAGTCGTTCATCGATTAACGACATAGTCGTCACTCGTTGAACGATACCCTCACACCTTGGTGACAGTGGTAGGTTTACACCCTCCCCCTGTCCACAACGTGTGAGCACACAACAGCCTTGCCGATTTGATTACAGAGGTGAGATTTGTTCTCATCACTGGCATCCAGTTTGCAGGGACCAGCCTACACTAGTAAACACTCATTAGGTATTTACTGTGCAAATATCGAAATGAAAATTCGCTAAAACTAAGGATGACACGTAGGTATCACAAGGCACCTAGGCGATACCAGGAGTATAACATACTCACAAGGTTGTGAAAAATCGTGACTAACCTTGTGATGGAGAGGCCTTGGCGATGCAGGACCAACGGGATCAGGTAGCAGACTAAATTGCCCGAATTTACATGGGCGCCAATCCCCCCTGTGGGCGCGCAGGGTGGCCAACCCAACAACTCGAAATTTCCATGTGAGTGTCCCACACTCATGTGTCGCGTTATGGGTTAAGATGACAAAAACTGACACTTTACTGAGCAGAATTTTCGAGGGTAATGAACATTAAAACCAATAACGAATGATTTATCGTAGCAAAGTATTTTTTTGAGGGTTTTGAAGTAATACAAAAAAAACCTTGAAAATTTGCTCAGGTTGCACAAATGGGATTTTAGAATCAAACATGCTTAACACTCTCAGTGCGGGAGCCCAATCATAGACAAACGCCTCTGACGGAAATTTTCGAAATTGAGCTTCTTGCATTATTGACCCAATTTTGACTGAAAATTTGACGCGCACAAAGTTCACACTCTAATGGAGCCATAAACTCAGGACGGGACCTTCTCAAGGCTGTTCACCCCCACTACGAGTGATTCAAACTTGAGGGGCGCTCACATTCTCAACGTCTCCAAGTGGAGACGCCCGTCAGGGGTTGGGGGCGAGCGGGTCTCCATATGGAGACATCCGCACTGAGAGTGTTAAGCCTTGACCTAACTGGCAAAAAGTGTTACTTTTTTTTCGGAAACGGTATCAATTCACGAAATTTTGCTATAGTTGTTGATACGGAAGGATTGTGTAACGAGGTGTAATCTATGCGATACTTCCTTTAACCCATTCAATGCCAGCGTTGTCATATGACAACACACCAACCTGTCCCGCCGTGCCCGTGTTGTCATATGACAGCCTCTCCTTTGAGGATTTTTCAGTCCAGTCGAATCAGTGGCCTGTTGCCAAAAACCACTCTAATGCTTCTGGTTGGCCACGAACGTCAAGAGGAGGGTACCCCCCCCCCCACCACCAGAAAGGCTGGGAGAAACCCGATTTCAGGGAAGCGTTTTGCCAGTTTATGTGAAGCACAGTTTGCAGTCTCTTTGTCTGTTGTGGCCTGGGGCAAAATCGGTGGACTCAGTGCTGGCATTGGGTTAAAGGTAGTAGTGAGTCATCATAAGCGCTATGAGAGAGTTTTTGCTACCAAAATCTGATGGGCCTGTTAGGAGGAGACTAGCGCGAGCAACAGAGGATGCTACTCAGTTGAAGGAGGCCCGTTGACTATGGCCAGGGTAGGGGAGAGGGAGGCGCTTGTGAAGGGGGGCCTCTAGAAAGGAGTGACTGTCTGGGGAACCCTTTCATCTTCACCTTGTAAGCTTGGGCTTCACCGTTGAATTTAAGATTCTCGAGTAAGCCCGTTTGAAACCGATCCAAATATAGGTTGAGAGGCTATATTGACATAAATGATAGGTAATCTAAATTTAATGAAATTATTGATAATTAGGTACCTGGTAGACAGCTGTAGCGGCTCGGAGGTAGCTGAAGGCTCTCAAAATTCAAAATAACACCTGAAGGGTTTATTACTGATGATTCACTAGATATTGTTATGTCTGAAGGACTGAAATTCGCTTCCTGAAGGGAACTACAAGTGCACGGAAAATGATACGGTGCACGGTGAATTTGCGCACGCACGAAAATAATGCGTTGCACTAAAATGATGTGATTTGCACTAAAATGGTGTGATCGCACGAAAAGAGTGCGGTCACACGTAAAACCTGTCTGTTACGGAGTATAGGTGATTAAATGAGAAATGCAATTTTACAAGCTAATAGGAACGTTTTAATGAAATAAAGAAAATGTGACTCTACGTTAAATTCTTGGCAAACAAAATACAATTTATACAAATAAATGGTTTTACGTGAAATGCGTGCTTTTGATTCTCCTTCCTCTTTCTCTGAATAACAACTTTACTACTGACTTTACTCAATTTCAACAATTCTGACTTTAGACTTGATTGACTGACTGAAACTACTAAATTGTCTTTTACTCGACGATTACTGGTTTTATATCTACACCATTTGAACACAACTATCATTGGCCAATGTATAGAAACTTAGTTTTGTACACTCACAGCGGCGGGGCCCGTAGGAAATCCGTCGGTAGTGCGTTGAGAAGATCTCGGGGATGGTTGTCCAAACTGGATGTCACGAAGTCTTACCAGGTTGGATTGCGGGGGATGCTCTAATAACAGACTCGCGGGCGACGGGGCTCTCACCGGAATGTTACTGAGGGATTTTTCCAGCACTGACTTGCACAGGGGGTTCGATTTTCAAATCTAGCTTGGGCAAGGGAGCGCGGAAGATAGCTTCAAGGACTGGGGGGGGGGGTTATGGCCGCTCAACGCGGTGACTAGTTGATTTCATTCCTGGAGTCCCCACCCTCCAGCGGCAGGCATCTGCGCAGGGATCCACGGCGGCCCGTGATTGGCGGACGATGACGTCAAGGTGACGTGAGCGCTTCTGGTGGTGGGCGCCTGAGATGGTGGTGGCGCCCTGGAGCGGGGACGGTACTATGCCCGCTCCAACCTGCTGGCTTTTGGTGGTGGAGGAAGGGAGCATGGATGGAGTTCGCTCAGCCCCCTTTACTGCTGGGTTATGTCCGTGAGCGGGGGATCACAACCTGCTGTTGTCGGGAGGCAAATTCATCATCAACCACAAACTCTGAGCTATGTGAAGAGGTTCTACAGGCCAGTTAGTGGTTGCTAAAAACTCTCTATTGAACTCTCCGTGAACCCTTACATCCTAGTCTTACTCTAGCCGTCCTCAGGTTATGTGTCCTAGATCAGTCTTTCCTATCTGAAGACTAATTTTTTAAAAGGCTTTCGAAATAGCAGAATAAGTTTGATCGCATTCTTTCCAAAAAAAAAAAAAAATTAAACAGAATAACATAGTGCAGCATTACTACCTAGGTATTTTGAAAATATTCACCTCTAGATATTCAGTACAGTTGATTCCTTTGTCTGTCAGTACCTATCTAATGAAATGATATGATTATCTTACTATTTACAATTAATCTTATCATCTTCATTCTGTCTAAAGTTTGACAGTATTGGTTGTTTATAAGGTACAACAAAAAGCCAAGTATTAGAAAAACATACTTTATTTGAGAAACATAAAAACAATGATGTCAACATTTTTATCAAAATAAATAAAATTAGGTATTATAGGTACAATCCATGTGAACTTTATCAAGGTTTACCTCTATAACCTTTTATAGGTCTACCACAGGAAGTACACAACTGAGTGGAGCTCTTTAGGTGGTGGATCTGCAAACTAACGGTCGTGTCTACCTTCCTTGATGAAACCTTGGCGGGGAACTTGGTACGAAATTTTATGTTCGTGTGGTGGCTGCACTGAAATTAGCAAAGGTCAAAATAGCGATTCGGGAATGCATGAATTTCATCAAGGAAGGCAGTTGAAGAGAAGAATGTCTTTCAGGGAAGAAATTGCTTTTTGTCTAAATTACACCTTCAGCATTAGTTCATGTATCCTCCGCTAGGGATAGTAAAGCATTTTCCCCTTAAATCACCAGCATCGCATTATCTCAAGCTTTACCAAAGAAGAGAAGGTTCATCTAATTGTCGCTAGATAGCGCTCAGGCTGTTCCACCACTTTCTTTCCCTAGATGCTCCTTAACAAAATAGGTAACTAAGCTTATCCCTAGCGGAGGATACATGAACTAATGCTGTAGGTGTGGTTCATACGCTCGTAAAAAATTGTAGCCACAGGGGTGGTGAGTTTCTACAGTAGACCTGTGAGTACAGTTATATTAGGTACATCATAAGGAATGGAGGCGATGAAAATATCATTGAATGGAGGGCACAGATCAGACCAACGAAGAATTAACTAAAACTACGATTAGAACTAGCGTGCTGTTTGAAGAATTAGGTAGGTACTTGGTATCTGCACTAACCCATCATCATCCTCAGTTTTTTCAGGGAAATTCGATTAGTAGGTAACTAAATCAAGTTTTCAATAATCACGATTAAATGTTAAATTTACGTAAATATTGAAATTGAATTCCGGATATTCATACTGAGATGAAGTTGACATTTACAAGCACTAGAACGCTAGACAGTTTTATTCATCGACTGATAACATTTTTTGATGATCGACATTCATCAGTACCTAGTAAATAATTTTTTTCCTGTTCAATTTAGAAATGTATAAATCAGATGTCTCGTCAATGCCTCCTCCGTTTCTTGTCTTTGTCTGAATCGGACGAAGTGGACTTCCTCTTGCGGTGGCCATCTTGTCGGTCCTTGGATCGCTTGTGTTCGTACTTCTCATCCTCGCTGTCGCTGTCTCGTCGCTTCTTCTTGTGGCTGTCTCTGTGGCCGTTTCTCTTTTTATCGTCGGGAGATGAACTCCTAGGAAGATAAATGAACACGTTTAAAATACTGTGAGGTTCAAACATAACCTTTCAAGGACAGTAATTTATACATTTTTTGTTAGAATTCCCATTGTTGATTCGAATGTTGGAACCAGTCTCTGAAATATCAAGGTAGGGTAAAGGCACCAATCATTGGCCACCTCCCCAGTCATTGGCCACCTAGTTTTTCAAGTAAGTTTTTACCACACAATTATCTCTTGGATCATTTTGAATGTTTTCCTCATTTCAAGTGGGTATTCTAGAAGGCAGTGGGATCTTGAAGGATACAGTGAAGCCTTATATAAACCTCTCAAATTCATTTTAAGTGGTGAAGGTCCAAGAATTATGATCATCACACCTGTTTCTTATGAAAACGAAAGCAGACCTCAACTCGTTCTTAAGAGTTTAGTGTGGTTATTTTCAAATTTGATGTAGTTTTTCTTGTGTTTACATGGTCACTAGTAAATTATTAGTTTATTTCTGCCACCAGGACATGGAATTTTCACAAATTGTAGAAAATATATGGCCGGCTAATAACTGGATGATGACGAGGGTGATTTTTCCAGTCATTGGCCGGGTGGCTAATGACTGAAATGATGCGAATTTTTCCTACCCCAATCATTGGCCAGATGGTTTTAACTACCAAGAATGCTTATATAAATGGTTCAAATAATCATCCAGAACTATCAGGGATAATTTTTAGTCAAGAAGCTATTATTTCTGGCACTAAAATGATTCCAGGGACTCCAGTGGTACCTTACTTTCTGTAAGAAAATACGTTTGATTGGTTCCATTCTTCTTAGATCTTGGAATGGTAAATAAATTTGAGTGAATTTATTTACCTTGGCATGATAAATGAATTCTCTCCAGTGAATAGCCTTAGCCAAAAAGTGCCTTCGTTCTGTCATATAGTATATTATAACTATATATTATATAGTTTGTCGTTCTGTGCTATTCAGTTCTCAATTGAGTCTTTATGCAATTCTTCGTTTCATTACGTATAAATTCCACGTTTAATTCTGATCAGCCGACCTTTTAGTTCATTAAATAAGTGAAAACATTTGAGCACAGACATAGGAGACGGTCTAGGACACAGCGTGAAGTAATGAGTTAAACGGTTCCAGGCTGAGCTTTCAACGTGGGCAAAAAGGAGGTGTTATTTAGTGGGGAATCCCACATAAGCTTGAAAACGCGGACCCTTCAAGGTATCTTACGATATCCAACTCCATCTGTGGATCTTTAAGGCTTTCTCACCTGCCTGCCAGAAAAAAATTGTAAATTTTTCCGACACAGCGGAGCAGAAAACCATGAATATAGGGTGGCCAATGACTGGTGACAAGGTGGCCAATATTAGGAACTCCCGGCCAATGACTGGTGGAAAACGAATTTTACTAAACTAATTGAAAAAAATATTTACTAAATCTTTTATTTGTTTGAAATTGTTATTGTATCGTAATACTTGGATGTTAAGCTTCCTAAAACACCAGGAAAGAAACAAATACCATCAAAAATAAAGTGGGTATGAAGATAAACGTTCTTAAGTGGCCAATAACTGGTGCCCTTACCCTATCTTGGAATCATGTGAATACAAAGATTACAATCTGGGCGTCAGAGAATAGTGTCCCTAAGCCAGCTTATGGCAACTGAACTCAGTCCGATGTAATGTGATAAACAGTTCCAGGCTGAGCTCCAATGTGAGAAAGAAGGTGATATTTTATTGCAGTTCGAGTCCCACATAATCAGAAAGTGCTTTGTGATTATTTCAGAGATCACTATTAACTAGATTTGTCTACCCCAGTTCTCTACCAGGATTGTCCTATGTTAGAAGGGGATAAGCTTTCTTCCATGTCAACTTCATTAGAATCTCGACTTCACGCTTTCACATTCAACTTCCATAAAACTTACAATCCTCATGAACTATTTTACTTAACCTTTTCGCGCCCGGATTCTCGAGAGCCTACTGTCCCTCACAGCCCGCCCGCCGGCAGCCCGGCATTATTTTGGCGACTCGGTGGTTCGTCCGAAGTTGTTTCCTTGCATTAATTTATTGTACTTTTTTTCGCGTGATACTTTCTGTTATGATTTCATTAGAATTATTGAGATTATGTGCATTATTTATTCATTTACTAGCCAGTTAAACATAATTGAAATAATGAAATTAATGTAGAATAATTAATATACCTCATGACTCGCTCCAATTTCCATTAAATTCATCCAATATAATTCATTGTTTTCCACTTACATTCTGTTTAGGAAAATTCCTATAATTTGATAACTTTTCGTAGTGGGGAAAACAAAAAGTTGGAAGAGGGACAAAACATTTTTGCGAATATTCCCGAGCAGAGTTCAAATAGGCGGTGAAATATCTGAAAAGCGGCAATATCTTTGACAGGCCTACCGCCAAAAAACGCTGCAAATTATTACACAATGGTTTATTATTTTTCTATACAGATCACTCGTCTGAAAAATCACCAACCATCCAATATAAAGAAAAGAAAAAAAAAAAAAAAAAAATCAAAAAAAATCAAAAAAATTAAAAAAAAATCAAAATCACCAACCATCGATTACATTTCGATCAGCTCTAATTTGAACGGAGATTAGGCCTCTTTTGCGATTCACACTCGTGTTTTGATTTATATATATATATTTCAATATAAACACTTAAATTTTCGTAGGAAGCGAACGGTTTGTCCTACAGAGCTCCGCGTGGTTTCAAAAAATTCTAAAAATTCTATAAAATCTTAAATTGAAGGAAAAACAATACCTTTATATCGAAAATTTTCAAGTTAGGGCGTTTTCAAAATTTCAAAATTCATTTTGGAACCCTTAGAAGTGACCTACGTCAACCAAAAGCTTTGGGGCACAACTAGACCCCAAATGGAGCCTTCATACCAAATTTCATCAAAATCGGTCAATGCTGTGGCAAAAGTGCCGCGTACGGCGGACGGACGGCCACATTTTTATTCGATTTTTGGATTCTACGAACCTTGAAACGTAAACCATCAAATTTTGAGGGGGTGTTAAAATTTTTTTTTCTTGGTCGATTCCGAAGGTTCATTATTGAAAATAATAAACCAATACCAAAATATAATTAGAAGGGTTGAAAAAAAACAAAAAAAAACAAGAAGAAGACAGTGACCAAATCGGCGAAGATCAAAGAGAACCAACTGTTAGAGGTGCCGCTGCATCAGAACTTACCTACTGGATCAAGGATAAACTACCGACCAAAAAACGCCGACAAACAATGATAGTAGAGAAAAAAAAACACTTAAACTGTTCAAGGATTATATACACTGTTCTGGGAATGCAATATCATGAGGTTTGTAATGGAAATTACACCCTGGAAGATCGTAGTTACACGGGGGAAGAGCTCAAGTGCCAGAACGGCTATTATCGGCGGAAAGGCCGAGCCGCCCGATATTTGACGTTGGCGGGCAGGAAAGGATTAACGGGGAATTTGCCTCACATTTTTTTTTTCGAAAGAGGGTTCACTGATATGGAAGAAAACCACAGTGTGCTGCTCGAAAAAGCATCCAAAAAATTTAGTGAATACCGGGTGTCCCAGAAGTTATGGTCCACCCTTTTTATCTCCGTTGTTTTGAGGGGTAGACAAAAACTTCAAGCGATAACCCCCCTTAATTTTTTACGAGGAATTCAACTATCACACTTTCGCGCATTGCGCACCTGCGCAATCGTGCGCAACGCACACCAACTTTGTTATTTCAAATGGGAACCCCTATTTTTTATTGCAGATTCAGTTTCTACGCATAATTTCATGAATTTTAGACCCCTCAATCGAGTTTTTTGGTTGCGCACAACCCGTCCAGTGAGCGTGCGGACATGCGCAACCCCTGGATTGCGCCAAAATTGAGATGGAGGTAGACCCCAAGTGTGATACATGTTTTTTCATTATTTTCGACGCTGAATCACGTGGTGGTATCCATTTTTGGATTTTACTCAAATTTCTCGAAACGGCGGCTGAAAAATAGGTAGTTGAGCCTGTTTTATCGTCAGAATCTGACTGGCGGAGGGATGGCAAGTCGATACAAGCTTCAAAGTATCTCATTTGTATTAGGCAACTATCCACTTATTCCAAAGTAAACAATGTAAACAAGAAATCAAGTAATAAACCCCTGAATGCCTGCTTGCTCTCAAATGATTCAAGTCGCGATTTCTTTGAGTAACCATTTTCAATTACTAATTATTGTAAAATTATAACTCGATCCACATTGAGAGTTAAATGACCGATAAATGGTGAGTTTTGATTAGAAAAATTTATTATTCCGGCAATAGTCGCCATAAAATCAAGTTGAATAATAAAACGGATATCATGCCCGGATTCGGGGTTGAAAAATAGCGCTGAAGCATGTTGCGCGCGATGAAAAAATTCGTTCAAAGGGTGAATTGTTTATGAAATTTGACGCAGAATTTGAATTTGCAACAAAAAAATGTGGTTTCCATTTGAAATAACAAAGTTGGTGTGCGTTGTGCACGAATTTGCGGACACCCTGTATTAAAAACTACTCATTTTTCGGCCGCCGTTTCGAGAAATTTGAGTAAAATCCGAAAATGGATAGCACCACGTGATTCAGCGTCGAAAATTAATGAAAAAACATGTATCACACTTGGGGTCTACCTCCATCTCAATTTTGGCGCAATCCAGGGGTTGCGCATGTTTGCACGCTCACTGGACGGGTTGTGCGCAACCAATAAAATTGATTGATGGGTCTAAAACTCATGAAATTATGCGTAGAAACTGAATCTGCAATAAAAAATAGGGGTTCCCATTTGAAATAACAAAGTTGGTGTGCGTTGCGCACGATTGCGCAGGTGCGCAATGCGCGAAAGTGTGATAGTTGAATTCCTCGTAAAAAATTAAGGGGGGTTATCGCTTGAAGTTTTTGTCTACCCCTCAAAACAACGGAGATAAAAAGGGTGGACCATAACTTCTGGGACACCCGGTATAGAAGATGGAAATTTTGAAAGAAGCGGCAATCTGTTCATGTTGGCATGGGGTTGCAACGTAACGGAATTTCTGATCAATCTGACTTCAGGGAAGGAGCTGTGCCCCTCTGAGCACAGAGTACTGTAGACAAGTCTCAGGGCAGTATTCATAGTCATTCCTCAAGGCGCGGATTTCCTCGACTCGAGTTAAGGTTTCCTCCAACTTATCTTTTCTCGAGGATTCCTCACCCTATTCATAGACCAACAGAACGCATTTGTACTGCTGGGTGAGGGGAGGACAAATAAGGCTGGTCCTCGTTTTATAGTTTTACTCTCTAGTACTTTCGCCTGGTGGCATCTTCAGGAGCTATAATTGAATTGAAACCAACTTATACATCTTAAATAGGTGGTTAAGTTACATAATTATTCAAGTTAAAAACATTTTTCAGGTACATTATGGTTAACCTTTATCATTGGGGTTTTAAAATTTTTTCTTTATAAAAACAAAACAATGCACTTATCGTTAAGATTAATTATATGGTGATAGATAATCATTTAGATTAGTGTGGTAGGTGCGTACCTTAGCTGACTAGTGGATGGGGTTCACATTTCCCTTGGTTATTCTTAGTAAAAATCATTTGGCTTGATTTCCAGTTATGGTAGGGGCTGGTGAACCTATAATTATATATAGTATGTATTAATTAGGGGGTTATTCAGTTGATAACTTAAATTGGGGTAACTGTTGGTTAGGAACTCACTTGCTGCTTAGGGATAGTAATTTTGAGATTCTTCTCCAGTATGCTTTTTTCTTCCTTGCAAGGTATTTATTATTATCCATTCACCCTGGAAATGGGTTTTAGGGAAATTATTAATATATTATGTTAAGTTATTCAATTTTAAGCTTATTAAGTGAGGTTAGGTTTTAGTTTTGAGGCTTACTTTTTTGCATGTAGAGGTTTTATCCATTCTTATATGGTCCAAGTGGTCACTATGTCTCCCTGCTTGGTAAGTGTTATTAGGCAGTAGAATTGCAAATAGCTTTGAAAAGGGTTTTTTTTTTTTTTAAATTAGCCACTAGAGATATAACCTGTTTTCAAACTGGTAGACTTATGGTTTGCCATGTGGTCTTATTCTCTAATGCATATGTTATTAGTTGCTATGGATGGCCAGGGTGGTCATAGGTTGTAGGTTTCAGTGTTATTGTTGGGTTGAAACATTGGGTGTGAATACTGCAGGCATACATTTATATCTATTTCTTATCATAATACTGACTAGTTTGCTTTTGCTTATAAAGTAGGTTTAAACAATGGTATAAATTGTTCCCCTAGGTAGTTAAGTTCTTTTTGTCTATTCATACATGTGTTACTAAATTTAATTATATTGATGTTTTCTCTTATTTTCCTTTTAATTGTAACAGGTTCTTTCCCTAATGATTTAACATCTTCAAAATTAATTGCATGTTGATTTTCATTACAGTGGTAGTCTAATGCGGTTTTGTGCTTTTTAGTTCTAACATTGTAGTCATGCTGCTGCATACGTTTCCTCAAATTTTGACTAGATTCTCCGATGTAGACTTTATCGCAGTCTTTACAAGGTAAGTGGTAAATGTTATGTCTAGAGTTAAGCAATGGTTCCTTGTCTTTAATGTTAGGTATGTACTTCTTAAGTTTATGTTCATACTTCCATGCTATAGACAATCCCTTGTGCTTCTGGAATATCTTTTTCATTTTATGTTCCCATTTTCTATGGTACGGTAGGCTAACATATTTCTGCTGTTCTTTACTTATTTTGTATTTATGGTACTCAGGTACATTGCTTTGATGGTATATGTGTTGGTTGACTGCAGTTTTGGTGTTACGGGTATTACCATTGAAATAATGTGTTATTAGGGTTTTTGGTAGCAAAATAGTTTCAGTTGTATTGTAATTATAAGTTTTATTGAGTTCCAGATTGAAAGTAACTTTCCGCTTATGTTTACTATGGGGTTTTGTTAAGGTTGGGGTGCTCTTAGTGACCATACTGTTATTATAGCTTATATTTTTCTCTGCTTTATTTATTTGCTTATGTATTTCATTTATAGGGTAGTTATTATTAATAAATATTTGTTCTAATTTAGCTTTAGTTGAATTGTAGTACTTATCAGTAGTAAGATTTAGTGCAGTATATGCATAGTTGTATATTAAGTTATGTTTAAATTGCTTAGGGTGGTGTGAATCATAAGCTATAAGTTTATTAGTTGCTGTTGGTTTATTGTACCATTTGAAAGTGAGGAGACCGTCTTCCTCTCTCACGAGGGTGGTATTCAGGTATGGTATACTTCTATTAGTTTCAAGCTCATAGGTAAAGTTGATTGATTGGTTTTGTTTGTTGAATAGTTGCACTATATTATCTACTTTAGATTCGTCTACAGCTAAGATGAGATCATCCTCATATTTAAACAAAAATTCTATGTGTATATGAGTGTTATCGATTACCGTGCTGATGAGGTCATTAAGTACTATTTTACCTATGGTGCTAGATAGGCTTGATCCCATTTGTTGTCCTGATAATTGTTTATAGAATTTATTGTTAAATTTTAGGTACCCCTGGTTACAGCATAGTTTGACCCCTTCGATAAAATGGTCCAGATTTTTGATTGGGGAATTAATTTTAATCTTATCCCAATCTTTTTTTATGACTTTGATGGCATGGTCCGTTTTGAGTGATGGATAAAGGGATTCTACATCCAGGCTCAGTAGGACATAGGGGTCTTTAACATATGTATGGTGTAGTTTTTGGATTAGGGTTTTTGCGTTAAGGACATCATAAGGGTTGTTGGTGGTGTATGGTTTTAATATATTCATGTACCATTTAGCCAGCCGTTGGGTTGGACCATTGTGGTTCGCTACCACAGGTCGCAGTTTGCTTGGGTTTTTATGCGTTTTAAGTTTACCATATAATTTAGGGGCTGTGCAATGGCGATTATAAAGTTTACACTTTAGGTTTTTATTAATAGTTTTAAAATCTATCAGTTTATTAACAAATTTTTCAACTTTTTTGTTGATTTCTATAGTTGGGTCATTTTCTATTATTTTGAATTTGGTGGTATCGTTCAACATCTCATCAAACATTTGGTTATACTCAAGCTTATCAATGATGACATTTTGCCTCGCTTTATCTGCTTCAATAACTATTAGTTGCTCGTTATTTTTAAAGAAATTTTTGAGTTTTTTGAGGTTTATTTCATTATTTTTAAGCTTTTTATCAGCCTTACTGTTACTAAATTTAGTTTTATGAATAGTTTCTATTGTTTGATTACGTATTCTTATTTTTTCGGTTTCATCCACTTCAAGTTCATTTATAGCAGCTTCTGTATCTATCACTAATCTAGCGATATCACTATCTCTTATTGGTAACTCTAAGTTATTCTTGGTATGGTCCTTTAATATTTCTAATATATATGTAGGTATTGGTGTATTGCTTTTATTCAATACCCAATTAGTAGTATCTCGGTCTTGCTGCTTTTTGATATTTATATTCTGTTTCTTAGCAAGGTGTAGGAACTTTTTATTATGCTTTCTATTCCATATTTCATCAGTCTTATGCGTTTGGTTAGCTTCATTTGGTACGTTACTATCATTTTTGGTAGCTAAGTGCTCTGTGCTGTTCTCTAGATTTGTTATTTGCTTTTTGATATTATTAATTTCATGATGGATTATTCTATTGATGAAATATATGGTTTCTTTACGAAGTTTATCCATTTGTGCGTAATTGTTATTTACGCTTCTAATGGATGTATTATAGATACACTGAAGGTGTGTTGGTATTATGTTATTATTCTTGCAGCGAGACAGAAATACTATTTGCGACTTTAAATTACTTATTTTACTTGTATGTTGTTGATGTGTTGCTGGTTTCTTCTTCAATCTATGTTGTATGGTGGGGCTGATCCCTCCGTCGTCCCCGCTGCCCTCATTGCGGGTGAGTTCACATATAGTGGTAGCCATTACGTTGCAGTACTGCTGGGTGAGGGGAGGACAAATAAGGCTGGTCCTCGTTTTATAGTTTTACTCTCTAGTACTTTCGCCTGGTGGCATCTTCAGGAGCTATAATTGAATTGAAACCAACTTATACATCTTAAATAGGTGGTTAAGTTACATAATTATTCAAGTTAAAAACATTTTTCAGGTACATTATGGTTAACCTTTATCATTGGGGTTTTAAAATTTTTTCTTTATAAAAACAAAACAATGCACTTATCGTTAAGATTAATTATATGGTGATAGATAATCATTTAGATTAGTGTGGTAGGTGCGTACCTTAGCTGACTAGTGGATGGGGTTCACATTTCCCTTGGTTATTCTTAGTAAAAATCATTTGGCTTGATTTCCAGTTATGGTAGGGGCTGGTGAACCTATAATTATATATAGTATGTATTAATTAGGGGGTTATTCAGTTGATAACTTAAATTGGGGTAACTGTTGGTTAGGAACTCACTTGCTGCTTAGGGATAGTAATTTTGAGATTCTTCTCCAGTATGCTTTTTTCTTCCTTGCAAGGTATTTATTATTATCCATTCACCCTGGAAATGGGTTTTAGGGAAATTATTAATATATTATGTTAAGTTATTCAATTTTAAGCTTATTAAGTGAGGTTAGGTTTTAGTTTTGAGGCTTACTTTTTTGCATGTAGAGGTTTTATCCATTCTTATATGGTCCAAGTGGTCACTATGTCTCCCTGCTTGGTAAGTGTTATTAGGCAGTAGAATTGCAAATAGCTTTGAAAAGGGTTTTTTTTTTTTTTAAATTAGCCACTAGAGATATAACCTGTTTTCAAACTGGTAGACTTATGGTTTGCCATGTGGTCATATTCTCTAATGCATATGTTATTAGTTGCTATGGATGGCCAGGGTGGTCATAGGTTGTAGGTTTCAGTGTTATTGTTGGGTTGAAACATTGGGTGTGAATACTGCAGGCATACATTTATATCTATTTCTTATCATAATACTGACTAGTTTGCTTTTGCTTATAAAGTAGGTTTAAACAATGGTATAAATTGTTCCCCTAGGTAGTTAAGTTCTTTTTGTCTATTCATACATGTGTTACTAAATTTAATTATATTGATGTTTTCTCTTATTTTCCTTTTAATTGTAACAGGTTCTTTCCCTAATGATTTAACATCTTCAAAATTAATTGCATGTTGATTTTCATTACAGTGGTAGTCTAATGCGGTTTTGTGCTTTTTAGTTCTAACATTGTAGTCATGCTGCTGCATACGTTTCCTCAAATTTTGACTAGATTCTCCGATGTAGACTTTATCGCAGTCTTTACAAGGTAAGTGGTAAATGTTATGTCTAGAGTTAAGCAATGGTTCCTTGTCTTTAATGTTAGGTATGTACTTCTTAAGTTTATGTTCATACTTCCATGCTATAGACAATCCCTTGTGCTTCTGGAATATCTTTTTCATTTTATGTTCCCATTTTCTATGGTACGGTAGGCTAACATATTTCTGCTGTTCTTTACTTATTTTGTATTTATGGTACTCAGGTACATTGCTTTGATGGTATATGTGTTGGTTGACTGCAGTTTTGGTGTTACGGGTATTACCATTGAAATAATGTGTTATTAGGGTTTTTGGTAGCAAAATAGTTTCAGTTGTATTGTAATTATAAGTTTTATTGAGTTCCAGATTGAAAGTAACTTTCCGCTTATGTTTACTATGGGGTTTTGTTAAGGTTGGGGTGCTCTTAGTGACCATACTGTTATTATAGCTTATATTTTTCTCTGCTTTATTTATTTGCTTATGTATTTCATTTATAGGGTAGTTATTATTAATAAATATTTGTTCTAATTTAGCTTTAGTTGAATTGTAGTACTTATCAGTAGTAAGATTTAGTGCAGTATATGCATAGTTGTATATTAAGTTATGTTTAAATTGCTTAGGGTGGTGTGAATCATAAGCTATAAGTTTATTAGTTGCTGTTGGTTTATTGTACCATTTGAAAGTGAGGAGACCGTCTTCCTCTCTCACGAGGGTGGTATTCAGGTATGGTATACTTCTATTAGTTTCAAGCTCATAGGTAAAGTTGATTGATTGGTTTTGTTTGTTGAATAGTTGCACTATATTATCTACTTTAGATTCGTCTACAGCTAAGATGAGATCATCCTCATATTTAAACAAAAATTCTATGTGTATATGAGTGTTATCGATTACCGTGCTGATGAGGTCATTAAGTACTATTTTACCTATGGTGCTAGATAGGCTTGATCCCATTTGTTGTCCTGATAATTGTTTATAGAATTTATTGTTAAATTTTAGGTACCCCTGGTTACAGCATAGTTTGACCCCTTCGATAAAATGGTCCAGATTTTTGATTGGGGAATTAATTTTAATCTTATCCCAATCTTTTTTTATGACTTTGATGGCATGGTCCGTTTTGAGTGATGGATAAAGGGATTCTACATCCAGGCTCAGTAGGACATAGGGGTCTTTAACATATGTATGGTGTAGTTTTTGGATTAGGGTTTTTGCGTTAAGGACATCATAAGGGTTGTTGGTGGTGTATGGTTTTAATATATTCATGTACCATTTAGCCAGCCGTTGGGTTGGACCATTGTGGTTCGCTACCACAGGTCGCAGTTTGCTTGGGTTTTTATGCGTTTTAAGTTTACCATATAATTTAGGGGCTGTGCAATGGCGATTATAAAGTTTACACTTTAGGTTTTTATTAATAGTTTTAAAATCTATCAGTTTATTAACAAATTTTTCAACTTTTTTGTTGATTTCTATAGTTGGGTCACATACATTTATATCTATTTCTTATCATAATACTGACTAGTTTGCCATACATTTATATCTATTTCTTATCATAATACTGACTAGTTAGCAAACTAGTCAGTATTATGATAAGAAATAGATATAAATGTATGCCTGCAGTATTCACACCCAATGTTTCAACCCAACAATAACACTGAAACCTACAACCTATGACCACCCTGGCCATCCATAGCAACTAATAACATATGCATTAGAGAATATGACCACATGGCAAACCATAAGTCTACCAGTTTGAAAACAGGTTATATCTCTAGTGGCTAATTTAAAAAAAAAAAAAACCCTTTTCAAAGCTATTTGCAATTCTACTGCCTAATAACACTTACCAAGCAGGGAGACATAGTGACCACTTGGACCATATAAGAATGGATAAAACCTCTACATGCAAAAAAGTAAGCCTCAAAACTAAAACCTAACCTCACTTAATAAGCTTAAAATTGAATAACTTAACATAATATACTAATAATTTCCCTAAAACCCATTTCCAGGGTGAATGGATAATAATAAATACCTTGCAAGGAAGAAAAAAGCATACTGGAGAAGAATCTCAAAATTACTATCCCTAAGCAGCAAGTGAGTTCCTAACCAACAGTTACCCCAATTTAAGTTATCAACTGAATAACCCCCTAATTAATACATACTATATATAATTATAGGTTCACCAGCCCCTACCATAACTGGAAATCAAGCCAAATGATTTTTACTAAGAATAACCAAGGGAAATGTGAACCCCATCCACTAGTCAGCTAAGGTACGCACCTACCACACTAATCTAAATGATTATCTATCACCATATAATTAATCTTAACGATAAGTGCATTGTTTTGTTTTTATAAAGAAAAAATTTTAAAACCCCAATGATAAAGGTTAACCATAATGTACCTGAAAAATGTTTTTAACTTGAATAATTATGTAACTTAACCACCTATTTAAGATGTATAAGTTGGTTTCAATTCAATTATAGCTCCTGAAGATGCCACCAGGCGAAAGTACTAGAGAGTAAAACTATAAAACGAGGACCAGCCTTATTTGTCCTCCCCTCACCCAGCAGTACTGCAACGTAATGGCTACCACTATATGTGAACTCACCCGCAATGAGGGCAGCGGGGACGACGGAGGGATCAGCCCCACCATACAACATAGATTGAAGAAGAAACCAGCAACACATCAACAACATACAAGTAAAATAAGTAATTTAAAGTCGCAAATAGTATTTCTGTCTCGCTGCAAGAATAATAACATAATACCAACACACCTTCAGTGTATCTATAATACATCCATTAGAAGCGTAAATAACAATTACGCACAAATGGATAAACTTCGTAAAGAAACCATATATTTCATCAATAGAATAATCCATCATGAAATTAATAATATCAAAAAGCAAATAACAAATCTAGAGAACAGCACAGAGCACTTAGCTACCAAAAATGATAGTAACGTACCAAATGAAGCTAACCAAACGCATAAGACTGATGAAATATGGAATAGAAAGCATAATAAAAAGTTCCTACACCTTGCTAAGAAACAGAATATAAATATCAAAAAGCAGCAAGACCGAGATACTACTAATTGGGTATTGAATAAAAGCAATACACCAATACCTACATATATATTAGAAATATTAAAGGACCATACCAAGAATAACTTAGAGTTACCAATAAGAGATAGTGATATCGCTAGATTAGTGATAGATACAGAAGCTGCTATAAATGAACTTGAAGTGGATGAAACCGAAAAAATAAGAATACGTAATCAAACAATAGAAACTATTCATAAAACTAAATTTAGTAACAGTAAGGCTGATAAAAAGCTTAAAAATAATGAAATAAACCTCAAAAAACTCAAAAATTTCTTTAAAAATAACGAGCAACTAATAGTTATTGAAGCAGATAAAGCGAGGCAAAATGTCATCATTGATAAGCTTGAGTATAACCAAATGTTTGATGAGATGTTGAACGATACCACCAAATTCAAAATAATAGAAAATGACCCAACTATAGAAATCAACAAAAAAGTTGAAAAATTTGTTAATAAACTGATAGATTTTAAAACTATTAATAAAAACCTAAAGTGTAAACTTTATAATCGCCATTGCACAGCCCCTAAATTATATGGTAAACTTAAAACGCATAAAAACCCAAGCAAACTGCGACCTGTGGTAGCGAACCACAATGGTCCAACCCAACGGCTGGCTAAATGGTACATGAATATATTAAAACCATACACCACCAACAACCCTTATGATGTCCTTAACGCAAAAACCCTAATCCAAAAACTACACCATACATATGTTAAAGACCCCTATGTCCTACTGAGCCTGGATGTAGAATCCCTTTATCCATCACTCAAAACGGACCATGCCATCAAAGTCATAAAAAAAGATTGGGATAAGATTAAAATTAATTCCCCAATCAAAAATCTGGACCATTTTATCGAAGGGGTCAAACTATGCTGTAACCAGGGGTACCTAAAATTTAACAATAAATTCTATAAACAATTATCAGGACAACAAATGGGATCAAGCCTATCTAGCACCATAGGTAAAATAGTACTTAATGACCTCATCAGCACGGTAATCGATAACACTCATATACACATAGAATTTTTGTTTAAATATGAGGATGATCTCATCTTAGCTGTAGACGAATCTAAAGTAGATAATATAGTGCAACTATTCAACAAACAAAACCAATCAATCAACTTTACCTATGAGCTTGAAACTAATAGAAGTATACCATACCTGAATACCACCCTCGTGAGAGAGGAAGACGGTCTCCTCACTTTCAAATGGTACAATAAACCAACAGCAACTAATAAACTTATAGCTTATGATTCACACCACCCTAAGCAATTTA
The DNA here is from genome assembly GCA_009739505.2 of Apolygus lucorum. Classification (NCBI taxonomy): domain Eukaryota; kingdom Metazoa; phylum Arthropoda; class Insecta; order Hemiptera; family Miridae; genus Apolygus; species Apolygus lucorum. The sequence goes on from CM019174.2 coordinate 17,168,208, forward strand.
AACATAACTTAATATACAACTATGCATATACTGCACTAAATCTTACTACTGATAAGTACTACAATTCAACTAAAGCTAAATTAGAACAAATATTTATTAATAATAACTACCCTATAAATGAAATACATAAGCAAATAAATAAAGCAGAGAAAAATATAAGCTATAATAACAGTATGGTCACTAAGAGCACCCCAACCTTAACAAAACCCCATAGTAAACATAAGCGGAAAGTTACTTTCAATCTGGAACTCAATAAAACTTATAATTACAATACAACTGAAACTATTTTGCTACCAAAAACCCTAATAACACATTATTTCAATGGTAATACCCGTAACACCAAAACTGCAGTCAACCAACACATATACCATCAAAGCAATGTACCTGAGTACCATAAATACAAAATAAGTAAAGAACAGCAGAAATATGTTAGCCTACCGTACCATAGAAAATGGGAACATAAAATGAAAAAGATATTCCAGAAGCACAAGGGATTGTCTATAGCATGGAAGTATGAACATAAACTTAAGAAGTACATACCTAACATTAAAGACAAGGAACCATTGCTTAACTCTAGACATAACATTTACCACTTACCTTGTAAAGACTGCGATAAAGTCTACATCGGAGAATCTAGTCAAAATTTGAGGAAACGTATGCAGCAGCATGACTACAATGTTAGAACTAAAAAGCACAAAACCGCATTAGACTACCACTGTAATGAAAATCAACATGCAATTAATTTTGAAGATGTTAAATCATTAGGGAAAGAACCTGTTACAATTAAAAGGAAAATAAGAGAAAACATCAATATAATTAAATTTAGTAACACATGTATGAATAGACAAAAAGAACTTAACTACCTAGGGGAACAATTTATACCATTGTTTAAACCTACTTTATAAGCAAAAGCAAACTAGTCAGTATTATGATAAGAAATAGATATAAATGTATGCCTGCAGTATTCACACCCAATGTTTCAACCCAACAATAACACTGAAACCTACAACCTATGACCACCCTGGCCATCCATAGCAACTAATAACATATGCATTAGAGAATATGACCACATGGCAAACCATAAGTCTACCAGTTTGAAAACAGGTTATATCTCTAGTGGCTAATTTAAAAAAAAAAAACCCTTTTCAAAGCTATTTGCAATTCTACTGCCTAATAACACTTACCAAGCAGGGAGACATAGTGACCACTTGGACCATATAAGAATGGATAAAACCTCTACATGCAAAAAAGTAAGCCTCAAAACTAAAACCTAACCTCACTTAATAAGCTTAAAATTGAATAACTTAACATAATATATTAATAATTTCCCTAAAACCCATTTCCAGGGTGAATGGATAATAATAAATACCTTGCAAGGAAGAAAAAAGCATACTGGAGAAGAATCTCAAAATTACTATCCCTAAGCAGCAAGTGAGTTCCTAACCAACAGTTACCCCAATTTAAGTTATCAACTGAATAACCCCCTAATTAATACATACTATATATAATTATAGGTTCACCAGCCCCTACCATAACTGGAAATCAAGCCAAATGATTTTTACTAAGAATAACCAAGGGAAATGTGAACCCCATCCACTAGTCAGCTAAGGTACGCACCTACCACACTAATCTAAATGATTATCTATCACCATATAATTAATCTTAACGATAAGTGCATTGTTTTGTTTTTATAAAGAAAAAATTTTAAAACCCCAATGATAAAGGTTAACCATAATGTACCTGAAAAATGTTTTTAACTTGAATAATTATGTAACTTAACCACCTATTTAAGATGTATAAGTTGGTTTCAATTCAATTATAGCTCCTGAAGATGCCACCAGGCGAAAGTACTAGAGAGTAAAACTATAAAACGAGGACCAGCCTTATTTGTCCTCCCCTCACCCAGCAGTACTGCAACGTAATGGCTACCACTATATGAGAACGCATTTGGAGGTCGACCTCAGCTCATCCTCAACTCGAGGAGACCTCGAGTTACCAAACGACGGTCGAGGAAGAATTGGCAGCCCTGTTCAGGTAACAGCTCAGTGAAGGTTTCATGGAGAAGGTTCGATTGTTTATTTCAGAATGGTTGGTGTTGTTTTTCAGCTTTGACTTTGGACCATCACTGTTCCTGTTGTTCGCGTTCCTTTTCAATAAAATAGTGTTTGCTACCTTTTAATTTTTTATATTAGTTTCCAAATGGAAAGAGAAAAGAAGAGAGCCGTTTTTAAGGGAAGCTGAATAAACTACGTTGAGAAAATTCATAATTGAAAATAAGGACATTGTGGAAAAAAACAGATGCGGTCTCAATTGTCGGAAAAAAAAGTGTTGGGAGAAAATCGCGAGTGATTTCAATTTCAGTGGAAAGTACCCAACAGAAAGTAGCGCATTATATTCAATAAGTATATTATATTTATATTGGTGCTCCTTTTCTTTGCGCTCGTTCGTTGTTTTGTAATTTACAAAGTACCAAAGCGCTTTTCACCTGAGTGAAATGGGCCATAGATTAAAGGCGCATCTAGACTGACCCGCAACACTTCCCGAGTCCCGCGGCCGCGTCATTCCGTTACAACAGAACTTCTCATCCTCATAGTATGAGGCTCATACTTCTCAAATCAGTGGAAAAACCAATTTCTACTCTTTCTCCTATGGGGAGACACAAATGAAGGCTTTAGAACTATATGAAACAAATTTCCATTGGTATTAATACGTGCTTTCAACAAGGAGGGTACCTAATTATTAGGTACCTATTATAGGTAGGTACAGTACTATGAAGAGTTGAACATAGTCGATTACTTTTTTTTCGGAGCGATTTGAAGATGACCATTTTTTGTAAAGTGCGAAAATGTTCGACATTTCTACTGAAATCAGCTATCATCAAATTTCAGTATATTGTCGACTAGTTATGTAAGAAACATATGCCAGAATTTGGTGCAAGTAACTCAGTCGTAAGTACCCAGCCCTGGATGATGATGAGATAGATTCTGTTCTCTCCTGTTCACAGAAATACTCTCGGGCAGGAAGAAAATCGGGAGTAGTACGCTTATCACGGTCTCTTTTGTAAAACGAAATTTCTTCCGAAATGTTCGATCATCCAATACCTATACAAATAAGAACATAACCATTCACCGTGTTTATCATTATTATCATAACTTTTGAGTACCTACCTCCAAAGGGTTTTCTTGATCCCACAAGTAACATTTCGGCCTTCGCTGATCTCGCGAAGATTCCTACAAATACTCATCAAATTCCTCCAATCTTTCAATATCTTCGAAATCCATGTTTTTGGACGAAATAACCGAAGAATAGATCCGTAGAATATTTTATAACGACAACGCTTGTGATAACAGGTAGGTAGATATCATCAAAATCTTTCCTCAAGGTACCTTTTCACCTACCTTGGGCTGAGGAAGCTCGAAGCCCCTTTCTCGACTTGAAATATCTCGATTCGGCCTTCAAATTTCTCGACTCCACCTCCGAAGTCGTCTATGAATACCGCCATTGGAGGACGCCTTTGGCGGTTCGAGGACGCCTTGAAATGAGGCGACTATGAATAGCTTAAGGAGCCGTCGGGCCTCCTTAAGGCTTCCTCGAGACCTTCCTCTACTTGGAGGATGAGTCTGGCCTTGACTTTGGCTTAAGGCTTAACTATGAATAGCTCGAGGAGGAAAGGACTCCTCACAGCATACTTTGGAGGAGTCCTCCAACTCGAGTCATGACTATGAATACCGCCCTCAGCATCTGAGGTAGCGCTACCTCTGGAAATGCAAATGTCACTGTAGCTTACGTGATTGAACACAGAAGCGCGCGACTGGGGGAAGAGAAAAAACCCGGACGGGCAAGTGACCAAAAGAAGCAATTTTACTCAATCATTTTACAATCCGATTCTACTTATTTGTTTATCAAGCATTATTAGTCTTCATCCTCTCTTATTTAGTTTCTATATTAAGTTAGTTTCGTTATTTGAATCAATTATTTGAGTGGTCATTTGACTGGATAGTTTCGTGTTGTCGCGCTTAGAACTTAGAAGGGCGTTTAGAACTCTACCTGTTGTTGATCTGTGGTACTATCTGGAGTTCTATGCCAGAGCGCTCAGTATGTGAATCTGGTCACTTTTCGCGTCGTTTTTTTTCGTTTGGCATGAACAATATTCCTCGATTTTCGCGGTGTTTTTTGACAGAGGCAGTTTGTTTTTTGGTAATTTTTTTTCTTGGGTACTCCTGGTGTTAAACGTTATTCTAGAATTATAGAATGGGGTATTTCAGTCAATTTTTTTATTTTTTTTCCAAAAGAGTAAGGCTCAGGAATAACAGTAATCGGGTCTGTTCGTCAAGAAAATGTTTTTAAAAAATCAGAGAAGCTAAGGAAAGTTGAAGATTTGAATGGTGTGACATAGCTAGCCAATCGTGACGTAGCTAGCCAACTGTCTTTGAAAAAGTATCCATGCACAGAAACCCCTCTTGGATACTACAAAATTCTACTCACACACGCGCCCGGCGTAGTCCGCGGAGTAGTCCTTGCCTAGTGTGTGTGCATTTATAGCGGCCCGCCTTTTTCAAACGTGTGATCGCTTTAATAAATTTTTCTACCACATGTTATAGTATCATTGGGCTTAAAGTTGTAGTATATATGTTTTCAAGGGTGCTGAATCCAAATTTGAGGTCAAAAACCTGAATTTCCGACCCATTGAAATACCCCATTTGGCTTGAAATTCCAGAATCTAAAATTGAGGCAAATTCCCCATTGTAGTTAATATGAGAGAAAACACCAACCTCTTCTTCTTTTTCTTGTGCTTCTTCTTCTTCTCTCTCGGTTCGTCGTCTTCAGACTCGGAATCGTAGGATCGAGAACGTGCCTTCGACTTCTTCTTGCTCTTTTCATCACCGTCTCTTCTCTTCTTTTTCTTCTTCTTGCTCTTCTTGTCGTCTTCTTCAGAATCCGAAGATCCCTCCGACCTGTTGTTCTTTTCCAGTTTCTCCAACTTTTTCAAGAGCTTCAGTTTCTGCTTTGTAGAGAGGTTTTTCAAATAGGCAACTTCCTTGTCGTCTATTTTGTCCGACGGCTGATCTGCCATGAGTTCCTTGTAACGTGGGACCTCCACGTGCGTCTGAGCTTCCAAAGCGGTTTTCTTCATTCTGAAACAATTCAGATAGGTTAAACTCTACTTAAATAGTAGGATATTGTAAAACACATGGTAAGAGATAAGTTGAATGAATGGGACGACAGAATGTGCAGTTTTAATGCAATAAAGAAAGGGAAAAACTAACTATTTTTTGAAACTTGAGTGTAATATTATGAAACATTTAAAAACGGAAAAATAGGACGAATGTAAGAATGAAAAACGCGTTTATTAGGATAGATTATAAAAATATATGAAGGGCACAGGGGAAAAACTTCATCATTGACATTTTCGTCAAAAATTAGTTGATGGCGCTATCTGTAGGAAGTTGAGGTGAGGAATCAGAATACGCTGTCGGTTTCAGTGGAAAACCACGTCATTGCCATCAAATAGGGGTTCAAAGAAAGGCAGTTCCGGGGGAAAACCCCCATCACGCGCGCTTGAGGGGAAGAACCCGATGCTTGCAGTTTAAAAACCCTTTCCTCCGGACTTTGAGGTAGGGGTGCTGCGAATTCTGTGATTCACATTAACCACGCTACCATGAAAGCTCCCCATAAAAGCAGCAAAATGAAGGGACCTGCTCAATCTCTACTAATTTTTGGAACGGGACGAGGCAAAGAAATTTTACTGCTCTCTCAATCAGGTCGAACCACCTGAAGAAGACGAGGAAGACTACAACGAATATACATATTGACGATCCACCTATCGACACTGACCCTGACGGCGAATAGGAAAATTACAATGCAATTTTATTCATATGCAAACTTTAATTTGCGATTTTCTTTAAATCAGTTTTTTATTTTGCAATGATGGAGTTATTCCCCTGTACCCTTCAAATACCGTCAGACTTGAGAATCACGAGGTTGGGAATCAGCTTTTTTGTTCCTTCCATGCCTACCTAAATAAGAATAGGAGCTTTTAACTACTTCGATTCGAATTTTCCTGGGTTGCCAACTTCCACCCAGTGATAATAACACCTGTTTCGAGTTGATAACTTATAGGCAGCCAAGATGGCGGCTTTTCATAGCTCGAACCGTCTCAGCCACTTCTGTTGACAGGCAGTAAAACTTCCATGCCCCCCCGACCTTCTTGAAGCAGTTTCAGTAAGTACGACTTATTAATTCCTTAGGGTCAGTTTATCAGTCACCAAAGTTAACGGAGGTTTATGTATCCCACTGTTAACTTTAACGATGGGATAAGTTATGGATACTATAAAGGTGCTGTTTATCAGTGCAAAATTAACCCATTGGTAACTATTAACTGGCTGGTAAAATTAACTGTCTGTTAGGCCTGTCTGCATGGAAGAAATACTTCTTCCATGCAATAAAATCTAGCTTCCTCCACATAAAAAATCGTTTTCGCAGTGTGTTTTGCATCACAAAAAAGAAGAAATTAGAGGAGGATGACGCAATGTGCTTTTCCTTCTTGGGATGGCAGAACCTATTGTTTTTTGTTGAAAATTGTCTGGTCATGACAAGATCCCGTCTACTATGTCCAGAATTTTCAAATTTGCAGACGAAATAGTTTGTGCGTTAATAGAGACGTAGGTACCCTTTTCGATTTCGAAAATTTTCGGCTTGTGACCCTCCTGGCGACTGAATTTTCACATGCGTGCAGTCCATAGCTCCAGAAAACCTGGCTTTTTAAGAAAATAAAATTCCATCCGAGATTGAAATAATACTTCCTCGGTTGCTGGTATTCTGATAAATTGGGCGGATAGCCTGGCAGTTCCCAGGGACACCTGCTTGACAATTTTACAGGCAGAGCTTTTACTGACGCCACTAAAGTCGCCGACAGACTCTAACATGGTTTTTTTAAATTCTTTTATCCAATCGAAATCTCATCAAAAAATCGAAATCGCCCCACTTCTCCAAATGGTCAATCCGCATCTACCATGTAGGGTCTTCTTTCCCACTGCAGGAATTCGACCATAGACACACATCTTCGTCGCTGCTGTCTGAAAAAGAGCCCCACACATCCATTTTCGATTGAAGCATAATTCACTAACAATCAACAACGCAATTTGCAAAAACAAACGTTCTGGGAAACAAAAACACGAGAACTGACTCTTTGAGGTTAAAAAGCCTTGCATAAATCGAGTTACCCCCCCGTAACTTTTTATCCGGTCCTCGGACGACCAGTTAACTTTAAACTACGGATAACGGCTATCTGGGGACTGATAAACGCGTACAATTGAGTTACCCGATAACCGTCGGATAAATCTGCTTTACCGGGGGGTAAAATGTGACTGATAAACCGGCCCTTAGAGTAGTATCTTACTAGTAATCTGCCAAGTTTTCGATAATTTATTGATGAAATGGGCCTCACTACCGTCGTTTTTATCAGTGGGGGCAAAATTGGGAGAGTTATTTCAAAATGAATATTTTGACGTGTTTTTCTCATTTTTTTTTTTTTTTTTCAGAACAGTAATCCGTAAGTTTTGTCAGAAAGTTTTCGAACCACAGGAAAAGGATTTCCTTTGCTCCATATATTGAAGAAACCCTTTAAAAATACTTGCTATTATTTTTGTTGTAATATTTGTTCTTGACACAAACAACATTTTTTTGAGGCGTTTTTGTGTGTATTTTTTTTTTTTTTTTTTGCCACAAATGTTTTTTTAAACTTGGAAGGTTGTCTCAACTAACCCTGATGTGTTATTCACCTGAGAAATGGCGAAAAAGCGTGTTATACCAAGTTACCTCTACCTATAGGGCAATTTGAGAACGCTATTTGAAAAAAATATACAGCCCCCCCCCCCCTATGGGGAGGATTATAAATTTCAGCTACCAAAATTTAGCTTGAGGCATGACCTATCCAACAAACATTTTTTTAGTAGTGTAATTTCAGTTTGAATGGCGAAATTTTTCCGAAAGTCTTACGGTACTTAAGGTTCAACAATAATATGCAGGCCGGCTAAGCTCTCAATGCGCCATGACGAAGCTCTAACGTACACCCCATGCGGATATCGTAAATCAGGTAATCAGCAAGACGAGCCAGAATGCTCAACCGGTACTTTAGATTCATTATAGTGAAATATCAAATTGCCTCACCTCAAACCATCTTCACGCATTCCCCTCAACAGCTGAATAGCGTCTGGATTGACGTTGGGAGCAGGCTCTTCTTCGGTTTCCTGCGCAATTTCGCTGACGGTCGCCAAATTATACATAGGGCATTCTTTATCTGTGTTGATGTGACCCCATTTTCGGCATTTGATGCACCGAACGTTCCTGACGAGTATGCCAAACGGTTGATCTTGAATCTCCGAATCACCTGAGGAAAAGCATATTAGAATAAGAATAGGAAAATTGAGAGAGAAAGTCCAAAAATATACACTTTAAAATTTTTTTCGGTACATTGAATTAACGATGATTCACTTTAAATGAGAGACTGAGATGGCAAAATCTTCAAATTATGAATATACACTATATACAGTCGATTAATTTCGATATTTCAATCAGTTGTTTTTGGTATTTCAGTTGAATAAACTGTAGAGGCAAGTATCCATTCCCTTTCCGTGGTGCTACAGTTCTCTAGAGAACCTGGGCCTCCTCAACAATACCTCGCCGTACATCTCTGTCCAGTGCTGCGGTCCGCCACCGTCAAACGCCGAGCGATGTGATATCAGCCTCGACGTAATCGACCCATCTTGTACGCTGCCTGCCTCTTCTTCTGCTGCCACCTGTGACAACCCTACATTTTATACGGGACAAACCAATTGGTTTGTTCCCGATTTTTTGGAGCTACGCCTGTAGAGATATCCGATTCATAGAGATATGAATCGATATCCTCTTCGGGCCGGCTGATTAATCTAATCACTGGTCTGAAGGGGTAGGGTCGTCACACCCTCCTCTGACTAATTATGAGCAATAAGGTGAATTTCAATCTGAAATTCATCCTATATTGTTACATGGTAGCAGAGCGTGGTTTGGTGGAAATGCACTGAATTTATTTCATCATTTCCCCTCCACTTTTCCTTGGGTATTCCAGAAGGAATCACTCAAAGAGAATTCCAGAAGGAATCTCTATATTATTAAATTATATTAATAAATTCAATCCCTTATTGAACTTTGCCGATCCGGCAATTAGATTCAGTCTCTCAGTAGGCTTTGCCAATCTGGCATTTTATTAATTTCAATTTCGTTCTTCTTTTATATAAGCCTTTTCTAAGTTTGCCTTTTCAATCATTACACTTGAATGTTTCGCCGTTCGTATTCTTTATTTAGTTTGCTTTCTCCTCAGTTCCATTGATTTATTCTTTTATGTATAAATGGTCCATTCGTGGCATTCTTCTTCTTCTTCTTCTTCTTTCAATAGTACCATTACAATGGAGGAATTCCCTTGAAGCTTCCAGATGTCCTTTCCTGGACTTCATACTATTTTTCAGTCCCTTTGACTTTTTTCAAACATACTTCTGTTTGAAACCCAGAAGTATGTTTTAGGGAGAGGAGTGTGACGACCCTACATTTTATACGGGACAAACCAATTGGTTTGTTCCCGATTTGTTGGAGCTACGCCTTTAGAGATATCCGATTCATAGAGATATGAATCGATATCCTCTTCGGGCCGGCAGATTAATCTAATCACTGGTTTGAAGGAGTAGGGTCGTCACACCCTCCTCTGACTAATTATGAGCAATAAGGTGAATTTCAATCTGAAATTCATCCTATATTGTTACACACCCGGCTTCCCATAGAGCAGCTTCCTAGGGACGCGGGTCGAATCCATTCGTTCCACGCGCCCGATCCAGCGCAGTCGGCCCTTTTTGATGAAGGTTACAATGTCAGGCTCATTTTAAAGCTCCCGAAGCTCCTCGTTTTTCCGAATCCTCCAGCGCATATCGTCAGGGTCAAAGATTGGCCCAAATATGCGCCTAAGGACTTTCCGTTCCCAAACCCGGAGCTTTTGTTCCCATTCCTGTGTGAGGACCCACGATTCAGAGCCATATGTTACCACAGGCCGAATCATGGTCTTTTACACCTTCAGCTTTGCTTTTCTTGGGAGAGCCTTGAACCTGAGCACCTTGCTGAGTGACCAAAAGCATCGGTTTCCTGCTTCCATCCGGGCCTTTATTTCCTCAGAAATGACGTTATTGTCTGTCACCAAGGTACTTGAACTGAGGGCGAACTGGGAAATTGTAGCCGACCATTTCAATGGACTCAGGGCGTCGGGTAGGCTGGGCTCTTGACGTTTTCATGTAAATGGTCGTTTGGTCATTAACCCTGAGCCCTCTTTCTTTTGCTGCTCCTTCAAACTCTTGGAACGCACCAGATAGTGCAGCAATTGACCTAGCCACTATCTCAACATCGTCAGCATATGCCAAGTGTTATGTCATTCGATGGTATATTGTTCCTCCAGGGTTTGTACGTATGGCACGTATTGCTCCTTCAAGACAGAGGTTAAACAAACCCGGCGCTTCTGGATCCCCCTGTCTCAACCCATTATGAACCTCGAAGCTTTCTGTGGTCTCCCCCTGCACCTTCACTGCTCACCTCGAGCCCTCCAGCGTCATATAGACCAGCCTCACCAACCTCCTTGGGACCCCGAAGTCTAAAAGATCCTTCAGCAGGGCAGTCCGACTTACACTGTCATACGCCTGCTTTGCATCAATGAAAAGATGATGAAGGGTTACATCGTGTTCATAAGCTTTTTCCAATATTTGCCTCAAGGAGAAGATGTGACCTGTTGTAGATCTCCTCGCTCGGAAACCACACTGGTACTCCCCAATTATGTGGTCAGCATATTGCTGCACTTTCATTGATTGCCTCATACTTTAAAATCACACCTTTCCATCTTCGGGCAACCATGAATCCGGTACCAAACCGATTTCCCAAGTTCCCGCTATTGATGAGGAAGAAATCCCCAAGGTTCGTCCCTCCATCTCAGCTCCTGCAGGGCTACAACATCTACCCGGTACCTGGTCAGCTCGTTCATCAGTGCTCGACTGGCTCCTGGGCTGAATAAGCTCCTCACATTCCATGTGGCAAAAGTAAGATGACCGTTTCCATGCCTGAGTCCATAACCCATAAAATCAGTCCGACTCTTTCTTTGTTGAGGTTTCGTAACTTATGGATTTTTTACGGAGCAGAGGTGTTAACCCTACGTCCAACCCCCATGCTTGGAGGACCAGGGAACTTTTCTTTTAGGGTCTCCTCTCCCTTAGATGGTTGACACCCAAGGCTGAAGGAGCCATCTCTCCTGACTAGTGCCTATTTGAAATGGCGGTTCTGTTTCGCCACTGTCGCACCTCTTCAACGAGTTCTGGGGCTTTTTGTAAGGCTATCCCTGTCAGCAGATAGCCCACCCCCTCTCCAAGAATGCCGCCTTGTCTGCGACTGCTTATTCTTCTGAGCTTATTTCGCAGCTAACCATAATATCTTATGGCCGTCCCACTATCCGCAACCTGTGGACGCACCTGGGAGCTTGGCAAGCACACTGGGAAGAGAGCCAGAGGCAAGTATGCCTTGGTATATTTAGAGCAATGAGCTACCCCTACAACAGAACAGGATTCTTCTTGATCTCTCTCCTCCGCCTCTTGACACACCATCTCAACTAAAGGCCAGGAAATTTGAATCTCGACTCAGCTGCGAAGGAGTGGAGACAACAGAACACAATCATACTCTGTGAGTGCCCTGCTTTAGCATCTACCACCAGATTCCGACATTTTGGTAAGGGTACTCTCGTCCCGGCCGAAAATGCTCGGGAAACGCCCGAAAAACTCTTTCTCTTTGTGAAAGAAGAGGTCTTAAAGTAGATACTTAATTGAACAGGGAACTTTGTCACAATAGATCAAACATGGCCCCATAAAAATTAGTTTTCAATACCTTTACAATAATCTTCTCGAGGAGCGTTGAATTTTCTCTGCCACTCAAATTTGTATTCAGGTTCGTTGTCTTCTTTCTCTCTTTCTTTCTTAGCACCAGGCGGCGGCTCGTACATGAAATTGACACTCAGCTTTTCTTTGCTTTCCTTACTCAACATGGCCTGTAAATTAGAATATCGAACAGTTAATAAATCTAGGCACAATAATGTAGCCAGTACATACAACATTGTGCACTTTCCATTAGTAATGTAGAAGAATAAGAATCTCAGAAGGTGTCGATTTGCACAGATATTGGATTTGTAGCAAGCAAAAGTGCTGTGCGGAGTCTCATTTCAAATAATGCGTGGGACTGGCGTGACTTTGATTAAGAAACACTGGATCACGCGGAAGGAATCGTCTTCATCCATTAGTATCCACACTTGGCCGCCCCGAATTATCCACTCACCATTGAGTTCTCGGCAAACCGCTGATCTTGATCTTGGTCACAACGTCGCACCATGGGAATGATATTTTTGGAGATGGCGTCCGTGCTGTTTGGTGGAAACTATTTTCTTTGTTCTGAGTTTTAAAAGAGTTGAGACGGAAATATTCAATAAATTTTGAGATCCTTGCAGGTTCTCTATTCGGCGTGTGGAGGTTCTCAGTGTCTACAGTCTGTGTTTTGCGTCTACATTCTTCGATCAGGGTGAGTATTTCCTTCGGATTCGGTCCACATCATACCTGATCCATTGAGCACGTTTTGAGGTTTTACTTGTGTGGTCTGATCCATAGAGTCCGGCCTATTGAGATCACGCTGCTCGTCGGAGATATTCAACGGCATAAGATAATTGCAGAATTGCTGGGAAAACAAAAATACCATTCCCATGGTGTGACGTCGTGACCCACAATTGCCACCAAGATCAGAGGTTTGCCGAGAACTCAATGGTGAGTGGTTGATTCGGGGCGGCCAAGTGTGGATACTAATGGATGAAGACGATTCCTTCCGCCTGATCCAGTGTTTCTTAATAAAAGTCACGCCAGTCCCGCGCATTATTTGAAATGAGACTCCCCACAGCACTTTTGCCTGCTACAGATTGACTGCATTGTATAGTTGTATTCAAGGGACCACAAGCTTGCGGAGGTGGCAAACCAGTGAAGTTTTGCTAGTTAGCTCGAAAGGTCGAAAGGAGTCTGAGCTAGTTCATCGACCTCCGCTTGAGTGCTGCCCGTCTACGTTTATCTACCTTGTTACTGGCACTATAATTGGAAGCGTAAACTTTATCCTCCAACAGCCTAGCTAGAGAAGCACTGGATGATGTGGAAACAACCTATGGTATGGAGGAGTTCCGTGAATGGTGAAAGTATGAACAACCAAACGATCAAAATCACAAGCAGAGCAGTTGATGGTAGATGGCTACAGCATGAAGTGGGTTGGTTCGACTAGGCAGTATCCGTAGAGGAGGTGGTAACTCCCACTAGGCGCGCTGGTGGTAAAAGTAGTTTCTCGTACGTCCAACAGAGCGCTCTGATTAAAATTACCTTGGAGAGATCACATCAACTTTTTACGAGTGCCAACTTTTTGCAACTTTTCTGTTGGTTTTTTGGGTCCTTTTTGTGATAGAAAAAGGGCTCTTTTCGACATTATCTCATATCAGACAGAAGACATATCATCCAACTCAAAAACAGAATTAATTAATGTTGAAAATTATCGATGACGCTCGAAAAAAGTTGATGTGATCTCTCCAAGGTAATTTTAATCAGACTATTGGACGTAAGAGAAACTAGGTACTTTTACAACCTGCGTGCCTAGTGTTTCTTCGTGTACTTAGGTAAGATGGTTACTGAAGCTGGAAATTATAAGGGTGAGATTGATTGATTCGCGTTTTTAGGACGTCCCACAGTTATACTTGCGATCGATCTGGGGTAAAGTTGGACAACACTCAACAGAAAAAAAACAACCACACACTAATCCGTTCTAGACCATTCTGAATCCAAATCCGCGGAAAAAATGATAGGTGCATGTCTGTGTGTGTGTATGTAACAAAATCTTGTGTCGTCTGCACAGGCCTTAGTTCTCAACCTATTTTCGTGGTTCTTTTTTTGTTCGACGCGGAGAAGTTGTGCACTACGTCGCCGGAATTTCGAATTTTGCCTTTTAACCTTCCGGTGGGCGCGGGGCAGCACTCAGTGCTGCCACGCTAACGTTCATGTGATAAGTGGTAGTAGTTTTTTTTAAACGGCTGGGGACTTTCAGTACCTGCAGTTGGCTACACTGGGAACACAACGCACTTGCCACACGTAATTTTCCATCCTCGTAGCAGTCACTAGTCAAGGTCAAACGTAAGGACTCCACTTTGGCAGCACTCTGTGCTGCACGCGCTCACTCATGTAAGTAATTTTACTTTCCGAATGTTGATGTGGGTTATTGTTTCTTTGGCTCTATATAAGGTGTTTTATTGTTGTACAACGATTTTATCATAATTATTTAGTAGAAGTAAGTAGGTAGATCAACTGTTTTTCATGCAATCAACAAAATTTTATCAGTATGATGGGTTACCTGTTTTATCTCAAAGCTTCTCAAGACAAGCTTTGAGATAAAAAGCAGGGAAGACTGGAGTCACGGACAAACTCCAGTTGACACAGCAGAAATAATTAACTGTTATACGGACGGTTCCAAAATAGAAAATAATTTGGAAACCACCTCCGGGGCGGGTGTGTTCATACCAAGCCTCGGGATATCCAATTCCTATAGCTTGGACAAATATGCAACAGTATTCCAAACAGAAATTTTTGCAATTAACAAATGTAGCATGACATTATCAAACCTTCGTATCAGCAATAAGAATATAAACATCTATACTGACAGCCAAGCAAGCATAAAAGCCCTTCAAAATCCCATCACCACCTCAAAACTGGTGTGGGAAACAAAAAAGTCTATAAATAATCGGTTTCTTGGAAATAACAAAATTTCCATAAAATGGATACCCGGGCATACCAACCAGGTTGGAAACGAACAAGCCGATTTTTTGGCAAAAGAGGGTTCGAAAAAAGGGTTTGTAGGACCGTCGCCAGCAATTGGCATTTCGAAAAACGCCTGCAAAGAAAAGGTCAAAAAATGGGAAGCTCAAGATCTTAATATACTCTGGTCCAAAGAAACTGATAGATACAGACAGACCAGAATGCTCATCACCTCATACGATCCTAAACAAGCCCTATGGCTAACTTCCGAAAGTCGAAACACCATCAGACTAATGATGGGCATTCTAACGGGACATTACGACTTCCGTAGGATGCTAAACATCATGGACAACAGAATTTCACCAATGTGCTCTTGCGAACAAGAAGCTGACTCCGCTGAGCACTTTTTATGTAGATGCGACCGCTTCTGGAGGTCCAGAACGGAAGCATTCGGTCACCACATTGTGGAACGCGCATCCCTACGAGAAATTTCCTGGAAAAGGATAAAAAAATTCGCAGATCTCAGCGGAAGATTTACTGACTCCAACACGGGGTAGCCGGCGGAATCCCCTTTCTTTAAATAAAGGGGCCTCGCAAGAGGGGGAGTATAAGCCATCGGAGCCTGAAACTCCCTTCCAATGGCAACCCCGGGCAGTGAGTGAGTGAGTGAGTGAGGTTACCTGTTTCATCTATTCATATCAGCAGTGTAATGCAAATATTATCATTGCCTACCTACACTGCAGCTACTATTTATATTTACCTATAATGTTACCAACGATAATGGAATATACTCGTGATTTTGTTTTATTCATTTATTTTACCATTGGAAATAAAATATATTGATAGGCTGTAATATGCCAAAGAGCCAAATATATAGTTCAGTTCGTTTATGAGAGTTGTTTCAAATGAGTTTACCTTCTTTACCTCGAAAACATGAGCATAAAAGCCAATTTTCTGGAGGCAGCACTCAATGCTGCACGCGCCTCCTTGTGTGAGTTTCGAAGGCGCACCCACCGGAAGGTTAAAGGGGGAAAAGGGGGGTTAATGATTAAAAAACGTGCGTTTGCGGGCATAACTTGTAAACTCTGCTCAGGCCCCAATTACCTACCGATTCGCGTGTTTCTTTCCAGGGGACGTCCCCTGGAAAGTTGCATTACTCAACAATATGTTTCGTTCTACATTAACTACAAGAATGAGCTCTAGCCACAGCTCAGGGCGCTCATATATTACAATTAGGCATGTACTGTGAGTGTCTAACACCGTAATGTATTATGGAGGTCTTGCAAGTAGACATCGTATTCAGACTGAGTAATACAAATACAAGAATCAGTACTGAGTACTCTACAGCATCGACAACAACAGGAACCATGACCTGTTTTCATGGAGGTTGAATTTGTTGAACCAGCGATGCTATTTAGATCATTCTAATTTCATAAAGCTCTCTGGAGTACATGAATTATTTACTCAACCTCTACTTGTATCTATTTTGTTACTGGCACGATAATAATGGGGTATTTCGGTGGGTCGGAAATTCAGGTTTTTGACCTCAAATTTGGATTCAGCACCCTTGAAAACCTATTTACTCCAACTTTTAGCCCAATGATACTATAACATGTGGTAGAAAAATTAATTAAAGAGATCACACGTTTGAAAAAGGCGGGCCGCTATAAATGCACACACACTAGGCAAGGACTACGCCGCGCGCGTGTGTGAGTAATATTTTGTAGTATCCAAGACGTCCTCCAAGGGTTTCTGTGCATGGATACTTTTTTCAAAGACAGTTGGCTAGCTACGTCACACCATTCAAATCTTCAACTTTCCTTAGCTTCTCTGATTTTTTAAAAACATTTTCTCGACGAACAGACCCGATTACGGTTATTCCTGAGCCTTACTCTTTTGAAAAAAAAAAAAAAAAAAAAAATTGACTGAAATACCCCATTGGGACTGGTCAACTCAAAACACCTCTTCTTCCTATAGCCAGGCTAGCTCGAAGCACAGACGTTCACAAAGCTCTGCTCCTACAGCGCAAATTTTTCCTATTAACTGGTAAAGACATAGCACTCAATAAGTACTCTACTGTATGAGTAGTCAAAAGTAGGACCCTTGACCTATTCCCATGAAGGTATCTCAGGCAGTTAGTTACGTAACAAACTAAACTTACTTCAATAACAATAAAAACTACAAAATGCACAATTCTCAACATATTCTGGTAAATATAAACTAAATTTAAATCGAAGAATTCATTCGACCTTGTTATTGTAGAGATCCTGTTCTTTCTCATACTGCATCCTCAGCTCTTCTTGTTTCTTCTTATAAGCGTCGTCTTTCTGCTGAGCCATCCATACTCTCTTCAAATTATCCCTCGACGCCGGGTGGAAGAACTTCTTACACATGTAATTATTAAAACCTTTACCCATGATTGAAGAATGTCAATCGACGAAAAATTACGACAAAACGTTTCCACAATTCCCTCTCAAACAGCTGCGAGAATAATTTCACTTCTGTTTATTCTCTTCTATAAACGATCAAGTTATATCTTCTTTCGTTCACCAAGATCGCGAGAACACAAAATGAAAATTCAAGAACTGAAAAAGCAATTACTTCAAATTATGAAATAACTAAAAATTAGAAAGCACAGACACAGCACAACAAATCGACGCCATTTTGAATGGTGGTGGTGGTGGATTTCTGGTTTAACAGTGCCGGTGTTGATACCATGTAACACTTGAATGGTGTATGATGAAGTTGAAGACGCATTTCTCTATGCTCACAGAGCAGACAGCACTTGTTGCTTTACCAACCACATCACCGAAATAAATATAAACAACAACAATCCAACTTTTCATCTGTAATTGCTGTTTTTGTTGTTGGTCAAATCTGTTGATGGTTATGTGTTTATTGCTTTTTAGTTAAATATTTGTTAAATTCGTGTAATTTTTGAGCTACTCTACAATAGTTTGTAATTGTGAGAAATGGAAATAAGTAATGAGTTGTTCGCGTCGAAGGGTTTGAAGCGGAAATCGTTGAAATGCTGCGTCAGCAGCTGCGAAGATCCAACAAATTTGGAAACGAGTTTCCATTCATTTCCTATGGACAAGGTGATTAATTTTAAGTGAATACTGATTGGAATTAGTTTCCTAGTTGATCGTCTCATCTTTTGATGATGGAATTATATTCCATCGTAGGGCCATGACTTGGGCCATAATTCGAATTGGGTAAACCTTTGAGGTTCTTATTTGATGACTCGTCGTGTTGCTGTTAGAACTAGAACTGTATTTCTTCTAAATGGGTGGAATCTTGGGTAGTGTTCGAAGCAAAAGACGAAGGTACGATCTGACGTGTCACCCATTCAATTTCTTTTCAAACGTATGTTTAGTATTCAAAGGAAGAACGGAAGAAAGGTTCAGTCGGTACACAAAATGGCCTGTCTGGTTCGATTGTAGATCTAGTCGAGTATCGAAAGGAAGGTTTGAAGGTAAGATATCGATACTGTCCTCACTTGTGTAGGCGGTAGAGCCGACAGCAGCTCTGACGTCACCTGGCGAAAAGAAAAAAGCACAGCAATATTTGGAACTGTTCAGACGTGAAAAGCTGCTAGGGCGAGCATCGAGTGGATGCTAACTTTTCGACGTGACTCTCAGGTCAATGACGTGAGGCTCACGCGATTGACGTTGCTTTAGATTTTTCAACACTCCATAGGTAACGTCAACTCAATCCGCGGTTTTTGTTTTCGTTGAACTGATAAAGGAAAAGAGGAAGGAGAATAAAAGAAATTCAATGAAGTACGCTCGTTTATTACCCAAAATAATCGTAAAAGTATAAATAAATGCAAAATAAATGTGAGCACCTAATCGTGCATTTCAGTCCATCCCCTTGTCTGAGGAGTAGATGACAGACAACCGAATTCAATGAGATTGGTAGTTTATGATCGACCTCGGACTAATCAATCTTTTCTTATTATATTCCAATATTACCTTTTCAAAGTAAAATAAATACGAAGTCGGTCAAAAGGGTAGAGGAAACTTGCCTTCAATGGGAAAGAAATTGAGATCGATCGTCCAACTGATGTCATCAAGACCGAACATCCGCCATCTACACTTCAGTCGCTGCAACAGACCGAAATGTATAAGGGAGCAATATTCACTTCAAGCGAAATGTATAAGGGACCAATTCTTCAATCTTCAATTCACTTTACCGCGTCCCCAAAGATAAAGAACTTGCAAAAGATTCACCGAAACTCTTCAAAACGAAAGAAACAGAATGATTAGCTGATTGATGGCGGTCATTAGCTCAGCCACTGAAACAAGGAGTTGACATAGTAGGTGATCTCACGTCCAAAACGCGACTCTCACGTCGAAAACGCGAGAGGGCTGAGTCAACCGTTTTCCATGAGCCTCACGTCATGCGCGAGGTTCGTGTTTTTGATGTGAGTCTCGCGTTTTTGTACGTATCTTGGCCCGCTGTGACTCTCTAATCTCCTAATAAAGTGCGTTGAGATCACTGCAATTGAGGACACATTCAAGTCGGAAATATTGAAATAAGGATGCAAAATATTGTTTTAATTGCTCGAAAAACAAAAAAATGTATTTTCAGTCTCTGCATGTTTGAATTTTATAGTAATGAAGCATAATTTTTGTTGTTTTCCTGCTCTCCCTAGTGTTGTTACATTGAAGCCCATCACAACTCTGACGTAACCCTGCAGTGTCGACGCTGAGTGAAGATTTTCCCGCTAGAATCCAAAAATTTTGAAAGACTTATTTTTTTGAGAAGTGTGTCCGTAAGACTATCTTATAAGCATGTACTTCAATGGAGGTTTAACACATACAACTCGAGTTTTATCCAGAAATGCTACCAGCTAGTTCTAATTTTCTCTTCTTCTTCTTCTTGAAGCACTACAGACTCAATCGGTCTTTGGCTTGAATAACCGTCCCTTTCCAAACTGTTCTGTCATCACTCCATCTTATATTTGCGCGCCTCATATCACTCTCTACCTCGTCTCTCCACCTTGCCCTGGGACGCCCTCTTGGTCGTGTACGCTCATTTTTGAGGTCAAACACTCTTTTTACGTGCCTATCAATTTGCATCCTCCTCACATGACCGTACCAATTTAGCCGCAGGGTTCGGGTATGGACAGTGATGGAAGGTTCATTTTACATTTCGGCAAGCTCTCTGTTTTTTCTCCTCCTCCATGCTCCATTCTCGCAAACTGGGCCGAATATCCTTCTCAAGATTTTCCTCTCAAAGCAGTCCATCTTCCTGGAATGAGATTTAGTTAAAACCCAAGTCTCACACCCATGAGTTGCCACAGGTCTTATAAGAGTCTTGTAAATTCTAAGTTTGGTCGCTCTTGACAAATTTCCGTCTCCTAGAAGCTTGGCGTATGCGGAGTAGCTTCGGTTAGCAGCAGCAATTCTTCATTTCACTTCATCATCTTCTTCGCACTTATTCATCACCAGTGATCCCAGTTGGGTGGTGGAAGATTCAGCCTAAGTCCGAAGAGATAATTACTTCCCGGATTATCACAGGTAAAAAACTTCCCATCTCTCGAATCGGGCGATAACCCGTATGGAAAACTCGGCCCATGATTCTCAGTAGCAATGGAGCAGTTGTCTGTCACACCAGTGATAAGTGAAAGGGGAAGTGTGATGTTAGAGATTGTCGATGTCTCCGACCCGAAAAAAATATTTAAGTTTAAGAAGCGTCGCGAAAAATAACGTGGAAGTACTTAAGGTAAACACTTACCTTAATAATCCAACACTACTACTTATGCTACAACATATATATCTAAACTTACGACTATATAACTAGAAAATGGTTTTTTCACAATTATATATGTTCCTGTGACGATCTTTAAATATACGTATAAACA
This sequence comes from Apolygus lucorum, assembly GCA_009739505.2. Classification (NCBI taxonomy): domain Eukaryota; kingdom Metazoa; phylum Arthropoda; class Insecta; order Hemiptera; family Miridae; genus Apolygus; species Apolygus lucorum. The sequence continues at coordinate 17,188,953 of CM019174.2, forward strand.
GTCCTTTGGGCCGAATTTTCCACTCCCCAATACCCAAACCTCAGGTAATATTTTGTTTGGGCCGAATTTTCCACTGACCAGAGGGTCTCTAATCAGCTTGGGCCGAATTTTCTACAGGTATTAGGGGTCTGGGCCAAATCTTTCATCGCCCTCCCAGGTATACAAAATTATCGACTATCTGGAATTCGCGGCTCTGAATATCGCAAACTTCAGGGTGATTCCCTGTTCTAGACACTACCATCACCTTAGTTTTGTCCCCGTTAACTTGCAGTCCGTGCTGACCAGCCTGTACTCTAATTTTCTCTAGAACTTGAAAAGTTAGCTAGCCTGGCTAGTGCTTTCACATCCATACTACTAATATTTAATCGCAGGCGTGAGCCTTCCTATTATTCTCATATGCTTTTCCATAAACATTAAATCCTTCCTTTCGTTTACATTTCCTCTTAAGTGGCAGATTTGTCATTATTTTCAGGTCTTGCAAAGAACGTGGTTGGACATCCTCAAAATACAAGAACTCAACGATGGGATGAAAGTTTGCGGCGCCCATTTCAACAGTGATGATTTCTTTCCAACGCTCGGAGGTAACTTTTTCGTCATATATTGGTGGTTTTACCATGACATCACAGACTCTCGATATGCTTTAAATGGCTACACCTTAGGGATGTTACAAAAGTATCGTTACAAAAGTATCGATACTGTATTGTATCAAAGTATCGATATCCCAAGTATCATTGGGCATGAGTATCGATATTTTAAAATATCGATTATCGATACTGTCACAAACTATCAATATTATCAAATATTCTCAAAAAAAAAAAAAAATTTTTTTCAACAATGTTTATTCATTTTTTGCTATCAAGAGTCCAAGCAGAATGATTTTCTTCATGATATAAACGCTATTTGTGCAACCAAAGAGTGATGACCCAAAAGCCTCTCTACCTTCTTCATTTTTTAGCCATCATGTTGAATTTTCAGCGAGAACTATATCGATATTCGATATTTAGAAATATCGGATAGTGCAGTATCGATACCAAAATTATCGAGTATCGGTACAAAAGTATCGATGTTTTGAAATATCAAGTATCAATACCCATCCCTACTACACCGGCTTCCCAAAAGTCGGCCATAATTGACTACTGCTCTCGATGTGTCCAATATCTAGCTAACCGTACTTTAGTATTTTCTCCAATATTTTGATGAAATCCAGATAGAATTCTCCACTCGTATAGGTAGAAACTTTGCATCCCTTTGACGCATTCTTCTGGAGAACACAGAACTAATTATCTCTATCATCAAGCATATTCCCGCGCCTTTGATAATCTACCGGGAATTTATCCCCTAAAAAGGGGCTTGATTTCCCTCCTACTGCAGCTTGAAATTCGTGCATTTCCGAAATTGAAAATTTCGTGGCTCTACACGAATATCAAATTTCTAACGGCTCCAATTTCTGCGTCAAGGTTTCACCAAGAAGGTTGACTCGATTGTTATAGTTCGCGGATCCGCCACCTAGGGGGCGCCACATGGATGCAAAGCTTCCGTGGTAAACCTATAGGGATCTTATCGGTATTTATTTTCAATAAGTACCTAATTTTTTCGTCATTAGAGAGAGTGGTCTTGTAGTTTGACCCATTTTGAATCCCTTAAAATAAGAAATAAAACCGTTTGAAGTTACAAAGGCTAGGCGACTCAAGTACCGTTGCTTACCTCTTTTCTACTGTAGATACTGTAGAACTACCAATTCTAGGTATTTTGTAGGTTGATAAATTTTAGGTATTTTTCTGTAGTTCTTACTCGAGTAGTGGAGGTGGTAGTGCATCTATTCGCTCTTTGTTCCATAGAATTCAAAACGCACAAGTTGAAAGTTAAACGACTAAAGAGAACAGCTGTCCCTACTCTACGTCTACCAGTCAAACACGAGCCAGCTTCGCCCATTCATGTCAGCGAGGAGGAAAACGATGAAAATGAAAATTCGTAAGTCAGTTTTGCCTTCCAATTCGATGTGTTGCTCTAGTTTGCGATGTTTGCTCTAGGGGATACAGGGACTTATTATTATTATATAATGGATATAATGACTGTTATGTCAGCATGTTGTCAAGTGAAGGTGATGAACCTTCTCGATGGCTTGTTGGCTTATATTGGTTCCTACTCAACAAGGATGCAAGATGTACTATGCTGACTTTGAATGCAATTTAGGTTTAACTTTAAATTTCCTTGAGGTTTAAAAAAAGAAGTGCGTTATTTTTCTGAAGTACCTATTCATTCAAGCCGCGAATTGTTCCCCCTGGCGTACGACTCCACAGTAGAGTCGTTACTAAAAACATTTACAAAATGAAAAAATGAAAAAAAAAAAAATGAAAATAAAAAAATTTCTGCATTTTTATACTAGTCCCCAGGATACCCAAAACCAAGATCATTATCAATTTCCCTCCAGAAATATTTTGACGCCTGCGGGGGTAGGTCACGATTTCAGATACGCAGGGAAAGTGATAGGCCAAGGCTACGATTGAAGCGTGCCGCAGGGAAGTCAGGCTAGTGGTTGGTCTGGTAACAGGCTTCACCCCACTCCGATTCCACCTTAACCGCATTGGGGTGACGCAAGATACAACCCTATGCAGGCTATGTGGTGAGGCTGAAGAAAAGGGCTCCCACATAATTTTTTATTGCCAAGCTCTATCAACCCCCAGGTTCCAACTCTTTGGGTCACCCACACCCATGGCGGCATTCCCCTGCACTAACCTAGCCAAACCACTACTGGCCCTTACTAAAGGGCTGGGACTGTTTGACTAGACAATAGAATCTGCGGAGAAGCACAATAAGCTACCAGGCTACAGTGCTTTTGGGCTCCCCTCACCCTGATCCGCTGATTCAGGTACAATCTACAATCTACGATTGAAGCATCGAGCGAGCCAAAAGGGTCAGGTATCGACGCTCTAGAAATAGTTTACCGTTGTTCATGTAAGGGTGGCTACAGTGGGAGAGGTGAGCGTCATTAGAGAGTTTTTGGTGCCAAAATCTCACGGGCCCCGTTAGGAGGAGACTAGCGCGAGCAACAGAGGATGCTACCCAGTTGAAGGAGGAAGGACGTTAACTTTGGACAGGGGGGGAATGGAGGCGCTCGTCAAGGTGGGCCTCGAGGAACGGGTGACTGTCTGGGGGCACCCTTTCATCGTCGCCTGCTGATGTCGGGAGGCAAATCCATCGTCACCCGCGAACTCCGTGCTTTGTGAAGAGGTTCCACGGGCCCGTTAGTGGTTTCCAAAAACTCTTTATTGACGCTTGGGCGAAATCACAGCCAACGCTCGACGCTTCTAACGTTCCCTGTCCACTTCTTTATCTAATCTTTTCATTTCGTAAAATGGCAATATCGTTATCCGATGAGGATAGATACTGGAAATTTGATATTCATGGTGCAAGCATATCCATTTAATTAACAAATTTTGAGGGGGGGTTAACATTTTTTTTCTTGGTCGATTCCAAAGGTTCATTATTGAAAATAATAAACCAAAACAAGAAGAATGAAATAGCAGCAACAATGGACATTCTGGTGTATTCAAAAAATCTTTTCGTATCCTCTTTGAGTTTGTGAAAAAGTTTTAGTATTCTCCTTCACAATTCCTAAGCACATTAATAGGATGAACTCTAAAACTTCTAAAGACACTGTTTATCAGTAAAAAACTGTTTAACCCTCCAGCACTCGCTTCGGGTCATGGTGACCCGAGCCTCCTTTCAAAGGTGAATATTTCTTAGAACAGTGCGCGTTCCCCCCTCCAAATCCCTTGCTAATCCTCCCAGTCGGCTAGATGCGCCTGTCAGTATGATTCACGAGTCCAAAGAGTAATGTTTCATAGGTAAAAGAGGCATTTTGACCCGACGCGAGCGCCTACGTATTCTTTTTGGAACTCCGAATGACCCGACGCGAGTGAACTCGTAACTTTTTCTGACGAGGTGCCTTTGTGAATGTTTGCTGTTTTTTTCCATTGAACCCTCAATTCAACTCGGAGAACCAGTGATCTATACAGAAGGGTGATCTATACAGAAAATAATAAACCTTTGGGCAATGATTTTTCAGCGTTTTTCCCTTGGGTATTCTTGGTGTAAACGTAATTATAGGCCCTATTGGGGCCCTATTATAGGCCCTATTATCGGATTTGACTTGAAATTCCAGAATATAAAATTGAGGCAAATTCCCCATTTCAGTAACATCTCGCACAGTGGCAGCTCCTGCCCCGAAACTCAGGGGGTGCACAGAGATCAGGAGAGGCTATCAAGAAGGGACCGAATAGGTGCTTCCCTCAGCCAAATAGAAATTTCAACGGTATACAAATTGGATAAATCTTAGGAACTTTTTCATCTTAAAATTGCAAACAATACTAAATACGTACAATAGACACAAAAAACGTTCTCTAGTGGTATAATATGTAAGTAACTTCATACCCACAAAGCCATTCTACCTTCTTATAATACTCGACATTAAACTTTAGGGATGAATGCTGGAGTCCAGATTGAGACTGTATTTTCATGATGATTTTTTTGTGATTGTTTTTCGAGTGCTCTATCTTATTGTTCAATTTTGATCTCTTATTATTATCACTCATGTAGATATGTTTTTTCTAGTGCAGCTATTGAAGTTCTCCTTTCCACAATTTTTGTAATAATTTTATTTTGAGTCGTGATGCAAACAAGAGGTCTGAATTTGTTATTCAAGAGACTGAAAACCCCAAAAATTGAGATTATTTATACAATGGTATCTTGCACCCCCTTAGGTCTATTGCCGAAAACCATTCATTTTGTGATTTTTCAGCATTTAAAATGTCGATAAAAAATACAGAGAATTATTAGAAGTTGCTCTATATATAGCTAAATGACGCTTAAAATTGGGACTGTAGTGAAAATATGGTAAATGGCATGTGACATTTTGAGCTCAATTTAAAAATACCAAGAATGATCTCAATGTGCAAATGTTGTTATTTAAATAAAGAAAATTAGTACCTCTTTCAGAATATGTGTCTGTTTTTTGGTTTTGTAACGATTTTACCCACAAAACTTGAATTTAAAATGGCTCGGGCCAAAAAGACCCGACGCGAGTGCTCACGTGTAAAACGACGCAAGTGCTGGAGGGTTAATTAGCTGAATTTTCACTTAGTGCAGGGAGCAAAAGTTGCATATATGCTGGAATGGTGGTGAACTGACTGTTTCACTCCCCTTCCGCTAGTACTGTAGCCACCCCTTTTCGCTTGGCGCTCGACTCTCGACGCTTCTATCGTAGCCGAGGCCTTAGTCCGATGTTGATCCGCGTGAACAGGATTATGGTTCTCAATGCCTGCTAACTGTGGTTCTTTCAATGACCGCTAGGTTTGTTTTGGTTTGTTCATCAGGGTTGGTTCGCGAGTTTCTCCCGAACAGTCGGAAGCCGACAAATACACGATTGGATCTTACGTCTGCACATCTTGCGGTCACCTTTCGACTTCGGAGACGTCATTTTTTGTACATTTAAATTCTCACGCCATCAAGCAGGAACCTAACAGTAGAGGTAGGTATCATTGTTTACCAATCACAATTCGTATTTGAAGTACCTTATAGCACATAAATTGTTTGATTCGTACTGTATGGGCAGATTTATTGCTTTTAAGTCCCTGAGTCTAGAGGATGAGAAACTGTGACGTGTGTTCAGGCAGTTGTGAGAGCTGTTACTTTTTGTTGAAGCGAGTATAAAGATAAAGGTTTACCACATCTTCATCTCAAAATGTCGTAAGTTGATGGTTGAAAAAGAGTTGAAGTGGAAGAGGTAACTAGGTAGCTTCTTTATGAATGAATGAATGTTTTTTATTTGTCACTCCACACAAAGTGCATCGACAATAGTCAATAAAATATAAATATAAAACAAAACATAACAGTGTAATAGGGCTAAACAAAACAATGGGACATTAGAAAGGGCACACGGGTAAAAAAAAAGAACGATCACATCCTCCAGAAGACAAAGGCAGCGGAGCCCAGCCGGAAGGCACCCAGCCGGGCCCGGACCCACCCACCATGGCGGCTCCCGGACCGTGTACCCATACCGGGCAACGGTCTTGTCTGCGGTGCAAACGTTGCACGGGGAAAATCATCAAGGGGGCCGCCCCCAGGCCGGCCAAGACCCCCCGACCCAGACCCCGCAGCCAACTCCCACATACGGGAGGAATCAACAATTTAACAAGAGTGGTAACTGTAATCATGACTAAAAACAAACTGACTAGAAAAGCAACTGAAAGATCAAATAAAATTTTCAAAAAATCTCAAAAATACTAACAATAAATAACAGAAAAACCACTCAAATGAAAACAATAATTATACCCTATGGTTATATCACATACCCTATCCTAATATCACAGCATTGTTACTATTATCACAAAACATCACATTAATAAATAAATAAATACCTACATAGATATAAGCTTGATTGAACTGAGTACTTTGATAAATGTTCCTCAGGCAGCAGCACGTCATAAAATAAAATAACTAAGGTATTAATCAATAAATTAAGAAAAAGATTTAGCTTGTTTAATAGCTTCAAAAAATTCATCAAATGTATAGGGAGCAAGTTCGCGCAAGAAAAGACCAATTTTCTGCTTGAATTTATTTTTTTCAAATTCTTTTAGTTCATTCGGGATCACATTATAAAATTTAATCCCCCAACATCTGGTAGCGTTTCTTGAACAATTCAACCTGGTAAACGGAACTGTCAAAGCTAGAACATTCCTAGTACCGTAGTTGTGAGATGCAGTGTGAAATTTATCAATATTTGAGTGTATGTAGACACAGCATTCCAGAATGTAAATAGCAGGGATTGTCAAAACTTTTAAATTAATGAAGGCCTCTCTGCAGTCAGCTCTGTAACTGAGTCCTGAAACAACTCGGAGTGCTCTTCTCTGACATCCAAAAATAATTTTAGCTGACGGACAATGACCCCAGCAAACAATAGCATAGGAAGCTTTGCTAAGAAATACTGCATGGAATGCTGCAAGGACTGCTTTTCCTGACAATTTATCAGCAAGTCTACGGATCAGAAATGTGGAGCTATTCAAAAGGTTTGCCAAGCTCAAGCAGTGCGCATTCCAATTAAGCTTTGGGTCCACTTTAACTCCCAGAATACTAACTTGCTGCGTATTATTTTCAAAGAAAGACAGGCTCCTCGAACCAAAGAAAATATTTTTAGTTTTAGCCTCATTTACGGCCAAGCCATTCATCCGAAACCAAGCGGTCACATCAGATTTTGCTTGGGCAGATCTTGTTGTCAATGTCTCACCATCGAGGTCCGTCAACAGAAGTGAAGTATCATCCGCGAACAGCACAGAGAAGTCATGTATGGAATCAGGCAAATCATTTATGAAAATGAGAAAAAGAATCGGTCCTAGGACCGAACCTTGAGGGACTCCATACTCAATCTCCGATGAGGCTTTGTTTAGTAAGAGACAGAGTACTAATCCAAGTCATGCTAAAAGGAATTTGAAATAGTTACTTGATTGGATGGGAAATAGTATTGAAATGTGATGGAAAAGATGGCGTAAATGCTTGTACCGGATATAAGTGTATAGTGCATTAACCCAAAATATTAACGGTTTACATTCAAAAATGAAGGAGAAATTGCCATTTTAATTTTGGATGTGCGTCCTTTTGAATAAAAAATGTCATTACGTGCCCTTTTTGTTGAAACAGAGCGCGCTCTCTCCAATGAAAGTTATACTAACCTTGTCTCCAAAACGTAAGGACGTCATCTATAGGAGGAAGTTTCAATCAATCAATTACTAGTACTACCACAAGATTGCACTCTCAGTGCTGTGGACAACCTCCCCCCCTCCACTATTGAAGAAACTGAGTTCCGATTCAATGTCAGGGGCATACGTCGTCAGGGGATAATATACATATATTCCATAATATATTAAACATATATTGCATATATTATATGTTCCTTTTTGAAGGACATGATCGGAAAAAAAATTAAAAGGAATAGATCGTTACCTTTTGGTTGAAACCCCTATTTTTGCCTATTTAAACAGACAGGGATAATTTCCGTTTGGGATACTACAGCCTGCAGGGTTCGTTGGGGCTTATCCAAAAGATGCGGAAAAAAACAGTTGCTCAAAAAAGAGGATTTGTTCCCTTTTGAAAAAACACTCTTCAGTTTATAGTAATAATTTATACTCCACATTATCTGTTTCATTCGCATCGTCTTTGTTTCTAGGTGTTTTGAAAGTTGAAGATGAAAGCTTCTTCTTGCCAGAGGATGACGACTCCACACCAGACGTTGACCCTTTCGATCAAGGTTTGTTTGATTTGACTTGAGAGGGGTTAAACCAACACTATGAAAGGTGGCCGGCCTGACTGTACAACTAACGGTCACTTTTGTTTCACTTCTGGTGGGCATGAAATTTGAATTTTCTACCCAAAATGCGACTTAAATCTCTTTTCTCGAATATTTGTGAACTACTTGGCTAAACGTTCCCTGGCCAAGACGTATTACTACTTAACTTATCAACATTTCAACATAGATACTTCAAATGATTTTCCTTTTCTGTCTGACCTCAAGGATTGTTTTGTTGAATTTTCAGTTACCCACTCAACTGATGCTGCTGTGGAGACAGTCGAAGGTATGTTGGTTTCTCAATCAGATGTTATTTTTAATGTAATTATAAGCAATACGTATTCATATTAAATTTACTGTTATATGATCAATCTTTCTCTCTTGAATCTATCAAAATTATAAGATGCCTGAAATGCTTTATAAATTGTCCCAGAAACAAGGAAAATCAATTCATTTGAACAAAATGAAAAATTTCTTCCAGTCGGGATTGTTCCTGTTTTAAATTTGGCAGTCTTTTGTCTCTTTTGGCAGTCTAGTCTTTTGTTCAAATACCTTTTTGCAGTCGTCGTTTTCTGATTATTTGTATTGTGGTGATTAGATGACGATGCTGAAGAAACGGAGACTGAAGTTGAACAAGACTATGACGACAGTGGTGAGTCAAAGTTAATGATACTATATATAGAATTTAAAAGGCTAATCAGTTGAAGGAAAGCTCCTTAATAGTTTTAGGTATTCCTGTTGTACGAGTATAAATGAGACACGAGTGTGCCATTGTGATCTTTGTTTACACCACGGGATACGGGAGAATGATTAGGGCAATAATCGGTATAAGACGGATATAATAAACTTAATATACAGCGGTAATAATTGGGATATTAAGCAGCATTCAATGTAAGGCGGTTATCGAGTCGTACATCGAATCTGGACTGAGGAAGTTGGCGGAGCAGGGCAGAACTGGGGGCGTAACGATGTTGCTCTGAATCAGTACTTTCGGGGGAGTAAACTTAATCGGTGATATTAAAGTTCTTCTATTGTGCAAAAATATACTCGTACTGGTTCTTGTAATCCGGTTTACGGATTATCGGGATATGGGTTTTAATCGGGATGAGAATAGGGCAGAACAGGGTGGTAGCGCTGACCCCTGCCTTTGAACTGGGTCTACACAGTTGATTTGAAATCACCATTCGTGAAGCAGGAGTTCAAACAATCTTCGATCCAGCCAAAATAATCGATTGTTACGAACAGCGAACTGAGAAGTAATGGCAGTGATAAGCGCTGGTGTGCGAGCGTTGGCCATGATTGACCATTCTCTTACGTCATGCCTGGTCTCTTCTTGTTTAAGGCCGATTCACGGGCAGGGCAAGGCAAGACAATGACCAGGCAGGGCTCGATCACGATCGGTATAATAGGGGTATTCACGGTTGAGCTTCATGTGTTGAACGTGTTAAGCAATTAACTTGTTAAAAAAATAAGTGTGAACAACCCCAGTCGACTCGTGTTAAACGTCCTGAAGTTGTTAAAGTCTTATCACTTCTTCTTCTTCGATTAGGTGGCTAGACTGCAGCCAGGAGGGTCATATGGTTGTTGTGTGGCATGATTCAGTGGAGGAAGTGTGAACAAGAAGGGGTGGATGCCATAAATTCGGTAAAAATGTAAAAAAAAACATCTACAATGTCCATTATTGCTTGTACCATGGCAAAGAAACAAGCAAGGTTTTTCACTACAGAGTACCGGAGACAACTTTCAATTCGTGAACACCTCACATACGAAAACAGCTGGCAAGTTGTCGGCCATTTCCTTTTTGATAACGCGATAGATAACACGTTAGCAAGTTACCACACAAGATAAACAGACCATTTGGGTCTGTTATGTTACAACGACTGATAACACACTTTGATAACATGTTTACGACCAATTCGTTCGACGTTAAACACGTTCTCGACGTATAACCCTAATGTAAAAGTAACACGTTTGTTCACACTGAACAGGCAGGGTCAGATCAGTGACTGCTCCTTGCACGAACCTTGCCCTGCCGATCGAACCAGGAGCGATCAAAACTGGAGCCTGCCTCTTCCCTCACCATGTCACTTGCCTTTTGATCAGAAAGTTCTCTGTTTTTATCACCAACTTTTTCTGGTCTTTTTATTGCGGTTTTGTTGTGACATGGAGGACGAACGTTTAATCGAACATGTGAAGGAGAACAGCGAGCTGTTTGACATGTCCCATCGAAAATATGTCGACAATGTCGACTCTTTTTTCTCTTGGTCCTCTTCATCAAGTAACAACGCAATTTTTAGTAACGTACCGGTTGACTGCGTCGCATCGTGACGACTAACCTGCCCGCCAAATGATCGGGAGATGTGAATACTCGGGATCCTTCCTGTGGCAAGGTCAAGTCATTGAACGGTCCTTGCCTTGCCCGTCTAATGTGAATTGGCCTTTAGGTTCCTTGCTACATTCAATATGGACCAACCAGTCTGTCAGTAGCATCCATCTGTGATCAGTCCTGAATTGATCTTGAGACATTTCCTGTCTGATTGCAGGATATCTCAGCAAATTTTTTAAATGTCGCGATTTTCCAAATTCTGAGGTTCCTCTCCCCTGAGTGGAGTAGAATATCAGATGACAATATTGCCTTTTCTTCGAAATACATTGGAAGGTAGTTATCTCGAAATCTATTGCTACGTCTTCAGATTCTGAATCTGCTTGATATTAACCATCCTTATTGTCCAATGATGGCAGAAGGCCGGTAGATTCGATTTGAAGCATATCGATAGTCAACATCGTCACAGGAAAACCACCTATAGGCACCTTAAGGACAGGGTCTGTAGAATGAACTCAAAAATCGTACAAACAAGTATGGATTCATTTTTATATTGTGTGGAGATTGTGGCCGAAAAAAAGAAAACAATATCTTGAATAAATAATGAAGTAATGTGAAAAACTTGAAGTACAAAAGTTGTCACAATATGATCAAGGATTTTAGGATTTAATTGTAGGATTCAGAAAATGCTGAGACCTTTTTTTTGGGTAAATGATTTGTTACATACAATTGAATTTTGAAAAAACGGGTACGAACAACAATAACGTACTTTACAGCCTCCACAAACTTGATAGTCATCTTATCTAGAAGAAGACTGGAAGGAGTAGTTACGATGAGTAGTTGGAATGATGAACTCACTATCATAAAATGAATGAGCAATGAGATTGGCAGCAATCTCAAAGAAGTAATGTATTACTATGGATACTATATCTTACAACCTCCATGCGCAGGCACGTCAGGCATGATGCAGAACTTCCTACTTTGAATGCTTTTGCAACATCCGACTTTTATTTTATAGTGCCTTCGTTTTACGTAATTTCTCAAATCAACAAGGTACTTTTCATTGTAACTTATGGAAAACTACTGAGATTAGGTATTTTATATAGTTAAGACCCTGTGAAGTAGCCCATTTCTGTCTTATTCATCGCAATTTTGAGTTTCATCGTCCTATTCTTCACTTTTGGCGTACTGTTTTCTGACGAGCTTCGCTATGGTGTTCAACTGGATGTTGGTCGTTCCTTCGTAGATCGTTCCGACTTTGGCGTCTCGGAAAAATTTCTCCTGCGGCAGATCCGTGGAGATGCCGACGCCTCCGCACCAATCTATGCACTTTCGGGTGATGTAGCCCGCCAACTGGGCGCAATAGTGTTTGGCCATGGAGGCTTCTTTGATGAAATCCTTCTTCCCCTCGACCAACCTGCAACACGAAGGGGATGTTAGTGACAGTGGATTGTCTGTTCAACGATGCAGCCATATTGATTGGGGTTGATTATGTTTGCTATTTTAAGACGAATGCGATGTACTAGAACATGATGTACGTAAAAAGATACGGTGTTTCATTTGAGATACTTCGGCTTCTCAGATATGTTGAAATGTTCAGTTCTTAAGAGATACTAAATTGAATCAAAAATTGCAGGATTTGGAGTGAAAGTGATGAACAAAGTCAGTTTAAATTGGTTAGAGATTTGCTAAAGGCTGCGTTGGGCAAAAAAAAAAATCGAGAAAGTTTGAATTGAAAGAGCATGATGATGAGTGCAGGGTCGAGGTAGTTGATGTATCATCTCATGTCTATTTTCTCCAGAAATTACCCATGTGTCCCTGAGGCATTGGATTTGAACACGATCGCGCCATGTGTGGAATCCAGAAACCGCCATGGCTGCTATTGATGAGCCACCATGAGCCCTTCATGCTCAATCCACTCCCTACCTGGAAGATGAAAACTTATCCTAGTCAGTGCTGGTAGTTTTGGGACCAGGGGATTGGATGCAGAAATTGCAATTTGCAGCGATGACAAATCACCAGCTTATCAGATCTTCCCAGCTGTTCAAGGTCTCCCAATCACTGCTTGAGGTTGCCTTTGGAAAAGAGTTTTTGGCTCTGCCTTCATTATTTCCCTTGTTATCTGATACCTCTACTTTAAAGTCTCTACTGACCTAGCTGCGTTGTAAACGAGTAGACGGCCTGCCTCCAGCCTGGTTGATGCTTCTGCAATCTGATGCTGCATGCCCTGCAACAAAGTTTCAAGAAAATGAGCCACGCAAAACGATTTTCCTGAGATTAGCTCAAATGGGAGTGGATCTAGACACCCTGATGAACAGAGTAGGCACATCTCTTGATATTCTGAACGTTCATTCCTCGATCATCCCAATTTATATCTATTTTCAGAAAAAAGGAATACATTAAAATATGAACAGGTTTTGATAACTTACCTGAAAATCGTAAACAGGCGAACCAAACTGTTTCCTGTCTAGAAGGTAAGGAATTGTGGCGTCGAAACATCCCTGCGCTAGTCCGAGCATTTGAGCCGCAACGCCGATACGTCCTTCGTTCAAAAACCCAATCGTGTATCTTTTCAAAACATCAAAACAAGATTAATTCATGCACCCTAGGAGAATTCGACGCGGGATCTAGGGAAAGGAAAGCAATTCACCAGATTGCTCTCTTTTGGTAAATTATAATGTCTGAAGTTGCTCCTTATATGAGATTGTGTTCATTACTGATGAACTATTTTTCAGGTATAGTGGACTTCACTGATAAATCTTATGGTGTTAGGTTTTATTGAAAACACCAAGTGGTGTCCAGAAAGGCCGAATGGCGGAAAACGTGGATTTTGCAAGGAATTCGATTGTTTTAGGGTGTCTAAGCCTAACTGTTTTGATCAGCTACCTCTTCGTATTTCAGTTCATTCACTTCCTTGGCACTTTGGTAAAGTACTCGACTCAGGAATGTAAATGTAGTTTAGTCGGAAAGAATGGAGATCGATCCCTGGTCGAGGGAAGTATTTTTGATGGTACAACATAACCATAAGAAAGCTATAGATATTTTCCTTTCTTCGAGCTGGAAATTCGAGAAAATATATCCCGAAGAAGAAGAGGAAGAAGTTGAAATGAGTAACTTTTTGTTGGAAATCACTCGAAAGGTCTTGTTACTGCTAGAATTTGCATTTGAATGTCTACACGAGTTCGTGGAA